>OZ012688.1:11974978-12033547 GCA_963942565.1 Maea johnstoni | reverse complement strand
CAAATTTTAGAATACATATTATTAATACATTCAATCCCATTTTTATCCAATCTATCTAACAGTTTAACAGACAAGCATATAGACTGGAATTAAGAATAATCAAAATATTTAATTTCTTTTGCCACTGGTCAATATACTCATCACAATACTCTCTTGTTGAAGTGTCTTTGTGAGTACACATTCATGATGTATCTCCCTTCAAGTCTTCTAATTCTTTAAGAAACTCACAGCATATTGTTACTGATTGTCCTGACAAGTCAAGCCATTCCATCCTGATACCCTGTTTGTCTTCGGGTGCCATGAAATAAAACCTGTTTGCACATTGTTGCCCTAATGCATTGAAAACTCTACCGTTTTCTCTTTGTATAATTGTTTTGTTTCACAGTCAATCTGTGATGGACATTTGAATGAATATCTGTCATAAATGATAATAATTGATATTTGATATAGCGCCCTTTTCACCTATAATGTTCAAAAGCACTTCAAAGAATAGTCAGTGGACATAAGTCATTGCCATGATAACAAACAGGGCCTTAGCCAGGCTTTTAGAAAATATATCCAAAGTGACCAACCATGAAAGTTTTTGGTGGCTTCTTTGTTTCTATGGAGAGCAGTATCCATACAGATAACAACCCTGAAGACGTATCTACTCATTGAAAAATTGCATAACATTTTCATTAAAGAAATGTCCTAACATTCACATGGTAGTGAATATTTTTCTTGCTCTTCTTGCCTGATAATGGCTTGGTAAAAAAATCCTTCTCAAAGCCACTGGGTCAAGATGCCCAGACACCATGATGGCTAAGACACTGAAAAGTCTTTTCAGCTCGCCTATACCTGCCATTTTATATCTAAATTCTTACCTGCTCACATTGGAAGCTATCTCCAGGGCTTGCTCTGGTCACCCAAAAGGTAGGCTCTCATTTGGCAGTCTCTCCCTATGGAAGATCCTTGCGATGATCATAGCGGAGGGTCTACTAAATGTAGCCTCCAAAATTAAAAATAGACCGTGGTTTGTGTGATCCCCGCTAGGGGCCGCACTGATACCGGTCGTGACGTCACGGTTGGCGCATGCGCCTTCATCCTCTTCTCTTTTGGGCGCCATTGCTCTGCCAATCGGTTTTTGAAAGCTCTCGGAAGTTTACGCTCGTTTATGCTATAAACTCGAGCATACAGTACAGACGTACAAGCGAGTATAACAGTGAGACCATTATACATCGCTGGGACAGGTAACTTGTCGGTATCTCTGTGTTTCCCTGTATATTTTGTCTTGTTTCCATCTGACCTTCGACGATGTCGTCGGCCAGCGTGTATAGCGTCGGTCCCGCGGCGGGACGACCTTCTTCTCAGATTCGGTGTGGGGCTTCGCCCTGCCCGAATTTCACCACTCGCCCTGCTCCTGACGTACCCTGGATCGCACACGGGTGCTGCTCTCGGCACACCCGTTGTGACAGGAACCATACCTGCACTGTGTGCGAATCCTGGACGGAGGAGACCTGGGTGGGATTCGATTCTTGGATGACCAAGAGAATCCAACGGTCTGAGAGGGATGCGGCCTATCGGGCCCGCAAAACTAAAGCACGCAGAGAACGTTCTCGTTCTCCGCGCTCTGACAAACCTTCAGGTTTGCCATTAGAGCGTGGTCGAGCTAGGACTCGACGTACCGCACCTGCGGTAACTCCCGCAGCTGCGGGAAGTGCGGTAAATACCGCAATCGCGGGAGATGCGGTAAATACCGCAAATGCGGTAAATCCCGCAAATGCGGGAGATGCGGGAAATCCCGCAATCGCGGTAACTGCGGTAACCTCCGCAACTGCGGTGACCTCCGCAACCGCGGTGTCAGCCTCTTCTACCGCATCTACGGGGAAGAGATCTGCGGGAAAATCTCCCACTCCTGAACACAGGAGGAGATCTCCAAGGAAGGCCATGCCTTCAACTCGTCTTCGTGATGAGTCACCCCCAACGAAGAAATCCCGCGGGACTGCTGCTCCTAGCAGAAAAAAGGGGGGGGCCACAAAGAGTGGTGCCTCAGAGGGGTCTTCTGGCCCCACTACTAGGAGCAGCACCCGGAGGACTGCTTCGGCAGCTGCTGCTACATCTGCGGTGATCACCGCACCTGCGGTATCTCCCGCAGTAGCAGTATCTCCATCGGTTGGGCGTACTCCAACAAAGGCTGCCTTGAAGTCATATGACGCAGCCCAGGTGGGAGTCGCCTCGCCGATGAGAGACCCCTTGTTCCCCGAACTCGAAGCGGATCCACTGGGGGGTGACCCCTATGTGGACCTGTTCGGAGAGGACTCTGACGGGGAGCACATTCCCTGTGGCCAGCAAGAAAACATGGAGAAGTTGTTTGAGCTGGCAGGGCGTGTAGGTTCTCAGGGTCATGGCCTGGTGGAAGAGGACTTGTTTCCCCCCCCAGTCCTGACTCTGGCTAATCAGCCACAACCACAGCCGACACCGAATGTACCTCCGGTGTTCGACATAGCGACGTTAGTGGCGGCCCTGAAGGAGGCAAATCCTCCTCCTCCGCCTCAGCAGCCAGATATGACACAGTCAATCTTGGCGATCACTCAGTCGCTTGTGGCGATCTCTCAGAAGCTGGATAAACCAGCTGCCCCTGAGAAGAGACCGCGATCTCCCTCTTTGTCTCCATCGAGGTGCTCACCTCCTCCGTCCAAGAGACCTCACCGCCGTGAGGCCTCTCCCTCGCCTACCAGGACGAGGTCCGGCCGGTCGTCACCGGCATCTTTGTCTCCCGGTCAGTTCTCCGACCAATCGGATGATGAAGACGACGATCACTTCGATGATCAAGTCGAGGAGGTCTTCGACCCCTGTGGTCTTCCGCCTGTAGAGGCGTGGTCTGAGCTCGATCGAGAGCTCTTGGGCGCAGCTTCCGACAAGCCTGCGGAACCTGTGGCTCCCCCTGAGGTGCCTCCGTCACTTCAGACAGCCGCGACGGCCTCCACGTCCACCGCTCCGGTGACGTCGGTCTACGCAAGGCTGGGTCCGCCTAGAGATGGGAGTGGGGATCACACGATCCCACCACACCCTGACCTCACTAGGTCGTGGCGCGAATCCTGGGAGGCGCAGGATTTTAAATTTTCTCGCCCTCTGGAGTTCGTGCCCGTTCTCCATGCACTTGCGAAGGTGCTAAAGTTCTCCTCACCACCATCCGCTTCTCCTCCCCCGGAGGAGTCGGAGTTCAGTGTCTTTGCCACACCGACCTCACGTGCGGTGGAGGCACCAGCGCTATGGGCCCGTGACGGGGTCTCTAAGATAGCGTGTACTGTCGACGACAGACGGGTGGTGAAGGAGGCCGGGTCCTTCGGGGATTCTACCCTCGCGCGTTTCTTCCCTCTTGTCGAAGAGGACGAAACCTTGCTTAAGGTCCTCGAAGTGGACGCCGAGGTGACAGAATACATGCGATCCACCTACAAGTTGGATTGGGATCCGGCGAAGCCCTTTGGACCGAAAGGACCACATCCGGTGACCAAAGAGGCGGAGAGATTCGCAAAGCAAGTCGAATCGACTTCATCTCTCCTCGCGCGCCTCTCGATATATTTGCAGCGAACTCAAGGGTTCATTTCTGCGACTATAGTAAGTAGAGAGAAAGAGCGCGCTGCTCTCCTCGCGGGGTTGACGCCACCACCTATGCCAGAATGTATGGTGGACGAGACACTGGCCGGGGCCGTGTCTCTGGCCAACTATTTAACCGCAGCTATAGGACGCATCTCCACACGCCAGAAGTTGGAGGCGGGATTTGACCGTCGCATCCGATTCTTATCGGCAGCTCTGGCGGAGAACAAGAAAGTCGTGCCCACGATGGCCAGACTGCGTCTCAGAGAGCTTCCCCTGACAAAGGGTCTCATGTTTGCGGGCCAATGGACCCAAACAGTAGAGTCGACCACCAAGACCCAACTCTTGAGTGCGTCACAGGCTCAGTTAGCCCGTGACCAGCCCTCGACCTCGAAGCAATCGGGGGATCGTTTTCGGATCCCCTTCAAAAAAGGCAGAGGCTCGGGCGGCAAGTACAACAAGAAGGGTAAAAAAGGTGGTGGAGGCTCGAACTCCTCCTCGTCCGAAGGCGGTGGAGGTAGAGGTACCGGTAGAGGCCGTGGTAGGGGTCGAGGTGGAGGCGCCAAAAAAGACGCTTACTCCACCTATAACACCCCAAAACCAGCCCCCAAAGCTGATGCAGAATGATCAGCTTTGTCCGGTGGGGGGGCGATTAAGAGCGTTCGCCCACCTGTGGCCCCTGATTACGTCGGACCAGTTTGTACTGCAGACTGTAACCAAGGGCTACAGGATAGAGTTCACGGGGAACCCCCCAAGAACAAAGGAGCCCCGCTGCACCCCGATTCCTCGGAATCAGGCGCGACGTCAGGACCTCGAACGAGGCCTGGAGTCCATGCTCGAGAAACGGGCGATCAGGGAGATTCCCTTCCACGCGGACATACCGGGGTTTTACTCCCCTATCTTTCTGGTGGCCAAAGAGTCGGGCGGTTGGCGCCCGATTCTCAATTTAAAGGCGTTCAACAAATTCGTAAAGCCCCTATCCTTTCGGATGGAGACGCTACGAACAGTGATGGACTGCCTGGGAGAGGCCCACCAGCAGAGGCTAAAGACCTCCGAGCATTTGAGGGACTCCTCAATGTCAGAGACGTGGGCAGTCTCTATAGACTTAAGAGACGCCTACTTTCACGTCCCCGTAGCTCCCGAACACACACGGTTCCTCCGCTTTGCCTACGATGGCAGGGCGTACGAATTCCTGGTGCTCCCGTTCGGGCTCTCAACAGCACCTCGGGTGTTCACGAGGATTGTGCGAACCATCGAGGCGTTCCTCAAGATACAGGGTGTAGACATGCACCAGTATCTAGACGACTGGCTTCTAAAGAACCAGTCAAGGTCGCTTGTGGAACGTCAACGCGACCTCACACTGTTCTGGGTGACAAAACTGGGCTTCCTCGTAAACGAAGGAAAGTCCCAGTTGATACCCACACAGTTCCCAGCATTCCTGGGATCGACCCTCGACCTCATCAATATGCTCGTTTTCCCGAGCGAGAAGAGGGTCATCAGAGCGTCGCGACTGGCATCCTCGCTCCTAGCACGGAGCCCTCAGCCAGCGAAAACTTGGCAGAAGCTCTTAGGACATCTGTCCAGTCTGCGCGAGTTAGTCCCCATGGCGGTGACACATACTCGTCTGATCCAACTTATGCTCCACAGTCAGTGGACGCAAGTCTCGGACAGCCCATATCTCCGGATATACCCCGACCACGAATCGCTCAGAGAGCTGGAGTGGTGGGCATCGCGGGCCAACCTGACGGTGGGCCGGCCGTTTCTCAGGCCAGATCCGACTATGACGATAGTCACGGATGCCTCAATGGAGGGCTGGGGAGGTCACCTAGGAGACTGGGTGATCTCAGGTCAGTGGCCGCGGGCTTGGGCCAAGCACCACATCAACTGGCTCGAACTGCAGGCAGTATGGCTGACTCTGCAGCATTTTCTGCCTCAGGTACGGGACACTGCTGTGGATGTCCTTACGGACAATACCACTACAGTGGCCTACATCAACAAGGAGGGTGGAACTCAATCCCCCACCTTGTGCTACCTGGCACTGGACCTGTGGGCCTGGTGCAGGCAACACGGGATCTACCTGGTTGCCAACCACATATCGGGAGTCAGGAACGTCCTGGCGGACGCCCTGTCCAGGGGGAAACACAACCACCCTACGGAGTGGTCCCTCCACAAGACAGTGGTTCGGCTCATATTCGAGCATTGGCCGACTCCCCATGTGGATCTCTTCGCGTCAGAGAAGAACCACAAACTTCCAGTGTTCTTCTCAGTGCGCCCCTCTCAGACGTCGAGCGGAATAAACGCTCTGACGCAGAATTGGGAGAGTCTGTACGGGTACGCGTACCCGCCGACCAACCTCATCCCGAGGGTATTGAGGAAACTGAGGCTGCAGTGGTCAGCCCGGATCCTCCTAGTAGCCCCGTTCTGGCCCAGCCAGCCGTGGTTCCGTCAGCTGACCAGCATGCTGACAGACCTTCCGCGAGTGATCACACCCAAGGACAACCTCCTGAAGAACTCGGTCACGGGGATGTTTTACCCCAAACCGGACAGAATGAGACTGGCTGTATGGCCGCTGTCCGCAAATCCTTCGTTGACCGAGGCTTTTCGCAGGGAGTTGCAGAGACGGCAGCCAGGGCCAGGCAAGAATCAACTTGCCGGCTTTATGATTCCCGTCTTCTCCACTACCGACGATGGTGTGTGGAGCGAGGTGTGGGTCCCGCTGAGGCCCCTGTAGCGGAAGTCGCGGAATTCCTGAATGGCCTGCGGACGGTGAAGCATAAGGGGAAGCCCTTAGCTCCGTCAACCATTGCAGGTTACAAATCTGCCATCGCAGCCATTCATAGAGGTTTTCCGGATGGGACAACTGTGTCGTCCAACACGGATTTGTCGACCCTTATTAAGGGTCTGTTTGTGGTTTCCGCCAGACCAAGGACGCTCAATGAGACTTGGGATCTCCCGACGGTACTCAAGTACCTAGCGGGCCCTCCCTTTGAGCCGATTCACACGGCACCATTGAGGTCGGTGGCGGTCAAGACAGCTTTCCTACTGCAGCTGGCTTCGGCCAGGCGAGGAAGCTGGGTCCATTCCTGCAGGATAGACGCATGTCATCTGCGGTGGGAAAATGGAGGAGTCCGTCTTCTCCCATCCCTCCTATTGGACAAAAACCAGTCGGTCTCGTTTACTCCTAGTGAGGTGTTTCTCCTCAGCCTGAAGGAGTTCTCGCCAGACGACAAAGTACATTGCCCTGTCCGGGCCCTGAAATGGTACTTGGAATTAACCAAGCCCTTGCGAGGGGATGAAAAAGCCCTTTTCATTCGGTCAAGGGAGCCTTATACTAAGGCTACCAAGAGTACAGTCGCTGGTTGGGTCAAAGAGGCCATAGCGGGGGCGTTCTCGCACCTTCCTAAGGAACGGAGGCAACGCATGGGCATTAGAGCCCACGACACCAGAGGGGTCGCAACTACTTGGGCTACAATGGCCGGAGTGCCATTTGAAGCTATTATGGATGCCGCAGCCTGGAGCCGGCCGCAAACTTTTGCGCAGTTCTATCTTAAAGATCTTCCTGCAACAAAAGGCAGGTTTAGTAGAGCAGTGCTGGTCACGGCTGGCACAGCTTCTAGGAAATAGAACTGATCCTTCCACAGCTTTTCTTGGCGGTGGTACTCTGCTTCCAATGTGAGCAGGTAAGAATTTAGATATAAAACAGGAAATTAGAAGTAATTTCTTTTTTATAATAAATACTTACCTGCGATCATTGCCCACCCTTCTGTATCCTCCCCTAGAATCCGTTCTTCCATGATGGTATTTAACGCCAAAAATGAGAAGAGGATGAAGGCGCATGTGCCAACCGTGACGTCACGACCGGTATCAGTGCGGCCCCTAGCGGGGATCACACAAACCACGGTCTATTTTTAATTTTGGAGGCTACATTTAGTAGACCCTCCGCTATGATCATCGCAAGGATCTTCCATAGGGAGAGACTGCCAAATGAGAGCCTACCTTTTGGGTGACCAGAGCAAGCCCTGGAGATAGCTTCCAATGATCGCAGGTAAGTATTTATTATAAAAAAGAAATTACTTCTAATTTCCTGTTTTAAGCCTTGACAGCCAAAACATTGTATTGCTATCCACATTTTCAATTCCAAAGTCTTTATTACTTCAATATGTTGAAAAGGGTTAATCTTTGCATGGTTTCTTGTCCTGTTGCTATCATTTCAACTCATATAATTAATATGGTTGCCTTCTTGACACCAGAATAACTTTTTGAAAAAAAATATACATTTTACATTTGGAAAATAGATATTGGAATTAAGATTAGGTCAGCTTGAAATGTATAGATGAGGTCTAAATATAATTTGTTTTAACACTAATCCTGCTTTATATTAACCCATTCACACTCACAGTTCCTCTAGAAAGTATCGTCTGCTACTTTCATCATTTTGAAAATAACTTGTGAATAAAGCTAAAAGTCACAAAAATGTTGAAGGAAAGTTGTTGTCTGACTTCTAAGTAGCAATTTTCCTTCAAATATTTTCCAAAAAATGCTTTTGTTGGATAAATATTTCCAAAATTGTCAGGCCTGTTTTGGCCGCTCTGAGTGTGAATGGGTTAATTATGGTATGTTCCCCAGTCATTTTATAGTATTAGTTATGCCAGCCCATGTTTCAATTGTTCCCAGTATAATTTTACAGCACTGTGCATGCCTTTTGTAATAGGCCTGGAGTCAGGCAGTACCTTATTGGAAAATAACACACTTAGCCTTAGGGTTATTATAACGTAACAACATGGGTTTTGTTGGTTACATTTTAGGAACATCACCAATTGGTCCAATGAGAATAAGCGGCAGAAATCAATATTTATCCTTTTTTATTCAAATTCCATGGATTAACGATGGCAAGAAATGAAACTTTACAAAATAATTGTAAAATATCCTGAATTGTATTTTCATTAACAAAGAACAAGTGTTTATCATAACTTATAGTTAGAGACAGCCAGAAAAGTTCAGGTTTGTTCTAGATTATATCAACAATATTCATTTTCTTAAAACAAATTTCAAAAAACAAAAAAACAACATATATTGTCCTCCTATTTACAAAGAACAAGTCTAACAAAAAAAAGTTGAAGTCAGCCGGAAATGTTCAGGTTTGTTCTAGAAAGTATCAACAATATTCATCTTCTTGAAGCAAATTTTAAAAAAATGTGAAAACAACCAATATTGTTCTCCTATTTACAAAAAATAAGGATAACTAATTTTATTATAGTTTGGAGTCAGCTGAAAATGTTCATACAGGTTCGTTCTAGATAATATCATCAATAATCATCTTAAAAGAAATTTAAAAAAAAAAAACTAAAACAATGTATATTGTCCTCCTATTTACAAAGAACAAGTCTAACAAAAAAGTTGTAGTCAGCCGGAAATGTTGAGGTTTGTTTTAGATGATATCTCAGTATGACATCGCACCCCTAGATATTTACCTCTGCATGTTCCCAATTTGCCTGAGCTATTACTTCCTCTTGTCAGCTGATGTGTTCAACCTGTTATGTGGCAGCTAGTATAGCATTATGGCACTGTGGATGCCTTTTCTAATAGGCCTGGAGTTTTCCAGGATAGTCAAAACATTTGGGTGCCATATTTTAACCCTTTCAATGTTAACCCCTATACTGCTGCTGGCTAATTTGGTATTTACAAAAAGATGTAAAAAACCTAAAAAATGACTGAAACCCTGGCATATGGGTACTCATCTGAGAGTACTCAATGAGAGCTATCTGATGTGTACCAACATGACAGGGTTTAGATGTTTTTCGAAAATCTTTGCGTCATTGTGCTTCGAATGATAGTAGCCTCCGCATTGGAAGGGTTAAGGCTTAACTTTTATCCTAAGCACAAGAATGTAAAGATTTTTGAAAACCATCTAAACCCTATTATGTCGATAATTACATTGGATAGCTCTCACTGAGTACTCTCAGATGAGTTCTCATATGCCAGGGTTTCAGTCAATTTTCAAGATTTTTAGCATCAGTTTGTATTGGCCAAATTAACCACCGGTAACATAAGAAGTACACAACCGAATATTCTGCTAACAAATACAAGATGAAAAACACTTATTTATTCAAAGGTGTTCATGTCCTAGCATTATGTTGGAATAAACCCTTTCAATGATATGCTTTAAAACTTATGTCCAGGGATTTAAAGAAAATAAAAAACATTTGGGTCTTGAAGTGTGATTTCAAGAGTTTTGATGTCCAAATTTTGCCCAGTCATTTTGCTGGTTTAACCCATTCATGACTGGATATCCCCTTGAACATTATTATCTCGATCAGGAATACTGTATAAAATAACTTTAAAAATGATTAAAAATTCGCAAATTATTTGAGTCGGGGTTGTGGGTAAGGTTGTAATAACATTTCTATTTTAAATATTTCAACAATAATGATGTGATCAAATGTGTATATACAGTGAAATCATTCTTAAATGACCATCTGCAGGATTGGCCACAACCAGTCAACTTAGAAGGGTTCCCTTTACCATAAAACTGTTAGGAAAAACATTGTAAGGGACTGGCACTTAGAAAATATGATCACTTTAGAGGGGTGCTCAACTTAGATTGGTGGTCCGCTGTATATCACTAAAATCTTTGGATGTTTTTTGGGCACTACAGGCCTGAATGGGTTAACCCATTAATGCTTGAGAGTTCCTCTAGAAATTGTCGTCTGTATCTGAATTACTTTTGACAATAACTTGAGAATTGAAAATAATTTTACAAAATATTTGAAGGAGGGTTGATAGTAGTATTCTATTTAATATTTCTCCATCAAATATTTTCGCAACTATGCTTTTCCTTGAAAGATTTGATCAAAATTGTCAGGCCACTTTTGGCTGCTGTGAGCATTTATGGGTTAAAGACCTTTGGTCACTGGCAGACCTATCATAGGAGCCCCTGCCGGGGGACGGCCGTTACACATGAGGATAATGAAGAGAAACGAGCGAGGGGTCATGTGACATAGATAGTGCCGCCTGACTGGTTGAGAGGGATAGTTTTTTGCCGGCAGATGGTCGGTTTCAGCTCTGGGATCTCTCGTGTAAACAATGGAGGTCAGGGGCTTTCCTTATGGGTCACTGGGCGCAATTTGCATGTCGTCAAGAAGTCCCTATAGTGGGAAGCACGATATATCGTAAGATTTCATAAATATTGATGTAATAAATTATTAACTTGTAGCATCCCAAAATTGGCGCTGACACTTCGGTAAATACCATTTTGACCAGAGTAATCTTTTGCAAAATATTTGAAGTGGAAATGTTGGTCTGAACCAAATTAAAAAATTTCCTCAAATATTTTGTGAATTTAATCTGCTGTTATTTTCTATAATGTAACATGTTTTCTCTTGATGTTACATCTGTTATAGACTACACTAAGATTATTATGTTTTAATTCTTGTAGTAGTTCCCTATATTACATTTTATAGGTCACAGGACCTGTTATTTCAAAATACAAATTACTGCTAACTCAGCGAAAACTGGAAAGATGCAAATTCCCAGTTGCATTTCCCAACTGAATTGATTTGACTTCTGTAGTTTTGAATAAAATTAGGGGATAGAAAGATGAACCATTATAAATATTCAGGCCTAGTTTCCTGTAAGGGGCCGAAAAAAAATAAGGTAGGTCGGTAAGTAAAAAAAAAGATTTTCATTATTTTTTTGATCAAAAATGTGTGTTTTATGCATGTTTTTCGTTGATTGGGAGTTGGGAGGGCCGAAAAAAATTAAGGTTAGGGATTTTTTTGAATAAAAACTTGTTAGTGTTGGGTTACAGGAAACAAACAACTTTCACTTCTTAGGCCTCACCAACAAATTTTGGTTTTAGTGATGAGTCTCGAAACATGTTGATCAGTATATAAAAATAAATAAATGTTAGGATTATAGTCTTGTTCCATTTTATCAATGTTCACACGACTCTTACATTTATTCCCCAGCAGGCCTGTTCAATCTTTGAACCATTTCAACTCCCTGGGGAGCATGCAACCTTGGCAGCCATTTCGGCGCTCTTTATCTAAGGTTGAAGCAATCACATAGCCATTCTGCCCTTAATGCCAGGTACCCTATTCACAGCTGGGTGGACTGAGGCAATGTGAAGTTAACTGTCTTGCCCAAGAACAGACCAAAGTTACCCGGCTGGGAATCGAACCGGCGACCCTCTGATCTCTGGTCCAACACCTAACCAATTGAGCTACCCTGTCTCCACCTATATGCAGAATTCTTATGCGCTTTTGTTTTACATTCCATGTCTGTGGCTGTTCCCTCTTCACTGATGTCTGTCTACCTATCTGCACTACCACATCAAACATGGCTGACATTTCTACCATCAGGTAAGTCAATAACTTCATTAGAATGAATTTACAGTTGTTGTCTTATATGTATCAAATGTTGCTTGGATGTATTGTAGTTTTCAAGAAATATGGCCCCCCTAATCTCATGAAAAATGAAATTTTAAAAATCCTACCAAAGTTATGATGAATTTACAATAAGATGTATGTACCTAGTGACCAGTAGCTAACAGGTTTTGGCTCGACCTGCAACCACCATAAGCATGTGATTAACCCATTTATAAATGCTCACACCAACCAAAAGAAGCCTGACAGTTTTGATGAAATCTTGCAGGCAGAAACTTAATTAGTGAAATATTTGATGGAGAAATGTTAATCAAGACATAACCAACAACTCTCCTTCAAATATTTTGTACAATCATTTCTAATTCCAAAGTTATTGCCAAAAGTATTTTAGATCCAGACGACAATTTAAGCATTACTAGATGAAAGGAGGCCCCTTGCTGTGGTTGCTGGTGGGATATGTATGATAACAGGAGGAGAGTGTCAGGAGCAGGTTAGCACAGCCAGAGAGGTCCCTACAGTTGGAATGTGGTCCCGCTGTCAGGGAGCAATCAAACCACCATTGCCGCTGCTAGTCTGCTGAGTTACAGTGCTAACAGCTGAGACACTAGATTAGCTCCTAGTCTATAAAATAATGGGTTAACTCTTTCAATGCTGTGGCTACTTTCGTCCAAAGCACAAAAATGCAAAGATTTTTGAAAAACGCTTAAGCCCTGTCATGTTGGTATCCATTGGATAGCTCTCATGGAGTACTCTCAGATGAGTACCCATTTGCCAGGGTTTCGATCATTTTTCAGGTAGTTTGCATCATTTTGTATTCGCCAAATTAGCCACCAGCAGGATAAGGGTTAAGGGTAGCTACGCATAGTCGTAGCATACATACTAGGTGTTACTCTGTTTTACCATGACAGTGGTTTCTCGTTTTGAATCAAACAATTCTTTATCAAATATTTGTAAAATTGATAATCAATAATGATTGATGAACCATGTCCATAGATGTCCGACCATGAGAGCAGTCCGGATGCAGATTCCTGCAGCAGTCAAAAAAGCCCAACTATTTTGGCATTTTTCTGTGATAAGAGTATTTTCCCAAACATTTACAAGGAAAAAAACCAATCCGCATCTCTCCTTCAAATTTTATATGAATTTATAACTCATTCCAAAGTTATTTCACAAACCATTTTGGCTCCAGATGACTCCATGGAGATCCCAAGCTATGAATGTGTTAAAATGAATGCTGTCTAGCAGAATAGGTCTGCTTCGAAGTGTACCACCACTAGGACGAATACAAACTTTTGTCACTTATTTCAGGATGATGTAGGTGACTTTTGTCCTAGTTTGTAGAAACCACTGACAAGTCAAATTCCTATTTCCCATACTTGTGGTGAAAGCACCCTAACCCATATACACTTCAAGAGTTATTGTGAAGTGTTGTTTGTATGTCTGTTTCTTCTAAAGATAATTATAGAGTAAATTGTAGAATCCTAGAGTATTTAAAGAGGGGTTGTAGATTTTGTTGGGATTAACATTTTCCCTACAAATTTTTCCAAAGTATGCTTTCAGTAGACAGATATCCCCAAGATAGACAGAAGTATAGTCTGAGCCAGAAGTGCATCTCGGCATCATTTAGACACCCAAATCCTTCAGGACACCAAAAATAATTTTTCAAGTATGGCAGGTCCCGACAACACTTGTCAAGTAGATCTTAGGGCATGAGTTAAATCATGGCTGGGCCATCAAACTAGAAGGGAAGATATCTTCATGATCCCAGCAACCTCTGCACTTGTAACATTGTCCCTATCTCTCTCTTGTACATCTCCTAGCTACAGCGAATTCCTCTGATATCACAGGCACCACAAACACTCTGACGGCTCCACCTAAATATCGCAGCCAGAAAGCAACATTCTAATCTAATATTGTACTCTACGATGGTGCAGGTATGAAATAGAAAATAAAATTAATTTTTCACCTTGCCACTCAACTCATTTTTAGAGTACAGTCCTCTGATACTACTGGTACCACAGACACTCTCTCGGCTCCACCTAGATATCGCAGCCAGAAAGCAACATTCTAATCTGATATTGTACTCTACAATGGTGCAGGTATGAAAGAGAAAATAAAATAATTTTTTCACCTGGCCACTCCAATCATTTCTTGAGTACATTCCTCTGATACTACTGGTACCACAGACACTCTCTCGGCTCCACCTAGATATCGCAGCCAGAAAGCAACATTCTAATCTGATATTGTACTCTACAATGGTGCAGGTATGAAAGAGAAAATAAAATAATTTTTTCACCTGGCCACTCCAATCATTTCTTGAGCACATTCCTCTGATACCACTGGCACCACAAACACTCCATCTTAATATCGCAGCCAGAAAGCTACATTATTATCTAATATTGTACTTTACAATGGTGCAGGTGTGAAAGAGAAAATAAAATATTTTTTACATGGCCACTACACACCTGCACCATTGTAGAACTGAATTACATTTTTGTAAATTGGATGTGCTAAAAGGGACTTCATGTGGCTGTAGTAGATACCACAAATGCTTTATCAAACCTTAGAAAGGTAGCAGGTATTAAATAATATTGTACTTTAAGAAGGTGCAAGTGTGAAAGAGAAAATAAAACCATAAAACTATTTCTTTTCACTTGGCAACTCCAGAGGAGTAGAATATTGGTGAAATATTTACTTTAAGATTTCTGTTGCCATTTAAGAAACTAGCACTTGAGTCCGATCGGCATGTAACCAATGAGTCATATTTGCCACTGCTACTGTCTTAAGTTGTTTGTTACAAAATAGTATTACACACCGTAGCATTGTTTGTCTAAAAAACAAAGGCGCTGTTATGACAACATGACTATTCACTTCTAAGAGCAGTTCTGGGGCTTCAAGGCACGTTCCACTTACCTTTTTTGCATCTCTGGGTTCTCAACTGCTCCGAGAAAATAAACACCAATAAGGCAAGAAAATAATGCGCATCTGTGACATGGGAAAACAAATATGGGATGTATTATTACTTTTTATATTTTTGAGATGTAATGATTTAGTAGGGTTTGGTGCTATTGGTATCTAACTGGTTCCATGATTCATTGTTTTTGTCACTTTTTCTGCCATTTATGGCTATATTTTGATGAGGCAGTTATTTTTGGTCCATATGAAGCCAGTTTGCTGTTCATTAGTGAAATTTGTTGGCAGTGCTAAATTTAACAAATTTAAGTCGGAGGGATGGGGATGCAGAAGGTATTGTGAAAAATAGTGTTAAGATAGTGTTAAGGTATAATCGACATTGTATTGTATCACAAAGATTTTAAAGGTCCCAAACCCTAGTGGTAGACCTCTTGACCATGGGGGAGTTATAAACTTAAGATACTGTACTGAGTTTATACATGGAGAGTAGTAGGCATATGTGTTAGACCTCTTGGCCTTAGGGGGAGCACCCTGGAATTATACTATGAGAGATATGATGATATGTATCACATATGACATTTAAACACATACCAGGAATCGCAGCAAACATTGTTAGCTGATATGGTATCATAGACAAACCAAACTGTTACTCATAAACTGACCCAGCAGTGTTATGAAGGAAGTGGGATCATCAAATCTAGACACTGTATAAAGGTGAGACATGGAGAATAGTAGGCATATATGTTAGACCTCTTAACCATGGGGGGAGTCCCCTGGAATTGTTGAGTACGAGATATGATGATATGTATCATATATGACATTTACACACATACCAGGAATCGCAGCAAACATTGTTAGCTGATATGGTATCATAGACAAACCAGACTGTTACTCTCATAGTCTGACCCTGCAGTGTTATGTAGGAAACAGGTTCATCTGCGATAATGGTAGAGCTGTCATGTGGACAAGCCGCTCTGGCAGAAAAACGCCTATTGATAAAGTTATCGGAGTGTCATCTGTCTATATGATCGCACTTGATGACCTAAGAATTATCAAAGTCTCATGGGAAATTGGGCAAATAGGGAATAATTATGGCAATGGTACCCTGCCCGCACCCTTGCTTGCAAAATAGGGGTGGACCGTGTGGGGTTGTATTTGATATAATTTATGATGGAGTGAATACTGTATACAGTGTTAATATTGAAGTGCACATTTATAAAATTGTGCACCATTATTTGAACATCCGATCCCTATGCTAGTTTTGTACAGCACCTGATATCATAGCTTGTCGTTCAACATCAGTATGCAATAATTAAACTGTGCACCAATAAAAGAGAAAGAGAGAATGAAGGAATAAATGAGAGAATGAATAAAGAATAAAAGAGAGTGAGTGATGGAGAATGGGGAACAAATGAGAGAGAGAATACATATAGAATAACAAAAAGAGAATGAGAGAGATTAGGATCATGAGTGCCCTATTTTTTGAGACAGAGAGACAGACAGAGACAGAATATAAGGTCAAGAAGTCAGTCTAAGGTTGTCAGCTTTAACCCATCCATACTCGTAGCAGCTTTTTCCCAAAAAATAGCGGAAGAAGAAATGTTGATAAAAATCCCCGTCACAACTCTCCTTGAAATATTTTGTGAGTTTGTGATTAATTCCAAAGTTATTTTCAAAAGTACCAAAGGTCCAGCTGACAGTTGGCAAGGAAATCTCAGCCATGAGAGGGTTAAAGAGACTGAGTTCTTGTTACTGATCTTGCTCGCGACCAGGCTTCAAGTAATTGTGGCCTACAAACTGTCACTGCCCAAGGTGACAGATTTCAGTCTCTTAACCCTTATGCTGGTGGTGGCTCATTTTGCCAATACTAAATGATGCAAAAAGCTGAATAATGACTGAAACCCTGGCAAATGGGTACTCATCTGAGAGTACTCATTGAGAGCTATATAATGCATACCAGTATGATAAAGAATCTCTTAGATGGTTTTCATAAATCTTTGCATCCTTGTGCTATGGACGAAAATGGCCTCGGCATTAGAAGGGTTAAAAACCTTGCCTGCAGATATTGGCCAGTAGCAAGAGGACATGCATACGTCACAGGCCACCGTCACTATGTGTCCACCATCATCTCCGGCCGCTGACAGCCTCTAGCGGTCAATCAGACAGTCGATCACGATCACGGACCTTGACGGCTGATCTGATGTGAGTGACGCAAGATCAGCAGCTCTCGGCGTAGAGAATGGTTGTAGCGATTGCTGTTGCTGCCGCTGATGACATGCACAATTTCACTGGCTATTTGGCAGCCAGTCAACTGGCGCTGTCTCTACATATACACAACAGGAACACAGCCTGGCCTACTGCAGCACTGTGAGCTCCTAGGCTGCCTCTGCTGCTGCTGGTACAGTCAAAGGTTTATTAACATAAAGGTATCCATCTCCGTGGAATTTGACTAAGTTTTTCCTCAAGTCTGTGGCCGCGAGATCTATAAATAGAACTACGGTCACTGCAAGGCCTAGCCGCGTTATCAGATGTTTCTCTCATTAAATGAACATTAAGTGAACAGGCTAGACATTCCTACGCTGGGCCAGACTGATCACTCACTCAAATGCATGCTTCCTCTCAGGAAGTAAGTGCTCTATAATTCTAAGCAATTGTATTGAGGTGCTGGTATTTCATAATTTGGCAATATCTTATTAGGAAAACTTAAATCTTATATGTATATGCAAATTTGGTTTATTCATCATATTAAAATATACATACATAAATGTCAAACTTACAAGTATACAGAGAACAATGTTCTAAAATTCCTACACGTTGAATATCACAGGGGAACATATCTTTTTCAGAACTAAAGGAGGTTTTTATTGAAAATATATAGGCTATGTGTACTGACATTTCTTGTTCTTTGTGTGATCAAGTGCATTCATTCTGGATGGAAAAATTTTGTAATGTTAGAATTAAAGACTACATGGATGCAAAAGAAAGACTCAATATCTCCAAAAGTGACAAAATTACTACCAGGACACAGAATTTAAGACACAAACCATGTGGCATCATCAAGCAACAAGTGAATTGACTTTAACATGCTTAGTTTTAGGACTATTTCTTGGTGTATTAGCAAATGTGGTGAGTGATTTGTCACAGCCAGAGGACTAATTTCAATGGTGCCGGGGGAACTACATCGCACCCCACACTCGATACTGATAAGACAAGTGGCTAATGTCGTTAAAAGACAATAAAAGTCCTGGACGTTCAGGCTGGGGTGTTCTATATTTATCCTTAAAAGAATTTGCTTGTGGATATAGGGAATGATAGCCATTTCCCCGGAGATGGATACCTTTATGTTAATAAACCTTTGGTACAGTGGGTCTACTACTACATGTACTACTAGGACAGTAGGATATGTGTGAGGGGGACCATTATCGCTCAGTTTAACACGAATGCTTCAGTGGATGTACTACCACTGCTACTACTAGTTCTGTGTGATATATGTTAGGTGGATCATTAGCGCGTAGTTTGACATGAATGCTACATGGATGCACCACCACCCCTTCTGCTACTACTAGGACTGTAGGATATTTGTGAGGCGGATCATTTGTGCTCAGTTTGACATAAATGGTACATGAATGTACCACTACTACTACTACTAGTATGATAGAGTGTGTGTGAGGCATTTAAATGCTCAGTGTAACACAAATACTACAAGGATGTACCTCTACAACTAGTAGTATTGTGGGATAGGGTGTGTGTGTGAGGGGGGACCATTAGCGCTCACTTTAACACAAACGCTACATGTGTGTTATCTCTCCCGTGGGGTGTATACATACACAAACTACTGGTCACACACTGGCAGCAGAGAGTCAGAACAACAAGGGAGCGATCCGACCCGATCCGATCCGATCCGATCCGATCCGATCCGATCCGGATCACCCAGCATGTGACGGTGACCAGTGACATCGGAAAATGACAAATTCCAAAGACGTGGGTGTCACACTCCTCTGATCCTCCTCGTCCTCATCATGAGGATGACAGTATAAGATGACTTAGTGATGCTGTGGCAGCGCTGTGATGCCATGATGCTGGTGCTATCAGGGCTTTACTATAGAGAAGCCTGCAAGGTGTCTAATATAGGCGTGTCAGTTTGGGGCTCAGTTTCAAGTTAAAGCCCATTCCGCTGGCTGCTGGTTTTCCATCGCTACAGCTACAGCTACAGCTACAGCAAGCAGGAAGTCACGGCAGCTCTTGGAAGGATTGTTTCATGTGAAGTCTTAGTGGTTCTAATTACAGCCAATGGAAGGATTATATAAGCAAGTATTTGGCAGGAAGAATCATACATCCTCACATGGTGCCATCAACTAACATAATGCGGGATCATCTTAAGGATTGTCTTGGATTATCTCTTAACAAGGATATATAAGGATTATCTTGTAATAAGGATCTAAACTGCGCAGGTCACTGGCATTCAAGGGTTCATCAAAACATTGGAAAGTCTTCATTATGTGGATGATACATAACCAAGTACAGTGTTTTGTGTGATATTGATCTTAGTTGATATTATGGGATTTCTTTCATTGGGAACGGGAATCGGATGTATCATAAAAATGTGAGCATGGTTCACATCACATGTGTTTATGCTGGTCAAGTGAGGAATGTGAGAATCTTACTTAAAGTTTATTATTATTGGGGATGATACAATTAAGTACTACAAATGCGAACCAGAGAACGTAAAAGGAGTGTCACAAGTATGTATTTTTCCATATGTAAATGAATAAACATAGTTCTACTACAAATGTGAGGGAAGCAGAGATTATAAATGAATGTCACACACAGTTTGTAGATGTATCAACGTGATTTTACTACAAATATGGACCAGTGAGGATCGGCTCTAGTGCTGCCATCATCATTACATTGTTATCACATTGTCAGCAGGAAATCATTGTGATCTATTGTTTTATGGTGATACAAAGTATTGCGTAACAATGGAAGTGTTACAAAGGAAGATCCAGTCGCTGCTCTGTACGGGCCACAGAGGATTACGCCCGTTTAAGAGTACGCCCAACCTGCGTGTGGATTCCATGGGGAAGGTATCCGCCTCGCTCTATAAGGAAACAAAAGTAAGTGAATTTGTCAAATATGCCTTTTTGCTTATGTAGGGAAACCTACAAATATGCCATGGGCATGTGAGAAAGGTGCCAGTGACTTGGGGTTAGGTTCCCTGGAAAAGAATCTTAATTTTGAGCCCTGAAGTACCTCTGATTTCTAAATGGATTCTGTAGGAAGGGAAACTAAAGTTCTTACATTGTGAAACTGGCAAATAATATTATGGCCCCTTTGAAAGTACTCCCAACTTATGTTTGAATTAAATGGGAAAGGTATCTACCTCACTCTATTAGGAAACAGAGGTAGGCAGTACCTTACTGAGAGTGCTTTTATTTATTTTGTGAGGCTCTCAACTATGAGAGGCCTGCCTTGATAGCGGAGTGGCCTAACGTCTTGCCACTAACTGCTAGCTGTCTCTGACCACTGAGGTCCTGCCCTGATAGCCGAGTGGTCTAACGCGTTGCCACTGACTGCTCACTGTCTCTGTCAAATGTGGATGAGTTAAAAAGAAAAAAGTTGATATCTACCCAACCACTTTACTTAAAATTGCAATCTATGCCTACAAAAATGATATTTTGAGAAATATTTACCCAAAAGTTGATGCTATTGTTTGGTAACAATCCATTCAAATATCCCTCAATATTGGTATGTGAAGAGGCATTAATAATGTTATGAAATATTTGATTGTTAAAATATAGACCACTGCTTATATATTTAAGTGTACACTACTGATAATGTTATATGATGATTGTTTCCTTCCTGCAGTGCTCTATCCTCCTAAACCAGCATCCTATCAGTGAGTGGTGGAGAAGTTTAACCAGCCATCATCAGGCCACTTCCATGCCAGCAATTAATTCATTGATATCTCACTTGGGCTGCAATAGGGGTACAGAGAGAGACAAAGTGAGAGAGAGAGAGAGAGAGAGAGAGAGAGAGAGAGAGAGAGAGAGAGAGAGAGAGAGAGAGAGAGAGAGAGAGAGAGAGAGTGAGAGACAGAGAGAGAGACAGACAGAGAGACAGACAGAGAGTGAGAGAGAGACAGAGAGTGAGAGAGAGACAGACAGACAGAGACAGACAGACAGACAGAGGGAGGGAGAGAAAGGGAGTCTCAGACAGACAGACAGACAGAAAGAGAGAGAGACAGAGAGAGAGACAGCGAGCGACAGAGACAGAGAGCGACAGAGACAGACTAGAGAGATATGGAGAGAGAGAAAGAAAGAATGAGAATGAAACAGAATCAGAGGGTCAGTCAGAAAGAGAGAGAAACAGAGAGAGAGAGAGAGGCCTTCCCCCCTATGATGTCCACACATTCATACATTCATTCCTCATTGTTTGTGCTAGGAGTGGTAGGGAGGGTCTGGTAGTAGTGCAGACAGAAAGCCATTACCACCACAGATTGGAGTAATGTGTGGTATGTTATCACTTCCTAAAACTCTCAGTCATCACTTGTAACTTTCAAAATACAGCCCAACCCCCCCCCCCCCCCCCCCCCCCCCCCCACCCTAACCCCCTTTGCCTTCCATCTAGACCCCTGGGTTCTTACCACATACTGTATTTCCCCATGGCAATATTGCTGTAAGATTGATGTATGTTTATTAATGATTGAGTGTTGTAATCAAGGTAGACATACAGGCTTAGTGTTCCTGTGATTGATAATGAATTGAGTATATTTCTTTGCTTCTAGCAATGTCATGATTAATTTAGAAATGTCTCCGTTATTGGAGCATTTTTCATTAACCCATTTATGCCCAACTCAAGATTTCCTTCAAAATCATTACACATTCTCATAACATTAACAAAAATACCATAGATCCTGATGACAATACATAAAAGAATTCTTATGAATGAATTGGTTAACCCATTAATGCTTACAGCGGCCAAAAGCAGCCTCACAATTGTATTGATATTTTGCAGGCAAGTGCAAACTCAGGAAAATATCTGATGGCGAAATGTCAATCAGAACATTACTAACAACTCTCCTTCAAATGTTTTGTAAAATCATTCTCAATTTAAAAGTAATAGTCAAAAGTATCATAGATTCAGAAGACAATTTTTTCAGAGGAACTCTTAAGCATCAATGGGTTAAATACTTAATGAACAATGCTGCACAGAACCAGGCCTACAACTCTCCTTGAAATATTTTGTGAATTTATGCTGATTTCCAAAGTTCTGTGTGAAATTGTCTAAGATCCAGACGACACTTGATCTACATCACCAATAGTAGCCTGCTGTTGCAGTTGTAGCAGCAACAGTAGCTGTAGGCAAATACTTTCGTAGTAGCTCTGTAGGTTTGTTATGAAATGGTAGTAATTCTGAACTGCTGCTAATCGAGGGCCCAGTTAACCAATTAGTGCTTAAGAGTTCCTCTAGAAATTGTCGTCTGAATCTCTGATACTTTTGACTATAACTTTGGAATTGAAAATGTTATAATTAAATATTTGAAGGAGACTTGTTGGTAGCGTTCTAAATAACATTTCTCCATCAATTATTTTTCCAAATATGCTTTCATTAAAAGTGTCTGGCTGGGTTTGGCCCCCTGTGAGCATCAATGGGTTAAACTCCTATTATACAATTACTACCCACTTCTACTACTGCTACTACACATAACTGCACTTGCTTATCTACATGTTCTAATTGTCATAGACCAGGAAAAGGGAACATTCCGATCTTTGCTTTCGCTAAGCCAGGACACAAGGATGGGTTTCCGTGGTGACATAAGGGGTAATTACAATGATGAATGTTAATGATGACATTTATGACTATAATGGTCATAATGAAAATAATGATGATGATGATGATGATGATGATGATGATGATGATGATGTTGATGATGATGTTGCCATTATAGGTTATGGTGGTTTTGGCCACAATAAACATGTTATGGTATTCCTGCGTTAACTCATTCAGCTAAACTCTGTACCAAACTGCCTAAATATTTTGGTGGTGTCTCTCTTTTACGAAAATGCCTTGGCAGGTATTTTCTGAAATTTGTTTTGAAGTACATAATTTCAACATAATTTCAACTCCTCCACCAACCTTCTTTCAAATATTTGATGAATTTATGCTTTATTTAGAAGTTACCAAATGGCACTTGTTAAGTGAACTATGAGCATGATATGGTTTATGGTGCAGTGCCCAAAAATATCCCAACCATTTCGGTAATTTTCATGTGTCTGTAGCATTTTTTTTGAAAATATTTGAAGGAAGATGTGTATCAGAAGCCAACCCACAAATCCCCTTCAAATATTTTGTAAATTTATGCATCATTCCAAAGTTATTTTCATAAGTTTGATAGGTCCAGACGACACTTGTCAAGAAGATCTCATGGCATGGGTTTGATAAGGTGTAGAGAAGATCAGACAGGAGGCGTGATGGGAGTTACAGGAACAAACGCTGTTCCTTGAAGCCCTGCCAATGAGCCTAAAATTAGAGCCACCACAAAACTGCGCTGAGAAATGTTAAATGTCACATTGACAGCTGCTGCTGGTGGTGGGCTGGCCTATTTACTAGGCTTCAATGTGTTTTATATTTGTCCCTACATAAGGCTGTGTGGTCAATTATTTTGTCAATTAGTTCATACCATTACCACATGAGGGAGTTGCATATCCAGTTTTAAACTGTACCATAGTGCCATACATCCATATGATAGGGTCATACTTCTGATTCTTGCTTGGAATGATGGCTTCTCTTGTTGCTTATGCTGCTGATCATACTGCTAATACTGATTCAACTACTGCTGTTACTGCTGCCTTTAATGCTACTGCTGCTGCTGCTACTGCTGCTGTTGATTGTACTTCTACTGCTGATTCTGCTGTTTTTGATGCTGCTACTGCTACTGCTACTGCTGCTGTTGATGCTGCTACTGATACTGCTATTGACACTGCTGCTGTTGATGCTACTTCTACTGCTGACACTGCTGCTGTTAATGCTGCTACTTCTACTGCTGCTACCACTGATGCTGCTGCTGCTGAGGCTACTGCAGCTAATACTGATGTTGCTGCTGAAGCTACTGCAGTTACTACTGATGTTGCTGCTGAAGCTACTGCAGCTACTTCTGATGTTGCTGCTGAAGCTACTTCTACTGTTGGTATGGCTGGAACAAGGAGAATGAGGAAAAGATTGCCTTGCTGACATTTAACCTGACATCCTTGGAAACGCATCCTATCATCCCCTTAATCGGCTCACCACCTACATACACACATAGACCTACAGCAGAGCTTCCTATTTATCAACTGGAAAACTCATTCCTTTAAAAACGCCTAGATTTGTAAATTCAGTTTTACACTATCTGAATGCAGGATATGTTTACAACTGTCTTTATAATAAAGCATTGATTTACCAGATAGTGAAAGGGAAGTTATGGATTGTGTTGTGATTTGATATTCTTCCCCATAATAATTTTGATAGGAAGATATTCGTGAAAAAGTCTGGGCCAACTTGGGCCACTGCAAGAGAGAAGGGGTAAAGGAAGTTTTTTAAGTCACCTATATTAAAAGTTGAATGAAATCATTCCAAGGAGTATTTTAAATTACATTCTTTAACTTTCACTTAACCCTTCCAATGCTGAGGCTACCTTCGTCTAAAGCACAAAAACGCAAAGGTTTTTGAAAACCATCTAAACCCTGTCATGTTGGTATTCATTAGATAGCTCTCTCTCTGAGCACTCTCAGATGAGTACCCATTTGCCAGGGTTTCATTTATTTTTCAGTTTTTTTGCATCATTTTGTATTGGCCAAATTAGCCATTAGCAGCATAAGGGTTAAATAGTAAGATTTAAATTTTATTCATACATTTTCTTTTAAAAGTATCACTTATCCATCACTTGGCAATGATAATTGCAGGCTTGAAAGGCTTACCCCATTCATTCCGGTAGCGCCTGTTTTGGTGATTTCTCTCTTTCCAAAAATACTTGATGGAGGAATATAATGCACAAACTGTAAAAACTTCTGTCTAAATATTTTTCCAATTTATGCTTAGATTCAAAATTATTTTCAAAAGTATCACAGGTCCAGACGACAAAAGTCAAGGAAATCTGGGAATGTATGGTTTAACCCTTATGCTACTGGTGGCATCTTGACCAATACAAAATGAGTCAAAACTCCTGAAAAATGTTTGAAACCCTTGCACATGGGTACTCATCTGAGAGTACTCAGCAAGATTATCTAATGTATACCAATATGACAGGGTTTAGATGTTTTTCAAAATTCTTTGCATCCTTACTACCTGAGTACTCAGCCAGAGCTATCCGATGAATACCAATATGACAGGGTTTAGATGATCTTAGATACTTTTGCTTTGAACGAAAGTAGCCCCAGATTTCGGAAGGGTCTGAGAATGCATACCCTGACCATTGCAGACATGTGTCTTAGATGTAAGTGGAATGAATGGGATAGGTCCCCTCTTGTTACAGAGGGGGTGTTTCCATGTGGTATTCATTCCACAGAGAAAGGAATTCCCAGACTCTTTTTACCACTCGACACCCAGATACCCAGATACCCACAACCCTGTACCCTCTAAGCGCTCACAGCACCCCTGCCAAGGGTGCTGCACCCCCATTGGGCACGCAGTGACCATATCTACCACATAACCCCCCACGCCCTATCTCAATTATCAGACTCTTAATCAACAATAAATCTCAACCTAAAGTTGATACAAAGGACGTGTGTATCTTTGAAATGATGACTTATTCAGTGCTTTGAATTATCTTGTTAGATTTATCTTCATCTATTAGAAACCCCCCAGTGGTGGGAAAACAGGTTGGGAACTTTCATGGACCAAGAGGAACACTAGCAATAAATGTTTCCATGTTAGATTATCATTTAGTGCCTTTTGAAGTAGAATAGATGTTTCCTTGTAATTCATAGCAGGGCAGTGATATATATCTTATTTACTCTATGGCTGGCCCTGATAGCTCAATGGTGCATACAGAGTTGCCACTGATTGTTCACTGTCTCTCACCCCTGCTTGGATCTAAATCTTGGCTGGGGCATGTGAGAAGGTTGCCAGTGACTTTGGCGAGGTGGTGGTTTTTCTTGGGTACTCCATTTTACTTTATCAACTGCATTAATTTTGTACTTGAGAAATATTTTAGAAATATCTGAAGGGACAACTTTCATTTAGATATTTCTTCAAATGATTGCTTTGTTTTTAATATATATTTCCATAAGTGTCTGTACAAATTTAGCTCCTCTGGCCAGGCAGCTTTCTTTAATTTCTCCACACCTACAACTGTATAATGTATCCTTATGGGTAATTGCATTCAATAGATATACAAACTAAGTGGTGACAGAATGGTTTCTAATATCTGAGGATTTCATACGCATATACTACCTATTTGTGTCATAAGAATTACTTAAATATGGGACATCAAATTCTCTGCCAATTCATCAAATGTCCTAGCTTAGTAAAGTTAACCCACCGGGTCCATACTATATATAGGAAATAGTTTGCAGTTGCAGGGAGGATCCAGGCACTGCAAGACGATAGGTTGAGCTCGCTCAAGAAAAAGAAACAAATATTCCCACTGTGGGAACTCATTAAATACCATTAGCAGTTGGCATTTTGTTCTAGAGTTATTGAGGTTAAGTGGTGATTTGGTTGTGACACATGGAGTAATGGGGGGTAGACCTAGAAATGTATTGGGTGATTTTATGCTCAATTTAAGCTAAAGCTTGTAACTTGTAGCTTGTTAATTCTTTACAATTTGTCCTACTACTACTACTACTACTACTACTACTACTACTACTACTACTACTACTACTGCTGCTGCTGCTGCTGCTGCTGCTGCTGCTGCTGCTGCTGCTGCTACTGCTACTGCTACTGCTACTACTGCTACTGCTACTGCTACTGCTACTACTACTACTACTACTGCTACTGCTACTACTGCTACTGCTACTACTACTACTACTGCTACTGCCATTTATATTTCTACTACTTGTACTTCTTGTAATAGTATGTCTACTGTTTCTGCTGTTTTAAGCAGAATTTAGTTAAGTTCTTGTCTCAGCCTCTCGGCTTGCTGCCAGTTTTTGGCTGGTGTATAATTGATATATTATTCTCTGTCAGCCCATTTGTTACATAAGCAAGTGTATAACTGCATGATGGAGTGAGTCAGAAGTAAGTTATGCCAGTCTCCCTGATGAGAACCATTTGTAGGAATAAACTTTCCAGGGAAGTCTGGCCCTCCCAGTGTTGTAGGAATAAACTTTCCAGGGAAGTCTGGGCCTCCCAGTGTTTATTGCTTGTCATGCAGTGATAACTCACAAGTGATACACTATCATGAGCTATCATAGAATGTTAACCCATTCATACTTAGGAATTTCTCCAGAAATTGTCGTCTGGTACTATTATGCTTTTGATGATAACTTTGGAATTATGAATGGTTTTACAAGATAGTTGTTGGTAGGAATCTGATTAATATTCCTTTTTCAAGTATTTATTCAATGTTTGCCTACAGGATTTTTCTTATCAAAATTTTGCAAAGGTAACGCAGGAACTTGGATGTCCATAATTGGCAGTCCTAACATTTCACATCATCATTGTACAATCAAATCTTTTTTATTAAGAACACTTATAGTGTCTAGCAGATCGAAGTAAAATGTTCCTCTCACCCAGCCCCCCCCCCCCCCCCCCCTTAGCAGTCAATCAAACATTTATACCTCATGTCTGTATTAACCCTTCCAATGCTGAGGCTACTTTCTTCCAAAGCACAAAAATGCAAAGATTTCAGAAAACCATCTAAACCCTGTCATTTTGGTATTCATTGGAAAGCTCTCGCTGAGTACTCTCAGATGAGTACCCATTTGCCAGGGTTTCAGTCATTTTTCAGGTTTTTAGTATTATTTTGTATTGGCCAAATTAACAACCAGCAGCATAAGGGTTAAGTTGCGAGATATCAAACCTAAATACCAAGTTAACCCTAGAGGCTTGAATTAAAGACGATGCCTTTCAGTCTGCTTTAAGTCCTGCCCCCAGTGGAGTGATCCATCTGCCTTTATGGCTTTAACCCATTAACACTCAGAGCAGCCAAAAGAGGCCTGACGATTTTGGAAATATTTCATTTAGAAACACATTTTCTTGAAAACATTTGAAGGAGAAATGTTGATCACAAGCCAGACAAGAACTCTCCTTCAAATATTTTGTGAATTTTTGCTTTATTCAAAAGATATTTTCAAAAGTATGAGAGTAGCAGACAACACTTTCTAGAGAAACTCTAAGTGTGAATGGGTTAAGGACTAAAAGCTTTCATCATGAGCGAGATCGAGACCGTGCAACTTTGCGTTGTGAGAAGTGCAGCTCGCGAGAGGTCGTGAGGGGTTATCTCACGTTATGCTAGCTGCCGTCCTGCAGGACTTTTATTCATGGCAATTTCTCTACAAGTCGTTCCACTGCTTGACCTGAGCGCTTTGTAGTTGGGGGTACAGATCTGCGCGATGACAGACAGCAAGAGGACGCTAAATGCCTCCACAACAACCTGTTTAACCCAGTCATGAATTGAGATTTCCTTAACAATTGTCGTCTGGACCTATGACACTTTTAAAGATAACTTTGAAATCAAGCGTAAATTGGAAAAACATTTGAAGGAGAGTTTTTACTAAGTTTCTGATTTACATGTCTTTTTCAAATATTTTCGGAAATTTGATCTTGTTTGAGAGATATCACACAAATTGTCTGGTAGTTTCCGGTACTCTGGGCATGAATGGGTTAATTGTCTCCAAGCAACCACCATCAGGGTGTCGACAGAAGGAACAAGTGTCCAGTAGCATAAAAAATAGGGCATTGGATAACCCATACAGGGAGTCCCTAAATTACAAAACATGTTTTTAACCATATACATTTGCCACTGCATATTCTCAGTAATTTTGTGTCAGATTTTAAAAGTTTTATTCTTCATAAGTTAAGAAATGGCTCCTTATTTCCTGCAAATACTGCTAGGTTCAAGGCTTGGCGACCCAAATCTAGCAAAACTTTGAAAGTATTCTGCCGGATCACTATGAGATAGATGGCGCTGCATATCTCGGTGATTATATTTAAGCAAGGTTATCTAGCTTCCATTTATCATACTTTTTGCTGATAAAATGTTCCTGGGGAGACACTACAGAGACACTACAGCGCTATCTATTGAGAACAGCGCCATCTATCGAGAACTGCGCCATCTATTGAGAACAGCGCAAACTATTGAGAACAGCGCCATCTATTGAGAACTGCGCCATCTATTGAGAACAGCGCCATTTATTGAGAACAGCGCCATATATTGAGAACGACGCCATCTATTGAGAACAGCGCCATCTATTGAAAACAGCGCCATCTATTGAGAACAACGCCATCTATTGAGAACAGCGCCATCTATTGAGAACAGCGCCATCTATTGAAATGTAATGGAACCTAGTATTTCAACCGCGCCATATATTAAGGTGTTATGGAACATAGGAGTGTGCTATTAGTTGTACTCTAAATCAATATTTAGATTGAACTGAAAGTTAGTGAGCTATCTACATGTAGTAAATATGAGAGGATTCTCACAAGGATTAAGCTGCTGTTATGATTCTTAATTGGTAATCAATTAAGACTGCAAAGAACTTTATATACATGAAATATCAATTAAGAATCCTCAGCAAGCAAGATACTTTTCTTAAGTTGATCTCCTTGGTTCTGTAATGCACTTAAAGTTCATGTATACCATAAGTAGACTTTATAAAGTTTAGAAATTGCCATATGTTATTACCAAAAGAAAGACAAAATGTTTCAAGTTTCCTTGCATACATTTTCAGTATATGCCTTGAAGGCAACATACCATCTTTAAAATCTGCTTAAAGAAATTTCCATCCTTGTTGCAATCTGGTTATTGTGTTACTTTTGAAAATACCTGCTGAATCATGCTGTAAGTATTCAAACTTTTTTGAGAGCATCTATACCTGTAGTGGCCAAAATTTGGTGATATTTTTGAAAGAATTATTTTAATGTTAGAGCAACCCACAACCCTTTTTTAAAAGTATAGGAACGAACAACACATGTCAAGGAGGTCATCCAGCAATAATCGCTTATGAGAATTCACTGACTCTAATATAGAGATCTGTCTCATAGTTTTAAGGTTAAGGTGGTTAAGATATTGCATAATATTTCTCCAGTTTGTAAAGACTCTCTGCCTTCAAAGACCACTTTTAAATCATACCCTCAGTGGGCTCAGTTCTGAGCAGGTTTGAATGTCATAGTATCAGGTATCAATTGAGGGGAACCAAAGCAAGAATAGGTTAACCCATGCATGCCTGTAAAGACCTTGAACCGCTTAACCCATTAATGCTCACAGCGGCCAAAAGCAGCCTGACATCTTCAATGAAATCTCTCAAGGGAAAGCAAAATTAGGAAAATATTTGAAGGAGAAATGTTAATTAGAACACTACCAACAACTCTCCTTCAAATATTTTGTAAAATCATTCTCAATTCCAAGTTATCATCAAAAGTATTAAAGATCCAGACGACAATTTAAGAATAACTCTTAACCCATTAAAACTCAGAGCAGCCAAAACAGGCCTGACAGATTTGGAAATATGTTACTTTCAAAAGCATTTTCTGGAAAACATTTGAAGGATAAATATTTATCAGAAGCCAAACTGCAACTCTCCTTCAAATATTTTGTGAACTTTTGCTTTGTTCTCAAGTTATTTTCAAAAGTATGAAAGTAGCAGACGTTATGTTCTGGTGGAGTTCTAAGTGTGAATGGGTTAATTATGACTGGGTTAAGTCTGCAGCTGCCTAGGTATTAGTATCAATCTTCTAATGCGCACAGACGTATCGTATTGGCTGCAGCATAATTATCGGTGCTTCTTGTCTCCTGTATCACAGCAATTATTGCGTCAATTTCGTCCTCAATTTCAGCTCTGTGAAAAGTACATCTTGTCGCAGGCCTTGTCACATTCCATTTGTAAGCTTATTAACAATATCAATCGCAGGATATTATGTACCCAGGGGCTGTGCCTAGCCAAGTGAGAACCGCTCATACAAAATGTAAACTCATTATAAATCTTTTATGTTTGAAAGAATGTGTATGATGCCGAACTTCATCTCAGAACAATCGGTCACGCTACATCAAAGACTTCTTCTTTGCTACTGGCGAGTTTTGAATCAGATTATTATTTTGAATAAATTAAAGAGAGTCGCCTCAAAAGCTGAATTAATTGAGGGGCTAGGATATATGCATGGCTAATTCTCGCAGCATGTACATTCTTTTGACATGGCATCACTTACTTTGTTTTTATACAGCATTAGAAATTGATAAGCATGCAATTTGATACAATTACAATATTGCTTGCATTTAAATTGGCTTTGTTAACCCTTTCTTGCTGAGAATTCCACTATAAGAGAATACTCTTGAATTCTTGATTCTTTAATATTGATGGGTATAATTATGGAAAATGAGAATTTGAAAGAAAGGGAAGTCCTTTTCGTTAAAGTCTGATTAAATAATTTTTTGTTTCTTATGATTATTTTATGAGATATGGAGCATGGAAATGAGAAGACATTCTTTTTGCATATTTGGTATAAATGTTTTAACTCATTCACGCGAAGAGCCTGGTTTCTTGAATTTTTTTTGATCTACGATACCTTGGAAAATATTTAAATATGTTTTTGTGATGAATATTTCTCCTTTAAATATTATCTCAAATAGTGCTTTATAACAGAAAAATAGTTGGAACTCTCTAGGGGTACACTGAGCTGTGCTATGGGTTAAGCAATGAACAATTTCTCTCCACTGATTAGACAGACTCAATGCAGCAATGAGGCGTTTGATATTGATATTGTAGTTATGTTAGGAAATGGAGTGCATTCCTGGCCTGTAATGTACATGCTGGTTAGTATGAGTACAGTTTATCATGGGACCATGCTGTGTGTTTACCTACTAGCCTAGAACCAGGCTGTCATTGTTATTATACAGTATTTACAGACAATGGCTTTGGCCAGGTACTTTGGTTTCCTCCACCACATACAGTTGCCTTAGCTGCAATTTGGCAGAAAACGTGGTGAAAACCAAATTAAAAATTCCATTGATATTACAGAGTGTATTGCTGTCTTGGAGAACAGATGTGTACATGGTGGTTGGAACGAGTACAGGTTATCATGGGGCAAAACTGTCTGAAGCTTAGGTCTTAGGCTGACATGGTTATTTTGATAGCCAAAGGAGAGTTATAGGGAACACTTGACTCCCCGGCACCCCCCATTCCAATGCTGAGACTACTTTCTTCCAAAACACAATTTGGCAAAATAATTCAAAAACAATCTAAACCCTGTCATGTTGGTACTCATTAGATAGCTGTCACTGCATACTTTCAGATGAGTGCCCATGTGACAGGGTTTCAGTAATTTTCCAGTTTTATCGCATGATTTTGTATTGTCCAAATTATTTTCCACCAACAGCATAAAGGTTAATTTTGAGCCCTGTCATGGAAGTAAATAGTGTGCTCCGCGCCATGTGGTGTACAGTAGGAACTGAGGAAGGGCAGCAATTTTGAGGTTCTAAGTTCATTGCCTAGCTTGTTAAATGTCTGTCATATCTGTCCTGAACTAACCACCGACTGGGTATTGAATTACCCACATATGGGTACGGGTATCCCTGGTGACGGACAGGGTGCTCCAGGTCAGGGGGGTCAGGGGGTGATGAATACCAACCCAACACCCTATCCACACCCGCCAGTGTAATTGAGGGTGCTACCGCTTGTGAAAGGGTATGAGTCATGGTGGTGATGGTGGGTACTCTTGTTGTCTGTGTTATTATTGTTGGCTGCTGCCAGGGCTGTGATTAGAACAGGAATTTGACATCCTTCAATGCCATATGTGAAAATAGAATGAAAAGCACAGAAATGTGTGTGGCATAATGTGTTTATGTATAGGATAGAGCATAGAAAGAGTTTTTTGTGGAAGAGAGTGAAGAGGGAGAAAGAGTGAGAAAGAAAAAAGATGTGTGTGTGAGAGAGAGAGAGAGAGAGAGAGAGAGAGAGAGAGAGAGAGAGAGAGAGAGAGAGAGAGAGAGAGAGAGAGAGAGAGAGCACATTGAGAGAGAGACCAAAGTATAGAGACCGAGCAGCCTGAGCTGAACCCTAAGCTATAGTCTATAGTCTGTTTATAAGCTAGCCCATAGGTCTTGCTAGGGTGCTGTGAGGTTGTGTGTAGGTTTATGTGGCAACCACCTGTTCTCTCCATCTCCGTCACTCTTTTAGGGCCATATTTTCCCGAAATGATGGATATTTTCACTGCTTTAGTCTCTGTTGCTCTGAACATAAACAGGTTATTTTGGGTAGACATTGAATGCACTAAATCAATTCAGTAAATTGTATAAATCTGAAGTAGTCCTGTCTTTTCATCTTTTACATCTTTGTGTTAATTATCATTATGCATTTTATGTTAATTATCTTCAGCCTATTCATGTCTGTATCATCCAAAACTGCCTGACTGTTTCGTGGGATATCTCTCTAACGTACCAAATATTTTTTTGGAAAAAAATATTTGAATGATCAATGCTTAAGTTATTTTCAATAGTATTCAAGGTCCAGATCTTCAGGCATGCATTGGTCAACTGATACTATGATCATAGGTACTAAGACCCTGATGGGTTAACTTTGAGCAACAGCAGCGTGTTGAGTGATTTATTGCCGCATAGTGAGATGGGGCAATAAAAGCAATAAAGGCCGGCAACTTTTCTTGATTGCCCGCTTGATTCATTCCAAACCCCAACAACATGCACCAGCTCACTGCCACGGCTCCTGTAGTCTCCTGTTGCACAAAGAGAGCAGCTTCCAGTCCCCTTAAGTACCTATAACATTACCAATAACCGCATAATGTGGCGAGCGGCCCTAATAGGCTACGGTTGTCAGCTAAACGCCACCAGGCCACAGGGCGGTGCTGGGGCAAATTGACGCAGAGTGAGATTTATTGTATCATGGTGATGTTCTTAGCTCAATTCCTTACCAAGCAATTAAGCTTAGTGCTCTAATGGGAACTTGTATTAGGTCTGATTAGTGTTGGAGCTTGCAATATCTTCTCCGGCCATCTAGTTATGGTGGAAAGGGACACGCTTCTGATATTGAAATTCTGTGGTGAATACAGGTTTATTGTAGTGTAGGTGTTGAGTGTACATGTAGTTCCATTTCTGACTGGCAATAAATGCATGGGCTCAGTGATGTAGTTTAGAAAGATAATGATGAGGGTAATAATGATGATGATGATTATAATAATGATAATGATGATAATAATAATTATAATAATAATAATTATAATAATAATAATAATAATGATAATACAAAAATATTGATAATAATAATTATAATAATGATAATATTATCTAATGATCATAATGATAATAATGATAATAATAATAATAATAATAATAATAATAATAATAATAATTATAATGATAATAATGATAATGGTGTTGACATTGATAATGATGATAATAATAATAATAATAATAATAATAATAATAATATTATTATTATTAATAATAATAATAATAATAATAATAATAATAATAATAATAATGATAATAATAATAATAGTACTACTACTACTACTACTACTACTACTACTACTACTACTACTACTATTTCTACTACTACTAATGTTAATAATAATGATTATAATAATAATGATGATAATAATGATAATTATAATTATAATAATGATGGTAATAATAATAATGATACTACTACTATTAATAATAATAATGATAATAATGATAATAATAATAATAATAATAATAATAATAATAATAATAGTAATAGTAGTAATAATGAAAATAGTTACCCACAAGACGCTATAGGCATGGGTGGGTGAATCAGTAGTGCTGGAATAGGCAGTCACATAACAGTAGTAGGAGGTTAAGTGGAGAAGATTGCTGTAAATAGATTGTCTTTGTGGGGCTTAATGAAGTGTCTGCATCAATGTCTCACACTAATAGATCTCTTAGAGCGGTGCATGCTCAACAGAGTGCTATATTCATCATGGCCCTCGTTGCCTACAGAAACTCCATCACATGAAACCTACTTTGGAATATGCAGGACAACGTTAACCCTTTCATGCCAGGAGATCTACTTGACCAGTGTCGACTGGACCTGTTGTACTTTTGATTTTTTTTTATAGAAATGAAGTTATTTAATTGTGAACTATTTCAAGGATGGTTGTAGAAAGTGTTCTAATGAACGATTCTCTTGCAAATATTTTCTAAATATTGGTTTTGTTAGAGAGATATCACAAACGTTACAAGGCGGTTTTGGCTGCTACAGGCATGACTTGATTAATTCACATACTCTTCATAGCACTACTTTATATTCTTAATATTTACTTTGTTATATGCAGGACAAATTTTATTCACATAATTCATGGTCAAAGTATTTAAGATAATAACTTCAGTACTCTCTATCTGTATAACTTGGCCCTTGTCGCCTACAGAATCTTTGCTACAAGATACATACTTTGGTGCAGGGTCTGTATAGCCAGGATTTCAAAAATGCCTGTCAAAAACAGTAATTTCAAAATTTTTGCCCGCCTACATTGAGCTACTTATCTACTTCAAATCCTTATACCAGCTACATTTAATAGCTTAGTGTGTCAAAAAGGGCAATTTACACTTTAGCTATGTCCTAGAAGATGGTTTGTTAGGGAAATATTTGGTTATTACACCACAAAAGTCAAACTTGAAAAATCATCAAAGAAATTTTTGCCTGTCCAAACAGGAGATTTTAGAGGAAACTACCTGTCCAAAAGACAGGTAGGACCGGCCCTGGCTCAGTCCCTGCAGTTTAGAGTAGGCAGGAGACATTGTTTCACCTACCAAGAGGTGGACAGTGCTGCCATCTGGAGGAGTAATGAAAAACTAAACTGACAGCCCTTCTGGATGTAATTCTACAGCAGGCTTTTACCCTACCAATGTAAACATCAATATTGTGATTCTGGCTATATAAAACCTCTTAGGAAGCAATGCATGTTAAGTTCAGTGAGGGAAACCCTAAATACATAACTGGTTGATGCTCTAGGGTTAGTTTGTGTACTCAACAAGATATATGCTATTTTAGAATATCCTATCAACTTGCACTGATTGAACTTTCAATATTTTGATTATTTTTTTGTTCAAGAATGTGTGTTTTATGCATGTTTTTTTAATGATTGGGTGTCGGGAGGGCTGAAAAAACTTTAGGTATTTTTTTGAATAAAATTTTGTTAGGGTCGGGTTATAAACAGCTTTTTTTAGGCACTTAAGTATTGGTTTCTCCAAGCCTGAAATATGCCATGTATGAAATTGCTAAATCAGGGCTCGACATTGGTGCTTGCCCCATTGCCCCAGGCAAGTAGAATTTCTAAATTATAGCTGTGGGGCAAGTGAAAACTGCATCTTGCTTGCCCCACTGGGAAAGTGCGTTTTGTATATTTCAGGTTTACTTTTGAGAATGTGTGCAAGTTTTGTGGTCTGCCATCCAAGCTTGTCCTAGAAAATATGCTTTCACATGCCAGAACCATGTTCTACTTGGTTTTAAATGAAATATTATAAAATTATTATATACAATTTTTCAAGGGCAAGTGAAAGTTGGAGTAGGGCAAGTAAAAATTGAATCTCACTTGCCCTACGGGGCAAGTCGCTGCAAAAGTTAACGTCGTGCCCTGTAAATATGAAACACAAGTTCAATAGAATATGATTTAAAATTGTTTTAATTTCTGACTCCAGTTTCGGTATTATAAAATAAAGTATTTAGTAAAGTAATCTTTATTTTAAGTAGGTAATTTTTTACAATGGTAAATACAAGCTGCCAGCTGGTTCTTGGCTGACATATACAGGAAACATGTTCAAGATCCATAGTTTGTTTCAGTTGAAGTAATACTTGGAAAGGGAAGATAGATCTATAGACCTGTAGAACGTTAGATAGTATTACAGGCAGGGAGAAGGGACTCTGACTGAATCCCTGGCACATGGGTACTCATTAGCCTAGCTACAAGGCTCTATTCTGATTTTACTTTATTATATATAAATACCTGCACCTATACTAGATAGCGACTTGTGGCCAACTGTTGGCTATTTAGTTCACACAATTGCCACACGAGGGAGATTAGTATGAATTTCCAACTGACCTCCTAGCATACCGCAGTGCCATCTATCCACATGGGAGGACATTTAGATATGGTCTGGGAGGCAGGCTAGGGTACTCATCTGAGAGTGCTCAATGAGAGCTTTCCAATAAATACCAACGTGACAGGGTTTAGATGGTTTTCGAAAATGTGTTCTTATTCTTTGGACATAAGTAGCCTCAGCATTGGAAGGGTTAACAGAGGAAGATGGGTGGAGAGATTGCATGGGGTAATTGGCCTCATTCTGATCATGGTGAGAAGGCTGGGTCTGTGTTAACCCATTAATGCACACTGCGGCTATGAAAAGCCTGACTATTTTGGTGAAATCTATCTAGCAAAAGCAATATTTAGAAAATATTTCAAGAAGAAGTGTTCATCAGGACTATATCTACAATGCTCCTTCAAATATTTTGTTAATTTATGCTTCATTCCAAAGATATTTTCAAAAGTATGACAGGTCCAGACGACACTCGTCAAGTAGATCTATGAGCATGAATGTGTTAAGAATCACTACAGTGGAACCTTCAACACTATTAGTGAGCACGAGGAGCAGCCTTCTCCCTTATCTCCTGCTTCACCATTGAGAGTCATCAAAAGGAGGGCTGAACTTTATAGAAATGATGAAATATCTTCCTGTCAGTCTGCTTCTCATGGGCGACTGAGCGTGAGCAGTGCTGCCTTCCTGTGCTGTCCGTAGTCGCAATGAACCACTGCTGTGATCTGAATCTATCATCCTCAACTTCCCAAATGTGCTCTACAATCTTCACCCCCTCCCCCTGTCCCATACCCATCCCCACCCGAGACTTTTCCCCCACCCACCAAAGTACTGCCATCTTGAGTTATCTTTAGTAGCAATTAACCGCTGCTGGGGTCTGTATCTATCATTGGTCTGTACCTATCATCTCCTACTTCACAAACATGTCCCGCTATCTCCATCCCTTCCCCTGTTCCCTACCCCCTCCCCTAGACCCACCCACCCCTGAACAGCTCTCTTGTGTTGTCTTCCCTTGTCGTCCCTGTCCCAATAAACCAGTGCTGTGATCTGTATTTGTCATCCCATACTCCACAAACAGGCTCTACAGTTATCTTCCCCACCCCACCCCACCCTTTCCCTCTCATCCACCCCCCCCCCTATTACTGCCCTCTATTTCCATCTGTTGCCTCAAAGCAGTGCTGTGATGTTTATCTATCAAACTCTACTTCACAAACATGCTATACAATCTTCCCTTCCCCATCCCCACCCCCCCCCCCCCCCCTCCCTCACCCACAACAAACATGCTCTGAAATTGCTACTGCTCTGAAGATGTTGATCTCACAAACCTAGCCAATTGAATTCTAGCAACCAAGTCAAGAAAAGGTCTGCACTCCAAGCCTGGTTAGCATCATTTTACTACATAGTCAACCAGTTATAATGTATCATCATACGATACCTTTCATTCATTCAAATACTGGCCCCAGTTTCAAATACCAAGAGAAAGAGATCTAGTTTTTTCCAATTAACGAGACTGCAAGATTAGGGAAATAATGGGCTTGCAATAAGAACATAACAATAGGATTAAGGCTGGATTATAAACCACACGGGGGCTATTATTCGCTACAACAGGAAAGGAGACTGTAACGATTTTCAAATAGGTGTGAGAGAACACCAGTGTTATGTAGAGTGTGGACCTGTAGATTAGAGGACATTCAAATTTTAGTGAAGTACACATCTGCACTGATTGACCTTTTGGCGATGCTCCAGGTATGTGTATATTTCTTCAGGTATTTGTATATTTGGCCTTTATTCAGTACATTAAATCACATTTTGATCTTGGGTGCACACATGATCTGACTACTTTGAATATAACTAATCATTTAGAGTGATATTTGAAAAATGTTTAAAGTGGGATTGTTCAATCTAATAGGAACATCAACTTAAGATCAAATATTTCACAAAATATTACACCAGCTTTAGATAAACTATTTTGCAAAATATAACTTATCAAGTTATCAAGATGTTACCATGTGTTGCTATATGTTTATGTACCTCTGATATGGTAGAGTTATTGGAAAGCTATTTGAGAAAGTGGCTGGTTCTTTTGGATTTGAGTTATGTTCATACAAATCAGTTTTCATAGGTTCACCATATATATATTGATATGCCTCATTTTATTAATTGTAATGCTTAAGAGTAACACTAGGATATTAATTTTGGATCAATGATTCTTCAAGAAAAAAAAATTGAGAATAAAGCATTTATTAACAGTATATTGAAGGATTGTTTTTGGTCAGTAGTTTTCCAAATATTTCATAAAAGGTGCTTCCATTAGAAAATTATGTATCACCAAAATAATCAGCCAAAGTACGATAGTATCTAGATTATTATTATATGCTGGACCAGTTGTAGGCCACTATATCATTTTAGGAATTATAATGTACCCTGATGTCAGATGTATAGTGAGCTGACTTGATACAAATTGATAGATATTTCAATATTCTTTTTGGAATTCCTACGGGAGGGTATTATACATACTCGTAAAAACATCCCTCAACTTGATACCACTTGTTAGAACATAGGGGAGGTAATTTTCATAAAACCTGGCTTGATGGCTGCCTCTATCTGTAGAAACTTTTTGTGTTTGTGTAAAAATGCGACCTGACAGCAGTCTGAGAGGTTTGAGTTTATGCGACCTCATCTGGCGAGATCAGAGACAAGTTTGTCAACGCAGACAAAATACTTAGCTGAAAGGGAAGGCAGATAGCGAAAACTACAGAAAGTCAAGGTGACAACTGACTCCCTGAAGTATTTTCGCTTAACCCTTATGTTGCTGGTGGCTAATTTGGCCAATACAAAATGGGGCAAAAAACTTGAGAAATTACTGAAACCCTGGCATATGGTACTCATCTGAGAGTATTCAGCGAGAGCTATCCAATGAATACCAACATGACAGTGTTTAGATGGTTTTTAAAAATCTTTGCATCGTCTTGCTTCGGATAAATGTAGCCTCAGCATTGGAAGGGTCAAGGCCAGGGTATCCCTTCCCCATAACCCATTAATGCCTGAAGATCTTCTAGACAAGTGTCGTCTGGACCTTTGATACTTTTGAAAATAATTTAGGAAATAGTCATAAATTTACATACTATTTGAAGTAGAGTTTTGGGTAAGGTTTTGAACAACATTTCTTTTCCAAATATTTTCTGAAATTTGCTTTTTTAAGAGAGATATCACCAAAATTGTCAGGCAGTTTTTGGGCGCTATAAGCATTAATGGGTTAACCCATTCATGCCTGGAGCCCCCCAAAATGTGCTGGCTATTTTGGCGAAATCTAAATGACCAGCGTATTTTTTGAAAAAAAAATGAAAATAAAATGTTTCTCAGAACTAAACCAAGAACTCTCCATCAAATAATTTGTGAATAAATGCTTTGTTTTAAAGTTACTTTCAAAAGTATCATTGGTCCAGACGACATATGTATGAGTATCTCCAGGCATGAATGGGTTAATAGCTTGAAAATGCCACTCACACTTATTTGCAGAGGGCCCCATTCAAAACTATTTCAACATGTGGGTCACATGGTGGGGGGGGGGAGGAAGGTCGGAGGTCAGAGGTCAATTATTGTAAGGAACTGCAGGAAGCTGGAATACCAAGACACATACCAGAGGCTCAGAAGTAGTAGAGAAACTCAGAGGTGTAGGAGTGCTGTAAGTGGTGACAGGCCATGGACTGACTCTATATGTATGCACAATAAGAAATCTCACTTAAAGAAAGTAAGGGGTACACTGACTGTACACAGAGACCTCAGAGGTTTAGGAATGCTGAAAGTGGTGACAGGAAGCCACAGACTCACTTTATGTTTGTGTGTTTCTGAGCAGAATCTCACTCTAAGTTAGTGGTGAATGCTGAAAGTGGTGACAGGAGGCCATGGACTGATTGACTGACTATGTTACATGTATGTGCGCAGGATCAGAAATATCACTCGAAGTTAGCAAGGGATACACTCCATATACAGGAACCTCAGAGGTGTAGGGGATTTTACTAAAGAGGCCTGATCATAACTGCTGTTTCAGACACCATAAGTGTGAGTGCTGAGCCAATCAGATGGAAGGAACCGAGTGAAGAAATTGAACAAGATCGAGCCATTCATGTATGCTGTGTGAATTGTGTACAATGTAATTATGTAAATAGGCAAGAGCTGTAAGTTCTTTGTGTATTTTGGCTCTTGAATATATATATATTTAACACATACACAGGAACATAACATCTTGTGACTGTTTACTACCGCACTCACTAGTGTGAATAAGCCGTAAGGTAAAGATACTTCAGAACCTCCAAGACTGACCGGTTGACCAACTGACCGTCCTTGCCTGGACTGTAACTACATGTGCCACCAGCCCCCTGGCCACTGGGGTGATATGGACTCAACTGACAACCCTGCTTTAGTATTATAACACTTCACACTCCTCCTCCTGATTGTAAGGTGTGAAAGATTAGCAGGTGAAGGGTCTACATAGAAAGGCTGATTCGTCCAAGTGTCTGAGCGCAGGCCACTGTGTCAGTATAAGGTACTGACCCAGGTATGTACAAGGGAGTTCTACTGATAGTGAAGTGAGAGCCCCTTGGCTATACAGTCAGGTGTATAAGTTAACCCTTGTGCTGCTGGTCGCTAATATGTGGACAACACACAATGATGCGAAATAGCTGAAAAATGATGGAAACTGTGGCATATGGGTACTCATCTGGTAGGACTCAGCAAGTGCTTTTCAATGAATACCAACATGACAAGGTTTAAATGTGTTTTTTTAATAATTCTGCATCCTTGTGCCTTTGATGAAAGCAGCCTCAGCATCAAAAGGGTTAAGACAGCCTTTAAGACAACAAGTATCTTATCATATAAAGATGGTCACTATATATCAAAGGAGTATTGTGACAGGAAAAGGTATACCTATATATGTACAAGGGGTTTGCTGCTGGTAGCAATGAAGTGTTGAACCCTCTGGCTAAATACAGTAAGGTACATATGAACTAACAGCCTTATACAACAAGTATCTTATCATTGAGAGGTGGTCACTCATGGCCAAAGGAATATTGTGACAGGATAAGGTATACCTATATATGTACAAGGGATTTGCTGCTGGTAGCAATGAAGTGTGGAACCCTTTGGCTATATACAGTAAGGTACATATGAACCGACAGCCTTATACAACAAGTCTCTTATCATTGAGAGGTGGTCACTCATGGTCAAAGGAATATTGTGACAGGAAAAGGTATACCTATATATGTACAAGGGATTTGCTGCTGGTAGCATTGAAGTGTTGAACCCTTTGGTCATATACAGTAAGGTATATATGAACTGACAGCCTTATACAACAACAACTATCTTATCATTGAGGACTGGTCACTCATCAGTAATAGAGGAACATGGGTCATCGCTCCTCTAGTTCTGGACCAATCAAGCAGAGGAGTTCTCGCTTCCCGTAAAAACGCCTTCCGTCTTCCGCTCATTCACAACGTAGTCATCTTATTGACACATACGCTTCTCGGAATATTCAAGCCCAATTAGGCAGACCATCTACTGAGCTGTGTTGTTTTAATGCCGTTCATTCACACTGTGTACTTTATATATACACTATACACAAGTAGATCATTACTGTTTTCTATGATGACAGATATGCGGGTGTCTGCATTGGATTTACTGCGATCATGATCTTGCCTTGCCTGGCTGACTATTAAGTATTAACTTAGCAAACAGGTTAACATGGGGAGCTGCATACTTTTACCGAGACCCAAAAAACTCCTGGATTCTTTTGTCGTTATCAAACCCGCAGCCGTTCACCCGAGGTAGAGTCGCATGCCGAGAGACAGGCCGCTGCTGGGTCGATCCTTTAACTAGAATCACGCAGGGAGACGTATGGAGAAGTAGGAGCGCGCTTACGTAGGAGAGATTGAAATAATTGAGTTTGTGTCACCTGAGACTTGTGACCTCTCAAATATACTGGATATCAACCAGGATCACATCTTCTATTGTTCTTCAGTGTTGGAGAGTCTTATTACTTGCTGAATACACTGAAATATACCAATGGTACATGTACACAACTTATAAGGATAGTTTTATACAAGTGATGATCAGAAGGACACCTGGGAACACCTAGATGAATAGACCTTAAAGGTGCTAAGAAGGATTGGAATAACTTACAGGTACCACTCAAGCTGGACTGAAGAAAATATCATTGGATCAGTGTATACTGTATAGCAATATGATACTTGATATCTTTTAATAATAATTACATCATCACCAGTGTCATTGTATTCTCCCAGCTGACTGGTGAAGTGAGATCTGAGCCTTCAGGAACTGTTAGTGGATCACAGTATTGTCATATGATACTTCAATTCCTTTACTATACACGACGTCATTGTGATCAGTGGTGTCATCATCATCATCGTCATTGTCGTTTTTGTCAATCAGGATCTAGTGATAAGACATGGACTAGTTAATAAGCAGTGGTTGTGACATCTGGTGTGAGAAGCTAGGAGATCAGTATGCTTGTGATCAGTGGAAACGTACAGATACCAGGCTAGCTGCCAAGACTGCCTTGCATTTACCTGACTAGCTTACCTGTCCTGAGTCCCCTTAATGCTTAAAGAAGAACTGTAGTAATGTACAGACAGGTTAGCTGCTGAGACTCACTGCTGCTCGTTTACCTGGCTAGACCACCTGTCCTGAGTCCCCTTAACGAGGGACAGTACACACAGGTAGTTAACAAGTTTAGGACACCTGGTAGTGGTTGTTATTACCTGGATAACTCACCTGTCCTTAACGAGGAACAGTGCACACAGGTACAGGGTTGAAGAGACACAGCCAACAAGTGGAGGACTCCTTATAGTGGTGGTTTTGAGTCTCCTTAACGAGGGACTGTACAGGTTAAGAGGTGCGGAGAATTCGGTCGAGGACAGGAAGCAAGATAACTGTGGCAGTAGCAGTTTGCAGCCAGCGCTGACACACCTGTCTTAAGTCCCCTTAACGAGGGACTGTACATACAGTTATACAGGTGCGGTGATACCTAACTCAGAAACTACAGGACAGAGTATACATTGTAAAGTATTGGAGTTACTCGGTGAAGACAGGATTGGAGTAAGCACACCTTTCCGAGTCCCCTTAATGAGGGACTGTACATACAGGTACATAGCTGTGCTGATATCTATAACTAAAAAAGCGCAAAACGGAATACATTGTCAAGTAATATATTGGAGTTATTCGGTGTCTACAGCGGGTACAGACAGGGTAGGAGTAAGATGGGGGGTTACGGCAGGCTGCGCTGTACTGGCAGGCCAGGTAACCACACTCAGCAACAGCGCAGCAAGAGAAAGGTAAGCAAAGATAGTGCTAGAAGTAGGTTATATATACAGTGCTGATAAGACACTCACTGCTACTACTAACACTTTTCAATACTGTCATGGGTCTCGCTAGCCTATTAAGCTACCCCCAGCCTGTGCCCTGCATGTGCTGTACTCTTATACTACTCAATGATTAATAATTATGATAATAATGGTAATGATAATGATAATAGTAATGATAGTAATAAAATAATAATAATAATAATGATGATGATAATGATAATAATAAATTTATAATCTTCTAAACCTGAGCAACACAGTCCTACTCCTTATCACATCTACGTAAGGGTAAGGACCAATTGTTGGCTTTATATATATATATGATCTCAAAATGACAAGGCTTTACTTTTAGTCCTAAGGTAGACTTGAGGATAAATTAGAGGAAACATCGGTCTATAAGGAAACTTTTTGGGGATTCCTCACCTGAAGATGTTTATGTTTTATGCAACCAGGCGCAAAGTCTCACCCATGCCATGGAAGGTCAGGGACTAAGCCAGGACCTGTCCTACCTGTCTTTTGGACAGGCAGTTTCCTGAAAACCTCCTTTTTGTGGACAGGCAAAAGTCTCTATGAAGAATTTTCAATTTTGTCTTTTTTAGGGCGGTAACCAAAAAATCTTCCTAACAAACCATCTTCTGGACATAGCTGAAGTATGAATTGCCCTTTTTGACACTATAGGCTATTCCATGTAGTTGGTATACGGATTTGAAGTAGATAAGTGGCTAAATCTGGACGGGCAGAAATTTAGGAATTGGTGTTTTGGACAGGCATTTTTTAAATCCTGGCCAAGACCCTGAGTCAGGATCCATTTTTATGTGAGATAAAACCCTAGAATTCTGTCCATACACATTTAACCCATTGAGGTTTGTGGGGTCTTCAGCCTTATCATCATTAACTTAAGGTTCCTGTAACCCTACCTTAACCCTAAAGCTTCCTGCTGACCCCATGAGCCCTTAACCCATTAATACTTGAACAGTTCCTCTAGAAATTTTCGTCTGGATCTGCAATACTTTTGACAATTCCTGTGAAATTGGAAATTATTTTACAAAATATTTGAAGGAGAGTTGTTGGCAATATTCTGAACAACATTTCTCTTTCAGATATTTCCTAACTTCGCTTTTGTCTGTAAGATTTCATCAAAATTGTCAGGCTGCCTTAGGCCCCAGCATGCATTAATGGGTTAACTCTCTTCTCCAAATAGGGCATATTTCCAACTCAAAGAGACTGTAAAATCATCTGAATACAGAGAATAGTTCATCTGTTTGATTATATTGATGAGATCTCTCTAACAAAGAGCGCTTTTTTGCAAATATCTTTAGATGAAATGCTTAAGTGCTTATTAGAACTTATCTACAACTCATGCATAAGTATATCTTTTAAATGATTTTAGATGTATCTCTGATTATATGATATAAATTGAGATTTAAGAAATTCTTGACAGGAATATTTCCATGTCCTGATGTGGTGATTTTCTGCAAGGGTTTGGGTGTCTGAATGATGTCCAGTTCCTTATTTGGTCTTAGGTAGACGAGGTGCTGACAAATATCTATAAGAAAGCCTAAATTCTAGACTAAATCACTGGGCATTAAGTCTTAGCCAGCAGGGCATTTGGGTTGCATTCCGACACTCAAACTCTCAAATATCACCCCTCATGACATCCCAAATTTTATGTGAGTAATTTTTCAAAATGTCAATTTCAGGCATATATTTGACTTTTTAACCCCAATATGTAATGCAATGGCATTGTATAAGGATATCAGAAGAATAGGATGCCCCCAAATTTTGCAATCAGCCATTTTGGGCAACCATATTATCCCTGATGCTGGTGGTGGCTAATTTGGCCAATTCAAAATGATGCAAAAAAACGTGAAAATGACTGAAACCCTGGCAAATGGTAATATCTGAGAGTACTCAGTGAGAGCTTTCCAATGAATACCAGCACAACAGGGTTAGATGGTTGATGAATTGGGGGGGGTATGGGCAACTTGGGGCACTTTAGGCAACTTTGATTTCCCCTGGCCAACTTGGGCTGGTATAGACAACTGGGTTACTATAATCAACTGTTGCTTAGTCTAATTAGCAACTTATGACGTCATGGGGGATTAATCTGTCACAGGTGTTATGTTTACACAGGTATTATCATTGCCTCATGTCTTGTCACCAGTCAACAGGGGTTTTCCATGGGCAACTGGGTTTCCATAGACAACAGGGTTTCTGGAGACAACTATAATTTGGTATATTCTGGCATCATAAGGAATAATGTGTATATATATATATATATATATATATATATATATATATATATATATATATATATATATATATATATATATATATATATATACATATATATATATTTATATATATACTTATATCATATCTTTTTTCCTTTTGTTCTTTTTCTTTTCTTTTCTTTTTTTTCTTTGTTATTTATGCACTTTATACTTATCATTTTTATGTTATTATTATTTTTTTTCTTTTGTTCTTTTTTTTCGTTTCTTTTTTTTCTTTGTTATTTATGCACTTTATAATTATCATTTTTATAATGTTATAATTTTTTTTTTACATCTGTTCTTTTTCTTTTCTTTTTTTTTCTTTGTTATTTATGCACTTTATAATTATCATTTTTCTAATGTTATTATTATTATTTTTCTTTAAATCTTTTTTTTCTTTTCTTCTTCTTTGTTATTAGTGCACTTTATAATAATCATTTTTGTTATTATTATTATTTTTTCTTTATTTATTCACTTTATTCTTTTCTTTTTTGCTTTATCAATTTTATTATTGTCATTTTATTAATTTTATCATTTCTATATATTTTTTCTGTTATACAATCACTTTATTATTGTCACTTATATTTTCATTATTATTATTATTCATTATTCATTATAATTTCATTTGTTTCATTTATTCATTTCATTCTTTTTCCAGAGAAAGTCAATTATTCTAACATTAATCATTTTGATAACCAAAGTGTCACATACCAATAAGGATAATAAGTGTACATCCACAATAGAGTGATAGATTCTTGTACATGTCATATGGCTTTTACTTTTACTTTTGTGTATGTGTGTGTGTGTGTGTGAAATATCACACTTAGACATCATAAAGAAATCTGCTGACACAACCCCCTCTGATGGACATTTTTGAATTTTTTAGATGTTTATTGTCAAATGGAACTTAGAGTGATCAGACATATCCCATGCCATTCAGGGTGATACCCACACCCCCACTGATGGACATTTTGGATTTTTTTAGATGTTTATTGTCAAATAGAACTTAAAGTGATCAAGCTTACCCCATATCATACAAGGTTTTACCCACAACCCCTCTATTGGACATTTAGGAATTTATTAGATGTTTATTGTCAAATGGAACTTAGGGTGATCAGGCCTACCCCATTGCCATTCAGGGTGATACCCTAACCCTCTATTGGACATTTTGGACTTTTTTAGCTGTTTGTTGTCATGTTGAACTTAGAGTGATCAAGTCTATCCCATAGCAGTCAGGGAAATACTATCTCTAATTATAGAAACTCAATTATAGAAACCATAAATAAAGCCACTTGTAACCTCATCAGGTCATTAGTCCCAGGGTGTGAAGGGATTATCTCTGGAATTCCATGTGACTCACCCACAACTGGCATCTTGGTCAATATTGTTTACATTTGTGATTTAGTGAAAGGGGAGGTGTTTAATTAGGTGCATACATGAAGATGTTCCTTATGAAATGACAGACTAACCCCATACCTTGGACTGGGGATTTACTCAAGATACTACTACCACTTGCAACTTAGTTGAATTACTTGTGATCTTAATGATACAGGATGACACCCAACACCCCCAAAATGACACTTGAGGGATTTATTAGTAGTTTTTTACCCTTCTTAACTTAGATTATCTGGCCTACCCTATACCACTCAGGGCAATACCCACACCCCCTCTGAAGGGCATTTTGGAATTTCGTAGTAGTTTGTTATCATATTTAACTTAAGAGTTATCAGGCCTACCCCATAACATTCAGGGTGATACCTACATCCCCTCTGTTGACATTTTGGAATTTATTAGTATTTTGTTATCCCATAAAACTCAACCAGCCTCAAAGCATTCATATTTATACCCACACCCCTCTATTGGACATTCTTGGGTATTCTATGTGTTTTTCTCATCCTTTTAACTCTAGCAGGTTATTTATATGTCCAAGTTATTCAGAGTGGACCAGCTATCAGATATTTTGGGCATTTTAAGCAACTTATTGGACATTTGGAGATGTTTCCATAGGTAAGTGCCCTATCTAACTTAACTGTCTGAGGCCTACCTGAACCAATTCTTATTGATACCCACACCCCTTGAATGTACATTTGGGGTATTTTATGAATTGTACTGCCCCTATCAATCTATTTTGGCTTATCCATGTTTCTCACATTCTAGAATGATACAATAACCACCGCTATTTCATAAGTCCTACTACCCTTTCTTACCAAGGAGACTCAGTCCCATGACAAATCTTTCAATATGGGTTTCCACCCCTCTATTGGACATGTTTGAAAATGTGTCAATTGTTATTCAATTACTTTTTATACTTCACATGTTTCTTCATTTTCTTGGTTAAACATTTGTTCATACTTTCATTTTATTTTTAATGTTTTTCATACTTGTTCTCCTAACCCTGAATTGCTGGCAACTTTTTTAAATGCCCCAGCAGGGATTCAAACCAAGGCAGTGGTGAGAGACAGCAGTAAGTGGCAACGACCACACGTCCATCAGGGCAGGCCCTAGGCCATAAGTGAAAGGTTATCTTTACAGCTAGGTACTTCACAAAACCTATGAATGTTTTCACATTGATTTACAATTCTTACCTTTGATCTTTTAATTTTGTGAGTTTCATGCATTTGCTTTACTATACATTTTCATTAAGTTATTGTTGCTTGTTAGTTTTTGTAATCTATAAACTTTCTATACTTTATAACTTGTTTCTTATTTTTTGTTTAATAGTTTTCTTTATATCTTTATATTATTTTTTAAGTTTTCTGTGTGCATTGAATTGTAAATGAATAAGTTAACCTATCATTTTTAGATATATCTTTTCACTTAGTTATTTCCAATACTTACGGATTTACAAGTTTTATTTTGTTTGTTTTCTATAATATCACATATTTTCTTTAATTGGAGAACATGTTTCACATTTTGTTGTAATAGGTACATGTGTTATTTTACATGGACTCTACTTTTTGAGAACAAATGCAAGGTTTAAGTGAAAGGTTATCCTTTACAAGTATGTACTTCACAAATGTTAATGTACCTTTTACTCTTTGGGTATAAAGTTCACACAATATATTTCATTTTAAAATTTCCTTTCACTTTTTAAACTTTGTGATTGCATACCTCACTGATTTGAACTACACACGGCTGATTGAATACAAAGACAAACACACATGTACTGAAATATGGACTATTTCAAATGGTCTTTCAAATTTTTATTATTATCATGTTCATTTATTCACGATTTAAACTACAGTAACAAGAATGAATCTATAAATGTGCATAAACTTGTAACCATGTATCCCAAACATTTCCATAAGGTGAGATCTCACCCATTCCCAAAGTTGTATTAAATCAATGTTAAGGCTTTTCACGTATGATTTGTACATAGATTGATGATTATGAAATCAAAAAGACAGTAGCATACCATCATATAGTGCAGCCTTGTCGTACATTTTAGTTTTTCAACTTTTGATTTTAGATTTTAACTTGGACGGTGAATGATAACAAAGTCTAGAACATATCACCTATACATACTATACCACATCAATTTCTGCCTACCAATGTAGACATTAGCTTACATTTAGAGAACACAGACAATTTTCCAAACCACAGGGTCCCAAGAATACAAATGTACGAAGAATATTCCATCTACTGTTACATGAGAAAGCACTCACAACATACCTCGGAACCCAGTAAGGAGTTATAGGGTACAAATTAAATTGAAAATCAAACTTAAAATAAATAAAATATATAGATTTAAAAAGAGCAAACATGCACTTACTATATGATGACTACTTGACATAGCTGATAGAATGAGAACTGAATCGTAAACCGGGTACCATACACCACTTCATCTAAACTTAGTGTTCTTTACTTTCCACATATACTGATGAACCTGTAGCTCATCTTTATCCCTCAGAGCAATCAAAAGATTTTCATCAAAGTACCTTCTGACAGATTAAATCACTAGTAACACTAGATGAGTGTATATTCAAACTCTCCTCATTTGTCACCGCTATAAGGGTTCATGTCTAGCCCTAAATCTTCTGAAACAATTGCACTCCACAGAATCTGTCAAAACCATCCCATGCATTAACACCTACACCAACCCAACTACCAAAGTCTACACCTTTTGACAGAAAACTAACAGCCCCCACACTTTGTTTCAGGTACTACATTGTAGACCACCAGTGTGTACTGCAGTGCTACATCTTTTGCAGGCTTTATCACATTCCTAGAGTATTCAAAACCTAACTCTCTCTCTCAGGGGAATCATGGTTGTGACACTCAAAAGAAATCTACACGTTTTTTTTATTTATATACATGTAAGTAAATAACAAAACAAGTCAGTAATAAACAAATTATGTATTTCCCTAGTTGTGTATTACATGTATTTATTTATCAACACAGTATTTCTATCAATCTCTACTTATGATCAAATACTCTTGTGTATATGCCCACATGCCCTTGCGTAAATGTTCATATTTAGTACATACATCTAATATGAATAGAAGTAATGTATGAATGTGTCCATCATTTTGAATGTCAGAGCTAAACATGCTGTCCTTCATACACAGGTAACGGTCAACACAATCTATTGATTTCATGTAGTGGATCCATTTAATTAAAACCAAACGTAAAATATGTTAAATATATAGATGTAAAAAGAGCAAACATGCACTAACTATTTGCTGACTACCTGACATAGCTGATAGAATGAGAACTGAATCATAAACCGGGTACCATACACCACTTCATCTACACTTAGTGTTCTTTACTATCCACATATACTGATGTACCTGTGGCTCATCTTTATCCCTCACAGCAATCCAAAGATTTTTATCAAAGTACATTCTGACAGATTGAATTACTAGTAACACTAGATGAGTGTCATGAGGTGACCAGGGAAGAGGAAGAGAAGAAAGAGATGGTGACTATTGGAAATACGGGAATATAAGTTGAGAAAGAGAACATGGAGTAGAATCAAACCATCATCAGATAGGAGTAGGAAGGAAAATAGAGAGAAGGAGAAGAACATAAAGATATAATATTAAAAACTCATTCGACTCTAGCCTTTTATTTTCAATCACTCCTCATTTGTCTTCACTATAAGTATTCATGACTAGCCCTAAATCTTCTGGTAACTGTCAAAACCATCACATGCATTAACACCTACACCATCCCAACTACCAACGGCTACACCTTTTGACAGAAAACTAAGAGCCGCCACACTTTGTTTCAGGTACTACTTCGTAGACCACCACTGTGTACTGCAGTGCTACATCTTTTGCAGGCTTTATCACATTCCTAGAGTATTCAAAACCTAACTCTCTCTCAGGGGAATCATGGTTAGTCGGGAATTGTGACACTCAAAAGAAATCTACATGTTCACATTTAGTCCACACATCTAATGTGAATAGAAGTAATATATGAATGCCTCCATCATTTTGCATGTCAGAGCTAAACATGCTGTCCTTCAGACACAGGCAATGGTCAACACAATATATTGATTTCATGTAGTGGATCCATTTTAGTGTGAAACAGTATTGAGGTCTTTTTCACCTGTTGTAAAATACAATTTCCCAGAATCCTATCTCCCGCAGCATGACGTGCATGTCTCTTTTTCCGATCTAGATTTAAATCTAAAATGAATATGCATTTAAATGCTTCGATATATACTGCTTTAGACAAACTGGTGAAGTTGCTCAGTCATATATGGTATCCTGCACATCCCTCCTATCTTTGCATCAAATGCTAGCTCTTAAGGAATCCAGTGTTCATCAGTGCCTTACAGTGAACTAGGTAGATCACATTGAAGTGTATTTCAGTGAGGTACTTGATGATACTTTTGTTACCCTAGCTGCACCGGATAGGGGAACTGATGGTGCCAATCTTAACTTCATATCACAGGCTGAGAGAAGGATAATACCACTGTTTTGTTTTGAGATGGATGTTACACATACTCTTCTATGCACCATGGGGTGTTTGAGTGCAACTGGACAGAAAGTGCTGTTTTATGCACTAAGATCCAGAGAGTTATTGCTAAAGCTATTAACATAACTTGGTTTGCAACGAATGGGAAAACTCCTTCACATGAGACAAGTGTATGAAATATGTTTATTATAATTACTACTTCTAAAAATGATTTTATTATTTTATGTGCAACTTCATAGCCACCTTCCCTTTTAGAGTAAATGCTATACATATTTATTACTTTAACAAACTAATTTTCTTCAGGATGAAGATTTTACGACAAACAATGTTATTTATATTTTTAAATTGGTACGTGATTGTTACTGACTTTATAACCTTATATGTATATTTTGTTTTCCAACTGTTTCTTTAGGCCATCAGGCCAGTTCTCTAATCTGATAGGGGCACCAGAAATTTCTACACTAACTAGAGTAGGTATTAATTGGTTGGTATGTCGAGTGAGTACACCAAAAGTAGTCTTCTTAGTGAAATAGGTGCAATTTTTCCTGAGCGGTCAATTATGATCTTCGGGTAGTTTGATTAATGAGAAATGCTTGTGGTTATGACATCTGTGAGGTGGTCTGGATGCTATGAATGGTAGACAAAGTTGTTAAAATATCCCTTTGTCTAGTGAGGGCTCTACTGTATTCTGTGGTGTTCAAGATGTCTGGTTATGGAAATAACAAGCCAACAATAGGCAGAGTTGAAAGAGACCATGAACTCAAAATAATCCTCATGGGTAGAGTTGGTAGTTACAAAGACACTTATGTTACTTATTTTAAATCTAATCAATCAACCTTTGGGGCACTATTGTATCACTATGAGTCAGCTGGGTACAGACGTGGCTTGATTCTTAGATATAAATCCCCATAGAACTCTTCACCTGCTCCCCAAAACTTATTTCCTCTAGATTTAACCCTTTGCCATTAAAGAATGTGACTAATTCCTGTCCTCATCACTAACAACTGGCTAGTCAAAATTTACGCAACAAATAAAGAAAGAGGGTGTGCAAGAAACTGGGACAATGAGAATTCGTCTGTATAAAAGCAAGATGGTTTCACTGTCCATGAGTATGCCTGAAAGTTTTCAAAGAAAAACGGGCGTTAGTGTTGGATATAAGACATATACAAAACATATTTGAGTGGCATAACTTATCATTCCGATTAAACAGAGAAACAAAACATGCTCTTTATCATTACAACATATTGATAAGATAGACCAACCAAGAATAAAACTGGGGAAATTGTAGTCAGAGCGTTAAAGCTCTTTGTTAATACTGAATTTATTCCAAGATGTCCTACCCCTGTGTATTGGATGAAGGATATGAATAATGAAACTATACTTGGTACTTTTTATCTCTATGAGTTACAAAAAGTGTAAAAAGTCAGCCGATGATTATTCAAAATAGATAAAAAAAATCATCAGGAAAGGTGAAGTACAAGGAAGATAGGAGAATACGGTTAAATGCTTTGGCTACTCTGATAGGGTTATATTTTGATTGAAAGGAAATGAAATGAACAACGTGAGATTGTCTTTACCTTTTCTGCTATTTGTATCTGGAGAAGGAGCAGTTGATGGATCCTCCAGCATAATCCATTCTTTTTCAGTATCTTTGGTATCATATCCAATATCATAGTAAACAAAGTCTGACTCCTTACTTCTGGTAAAAATATACCAAAAGAAGAACACATGTAACAGAGAAACTAGTAAGAATATTTTCAGAACCCGTTGCACCATCTTGAAGTTTCAGGTCACTTTGCGGTTGTAGGTTGATGGTTGTGCACACACATGCAAACCTTACTTACACTTTATTGTCACAGGTATCGATAAACAATCATTTATGTCAAGGTTTGTTTATTATATTTACGCAGTGTCAGCAATTTTGTAATCATGGAGGCGTATTTACGGTAAATGAATGGGAACGTTGGTATTCCGTTTATTGCACTGCAGAGGGGTATTCCAGCTGTTGAGGACATAAACTTTAGGAAAGATGTCTCTCTCAAAATTTCTAGAGTCCTTACTGCATTGAACATGAAGGTGGGAAGTGCCTTTTACAGGGCTTTACCCTGAAACAGCAGCGGTGATACTTTTCTTAACAATGTGGGCAGATACTTTTATGTTCATATATCCCAATATGTTCCACATCATGGTGTCAATTCACCTAATGGTCTATGACAACTATATACATAGATACACACGTGAAAACTACAGGGTATAATGTAAATCAGGCGCTAGTTGTTACTATGATCAGGATGACTAGGAGGAAACCTATTACTGCAATGGAATAGTTTAAATGGGACAATGAAATAAAATGTTGGACGCAGTTGATGCTGTCAATACAGACAATGAAAAAAGAATTGCATTTTATCCTACAACCACACGAAAGATCAACTTTCAATGAAATAATATAGCCCATTGTTGAAATATATATATATATATATATTTATAACAATAATGACCTCGATGATTCCCCATGGAGTTAGTAAGCATGTGTTCTGCATATGTAATAGTCCTGCACTTGGACTAGCAGGACTATTAGCAGAACATGTGCTTACTAGCTCCATGGGGAATCATCGAGGTCATTATTGTTTTATATATATATATATATATATTTCAACAATGGGCTATATTATTTCATTGAAAGTTGATCTTTCGTGTGGTTGTAGGATAAAATGCAATTCTTTTTTCATTGTCTGTATTGACAGCATCAACTGCGTCCAACATTTTATTTCATTGTCCCATTTAAACTATTCCATTGCAGTAATAGGTTTCCTCCTAGTCATCCTGATCATAGTAACAACTAGCGCCTGATTTACATTATACCCTGTAGTTTTCACGTGTGTATCTATGTATATAGTTGTCATAGACCATTAGGTGAATTGACACCATGATGTGGAACATATTGGGATATATGAACATAAAAGTATCTGCCCACATTGTTAAGAAAAGTATCACCGCTGCTGTTTCAGGGTAAAGCCCTGTAAAAGGCACTTCCCACCTTCATGTTCAATGCAGTAAGGACTCTAGAAATTTTGAGAGAGACATCTTTCCTAAAGTTTATGTCCTCAACAGCTGGAATACCCCTCTGCAGTGCAATAAACGGAATACCAACGTTCCCATTCATTTACCGTAAATACGCCTCCATGATTACAAAATTGCTGACACTGCGTAAATATAATAAACAAACCTTGACATAAATGATTGTTTATCGATACCTGTGACAATAAAGTGTAAGTAAGGTTTGCATGTGTGTGCACAACCATCAACCTACAACTGCAAAGTGACCTGAAACTTCAAGATGGTGCAACGGGTTCTGAAAATATTCTTACTAGTTTCTCTGTTACATGTGTTCTTCTTTTGGTATATTTTTACCAGAAGTAAGGAGTCAGACTTTGTTTACTATGATATTGGATATGATACCAAAGATACTGAAAAAGAATGGATTATGCTGGAGGATCCATCAACTGCTCCTTCTCCAGATACAAATTAGCAGAAAAGGTAAAGACAATCTCACGTTGTTCATTTCATTTCCTTTCAATCAAAATATAACCCTATCAGAGTAGCCAAAGCATTTAACCGTATTCTCCTATCTTCCTTGTACTTCACCTTTCCTGATGATTTTTTTTATCTATTTTGAATAATCATCGGCTGACTTTTTACACTTTTTGTAACTCATAGAGATAAAAAGTACCAAGTATAGTTTCATTATTCATATCCTTCATCCAATACACAGGGGTAGGACATCTTGGAATAAATTCAGTATTAACAAAGAGCTTTAACGCTCTGACTACAATTTCCCCAGTTTTATTCTTGGTTGGTCTATCTTATCAATATGTTGTAATGATAAAGAGCATGTTTTGTTTCTCTGTTTAATCGGAATGATAAGTTATGCCACTCAAATATGTTTTGTATATGTCTTATATCCAACACTAACGCCCGTTTTTCTTTGAAAACTTTCAGGCATACTCATGGACAGTGAAACCATCTTGCTTTTATACAGACGAATTCTCATTGTCCCAGTTTCTTGCACACCCTCTTTCTTTATTTGTTGCGTAAATTTTGACTAGCCAGTTGTTAGTGATGAGGACAGGAATTAGTCACATTCTTTAATGGCAAAGGGTTAAATCTAGAGGAAATAAGTTTTGGGGAGCAGGTGAAGAGTTCTATGGGGATTTATATCTAAGAATCAAGCCACGTCTGTACCCAGCTGACTCATAGTGATACAATAGTGCCCCAAAGGTTGATTGATTAGATTTAAAATAAGTAACATAAGTGTCTTTGTAACTACCAACTCTACCCATGAGGATTATTTTGAGTTCATGGTCTCTTTCAACTCTGCCTATTGTTGGCTTGTTATTTCCATAACCAGACATCTTGAACACCACAGAATACAGTAGAGCCCTCACTAGACAAAGGGATATTTTAACAACTTTGTCTACCATTCATAGCATCCAGACCACCTCACAGATGTCATAACCACAAGCATTTCTCATTAATCAAACTACCCGAAGATCATAATTGACCGCTCAGGAAAAATTGCACCTATTTCACTAAGAAGACTACTTTTGGTGTACTCACTCGACATACCAACCAATTAATACCTACTCTAGTTAGTGTAGAAATTTCTGGTGCCCCTATCAGATTAGAGAACTGGCCTGATGGCCTAAAGAAACAGTTGGAAAACAAAATATACATATAAGGTTATAAAGTCAGTAACAATCACGTACCAATTTAAAAATATAAATAACATTGTTTGTCGTAAAATCTTCATCCTGAAGAAAATTAGTTTGTTAAAGTAATAAATATGTATAGCATTTACTCTAAAAGGGAAGGTGGCTATGAAGTTGCACATAAAATAATAAAATCATTTTTAGAAGTAGTAATTATAATAAACATATTTCATACACTTGTCTCATGTGAAGGAGTTTTCCCATTCGTTGCAAACCAAGTTATGTTAATAGCTTTAGCAATAACTCTCTGGATCTTAGTGCATAAAACAGCACTTTCTGTCCAGTTGCACTCAAACACCCCATGGTGCATAGAAGAGTATGTGTAACATCCATCTCAAAACAAAACAGTGGTATTATCCTTCTCTCAGCCTGTGATATGAAGTTAAGATTGGCACCATCAGTTCCCCTATCCGGTGCAGCTAGGGTAACAAAAGTATCATCAAGTACCTCACTGAAATACACTTCAATGTGATCTACCTAGTTCACTGTAAGGCACTGATGAACACTGGATTCCTTAAGAGCTAGCATTTGATGCAAAGATAGGAGGGATGTGCAGGATACCATATATGACTGAGCAACTTCACCAGTTTGTCTAAAGCAGTATATATCGAAGCATTTAAATGCATATTCATTTTAGATTTAAATCTAGATCGGAAAAAGAGACATGCACGTCATGCTGCGGGAGATAGGATTCTGGGAAATTGTATTTTACAACAGGTGAAAAAGACCTCAATACTGTTTCACACTAAAATGGATCCACTACATGAAATCAATATATTGTGTTGACCATTGCCTGTGTCTGAAGGACAGCATGTTTAGCTCTGACATGCAAAATGATGGAGGCATTCATATATTACTTCTATTCACATTAGATGTGTGGACTAAATGTGAACATGTAGATTTCTTTTGAGTGTCACAATTCCCGACTAACCATGATTCCCCTGAGAGAGAGTTAGGTTTTGAATACTCTAGGAATGTGATAAAGCCTGCAAAAGATGTAGCACTGCAGTACACAGTGGTGGTCTACGAAGTAGTACCTGAAACAAAGTGTGGCGGCTCTTAGTTTTCTGTCAAAAGGTGTAGCCGTTGGTAGTTGGGATGGTGTAGGTGTTAATGCATGTGATGGTTTTGACAGTTACCAGAAGATTTAGG
>OZ012688.1:11937559-11972559 GCA_963942565.1 Maea johnstoni | reverse complement strand
ATTACAATGATGAATGTTAATGATGACATTTATGACTATAATGGTCATAATGAAAATGATGATGATGATGATGATGATGATGATGATGATGATGATGATGATGATATTGTTGTCATTATAGGTTATGGTGGTTTTGGCCACAATAAACATTTTTTGGTATTCCTGCGTTAACTCATTCAGCTAAACTCTGTACCAAACTGCCTAAATATTTTGGTGGTGTCTTTCTTTTACGAAAATGCCTTGGCAGGCTTTTTCTGAAATTTGTTTTGAAGGAGGAATGATAATTTTAACTCCTCCACCAACCTTCTTTCAAATATTTGATGAATCTATGCTTTATTCAGAAGTTACCAGATGGCACTTGTTAAATGAACTATGAGCATGATAAAGTTTATGGCGCAGTGCCCAAAAATGTCCTAACCATTTCGGTAATTTTCTTGTGTCTGTAGCATTTCTTTTTGGAAAATATTTGAAGGAAGATGTGTATCAGAACCCAACCCACAACTCCCCATCAAATATTTTGTAAATTTATGCATCATTCCAAAGTTATTTTCATAAGTTTGATAGGTCCATACGACACTTGTCAAGAAGATCTCCAGGCATGGATTTGATAAGGTGTAGAGTCAAGATCAGACAGGAGGTGTGATGGGAGTTACAGGAACAAACGCTGTTCCTTGAAGCCCTGCCAATGAGCCTAAAATTAGAGCCACCACAAAACTGCGCTGAGAAATGTTAAATGTCACATTGACAGCTGCTGGCTAGGTAGCCTATCTACTAGGCCTAGAGCTGCACTCACGGAGGGAGATCAACTCATGAGCTCACCACCCATTTGACTAATGTGAGCTCATGAGCTCACGGACGTTCTGATTTTCCAAAAAGATATTTATTTTCCAGCCCAGCTATTAAGAAATAAATATTTATTGGCGGACATTTATTAACATTGCCATGTTTATTTAATTTCAAAACGTACTGATGAGGTACAAAGGTCAGTTTAACACTCAACACCGCTTCAATGTATACATTGGAGATTGTAAAGAAGTCATGACAGCGATAAGCAGTTATGTATGTTGATAATGTGTGTTATGTGCCCTGTGTTACGTTTGTGTCCCCAACATCGACGAGCTCACGATTTGAATATTTCAGCTCGAGCTCGGCGATAGTGCTATAGTGCTCGAGCCACTCGAGTTCGTGAGTGATGAATGCAGCTCTAACTAGGCCTCAGTGTGTTTTACGTATGTCTATCTATGCTTGTATCAACCTAGATTTCTAGGCTGTCATATGTATTTTCTGTTATTTTTTTCTGCTACCTAGCACCAAATATTCTAGGTGGCCATAGTGGTCCATTTAGTTTACACTTATCTCACCAGGATTCAGTTTGGCTAAAACCTCTAGAGATAGGAGGAGCAGGTGGTGCCATCTATCTACATACCTGGTACTACACCACACTGCTTGGTCAGCACAGAAGTGAATGTCAACTTTTTAGGGACTAGTCTATGCTTGTATCTGCAACTATTTGGTCAATTAGTTCATAGCATTGCTACAAGAGGTGTTGTATATTCCATTCTAAATTGCACTCTACCATACTGCAGTGCAAAACATCCATATCAAAGGGTCATACTTCTGACTCTTGCTTGGAATGATGGCTTCTCTCGTTGCTTATACTGCTGATACTGATTCAACTACTGCTATTACTTCTGCTATTGCTGCTGTTGATGCTACTTATACTGCTGATACTGCTGCTGTTGATGCTGCTGTAGATGCTACTTCTACTGCTGATACTTCTGCTGTTGATGCTGCTGTAGATGCTACTTCTACTGCTGATACTGCTCCTTTTGATACTAATACTGCTGCTGTTGATGATACTGCGATGCTGCTGATGTAGTGGCCTTAAGTCCTAGGCCAAGAAATTTATTTCACGTCTTTAATAACTTACCTTATGTTTTTATAACATTCTAAGATGTCTACCCATATTTAGTTCTATATTGGCTCACCAGGCAGCCAGCATGGGTTCATTTGGATTTATGATTCTGACTGACCGATGTGCCCACCCATGGTGCCATCTATCACAAGCAACAGGAACTAACACCTAGACATAAAGCAAATGATAGAGATCAGAACAGAGAAAAGCATGATCCAATGAAATCATAGACTAGGAGCTAGTCTACTGATGTAGATGCTGCTACTGCTACTTCTACTTCTACTACTGTTGTTGCTGCTGCAGAAACTGCTGCAGTAGATGCTACTTCTACTGCTTGCTGTTGGTGCTGCTGCGGAAGCTACTGCTACTGTTGGTGTGGCTGGAACAGGGAGGATGAGGCAAAGATTGCCTTGCTGACATTCAACCTGACATCCTTGGAAACGCATCCTGTCATCCTCTTAACTGGCTCACCACCTACATACACACATAGACCTACAGCAGAGCTTCCTATTTATCAACTGGAAAACTCATTCCTTTAAAAATGTCTAGATTTGTAAATTCAGTTTTACACTATCTGAATGCAGGATATGTTTACAACTGTCTTTATAATAAAGCATCGATTTACAAGATAGTGAAAGGGAAGTTATGAATTGTGTTGTGATTTGATATTCTCCCCCATAATAATTTTGTTAGGAAGATATTCGTGAAAAGTCTGGGCCATCTTGGGCCACTGCAAGAGAGAATGGGTCAAAGGAAGTTTTTCAAGTCACCTGAATTAAAAGTTTTAAAAATGAAATCATTCCAAGGAGTAAATTTTTAATTTCATTCTTTAACTTTCACTTAACCCTTCCAATGCTGAGGCTACCTTCGTCCAAAGCACAAAAACGCAAAGGTTTTTGAAAACCATCTAAACCCTGTCATGTTGGTATTCATTAGATAACTCTCTCTGGGCACTCTCAGATGAGTACCCATTTGCCAGGGTTTCATTTATTTTTCAGTTTTTTTGCATCATTTTGTATTGGCCAAATTAGCCATTAGCAGCATAAGGGTTAAATAGTAAGATTTAAATTTTATTCATATATTTCCTTTCAAAAGTATCACTTATCCATCTCTTGGCAATGATAATTGCGGGCATGAAAGGCTTACCCCATCCGTGCCTGTAGCGCCTGTTTTGGTGATATCTCTCTTTCCAAAAATATTTGATGGAGGAATATAATGCAGAAACTGTAAAAAATATTTTTCCAATTTATGCTTAGGTTCAAAATTATTTTTCAAAAGTATCACAGGTCCAGACTACATAAGTCAAGGAAATCCCTAAACATGTTGCTGATGCATACTTTAACCAATACAAAATGAGACAAAGCATCTGAAAAATGTTTGAAACCCTGACATGGTTACTCATCTGAGAGTACTTTGCAGCAAGAACTATCCCATGAATACCAATATGACAGGGTTTAGATGGTTTTCAAAATTCTTTGCATCCATATTACCCGAGTACTCAGCGAGAGCTATTCAATGAATACCAACATGACAGGGTTTAGATGATCTTTGAATACTTTTGCTTTGGTTGCAAGTAGCCCTAGCATTGGAAGGGTCTGAGAATGCATACCCTGACCAACGCAGACATGTGTCTTAGATGTAAGTGGAATGAATGGGATAGGTCCCCTCTTGTTACAGAGGGGGTGTTTCCATATGGTATTCATTCCACAGAGAAAGGAATTCCCAGACTCTTTTTACCACTCGACACCCAGATACCCACAACCCTGTACCCTCTAGGCACTCACAGCACCCCTGCTAAGGGTGCTGCACCCCCATTGGGCACGCAGTGACCATATCTACCACATAACCCCCCACGCCCCTATCTCAATTATCAGGCTCTTAATCAACAATAAATCTAAACTTAAAGTTGCTACAAAGGACGTGTGTATCTTTGAAATGATGACTTATTCAGTGCTTTGAATTATCTTGTTAGATTTATCTTCATCTATTAGAAACCCCCCAGTGGTGGGAAAACAAGTTGGGAACTTTCATGGACCAAGAGGAACACTAACAATAAATGTTTCCATGTTAGATTATCATTTAGTGCCTTTTGAAGTAGATAGGTTCTTTCCTTGTAATTCATAGCAGGGTAATTGTATGTTTTAGTTAATCTAGGGTGACCCTGATAACTCAATGGTGTATTAAGAGTTTTCACTGACTACTCATAGTCTCTCACAACTGCTTGGCTCTGAATCCTGTTCTGGGGCATGTGAGCAAGTTGCCACTGACTTCGGTATATATGGTAGTGTTTTTTGTTTTTTTTTGGGGGGGGGGGGGGGGGGGGGTACTCCATTTTACTTCACCACCTGCATCTACATTTAAATAGTTATTAAATTATAGATTTGTTACTAAGGTATTTCCATACGTCTCTGTAGAAATTAACTTGCAACCTTGAACCTCTGTCTCGGCAACTTTCTCTAATTTCTCCCCACCTCCAACTGCATGAGGTGTCCCTATGTGTAATTGCATGCAATAGATATACAAACTTCCAATGCAGATAATGGTGAAAAATGGTCTCTACTATCTGAAGGCTTCAGAAATGTATACTGCTTATTTGTATTATAGGAATTTATAGGAATTACTCTACTATGAGATACCACATGCCAATTAAATCTCTTAGTTTTGCAAAGTTAGCCCACTGGGTCACTAATGCATAGGAAACAGTTCGCACTGCTGAATTCTACTGCAGTGGGACGTTACAGTATACAGGAATCCAGGCACTGCAAGATGATAGGTTGAGCTCGCTCAAGAAAAAGAAACAAATATTCCCACTGTGGGAACTCATTAAATACCATTAGCAGTTGACATCTTGTTCTAGAGTTATTGAGGTTAAGTGCTGATTCGGTTGTGACACAGAGAGAAATGGGGATAGGCCTAGAAATGTGTTGGGTGATTTTATGCTCAGTTTAAGGTAATGCTTGTAACTTGTAAGTTGTTATTTCTTTACAATTTGTCCTAGATACAAATTATTCTTTACAATTTGTCCTTAATTCATATTCATCATGTACCACAAAGTACATCTCCTAGCCTGGTACTACTACTACTGCTGCTGCTGCTGCTGCTGCTGCTGCTGCTGCTGCTGCTGCTGCTGCTGCTGCTGCTGCTGCTGCTGCTGCTGCTGCTGCTGCTGCTGCTGCTGCTGCTGCTGCTGCTGCTGCTGCTGCTGCTGCTGCTGCTGCTGCTGCTGCTGCTGCTGCTGCTGCTGCTGCTGCTGCTGCTGCTGCTGCTGCTGCTGCTGCTGCTGCTGCTGCTGCTGCTGCTGCTGCTGCTGCTGCTGCTGCTGCTGCTGCTGCTGCTGCTGCTGCTGCTGCTGCTGCTGCTGCTGCTGCTGCTGCTGCTGCTGCTGCTGCTGCTGCTGCTGCTGCTGCTGCTGCTGCTGCTGCTGCTGCTGCTGCTGCTGCTGCTGCTGCTGCTGCTGCTGCTGCTGCTGCTGCTGCTGCTGCTGCTGCTGCTGCTGCTGCTGCTGCTGCTGCTGCTGCTGCTGCTGCTGCTGCTGCTGCTGCTGCTGCTGCTGCTGCTGCTGCTGCTGCTGCTGCTGCTGCTGCTGCTGCTACGACTACGACTACGACTACGACTACTACTACTACTACTACTACTCCTACTGCTACTGCTACTGCTACTGCTACTACTAATACTACTGCTGCTGCTGCTACTACTACTACTACTGCTGCTGCTGCTGCTGCTGCTGCTACTGCTGCTGCTGCTGCTGCTGCTGCTACTACTACTACTACTATTACTACTACTACTACTATTACTACTACTACTACTACTACTACTACTACTACTACTACTACTATTACTACTACTACTACTACTACTACTACTACTACTAGGGCTGTCATCGATAACGCCCGTATCGATGAATCGACAAAAAAACTTATCGATTAGTGATATCGAAGAAGGCACAACATATCGATTCATATGCAAATTAGGTAAATAAACTATTTTTGAGGAAAACACAACTTGAACAACACATAAACTCCCCACTACAACTGTGTGCGTCCATTCCATTTATCCTTGAATTCACACAGATGAATGTGTATGTGTTAGGGCTGTGATCAATGGGTCAAAAAATCACCCCACACGCGAACTTCAACCATTCCTCATAAGCACATTGCTGGTTTTCATTCATTTTGAATTCGATTCGCTGAATCGAATCGAAGTAGCGTATCGGTAATAATTTTGTCGATTATCAAATCAATAAATATTTCTTATCAATGACAGCCCTAAATACTGTTACTACTACTACTACTACTACTACTACTACTACTACTACTACTACTACTACTACTACTACTACTACTACTACTACTACCATTTATAGTTTTACTAGTACTTCTTGTACTAGTATGTCTGCTATTTCTGCCTTTTTTTTAGCAGAAATTAGTTAAGTTCTTGTCTCAGCCTCTCGGCTTGCTGCCAGGTTTTGGCTGGTGTATAATTGATATATTATTCTCTGTCAGCCCATTTGTTACATAAGCAAGTGTATAACTGCATGATGGAGTGAGTCAGAAGTAAGTTATGCCAGTCTCCCTGATGAGAACCATTAGTAGGAATAAACTTTCCAGGGAAGTCTGGCCCTCCCAGTGTTGTATGAATAAACTTTCCAGGGAAGTCTGGGCCTCCCAGTGTTTATTGCTTGTCATGCAGTGATAACTCACAAGTGATACACTATCATGAGCTATCATAGAATGTTAACCCATTCATACTTAGGAATTTCTTTAGAAATTATCGTCTGGCACTATAATGCTTTTGATGATAACTTTGTTATTATGGATGATTTTACAAAATATTTGAAGGAGAGTAGTTGCTAGGAATCTGAATAACACTCCTCCTTCAAAGTATTATTTCAATATTGGCCCACAAGATTTCTTTTATCAAAAAGGATTCAGTTATTTCTTTGTGACCCATGCAATTGTTGAAAATATTTCAACCAATCAATCAAGTAACCCTTGCCAAAATGCAGAATCTTGGATGTCCATAATGGGTATTCTGAACATTTTTCATTTTTGTTGCTCAGTCCAACCTGATTGCTCAGAAAACCAGTATCTAGCAGATCAAAGGTGTTCCTCTCAACCCCCCACACACACTTAGCAGTCAATCAAACATTTATACCTCATGTCTGTATTAAGTTGCGGGATATTAAACGTAAATACCAAGTTAACTCTAGAGGCTTGAATTAAAGACGATGCCTTTAAGTCCTGCCCCCAGTGGAGTGATCCATCTGCCTTTATGGCTTTATATGGACTAAAAGCTTTCATCGTGAGCGAGATCGAGACCGTGCAACTTTGCGTTGTGAGAAGTGCAGCTCGCCAGAGGTCGTGAGAGGTTATCTCACGTTATGCTAGCTGCCGTCATGCAGGACTTTTATTCATGGCAATTTCTCTACAAGTCGTTCCACTGCTTGACCCGAGCGCTTTGTAGTTGGGAGTGCAGATCTGCGCGATGACAGACAGCAGGAGGACGTTAAATGCCTCCACAACAACCTGTTTAACCCAGTCATGAGTTGAGATTTCCTTAGCCAATGTCGTCTGGACCTGAGATACTTTTGAAAATAACTTTGAAATTAAGCGTAAATTGGAAAAACATTTGAAGGAGAGTTCTTACTTAGTTTCTGATTTACATGTCTTTTTCAAATATTTTTGGAAATTTAATCTTGTTAGAGAGATATCACACAAATGGTCCAAATGGTCAGCTAGTTTCCAGTGCTCTGGGCATGAATGGGTTAATTGTCTCCAAGCAACCACCATCAGGGTGTCGACAGAAGGAACAAGTGTCCAGTAGCATAAAAAAATAGGGCATTGGATAACCCATACAGGGGGTCCCTAAATTACAAAACATGTTTTAAACTCTACACATCTGCCACTGCATATTCTCAGTAATTTTTTGTCAGATTTTCAAAGTTTATTCTTCATAAGTTGAAGAATGGCTCCTTATTTCCTGAAAATACTGCTAGGTTCAAGGCTTGGTGACCCAAATCTTGCAAAAATTTGAAAGTATTCTGCCGGATCACTATGAGATAGATGGCGCTGCATATCTCGGTGATTATATATAAGCAAGGCTATCTTGATTCCATTTATCATACTTTTTGCCACTAAAATGTTCCTGGGGAGACACTACAGAGACACTACAGCGCTATCTATTGAGAACAGCGCCATCTATTGAGAATGGCGCCATCTATTGAGAACAGCGCCATCTATTGAGAACCGCGCCATCTATTGAGAACAGCGCCATCTATTGAGAACAGCGCCATTTATTGAGAACAGCGCCATCTATTGAAAACAGCGCCAACTTTTGAGAACCGCGCCATCTATTGAGAACAGCGCCATCTATTGAGAACAGCGCCATCTATTGAGAACAGCGCCATTTATTGAGAACAGCGCCATCTATTGAAAACAGCGCCAACTTTTGAGAACCGCGCCATCTATTGAGAACAGCGCCATCTATTGAGAACAGCGCCATCTATTGAAATGTAATGGAACCTAGTATTTCAACCGCGCCATCTATTAAGATGTTATGGAACATAGGAGTGTGCTATTCGTTGTACTCTAAATCAATATTTAGATTGAACTGAAAGTTAGTGAGCTATCTACATGTAGTATGAGAGGATTCTCACAAGGATTAAGCTGCTGTTATGATTCTTAATTGGCAATCAATTAAGACTGCAAAGAACTTTATATCCATGAAATATCAATTAAGAATCCTCAGAAAGCGGGGGTATTTTTCTTAAGCTGATCTCCTGGGTTTGGTTCTGTAATGTACATTATGTTTATGCATACTATAAGCAGACTTTTGTAAGTCTAGGAATTGCCATATGTTATTACCAAATGAAAGACAAAATGTTTCAAGTTTCCTTGCATGCATTTTCAGTATATGGCTTCAAGGCAACATACTGTCTTTAATATCTGCTTAAAGTAAATGTCCATCCTTGTTGCATAAAGTAATCTGGTTCTTGTGTAACTTTTGAAAATAACTTGCTGAATCATGCTTCAAGTATTCAAACTTGTTGGAGAGTGTCTTTACCTGTAGTGGCCAAAATTTGGTGATACTTTTCAAAAAATGATTTTAATGTTAGAGCAACCCACAACCCTTTTTCAACTTTTTTCTGAATTGATGCTTCATTCCAAAAGTTTTTTCAAGAAAGTATAGGAACGAACAACACTTCTCAAGGAGGTCATCCAGCAATAATCACTTATGAGAATTTACTGACTCTAATAAAGAGATCTATTTGTCTCATAGTTTCAAGGTTAAGATGGTTAAGATGCATAATATTTCTCCAGTTTGTAAAGACCCTCTGCCTTCAAAGGCCACTTTTAAATCATACCCTCAGTGGGCTCAGTTCTGAGTAGGTTTGAATGTATTCACGATTGTCATAGTATCAGGTATCAATTTGAGGGGAACCAAAGCAACAATGGACTAACCCATGCATGCCTGTAAAGGCCCTGAACGGCTTTTAGTAATGCTTACATCGGCCAAAAGCAGCCTGACATCTTCGATGAAATCTCTCAAGGGAAAGCCAAATTTGAAGAAATGTTAATCAGAACACCAACAACAACTCTCCTTCAAATATTTTGTAAAATTATTCTCAATTCCAAGTTATTTAATCAAAAGAATCAAAGATTCAAACGATAATTTTAAGAGTAACTCTTAAGCATGACTGGGTTAAGTCTGCAGCTGCCTAGGTATCAGTATCAATCTTCTAATCCACACAGACATATCGGCTGTAGCATAAATATCGGTGATTCTTGTCTCCTATATCACAGCAATTATGGCGTCAATTTCGGCGTCATTTTAAGTTCTGTGAAAAGTACATCTTGTCGCAGGCCTTGTCACATTCCATTTGTAAGCTTATTAACAATATCAATCGCAGGATATTATGTACCCAGGGGCTGTGCCTATCCAAGTGAGAAACGCTCATACAAAATGTAAACTCATTATAAATCTTTTATGTTTGAAAGAATGTGTATGATGCCGAACTTCATCTCAGAACAATCGGTCACGCTACATCAAAGACTTCTTCTTTGCTACGGGCGAGTTTTGAATCAGATTAATATTTTGAATAAATTAAAGAGAGTCGCCTCAAAAGCTGAATTAATTGAGGGTCTAGGATATATGCATGGCTAATTCTCGCAGCATGTACATTCTTTTGACATGGCATCACTTACTTTGTTTTTATACAGCATTAGGAATTGATAGGCATGCAATTTGATACAATTACAATATTGCTTGCATTTAAATTGGCTTTGTTAACCCTTCAATGCTGAGAATTCCATTATAAGAGAATACTCTTGATTCTTTAATATTAATGGATATAATTATGGCAAATGAGATTTTGAAAGAAAGGAAAGTTTGTTTCTTTAAAGTCTGATTAACTCATATTTTTGTTCCTTACGACTATTTTATGAGATATAGAACATTGAAATAGGAAGACATTCTTTTTGCATATTTGGTATAAATGTTTGAACTCACTCATGCCTAGAGCCTGGCTTCTTGAAAAATCTTTGGATCTACGATACCTTGGAAAATATTTAGATATGTTTTTGTGATGAATATTTCTTCTTTAAATATTATCTCAAATAGTGCTTTATATCAGAAAAATAGTTGGAACTCCCTACGGGTACACTGAGCTATGCTATGGGTTAAGCAATGAGCAATTTCTCTCCACTGATTAGACAGACTCAATGCAGCAATGAGGCGTTTGATATTGATATTGTAGTTATGTGAGGAAATGGAGTGCATTCCTGGCTTGTAATGTACATGGTGGTTAGTATGAGTACAGTTTATCATGGGACCATGCAGCACCATACAAATATGTTCCTTGTAGTATGATGATATATTCACAGTTATGAAAAACACACAGGGATAGCTTTTGAACTGAAAATATCATAACAACACTTAAATTATGTTCACTTTCAATATCAAATACTTCAATTCTCAGCATATTATGAAAACAACTTTTTTTTTTCAAAACTGACAATAACTTTATGGGGTGGTGAATTTTCCTTGTCAGCCATTGAGGATTTTTCTTGAGATGCTATCTGATGATGCTAGCCCACAATGCACCCTTACCTCCTAAGGCCATAAAACAATACATGTCTGCATGATAATTCCAATTAGTAAGGGATTAGCTATGAATACCTACTGAAAGGAATCAATTACTATATACCGTAATTGGCTCAGTTGAGGTACTCTGAAAAGAGAGGAGCAGACTGACCTACATGCTGAGAAAAAGATGGAGGATTTTTCAAAGTCAGCAGCTAGATCAAAATCAGTAGCTAATCAGTAGATTTCTTCAAATCAGGTGCTCAGTCAGTAGACAGCAATTTTGGGGTCTGAAATCAGTAGAGTACTGCTCAAATCAGTAGAGTTGACAGGCATGCATGCTGTGTGTTTACCTACTAGCCAATAACTGTCATTGTTCTTATACCTACTTGCCTAGAACCAAGCTGTCATTGTTATTATACAGTATTATACAGGCAATTGTTTTGGCCTGGAACTTCCTCCACCGCATACAGCTGCCTTAGCTGCAATTTGGCAGAAAAATTAAAAATTCCATTGATATTACAGAGTGTATTGCTGTCTTGGAGAACAGATATGTACATGGTGGTTGGAACAAGTACAGGTTTATAATATCATGGGGCATAACTCTCTGAAGCCTAGGTCTTAGGATGACATGGTTATTTTGATAGGGAACACTTGACTCCCCGGCACCCCCCATTCCAATGCTGAGACTACTTTCTTCCAAAACACAATTTGGCAAAATAATTCAAAAACAATCTAAACCCTGTCATGTTGAATAGCTCTCACTGCATACTCTCAGATGAGTACCCATGTGCCAGGGTTTCAGTCATTTTCAGTTTTTTTTGCATGATTTTGTATTGTCCAAATTTGCCACCAGCAGCATAAAGGTTAATTTTGAGCCCTGACATGGAAGTAAATAGTGTGCTCCGCACCATGTGGTATATAGTAGGAACTGCGGACGGGCAGCAATTTTGAGGTTCTAAGTTCATTCCCTAGCTTGTTAAATGTCTGTCATATCTGTCCTGAACTAACCACCGACTGGGTATTGAATTACCCACATATGGGTACGGGTATCCCTGGTGACGGACAGGGTGCTCCAGGTCAGGGGGGTCAGGGGGTGATGAATACCAACCCAACACCCTATCCACACCCGCCAGTGTAATTGAGGGTGCTACCGCTTGTGAAAGGGTATGAGTCATGGTGGTGATGGTGGGTACTCTTGTTGTCTGTGTTGTTATTATTGGCTGCTGCCAGGGCTGTGATTAGAACAGGAATTTGACATCCTTCAATGCCATATGTGAAAAAGAATGAAAAGCACAGAAATGTGTGTGGCATAATGTGTTTATGTATAGGTTAGAGCATAGAAAGAGTGTTTTATGGAAGAGTGAAGAGAGAGTGAGAGTGAGAAAGAGAAAGAAAAAAATGAGAGAGAGAGAGAGAGAGAGAGAGAGAGAGAGAGAGAGAGAGAGAGAGAGAGAGAGAGAGAGAGAGAGAGAGAGAGAGAGAGAACAGTCAGAGAAAGTGGAAGAGAGGGAGAGAGACAGAGAGAGCGAGTGTGTGAAAAAAAGAGATAGAAAGAAAGAAAACGAAGTAGGGAGAGAGAATAGTTGAACTAGAGAGGTTGTGTTTGTGTGTGTGTGTGTGAGAGAGAGAGAGAGAGAGAGAGAGAGAGAGAGAGAGAGAGAGAGAGAGAGAGAGAGAGAGAGAGAGAGAGAGAGAGAGAGAGAGAGAGAGAGAGAGAGAACAGGTGATGGAGATCTGGCAGCCTGAGCTGAACCCTAAGCTATAGTCTATAGGCTGGTTATAAGCTAGCCCATTCTTAAGGAGGTCTTGCTAGGGTGCTGCGAGTCAGTGCGTAGGTTTATGTGGCAACCACCTGTTCTCTCCATCTCCTTCACTCTTTTAGGGCCATATTTTCCCCAAATGATTGACACTTTCACTGCTTAGTCTCGGTTGCCCCGAACATAAACAGGTTATTTTGGGTAGACATTGAATGCTCTAAATCACTTCAGGAAATTATATAAATCTGAAGTAGTCCTGTCTATTCATCATTTACATCTTTGTGCTAATTATCATGTATGCATTTTAGGTTAATTAGCTTTAGCCTATTCATGCCTGTATTGTCCAAGACCTCCTGACTGTTTCGAGGATATCTCTCTAACAAAAGCTATTATTGGAAAAAAATATTTGAAGGAGAAATGTTGATCAAACTACTGAGTTTATGATCAATGCTGAAGTTATTTTCAAAAGTATTCAAGGTCCAGGTTACATTTGTCAAGATCTTCAGGCATGCATGGGTTAACTGATACTATCCAGGGTGTGACACTTACATTTCAGGCTAGGGGCCCCGAAAAGGTCTATTTTGATAAAAATAAGTGGTCAAAAACAGGATTTCTAGTTATTATACATACTATTTTGGGCCCCTAGCCTGACAAATTTAGGGGCCCACAGTAAAATCTAGGGGCATATGCCCCTGGGCCCCTGGGAAAGTCGAACCATGCTATCATAGGTACCATGACCCTGATGGGCATGAATGGGTTAACTTTAGAGCAACAGCAGCGTGTTGAGTGATTTATTGCCTCATGGTGAGATGAGGCAATAAAAGCAATAAAGGCCGGCAACTTTTCTTGATTGCTCACTTGCCTCATTCTTAACCCTTATGCTGCTGGTGGCTAATTTGGTCAATAGAAAACAATGTGAAAAAAACTAAAAAGTGACCGAAACCCTGGCATATGGTACTCATCTGAGAGTACTCGATGAGAGCTTTCCAATGAATACCAATATGACAGGGTTTAGATGATAATCAAAAATCTTTGCATCCTTGTGCTTTGTGACTGATGTCTCTGGACAAACATTATAGCCTTGGCATTGGAAGGGTTAAACTCAACAACAGGCACTAACTCCCTGCTACAGCTCCTGTAGTCTCCTGTTGCATATAGAGAGCAACCTCCAGTCCCCTTAAGTACCTATAACATTACCAATAACCGCATAATGTGGCGAGCGGTCCTAATAGGCCATGGTTGTCAGCTAAACACCACCAGGCCACAGGGCGGTGCTGAGGCAAATTGACGCAGAGTGAGATTTATTGTATTATGGTGATCATGGTGATGTTCTTAGCTCAATTCCTTACCAAGCAATTAAGCTTAGTGCTGTAATGGGAACTTGTATTAGGTCTGATTAGTGTTGGAGCGTGCAATATCTTCTCCGGCCATCTAGTGATGGTGGAAAGGGACACGGTCCTGATAGTGAAATTCTGTGGTGAATACAGGTTTATTGTATTGTGTAGGTGTTGAGTGTACATGTAGTTCCATTTCTGACTGGCAATAAATGCATGGGCTCAGTGATGTAGTTTACAGTGATAATGATGAGGATAATAATGATGATGATTATGATAATGATAATGGTGATGATGATGATAATGGTAATAATAATGATAATGATAATAATAATGATAATAATAATGATAATAATAATGATAATAATAATGATAATGATAATGATGATAGAAATGATATCAATAATAATAATAATAATAATGATAATAATAGTAATAGTAATGATAGTAATGATAATAATAATAATGATAATGATAATAATAATAATATTAACAATAATATTAATAGATATCTTTATTTCTTGAGGGTAACGCACAAGACGTTACTATGCGCTATAAGCATAAAAGGGTTAATCATTATTGCAGGAATAGGCAGTCACATAACAGTAGTAGGAGGTTAAGTGGAGAAGATTGCCGTAAATAGATTGTCTTTGTGGGGCTTAATGAAGTGTCTGCATCGATGTCTCACACTAATAGATCTCTTAGAGCGGTGCATGCTCAACAGAGTGCTATATTCATCATGGCCCTGGTTGCCTACAGGAACTCCATCACATGAAACCTACTTTGGAATATGCAGGACAACGTTAACCCTTTCATGCCAGGAGATCTACTTGACCAGTGTCGACTGGACCTGTTGTGCTTAAAAAAAATGTTTTTTTTAAATGAAGTTATTTAATTGTGAAATATTTCAAGGATGGTTGTAGAAAGTGTTCTGATAAATAATTCTCTTGCAAATATTTTCTAAATATTGCTTTTGTTAGAGAGATATCACAAAAGTTGCACGTCTGTTTTGGTTGCTACAGGCATGACTTGGTTAATTCACGTAATTTTCATAGCACTACTTTATATTCTTATTTAGGCCACTCCAATTTAATTACTTGTCTTACAAGCTTTTTGTGGATAAAAAATACTGTCAGACTCCAAAAAAAAGAAAAAGAAAAGTCGACTTTGGTGTCTTACGGACGAAAGTGGTTTGGAGATTTTCTGTCAGACTCCAAAAAAAAAAGGAAAAAAAAGTGCAAGTTTTAAGAATATTCATTGTAAGGGTGATTTAATCAACTACAGGGATTTATCAATGCTGTAGCAGAGCCTCATATTTGAGGATGTATATCTCCCAGCCTTCAGGTTACAGGGATTAATAGATTGATCGATTTTATTTAGTTGAGAATAGGCTTTAAGAAACATCTCGCTACCAGTCCTAGTCGGCAGACTCTAAAAAAAATAAAAATAATAAAAAAAAACACATTTTTCAACTTTTTTTTTATTCCAAAATGGCTCATTTCCAGACTCTGGAGCTCGTAAGACAAGTAATTATATTGGAGTGGCCTTACACCGTTATATGCAGGACAACGTTTATTCACATAATTTATGTTCAAATTATTTAAGAAAATAACTTGTCGCTTCAGTACTCTCTATCTGTATAACTTGGCCCTCGTTGCACACAGAATCTTTGCTACAAGATACATACTTTGCAGTAATATGCATGAGACTGTTATTTCAACCTACCAAGAGGTGGACAGTGCTGCCATCTGGAGAAGTAATAAAAAACTAAATTGACAGCCCTTCCAGGGTCTGACACTTAGATTTCAGGCTAGGGGCCTAAAAATGTCTTTTTGATAAATTTAGTGGTCAAAAACAGGATTGCTGTTTTATTATGAATACTATTTCGGGCCATTAGTCTGAGAAATCTAGGGGCCCACAGCAAAATCTAAGGGCATATGACCCTGGGCCCCTGGGAAAGTCGAACCCTGCCTTCTGGATGTAATTCTACAGCAGGCTTTTACCGCCTACCAATGTAAACATCAATATTGTGATTCTGGCTGTATAAAACCTCTTAGAAAGCAATGCATGTTAAGTTCAGTGAGGGAAACCCTAAATACATAACTGGTTGATGCTCTAGGGTTAGTTTGTGTACTCAACAAGATATATGCTATTTTAGAATATCCTATAAACCTGCACTGATTGAACTTTCAATATTTTTTCTGCCTCAAGTATTGGTTTCTCCAAGCCTGAAATATGCCATGTATGAAATTGCCAAATATGGAACACAACTCCTCAGGTTCAAAATAATATAATTTAGAATGGCATCAATTTCAAGCCCAAGTATTATACTGGAAACCTGTTCAAGGCCTGCAGTGTGTTTCATTTAAAGTAATACTTGGAAATGGAAGAAAGAAGTCATAGATCTGTAGAACATTACATACTATTATATGCAGGCAGTAGTGATTGGTTAAAATCTGGGCTGGGGCATGTGAGAAAGTAGCCAGCGACTTGGGGTTAGGAAGTCACAGGTTTTTGCCAGTTTCCTCCACCACTTACAACTGGCTAGTCACTAATCAGCCTAAATATGGCAGAAAAGGTGACAAAATAATCTTAAGTCCAGATACCAGATGGAAAAGGGTTAACAGAGGAAGATGGGTGGAGGGATAGGGGTAATTGGCCTTATTCTGATCATGGTGACAGGGCTGTGTTAACCCATTAAAAGCTCACGGCGGCTAAAAAAAGCCTGACTATTTTGGTGAATTCTCTCCAGCAAAAGCAATATTTAGAAAGTATTTCAAGAAGAAGTGTGCATCAGAACTATATCTACAACTCTCCTTCAAATGTTTTGTTAATTTATGCTTCAATCCAAAGTTATTTTCAAAAGTATGACAGGTCCAGACGACACTCGTCAAATAGATCTCTGAGCATGAATGGGTTAAGAATCACTACAGTGGAACCTTCAACACTATTAGTGAGTATAAGGAGCAGGCTGCCTACCTTATCTCCCGCTTCACCATTGAGAATCATCAAAAGGAGGGCTGAACTTTATAGAAATGATGAAATATCTTCCTGTCAGTCTGCTTCTCATGGGCGACTGAGCGCGAGCAGTGCTGCCTTCCTGTGCTGTCTGTAGTCGCAATGAACCACTGCTGTGATCTGAATCTATCATCCTCAAATTCACAAAAGGGCTCTGCAATCTTCACCCCCTCCCCCTGTCCCATACCCTTCCCCACCCGAGACTCTTCCCCCACCCAACCAAGTACTGCCATCTTGAGTTGTCTATAGTCGCAATTAACCACTGCTGTGGTCTGTATCTATCATCCTCAACTTCACAAATGTGCTCTACAATCTTCACCCCCTCCCCCTGTCCCATACCCTTCCCCACCTGAGACTCTTCCCCCACCCACCCAAGTACTGCCATCTTGAGTTGTCTATAGTCGCAATTAACCACTGCTGTGGTCTGTATCTATCATTGGTCTGTATACCTATCATCTCCTACTTCAGAAACATGTCCCGCTATCTCCATCCCTTCCCCTGTTCCCTACCCCCTCCCCTAGACCCACCCACCCCTGAACAGCTCTCTTGTGTTGTCTTCCCTTGTCATCCCTGTCCCAATAAACCGGTGCTGTGATCTGTATTTGTCATCCCCTACTCCACAAACAGGCTCTACAGTTATCTTCCCCACCCCACCCCTTCCATCTCATCCACACCCCCTCAGTTCCCCCCCCCCCCCCCCCCCCCCCCCCCCCCCCCCCCATTACTGCCCTCCTTTTCCATCGGTTGCCTCAAAGCAGTGCTGTGATGTTTATCTATCAAACTCTACTTCACAAACATGCCATACAATCTTCCATTCCCCATCCCCACCCCCCCCCCCCCTACTCCCTTATCCTCAACAAACCCCTCCCCCTCCCTGCCTGCCTCTCCCATCCGTTGCCTCAAAGCAGTGCTGTGGTCTTTATCTATCATTCCCTTCTTCACAAACATGCTCTGAGATTGCTACTGCTCTGAAGATGTTGATCTCACAAACCTAGCCAATTGAATTCAAGCAACCAAGTCAAGAAAAGGTTTGCACTCCAAGCCTGTTTAGAAGTCTCATTTTACTGCATACGCAACCAGTTTTAATGTATCATCATACCTTTCATTCAAACAAATACTGGCCCCAGTTTCAAATACCAAGAGAAAGAGATCCAGATAGGGCCCCGTTGAAAGAGGTACTGGGAGGACAGTACAATTACAGAGAAGGGGGAGGCAAGTGTTGCGGCAAGGCGCTTAAGGCCGCAGGAGGAGTAGAAGTTGTCGATGTAATAAGGATCCGTGCGCCCAAAAAGTGAGTGGCGGGCGCACGGATCCAAGCCCAAAGTGCAGGTGGAAGGTACATGGGATTGGATAGGGCACTGATCAGCACGTAGAGATGTGTGAAAGGGCAGATAGAAGGTAAATGGGTGGGAGTTGCATAAAGTAATAGTCATGTGCCGCAAGTGTGCATGAAAGTGACAATACCAACGTCATAGGGAACTTAATGGAACATTTCCTTCATCAACAGATATAAATTAATACTTACACCCATTAAACTTCACAGAGCTCAATTTTTATATGAAGGCTAGGCATTACTTACATTCATTAAACTATAGATTTTCTCGAAGAAATTCCTAACTTCACAACTGTGGAAATGTTTATTATAACCAGGGAATTTCATACACTAATCAAATCGGGCCTTATAGCGAACGCCAATTCAGGCAGACCTTCTCTCTGGGATCAGTGGATTTGACCAACAATTCATTTTAGTAAAGTGAAATAAAAATAATAAAAATATAGACATCGTTATTTGGAGTAGGAAATGTTTCAAAGTGCCAGACGAAGGACTGGGCAGGAAAAGATGATACTAGTTGCGGTCAGATGGATTCGAACCCGCAACCTCTTGCCCTGCAGGCAGGCGCTCTAGCCACTAAGCTACGGCGCCATCTGTATGACAGCTAGGTTTGAAAAGAGAGCTATATTGATGAAATCCCGTAACTCTATTTTGGGTCGTTCCTTGCATTCCGAGTTTAGTCCTGTCATTTACGTGACTGAATACCGGAGTAAATCTTTGAAAAAGACCGCCAGGCCACTTTTATTAATGACCCCACATATTTACATAAGGCCCGAAACTGATTATGACCTACCTACCTCATGCGAGCCAGTAAAATAGCCAAATCAAATCTGGCGCCTGTTATCTAACTACTCCAAACCGGCTCGGGATAGCCGGAATGACGTTAGAACCCAATAAGGAGCGCCAAAATAGCTGAAAAATTGTATTTGATCTTTTAATCTAATGCCTTTTCAAATAGATAAAGAATAATGATTATATCAATACGCCTTTACATGTCGTTAACTTTATGGCATCGCCAGTTTCGCAATCCAATTTTCCTAGTGTTATGAACTTCCTATCCTGGGGTTCAATTAGTTACATTTGCCGCCGTTTCACTTTGTGGGGGCGCTACGCGCTGCATGAACATTAGCGTCTAGCTTTTTCCAATTAAAGAGACTGCAAGATTAGGGAAGTAATGGGCTTGCAATTAGAACTTAACAATAGGATTAAGTCTGGATTATAAACCACACGGATACTATTATTAGCTACAACAGGAAAGGAGGCTGTTAGGTTCCTGTAACTATTTTCAAATAGGTGAGAGAGTAAGCCAGTGTTATGTATGGTAGAGAGCCCATGAGAAATTGACCTGTAGATTGGAGGACATTTAAATCTTTGGTGGAGTATATATCTGCACTGATTGACCTTTTGGCGATGCTCCAGGTATGTGTATATTTCTTCAGGTATTTGTATATTTGGCCTTTATTCAATACATTAAATCACATTTTCATCTTTTAAGTAATATTTGAAAGATGTTTGAAGAGGAATTGTTCAACAACAACTTTAGATAAAAAAAAATTACAAAATATTACTTATTACCGTACCAAGCTATCGAAATGTTACCATATGTTGCCATATGGTTTTCGACCATGTGGTTATGTACCTCTGCTGTGATAGAGATATTGAAAAAGTAACTGGTTCACACTGCTTATTTCAAACCAGTTTTGATAGGTTAGCCACCTATGTTGATATGCCTCATTTCATCAATAGTAATGCTTAAGAGTAACTCTAGGATATCAATTTTGGATCAATGATTCTTCAAGAAAAAAAACTTGGGAATAATGCATTTATTAACAGTATATTGAAGAATTGCTTTGGTCAATAGTTTCCTTCAAATATTTCATAAAAGATGCTTCTATGAGAAAATTATGTATCACAAAAATAATCGGCCTAAGTAGGCTAGTATCTAGATTATTAGGGCTATCTGCTGGACCAGTTGTAGACCACTATACCATATTTGGGAATTGTAATGTACCCTGGTGTCAGATTTATAGTGAGCTCTTGATACAAATTGATTGATATTTCAATATTCTTTTTGGAATTCCTACGGGAGGGTATTATACGTACGCGTAAAAACATCCCTCAACTTGATACCACTTGTTAGAACATAGGGGAGGTAATTTTCATAAAACCTGACTTGATGGCTGCCTCTGTCTGTACAAACTTTTTGTGTTTGCGTAAAAATGCGACCTGACAGCAGTCTGACAGGTTTGAGTTTATTCGACCTCATCTGGCAAGATCAGAGACAAGTTTGTCAATGCAGACAAAACAGTGAATTGAAAGGGAAGGCTGATAGCGAAAGCTACAGAAAGTCAAGGTGACAACTGAATCCCTGAAGTATTTTTGCTTAACCCTCATGCTGCTGGTGGCTAATTTGGTTATACAAAATCATGCAAAAAAACGGGAAAATGACTGAAACCCTGTCACATGGGTTCTCATCTAACAGTACTCAGTAAGAGCTTAACAATGAATACCAACATGACAGTGTTTAGATGGTTTTTAAAAATCTTTGCATCCTCTTGCTTCGGATAAATGTAGCCTCAGCATTGGAAGGGTCAAGGCCAGGGTATCCCTTCCCCATAACCCATTAATGCCTGAAGATTTCCTTGACAATGTCGTCAGGACCATTTATACTTTTAAAAGTAACTTAGGAATTAGTCATAAGTTCAGATACTATTTGAAGTAGAGTTTTGGGTAAGGTTTTGAACAACATTTCTTTTCCAAATATTTTCTTAAAATTGCTTTTGTTAGAGAGATATCATCAAAATTGTCAGGCAGTTTTTGGGTGCTATGATGAATGGGTTAACCCATTCATGCCTGGAGTACCCTAAATAACCTGACTGTTTTGGTAAAATCTCAATGACCAGAGTATTTTTTGAAAAAAAAAATGAAAAAGAAATTGTCCTCGGAACTAAACCAACAACTGTCCATCAAATGTTTTATGAATAAGTGCTTGATTTTAAAGTTATTGTCAAAAATATCATAGGTCCAGACGACAAAGAGGTTATTTTCAAAATAATCATAGGTCCAGACAATTATGTATGAGTATCTCCAGGCATGAATGGGTTAATAGCTTGAAAATGCCACTCACACTTTATATTTGCAGAGGGCCCCATTCAAAACTATTTCAACATGTGGGTCACATGGTGGGGGGGGGGGAGGAAGGTCGGAGGTCAGAGGTCAATTATTGTAAGGAACTGCAGGAAGCTGGAATACCAAGACACATACCAGAGGCTCAGAAGTAGTAGAGAAACTCAGAGGTGTAGGAGTGCTGTAAGTGGTGACAGGCCATGGACTTATCACTGACTCTAATATGTGTGTGCCAAAAAATCAGAAATCTCACTCTAATTCAGTAAGGAATACACACTATGGTATACAGTGTTTCAGAGGTGCAGGAACTCTGATATTGGTGAACTGATGATGATGGACTGATCTACTGACTCTGTATGTGTGCATGATTAATAGAAATCTCTCTCTCTAATTTAGCAAGGGATACACACTATATACAGGAACTTCAGAAGAGTAGGAATGCTTAAAGTGGTGACAGGCCACAGACTGACTCTATGTATGTGTGAATGATCAGAAATCTCACCCTAAGTTAGTAAGGAAACATTCTATATACTGGAACCTCAGAAGAGAAGGAATGCTTAAAGTGGTGACAGGCCACAGACTGACTCTATGTATGTGTGAATGATCAGAATTCTCACTCCAAGTTAGCAAGGGATACACACTATATACAGGATCTAGGAACCTCAGAGCTAGGTGTAAGAATGCTGATAGTGCTAACATGCCACAGACTGACTGACTCTATATATGTGTGTTTCTGATCAGAAATATCACTCTAAGAAAGCAAGGGATACACTATATACAAGAATCTTGGAGATGTAGGAGTGCTGATAGTTGTGACAGGCTATGGATTAATCGACCGACTCTATGTATACATGTGCATGTATGATCAGAAATATCACGGTTTGGAGGCGATACACTATATACGGGAACCTCAGAATTTTAGGAGTGCAGATATGCAATAGGAGTGGTGACAGTCCACAGACAACTTGATTGGCTGACTCTATGTATGTGTTCCAAGTGCTGAGCCAATCGGATGCAAGGAACCAAGTGAAGGAATCTCTCAAGATCAGCCATTCATGTATGCTGTGTGGATTATGTAATTATGTGAATAAGCAAGAGCTGGGAGTACTTAGTATATTTTGGCTCTTGAGTATATATGTAATATATATTTAGTATATATATGTAACACATACACAGGAACATAGCATCTTGTGACTGTTTACTACTGAACTCGCTAGTGTGAATAAGCCGTAAGGTAAAGATACTTCAGAACCTCCAAGACTGACCGGTTGACCAACTGACCGTCCTTGCCTGGACTGTAACTACATGACACGCCACCAGCCCCCTGGCCACTGGGGTGATATGGACTCAACTGACAACTCTGCTTTAGTATTATAACACTTCACACTCATCCTCCTGATTGTGAGATGTGAAAGATTAGCAGGTGAAGGGTCTACATAGAAAGGCTGATTCGTTCAAGTGTCTGACCGCAGGCTACTGTGTCAGTATTAGGTACTGACCCAGCTATGTACAAGGGAGTTCTACTGAATTACTGATAGAGAAGTGAGAACCCCTTCGCTATACAGTCAGGTGTATGAGTTAACCCTTGTGCTGCTGGTCGCTTATGTGGACAATACAAAATGATGGAAATAGGTGAAAAATGATGGAAACCGTGGCATATGGGTACTCATCTGGTGAGACTCAGCGAGAGCTTTTCAATGAATACCAACATGACAAAGTTTAAACGTTTTTTTTAATAATTCTGCATTCTTGTGCCTTTGTTGAAAGCAACCCCAGCATTGAAAGGGTTAAGACAGCCTTCATAAACAAGGGATTTGCTGCTGGTAGCATTGAAGTGTGGAACCCTTTGGATATATACAGTAAGGTACATATGAACCAACATCCTTCAACAATAAGTATCTTATCATTGAGAGGTGGTCACTCATCATCAAATGAGTATTGTGACAGGAAAAGGTATACCTATATATGTACAAGGGATTTGCTGCTGGTAGCAATGAAGTGTGGAACCCTTTGGCTATATACAGTACAGTCTTCAATAACAAGTATCTTATCATTGAGGACTGGTCACTCAATCATTAATAGAAGAACATGGGTCATCGCTCCTCTAGTTCTGGACCAATCAACCGGAGGAGTTCTCGCTTCCCGTAAAAACGTCTTCCGTCTTCCGCTCATTCACATCGTAGTCATCTCATTGACACATACGCTTCTCGGAATATTCAAGCCCAATTAGGCAGACCATCTACTGAGCTGTGTTGTTTTTATGCCATTCATTCACACTGTGTACTTCATATATACACTACACAAGTAGATCATTACTGTTTTCTATGATGACAGATATGCGGGTGTATGCATTGGATTTACCGCGATCGTGATCTTGCCTTGGCTGGCTGACTATTAACTTAGCAAACAGGTTAACATGGGGAGCTGCATACTTTTACCGAGACCCAAAAAACTCCTGGATTCTTTTGTCGTTATCAAACCCGCAGCCGTTCACCCGAGGTAGAGTCGCATGCCGAGAGACAGGCCGCTGCTGGGTCGATCCTTTAACTAGAATCACGCAGTGAGACGTATGGAGAAGTAGGAGCGCGGTTACGTACGTAGGAGAGATTGAAATAATTGAGTTTGTGTCACCTGAGACTTGTGACCTCTCAAATATACTGGATATCAACCAGGATCACATCTTCTATTGTTCTTCAGTGTTGGAGAGTCTTATTACTTGCTGAATACCCTGAAATGTACCAATGGTACATATACACAACATTTAAGGATAGTTTATACTTGTGATGAACAGAAGGACACCTAGGAACACCTTTAGGAATAGACCTTAAAGGTGCTAAGAAGGAGTGGAGTAACTTACAGTACCACAAAAGCTGGACTAGAGGAAATATCATTGGATCAGTGTATACTGTATACCAATATGATACTTTATATCGTTTGATATTAACTACATCAATTCCAGTGTCATTGTCTTCTCCCAGCTGACTGGTGAAGTGAGACCTGAGCTTTCAGGAACTGTTAGTGGATCACAGTATTGTCATGTGATACTTCAATTCCTATGCTGTACACTACGTCATTGTGATCAGTGATATCGTCATCATCATCGTCATTGTCGTTTCTGTCAATCAGGATCTAGTGATAAGACAAGGACTAGTTAATAAGCAGTGTTTGTGACATCTGGTGTGAGAAGCTAGGAGGTCAGTATGCTTGTGATCAGTGGAAATGTACAGATAGCAGGCTAGCTGCCAAGAGTGCCTAACATTTTCCTGACTCGGTTACCTGTACTTAGTCCCCTTAATGAGGGACAGTACACACAGGTAAAGAGGTAAAGACAGCTAACAAGTGGAGGTCTTCTGGTAGTGGTGGTTTTTACCTGACTAGCTTACCTGTCCTGAGTCCCCTTAATGAGGGATAGTACACACAGGTAGAGGGGTGAAGAGGCACACAGCTAATAAGTGGAGAACCTCTGGTAGTGGTGGTTTTTACACGGCTACCTCACCTGTCCTGGTCCCCCTTAACGAGGGACTGTACAGGTTAAGAGGTGCGGAGAATTCTGTTGAGGACAGGAAGCGAGATAACTGTGGCAGTAGTAGTTTGCAGCCAGCACTGACACACCTGTCTCAAGTCCCCTTAAGGAGGGACTGTACATACAGGTTCATAGCTGTGGTGACATCTAACTAAAAAACCACAGGACAGAGTATACATTGTCAAGTATTGGAGTTACTCGGTGAAGACAGGATTGGAGTAAGCACACCTTTCCGAGTCCCCTTAACGAGGGACTGTACATACAGGTACATAGCTGTGGTGATATCTAACTGAAAAAGCACAGGACGGAGTACATTGTCAAGTATTGGAGTTATTAGGTGCCCACATCGGGTGCAGACAGGGTTGGAGTTAAAGCACACCTGCCCTGAGACCCCTTAACGAGGGACTGTACAGAGGTGTGGTGATATCTAACTAGAAAAGCACAGGACGGAGCACATTGTCAAGTATTGGAGTTAGTCGGTGTCCCCAGCGGGTACAGACAGGGTAGGAGTAAGATGGGGGGTTACGGCAGGCTGCGCTGTACTGGCAGGCCAGGTAACCACACTCAACAACGCAGCAAGAGAAAGGTAAGCAAAGATAGTGCTAGAAGTAGGTTATATATACAGTGCTGATAAGACACTCACTGCTACTAACACTTTTTTGTCATGGGTCTCGCTTGCCAAGCTGCTACTATCAGCCTATGCGTTTGTGCTGTACTCATATACAAGTCAATGCTTAATAATAATAATAGTAATGATAATAAATTAATAATAATCGTAATAATAATATAAAAAAAGTAAAGTAATCCTTATTTTAAGTCGGTATATCAATTACAAGAAACACAGGCTACTAAGGCTCTTGGCCGACTGGATACTGGACTTAATAATAATAGTAATAATAATAATAGTTATAATGATAGTAATAATAATGATAATAATAATTGTAATAATAATAATAATGATAATAATAATAATAATAATAATAATGATAATAATAATAATAATAATAATAATAATAATAATAATAATAATAATAATGATATTGATAATAATAATAGTAATAATGTGATAATAATTTTCAATTCTCTAAACCTATATATGAGCAGCTGGCATTAACCCAGTCCTACTCTTCTACTTTATCACACCTATATAAGGGTATAAGGACCAGGGTTTCCTTTATAAAATCTCAAGGCTTTACCTAATTTTATTCTTAAGGTAGACCTGAGGATAAATTAGGGGAAAGATAGGTCTTTAACCGTTCCAATGCTAAGGCTACTTTCCTCCAAAGCACAAGGATGCAAAGATTTTTTGAAAACCATCTAAACCCTGTCATGTTGGTATTCATTGGATAGCTCTCACTGAGTACTCTCAGATGGGTACCCATATGCCAGGGTTTTAGTCATTTCTCAGCTTTTTTGTGTTATTTTGTATTGGCAAATTTATAGCCATCAGCAGCATAAGGGGTGAGGAAAATTTAAGGGATTCCTCACCTGAAGATGTCTATGTTTTATGCAACCAGGGCCAAGGTCTCGCCTATGGCATGAGGAGTCAGGACCTGTTTTTATGAGAGATAAACCATAGAAATCTGTCCATGACACACAATTAACCCATTCAAGTGTGTGATGTCTTGTGCCTTATCATTAACTGTTAGCTTCCTGTAACCCTACCTTAACCCTAAAACTTCCTGCTGACCCCATGAGCCCTTAACCCATTAATACTTGAACAGTTCCTCTAGAAATTGTCGTCTGGATCTACAATACTTTAAGCAATTACTTTGAAATTGGGTATTATTTTACAAAATATTTGAAGGAGAGTTGTTGGCAATATTCTGAATAACATTTCTCCTTCAAATATTTTTCTAACTTTGCTTTTGTCTGTAAGATTTCATCAAAATTGTCAGGCTGCCTTAGGCCCCAGCAAGCATTTATGGGTTAACACTCTTTTCCAAAAAGGGCATATTTCAAACTCAAAGAGACTGTAAAAATCATCTGAATACAGAGAATAGTTCATCTGTTTGATTATATTGGTGAGATCTCTCTAACAATAAGCATTTTTAGCAAATATCTTTAGATGAAATGCTTAAATGCATATTAGAACACAATCTACAACTCATGTATAGGTAAATCTTTTAAATGATTTTAGATGTATCTCTGATTACATGATATAAATTGAGATTTAAGAAATTCTTGACAGGAATATTTCCATGTCCTGATGTGGTGATTTTCTGCAAGGGTTTGGGTGTCTGAATGATGTCCAGTTCCTTATTGGGTCTTAGGTAGACGAGGTGCTGACAAATATCTATAAGAAAGCCTAAATTCTAGACTAAATCACTGGGCATTAAGTCTTTGCCAGCAGGGCATTTGGGTTGCATTTCGACACCCAAACCCTCTAATATCACCCCTCAAGACATCCCAAATTTTATGTGAGTAATTTTTCAAAATGTCAATTTCAGGCATAAATTTGACTTTTTAACCCCAATATGCAATGCAATGGCATTGTATAAGGATATCATGCTTAAATAATTTAATAAGCAAATACATGTTTATGGTTGTAATCAGAGTATTATGTAGAAGAATAGGATGCCCCAAAATTTTGCAATCAGCCATTTTGGGCAACCATATTATCCCTGATGCTGCTGGTGGCTAATTTGGCCAATTCAAAATGATGCAAAAAACGTGAAAATGACTGAAACCCTGGCAAATGGTAATATCTGAGAGTACTCAGTGAGAGCTTTCCAATGAATACCGGCACAACAGGGTTAGATGGTTTTCAATAATCTTTGCATCCTTGTGCTTTGGATGAAAGTAGCCTCAGCATTGGAAGGGTTATAAATCCTGGCTTAGACGCTGGGTGTTTATTCAGGGGAGTGGTCACTATATGTATGTGATAGCAGCTCCAGGCTGTTTATGAAAGTGTTGCGGTTGATATGTAGTAGCGTTGATATCACACATTCCAAGCATAGTTTATACACCACTAGCAACAGCTCAGGGCTCAGTCTAGACTGCTACAAACTTAGATGAATAAAAACAAGTGGATATGAAACCAGCCGGTCACCCTGAACAAGCTGGCTGGGGCGAATAGCACAACAGTTGTTTGCTGCACATGTTGGTGTGCAAGTTTCTCTGTAATGTAAACAGTACGAGAGCAGATGCAAAGATTATTGAAAACCATCTAAACCCTGCAAGTGCCAGTGGTTCAGTCATTTTTAGATTTTTTGCAACATTTTGTAGTGGTCAAATTAGCCACTAGCAGCATAAGTGTTAACACAGTATAGTGGTGGTTGCATGTTATTACATGTAACTGAACCAGAGAACCAGGCTAAATAAAACCATAGAGTGTGACTATCTACCAGCTAGATTTGAAACATTTTCATTTCTTTCAACCTCGCGGAATGTAAAAAAAAAGCAGTTTTTTCATCGCAAAAAACATGTAATGGTTTGTTTAACACTTAAATTGATCGTCTTTCACCACTTGATATGTAAGGTTAACCCATGAAGTACCCCCTCTTGCTGCAATGATCTTAACCATTTCATACCCAGAGTGCCCAAAACTGCCCCATTATTTTGGTGATATCTCTCTAATGAAATCAGACTTATACAATCTGTGATTAATTTCAAATTTATTTTCAAAAGTGTCATAAGTCCAGACGACATTTGTCATGGAAATCTCCAAGCATGAATGACAAATAGCCCATACTCATATGAATACCCACTGCTGTGAAATGGAAGATGAACCTGAAGAGGTTATTTTGACTTTCCGTATTCACGGTGTACAAACAAACATACTGTAATATTCTGCCTGTTGAATGTACTCAGTGACCTATAGAAATACAGTATGGGAAGAAGGGATGATGTTAAGAGATGTGGAGAAGTATTTGATATTTTTGTCAGAATGCTGACAGCAGGAAAGTTTCAAGCTTTCTTAGCTGCCATTAGCCGATAGTATAGGCTGTCATATGCATTTTGTTCTCCTTCAAGTTTTCTCTTACTGGGCACTAAGTGGTCAAGGTGGCCAGCCTGGTCAGATTAGTTCACATTTCTCTCACCAGGTAGGTGGAAAATGTACTCTGTTTGAGTATGACCTGAAACCAGACGACAAGATTTTGTCAAAATTGGCATGCTGGTTTTGGGCTCTGTAAGCTTCAATGAGTTAAATAGGGCCAGTAGCATATGCACATCATATCGCATTATCAGTAGTTAAACCCTTCAAGGCATTAATGTTATCATTAATGTTTGACTTTTATTTAGAACGTGAGCAAATAACTGTCTGTCTGATATGGTAGATACCGGGAACAGATGCCTAGAAGGCTGCCCTATGGATGGACACTACTACATGACAGCTTATTGTTTATTTACCTAAACCATGAAGAAGGCCTAGAGCTGTCCTCGGAAATTGTCGTCTGGATCTATGATGCTTTTGAAATTAACTTAGGAATAAAGTGCAATATCACGAAATATTTGAAGAAGAGTTGTTTATTTAGTTCTGAACAATATTTCTCCTTCAAATATTTTGCAAAAGATGCTTTTGTAGGATAGATATCACCAAATTGGTCAGGATGTTTTGTGTGCTTCAGGTATGAATAGGTTTATTAACCCATTAATGACTGTCCCCATGAAAGTGTTAACTTCTTCAGTGATATCTTTCTGGCTAAAGAATCTGTTCAAAATTCTTAGCCAGCATTTCCCCTTTAAATATTTTATGAATTCATCTTTCTCATAACTATCATATGTTCCAGTAACATTTATAAAGTAAAATGTAAGGCCTAAATGGTTTGCCCATTCTTGGTAAGAGTTTATCCTGAAGTCTCTGCTGGATATCAAATACTTTCAAAAATAAATTTGAATCAAACATTAATTCAGAAAAAAATGACACCAGAACAGATAATTGTTAATTTTGTTTTGGTTAAAATTTTCCGTCAAATCCTTCGTAAGTATGCCGTCATCTGAAACATATGACTATGATAATCAGGTTGCTACAATGGCTGCAGTTGATTGAATGGGTTAACCCATTCATGTCTTGAGATCTACTTGTCAAATGTCGTCTGGACCTTTCAAACTTTTGAAAACAACTTTGGAATGAAGTATGGATTCGCAAAATATTTGAAGGAGAGTTGTAGATGGAGTTTGAATAAACAACTCTCCTTGAAATATGTTTTAAACATGCTTTTATTGGATAGATATCACTAAAATAATCAGGTCAGTGTTGGCTGCTACAGGCATGAATGAGTTAACATATTCATAGCAAAACTTAGTGACCTCTACATCGGTCTCTCACCCAGAGGGCCAAAGTTGAGGTGTTGAACAATAACAAGCGTGGCGGCGGCGGATCGGATCGTTAGCTTTCATAGGAATAATCAGGTGTCAATCCGATCTCACCTGTGATTATTCAGAGCAGGCTGGTCCATGTACCTGTCGTTAACCCATTAACACTCAGAGCAGCCAAAAGAGGCCTGACGATTTTGGAAATATTTCACTTACAAACACATTTTCTTGAAAACATTTGAAGGAGAAATGTTGATCACAAGCCAAACAAGAACTCTCCTTCAAATATTTTGTGAATTTTTGCTTTATTCAAAAGATATTTTCAAAGGTATCAGAATAGCAGACGACATTCTCTAGAGAAACTCTTAAGTGTGAATGGGTTAATGTCAGTGATCAGTTGTTGTTTTCCTGAATGCCACACCTGTAGCATCTGATTGGATTTCCGTACAGGTGTGAAGGTTCACATGTTACAGGTTTAATTAGAGGATGAACAAAACTGTAGTGTCATTGTGAATGACGTAGAAGTCTGAATGGAAGGAAGTTGGGATGATATATGATGTAAACACCCTATTCAAGTATTGGATGACTTTTCTGATTCATATACAAGTGATTGAGTAAAAGGTAGGTGTCTTAAATCTCTTAAGGACATACAATATTTACAGATATGAAAGTTTATGATTTAGAGGTATAAATCTTGAATAAGATCTGTATTGTCATTGTGAATGACGTAGAAGTCAATCGTAGGAAGTTGGATGATGTATGTTGTGAATACTAGACCTTACTGGATAAGACTTTTCTGATTACATACAATTTAAGTGATTGGGAGCATAAAAGGTAGGTCAATTAAAAGATTTTCTGGCATACACTGTGCACATATGTGAGAGTTCATAATATACTATATAGATCTTGAATAAAACTGTAGTGTCATTGTGGATGACATTAACATAGAAGTCAATGGTAGAAAGTTGGAACGATGTACGATGTGAATATCCTATTTGATAAAACTTTTCTGATTATAAATAAGTGATTGAGAGTGAAAGGTTGGTTAGTTTAAACTTTTCTATGGCTTATACCATACATAGATGTGAAAGTTCATAACTTACAGGTATAGATCTTGAACAAAACTGTAGTGTCATTGTGAATGACGTAGACATGAATGTTCTGGGTGATGTTTGATTGGAATACTGTACTGGATAACATGTTTCTGATTAATTACAAGTGATTGAAAGTATTAGGTAGGTTGGTTAAAGCTTCTCTATGACATACAACATTAACAGATGTGAAATCTAAAATTCACGGGTATATGTCTCGAACAAAACTGTAGTGTCATTGTGAATAACATAGAAATGAATGATAGGGAGTTATGTAATGTCTGATTTGAGCACCCTATGGGATAAGTATTATCTGCTTATATGAAAGTAACTGAAAGGAAAAGGTATAGTTATTTGAACATTACAAACTATTAGATTATATTAACCTTTTGTGCCATCTATATTTCTATGAAAGTACTCCACTGTTTGATAAACTTGAGGCTGGGATTCATGGGTAGATTTCCAGGGGCTAGAAACCTTAAATATTGTCTAGGATGTGCAGATAGCTGTTATTCTGTAAAGGGACAGCAACACCACCAAGCACTCCTGAACAGGGTGGACATTGTACACCTTAGACTCCATACAACACAGACCTCCCCTTATGGAGCTGTGAATATAGGTGGTATTTTGGCCTATTCATACTAAAGAGCTCCTTTGAAGGTGGGGAAAATCGAGAAACATCTCATAAATAAAGGCAATATTTCAGAAAAAATACCCTCAGGGAAATTTTTCTCAGAGATGGAAAAAGAGTCTTTCAAATATTTCTTAGAATCTTACATTGTTTACAAATTATTTGCACAATCTGGGCATTGTGAGATTCTAAAGGTGAACTCATTCATGCAGTGGCAGAAAGGTCTGGCTATTTTGATTATATCTCTTTACTCAAAAGCATCTTAACCCATTCACACTCAGAGTTTCTCTAGAAAGTATCGTCTGCTTCTTTCATACTTCTGAAAATAACTTGGGAATAAAGGGAAAGTTCTCAAAATATTTGAAGGGGAGTTGTTGTGTAACCTCTGGTTAACATTTCTCCTTCAAATATTTTCCAAAAAATGCTTTTATTAGAAAAATATTTCAAAAATTGTCAGGCCGGTTTTGGCCGCTGTAAGCATTAATGGTTAAGAAAAATATTGGATGGAGAACTGTTAACCAGAACCCAATCAACAACTTTCCTTCAAATAATTTCTGAATATATGTTTTGTAATGAATTAAGTTATTCACTGAAATCTAATAGATGCAGACAATACTTGCCAGGCATGAATAGGGTTAACCCACTTATGCCTGTAGCGCCCAAAACAGCCTGACTATTTTGGTGATATCTTTATAACAAACGCGGGCTTCAGAAAATATTTGAAGGAGAAATATTGATCGGAATCCAACACACAACTCTCCTTCAAATATCTTATGAATCTATGGTTAATTCAAATGTTATTTTCAAAAGTATCCAAGATGCAGACGACTTTTACTCTTGTCAAGATCTCTCAGCATGAAAGTGTTAAAGCAGGTGTGAATAAGGCAGGTAAGCCATACCTTAACATGAATGAGTCAATCACTGCCCAACGACAACAAAGACCTGTTTGATTTCACCTCAACACAGGACAGCTGTTTTTTCTCTCCTCCAGACTACGGCGCAGGAATGTTTTTCGCTTCCCGGCATTGTTCTGGTAACAAATAACACCTCCATGCCTATTTAACCTGGAATAATAGGACACTTCTATTCACACACCACGCTGACAGGGAGCTGCTGTTTTTGTTTAGGAGAAAATATAGCCAGCGCGCATTGTCAAGCATAATTTAAACAGTTTTTTTGAGAGTGATATGTTTTCTTTTTGCCATTGTTTGATTTAAATGCAAACTGATAGTGTGTCACTATGTCATGGAATGTGTCTTGTATTACATCTTTGTATTACATCTGTGTGAGACGTGAAGAGGTAGATATGTGTTTGCATATATTGAGAGAAAGAGATAGATTGAGAGAGAGAGAGAGAGAGAGAGAGAGAGAGAGAGAGAGAGAGAGAGAGAGAGAGAGAGAGAGAGAGAGAGAGAGAGAGAGAGAAAACGAGAGACAGACAGACAGACAGAAAGAGAGAGAGAGAGAGAGAGAGAGGAGAGAGAGAGAGAGAGAGAGAGAGAGAGAGAGAGAGAGAGAGAGAGAGGGGGGGGAGAGAGACAGATCGACAGACAGAGATAGACAGAAAGGGGAGAGAGAGAGAGAGAAAGAGATAGATTGAGAGAGAGAGAGAGAGAGAGAGAGAGAGAGAGAGAGAGAGAGAGAGAGAGAGAGAGGAGAGAGAGAGAGAGAGAGAGAGAGAGAAAACGAGAGACAGACAGACAGACAGAAAGAGAGAGAGAGAGAGAGAGAGAGAGAGAGAGAGAGAGAGAGGGGGGGAGAGAGGACAGATCGACAGACAGAGATAGACAGAAAGGGAGAGAGAGAGAGAGAGAGAGAGAGAGAGAGAGAGAGAGAGAGAGGAGAGAGAGAGAGAGAGAGGAGAGAGAGAGAGAGAGAGAGAGAGAGACAGAGAAAGAAAGAGAGAGAGACAGACAGATCGACAGACAGACAGAGAGAGACAGAAAGGGAGAGAGTGTGTGAGAGAACGAGAGACAGGGAGAGTCAGACAGGATAGCAGCAGTTTTTTTCCTGCACCATGTAAACTCATTTACCTTACAAGAGAGGCGGCCTAGTAGACCCAACAACAACAACCATGTTAAGAATGCCTAGGTCAGCCAAACCCCAGCTAACTACCAGAAGAAAAGGAATCCTTACATATAGTCTACCGTCATCAAGAGAGCGCAGACTTTCAAGAAATGACTGATGTAAAATTCCTTTCAGCCATAATGATTGGCACATGTCAAGGGGGACACCCACAGCCCGTTCTATCAGTCTCTTTTTATTCACTCATAAAGCAGACGTTGTATGTTCATAGTGCGCATCTCTGCAGGGTGAGTATTTGGGGAAAACTCATTCTTTATGTCCTATATCATTAACCCTTCCAATGCTGATGTTACTTTTGTCCAAAGCACAAGGACGCAAAGATTTTTGAAGACCATCTAAACCATGCCGTGTTGGTATTCATTGAATAGCTGTCGCTGAGTACTCTCAGATGAGTACCCATATGCCAGGGTGTCAGTCATTTTTGCATCATTTCAAATTGGCTAAGCTACCAGAAGCATAAGGGGTAACCCATTGATGCTCACAGCGGCGAAAAGCAGCCTGACAATTTTGGTGAAATCTTGCAGAGCATATTAAGGAAAATATCTGATGGAGAATTGTTAATCAGGATATGACCAGCAACTCTCCTTCAAATATTTTGTACAATTATTGGCAATTTAAGAGTTATTGTCAAAAGTATTATAGATCCAGACGACTGGAGGAATTCATAAGTATTAATGGGGTTAAGAATGGAAGGATACGATGCTGGACTGGTCTGCATAGACTAAGCCATGTCTTTTGAGTGGGCAGACTTCAAGGTGCAAACACAGAGTGACTTGGTTGCTTGCATCCTATTGGTTCAATACTGTCCACTGGTACTTATAATACCGACAGCCTCAGTTTGATC
>OZ012688.1:11912987-11937359 GCA_963942565.1 Maea johnstoni | reverse complement strand
CATCAGATGGTTTTCAATAATCTTTGCATCCTTGTGCTTTGGATGAAAGTAGCCTCAGCATTAGAAGGCTTATAAATCCTGGCTAAGACCCTGTCACTGGGTGTTTATTCTGGGGAGTGGTCACTATATGTATGTGATAGCAGCTCCAGGCTGTTTATGAAAGTGTTGTGGTTGATATGTAGTTGCGTTGATATCACACATTCCGAGCATAGTTTATACACCACTAGCAACAGCTCAAGGCTCAGTCTAGACTTGCTACAAACTTAGATGAATAAAAACAAGTGGATATGAAACCAGCCGGTCAACCTAAACAACAAGGCTGCTTAACACCCATTACAGGGCTCGAAATTAGGGGGTGCAGAGATCCGAGGGCTCCCTTGAATTCTCCTGCGGCATATTTCTGCAGGAGACCAATGGTGTATTGGTTTCTATAAACAACATCTCTAGGTAGCTTTAGAAGACGCAATTGGGCTCCCTGGGTAAAATCTTAATGTTGAGCCCTACAGTATATATAGTGGTGGTGGCATGGTTTTTAACCTGTCTGAGCTTCAATAGAACCAGGCTGAATAGAACCATAGCGTGTGACTATCTACCAGCTAGATTTGAAACATTTTCATTTCTTTCAACCTCGCGGAATGTAAAAAAGCAGTTTTTTTCATCCAAAAAAACATATAATGGTTTGTTTAACATGCACTTAAATTGATCGTCTTTCACCACTTGATATGTAAGGTTAACCCATGAAGTACCCCCTCTTGCTGCAATGATCTTAACCATTTCATACCCAGAGTGCCCAAAACTGCCCGATTATTTTGGTGATATCTCTCTAATGAAATCAGATTTCAGAAAATATTTGATTGAGAAATATTCATCAAAAACTAAATAAGAACTCTCCTTGAAATATTTTTCCAATCTTTGATTAATTTTAAAGTTATTTTCAAAAGTGTCAAAAGTCGAGAAGACACTTGTCATGAAGATCTCTAAGCGTGAATGACAAATAGCCCATACTCATATGAATACCCACTGCTGTGAAATGGAAGATGAACCAGAGGAGATTTTGACTTTCCGTATTCACTGTGTACAAACAAACATACTGTAATATTCTGCCTGTTGAATGTACTCAGTGACCTATAGGAATACAGGATGAGAAGAAGGGATGATGTTGAGAGATGTGGTGAAGGATTTGATATTCTTGTCAGAGTGCTGACAGCAGGAAAGTTTCAAGCTTTCTTAGCTGCCTTTAGCCGATAGTATAGGCTGTCATATGCATTTTGTTCTCCTTCAAGTTTTCTCTTACCAGGCACTAAGTGGTCGCCAGCCTGGTCAGATTAGTTGACATTTCTCTCACCAGGTAGGTGGAAAATTTGCTCTGTTTGAGTATGACCTGAAACCAGACGACAAGATTTTGTCAAAATTGGCATGCTGGTTTTGGGCTCTGTAAGCTTCAATGAGTTAAATAGAGCCAGTAGCATATGCACATCATATCGCATTATCAGTAGTTAAACCCTTCAAGGCATTAATGTTATCATTAATGTTTGACTTTTATTTAGAACGTGAGCAAATAACTGTCTGTCTGATATGGTAGATACTGGAACAGATGCCTAGAAGGCTGCCCTATGGATGGACACTACTACATGACAGCTTATTGTTTATTTACCTAAACCATGAAGGAGGCCTAGAGCTATCTTCATAAAGTGTCGTCTGGATCTATGATGCTTTTGAAATTAACAATAAAATAAAGTGTACAATCATTAAATATTTGAAGAAGAGTTTTACATCGATTTCTGAACAATATTTCTCATTTATCCCTTCCAATGCTGAGGCTACTTTTGTCCAAAGCACAATAACACAAAGCTTTTTGAAAACTATCTAAACCCTGCCATGTTGGTATTCATTGGATAGTTATCGCTGAGTACTCTCAGATGAGTACCCATGTGTCTGGGTTTTAGTCATCTTTCAGCGTTTTCGCATCATTTTGTATTGGCCAAGCTAGCCACCAGCAGCATAAGGGTTAAATATTTTCCTAAAAAACGCTTTTGTCGAATATATATCACCAAATTAGTCAGGGTGTTTTTTGTGCTTCAGGTATGACACGGTTAAGTATCTGCTGCGGCTAAAATACTTTCAAAAATAAAATTGGAATCAAACATTTATTCACAAAATGACACCAGAATCGTTGTTAATTTTGTTTTGATAAAAGATTTCCTTCTAATTATTCATATAATGCTATCATTTGAATCATATAACCAATATAAACAGGTTGCATTCGGCTGGACTCGATCGAATGGGTTAACCCATTCATGTCTGGAGATCTACTTGACAAGTGTCGTCTGGACCTTTCAAACATTTTGAAAATAATATTTAAAAAGCAGAGTTGTAGATAGAGTATTGATAAAAAACTCCTTCAAATATGTTTTAAATATTGCTTTTATTAGAGAGATATCACTAAAATAATCAGGTCATTGTTGGCTGCTACAGGCATGAATGAGTTAACATATTCATAGCAAAACTTAGTGACCTCTACATCGGTCTCTCACCCAGAGGGCCAAAGTTGAGGTGTTGAACAATAACAAGCGTGGCAAATTGGATCGTTAACCCATTAATGCTTATGAGCTCTTCAAAAATTGTCGTCTGGCTTTATGATACTTTTGACAATAACTTTGAAATAAAGAATAATTTTACAAAATATTTCAAGAAGAGTTGTAGATAATGTTCAGTTTGACATTTCCCCATCAAATATTTTCCTGATTTTGATTTTGCCTGCAAATTATCATCAAATATTTCAGGCCACTTTTGGCTGCTGTGAGCGTTAATGGGTTAACTTTCATAAGAATAATCAGGTGTCAATCCGATCTCACCTGTGATTATTCAGAGCAGGCTCGTCCCTGTACCTGTCGTTAGTGTCAGTGATCAGTTGTTGTTTTCCTGAGTGCCACACCTGTAGCATCTGATTGGATTTCCGTACAGGTGTGAAGGTTCATATGTTACAGGTTTAACCCTTATGCTGCTGCTGGTTAATTTGGCCAATACAAAATGATGCAAAAAAACTTAAAAATGACTGAAACCCTGGCAAATGGGTACTCATATGAGAGTGCTCAGCGAGAGCTTTCCAATGGATGCCAACATGACAGGGTTCAGATGGTTTTCAAAATAGTTTACGTTTTTGCGCATTAGACGAAAGTAGTCTCAGCATTGTAAGGGTTAATTAGAGGATGAACAAAACTGAAGTGTCATTGTGTATGACGTAGAAGTCGGAATGGTAGAAAGTTGGGATGATGTATGATGTAAACACCCTATTGGATGACTTTTCTGATTTATATACAAGTGATTGAGTAAAAGGTAGGTGTATTTAATCTCTTTAGGACATACAACATTTACTGATAGTTTATAATTTAGAGGTATACATCTTGAATAATATCTGTAGTGTCATTGTGGATGATGTAGAAGTCTGAATGGTAGGAAGAAGGTATAATATATGATGTAAACACCCTATTGGATGACTTTTCTGATTTATATACAAGTGATTGAGAGTAAAAGGTAGGTGTCTCAAATCTCTTCAGGACATACAGCATTTACAGATTGTGAAAGTTCATGATTTAGAGGTATAGATCTTGAACAAAATCTGTAGTGTCATTGTGAATGACATAGAAGTCAATGGTAGGAAGTTTGGATATGATATATGATGTGAATAGTGAATAAGATTAATATCTAATTATATACAGGTGATTGAGAGTGAAGGGCAGGTTGATTAGAACTTCTTTATCCCATTGACACTCAGAGTTTCTCTAGAAAGTATCATCTGCTTCTTTCATACTTTTGAAAATAACTTGGGAATAAAGCAAAAGTTCTCAAAATATTTGAAGGGGAGTTGTTGTGTAACCTCTGGTTAACATTTCTCCTTCAAATATTTTCCAAAAAATGCTTTTATTAGAAAAATATTTCAAAAATTGTCAGGCCGGTTTTGGCCGCTGTGAGCATTAATGGGTTATGACAAACATCATTCAAAGATGTAAAAGTTAAAATTTACGGGTATAGATCTTGAACAAAACTCTTGAACAAAACGTTGGTGTAATTGTGGTTGACATTGATGTGAATGATCTAGGAAAGTTATCTTTAAGTTCATTAAGCTAAGTAAGGGAAAGGTAGTTGTTCAGGGAGTAGGAACCCGGCCTACTGTCTGTAGATAGCTGTTATCGTGGAAAGGGACAGCAAAACCATCAAGCGTTGCTGAACAGAGTAGACATTGTGAACCAAGATAGACTCCATACAACACAGACCTCCACTTATGGCATGATGAATATAGGTTGTATTTTGGCCTATTCATACTATAAAGAGCTCCGTAAGAGGTGGGACAATTTGAGAAACATCTCATAAATAAAGGCAATATTTCAGAAAAAGATATCCTTGGGGGAATTTTTCTCAGAGATGGAAAAACAGTCTCTCAATTATTTCTTAGAATCCTAAATTGTTTACAAATTATTTGCACAATCTGGGTATTGTGAGATTGAAAGGGTAAACTCATTCATGCAGTGGCAGAAAAGGCCTGACTATTTTGATGATATCTCTCACTCAAAAGCATTATCAGAAAAATGTTTGATGGAGAACTCTTAACCAGAACCCAAACAACAACTTTCCTTCAAATGTTTTTTGATTTCATGCTTCATAATGAAGTTATTCGCTAAAATCTAATAGATGCAGACAACTTTTGCACAGGAGATCTCTTGGCATGAAAGGGTTAACAACTCATGCCTGTAGCACTCAAAACAGCCAGACTATTTTGGTGATATCTCTCTAACAAAGGCAGTCTTCAGAAAATATTTGAAGGCGAAATATTGATCAGAATCCAACACACAACTCTCCTTCAAATATTTTATGAATTCATTGTCAATTCAAATGTTATTTTCAAAAGTATCCAAGATGCAGACGACTTTTACTCTGGAGATCTCTCAGCATGAAAGTGTTAACCTCCTCGCTGCGGTGGGCGATCTCAATCGCCCTACGCTACGTTGTCTCTGTAGCGGTTGGCGAGTAAATACGACAAATAGCGGTATCTCCATGCTCGCCATTGTCGTGTACGGCTCATCAACTTCCGGTTGGCCGTATACGATAAATACGCCGAATTTTTTCAAAATTAAAACTGAGTAGGTGAGACAATGTTCCCACCTGTTAACACAGTATTATTTTAATATGTAAATGAAAAGTAAAGTTATTTTATTGAAGAAATACTAACATACATTGAACAAATCGATCTCATGATTGATTTGACAAGTGCGCGACCACGGCAAAAACGAACTGAACACTATTTTACGAATGCGGCCGTTGTTCTCAGCGATCTATTTCCTTTATTCTTTCGCTTTTTTGTTTTATTTTATTTACCAACTAAGTCAATTAGATGTTCAGGAACAATATTATCAATATATATTTAAGTTATTTTAAAGTTTTGACCGTCTATTTATCGATCGAAGTGGATGAAGTTGACTCTGCAGACGGTGTCAAATATACGATTTCTATATGGCGGCCGCGAAGCGGGCGCGCCGCCGAGCGATAATTTCACTTCATTCACTGACAACAGATATCCCACAGGCTGGATATCTATAAAATAAACATTTTCAGAAAGCTGAGAATCAGCTTGTTTTGGTAATATAATTTCATTATTTATTTTCTCCACCGATTTCCTGTTGTCAATTAATTTAGTTAGGGTTACATGATTTTACGGCTCATGGACAAATGAATTGAACGAGCGTAAACTCGCGAAGAATATGTCCAAACCATGTTGAATTGAGGTCTCAGAAATCGATCTCACACATGGTATAACAGAGAAAAGAAAACATTTTCTGGTAGATATGAAGGTAAGTAAACACCATTTGTAATTTTAAAAAATAAGGTTGTTTATTTCGATGGGAAATGGCTTCATAACATAACTTGATGCAAAAAAAATCCAAGTCATACGCGATTATCTAAAATGGCCGCCACAGTTCTAAACTGTATTTCTGGTGTTGAGTTGATGATTTTCGGCACAAAATGGTGGTTATAAATTATAAAAATACATGTGGCGATTGAGGGGGTTCTGATTGTGCTAGCAATCTAAATTTTATATGGCCGGATGTTTATTTTATTGCGGAAGCAGCACTTAAAGAACATGGCACATCAGCCTTTCAGTCGTATCTTTCTCATGACGTGCTATAGTGTAGCTAGTGCCCATATAGTACCATACATGGTCCTAGCAGCAAGAGGGTTAAAGCAGGTGTGAATAAGGCAGGTAAGCCATACCTTAACATGAATGAGTCAATCACTGCCAACGACAACAAAGACCTGTTTGATTTCACCTCAACACAGGACAGCTATTTTTTCTCCCCTTCAGACTACGGCGCAGGAATGTTTTTCGCTTCCCGACATTGTTCTGGTAACAAATAACACCTCCATGCCTATTTAACCTGGAATAATAGGACACTTCTATTCACACACCACGCTGACAGGGAGCTGCTGTTTTTGTTTAGGAGAAAATATAGCCAGCGCACATTGTCAAGCATAATTTAAACAGTTTTTTTTTGAGAGTGATATGTTTTCTTTTTGCCATTGTTTGATTTAAATGCAAACTAATAGTGTGTCACTATGTCATGGAATGTGTCTTGTATTACATCTTTGTATTACATCTGTGTGACAAGTGAAGAGCTTGATATATATTTGCATATATTGAGAGAGAGAGAGAGAGAGAGAGAGAGAGAGAGAGAGAGAGAGAGAGAGAGAGAGAGCGAGAGCGAGAGAGAGAGAGAGAGAGAGAGAGACAGGCAGAGAGAGAGAGAGAGAGAGAGAGAGAGAGAGAGAGAGAGAGAGAGAGAGAGAGAGAGAGAGAGAGAGAGAGAGAGAGAGAGAGAGAGAGAGAGAGAGAGAATGAGAGGGAGACAGACAGACAGACATAGATCTAAAGAAATAGAGAGATAGAGTGTAAGAGAAAGAGAGACAGACAGAGAAAGAGAGACAGGGAGAGTCAGACAGGATAGTAGCAGTTTTTTTCCTGCCCCATGTAAACTCATTTACCTTCCAAGAGAGACATAATAGACCAACAACAACAACAAGAACCATGTTAAGAATGCCTAGGTCAGCCAAACCCCAGCTAACTACCAGAAGAAAGGGAATCCTTACATATAGTCAAGAGAGTGCAGACTTTCAAGAAATGACTGATGTAAAATTCCTTTCAGCCATAATGATTGGCACATGTCAAGGGGGACACCCACAGCCCGTTCTATCAGTCTCTTTTATTCACTCATAAAGCAGACGTTGTATGTTCATAGTGCGTATCTCTGCAGGGTGAGTATTCAGGGGAAAACTCATTCTTTATGTCCTATATCATTAACCCTTCCAATGCTGAGGGTACTTTTGTCCAAAGCACAAGGACGCACAGATTTTTGAAGACCATCTAAACCATGCCGTGTTGGTATTCATTGAATAGCTGTCGCTGAGTACTCTCAGATGAGTACCCATATGCCAGGGTTTCAGTCATTTTTGCATCATTTCGTATTGGCCAAATTAGCCACCAGCAGCATAAGGGTTAACCCATTAATATTCAAAGCAGCCTGACAATTTTGGTGAAATCTTGCAGTTGAGAGCATAGTAATGAAAATATCTGATGGAGAATTGTTAATCAGGATATGACCAGCAACTCTCCTTCAAATATTTTGTACAATTATTGGCAATTTAAGAGTTATTGTCAAAAGTATTATAGATCCAGACGACTGGAGGAATTCATAAGTATTAATGGGTTAAGAATGGAAGGATACGATGCTGGACTGGTCTGCATAGACTAAGCCATGTCTTTTGAGTGGCAGACTTCAAGGTGCAAACACAGAGTGACTTGGTTGCTTGCATCCTATTGGTTGAATACTGTCACTGGTACTTATTAGACCGACAGCCTCAGTTTGATCTATCACATTTACTACCCCGTATTGTGATGTCTGTGCGTTGATCTTAACCTTTTGATTGATCAGTATTTGTTTTTGAATTGATTAATATTGCATACCTTTTATTTATTTCAGATGTACTACCTGGTATTCTGATATCTATAGTTTGATCTTAATTGATCAGTTATTGTTTTTAAATTGATCACTTATTGTTTCTTTATTGTCTATTTCAGATGTGCTTGGCGAAGGCACTTTACGATAACAAGGCGGAGTCGCCTGACGAGCTGGATTTCCTGCGCGGAGACATCGTGACGGTACTCGAGCAGGACACGAGCGGTCTGGAGGGCTGGTGGTTGTGTACGCTCCGGGGCAAGCGCGGGATCGCTCCGGGGAACCGCCTCAAGATGCTGGCGGGCGCGCAGGACGCCATCTATCAGTCACCCGCTAATCTGCATAACAATAGGAAGAGCTGGCATCAGCAAGAAAAGGTAAGAGGAATATATGCAATGATTTCGCAATCAACTTTCTTGATTATGGTAATTAGGAAAAAATCGCTTTTCAGGTCACCGGTTGAAGGAGTTTTTGTTGATGTAAGAAAAATTTATTTCAGACATTTCCAACAGGCTGGATTTCCAACTTTTTCTTTCATTTTCATACAGTATTTCCAAGATAACTGTAGAATTTATCCAGTAACTAGATATATTGTGATTGAAAAAAGTTTAGCAAAGGTTTGAAAACATTCAATTATCTATAGATAGACATGTCTTATTCTGAAAACTCTCTGAATTAATGAAGGATGTATATCAACCTTTAAACTATTTAGAAAAAAAAATATTGATAGACTTGTCAGAAAAGCTATGCTCTTAGCACATATGGCTTAATGGGTCATATTCTTACAATGATTAGGTAGAGAAAATTGATATATCACAAAAAATTAGTTATTGATAAGTGCATTAATTCAAAATTTTAATTTTTCCATGGGATATTGGATATGAAGGGTCTTACGAAAGGTTAAGTGCATATACTGGGATTGAATTTAAGGGGTGCCAGGAGCCCAGGGCTCCCTTGAATTCTCCTGCGACTCCCTCAAAAATATACAGGGAGCCCAAAGATGCAGTGGTTTCTATACACATCTCCTTTAGGAAAGCTTTTGAAGATGCGATTTGGCTCCCTGGAAAAAATGATAACTTTGAGCTCCGATATACATGTACTGCCCTCTGTAGGAAATATGAAGATTAACCTAACCCCCACCTATAATACCAGTCATAAACCATACAGCTGTCACCTCTAGCGTGGCGACTTTTATCCTATAATTTCCAAAGAGGTCTCATTTTGTTACAGCGACAGACATTTAGCATTCATTCAGGTTGCCTTCAGAATTCTTTTGAAGGAATTTTTCTTGCTGGCTTTAGAAATGCGAGCTATTGAAATGTCTCATATTACCCAGGCAGGGTATGCATTTAATGGAAGAATTCGGTACAAATACGACTAGTTATTATATGCTTGAACGAGGGAGGTCGACACTGAGGTAGGGTTGCACTTACAGTTATGACAAACCCAGTATGGGCTGTTCCATTTAACCCATTAATGCTCGCAGCGGCCAAAACCAGCCTGACCATTTTGATGAAATCTTTCAGGCTAAAGCATAATTGGCAAAATATTTCAAGGAGAAATGTTGATCAGAACATTACCAACAACTCTCCTTCAAATATTTTGTAAAATAATTATCAATTCAAAAGTTATCGTCAATTGTATCTTCAATCCAGACGATAATTTCTGGAGGAACTCTTTAAGTATTAATGGGTTAAAAAGGATGGGGGGGCCCAATTCTGAATACCCATGATCCCCATGAACTCAAATTTACTCTAAGACTTTTTTTTGCGAACCCCCTCCCCCTCCCCTGAATTGTGAATTATTTTACGGTCCCCCCCCCCCCCCACCTCCTTTTATAATGGAACAGCCCTATTTATTTTGAAAGTAGTACCAGTATAATGAAGGGGGTCCCATACCAGTTCTGTATAGGAATGCTTGTGGTTAACCATGATACTTAACCCATTAACACTCAGACCGGCTAAAAGAGGCCTGACAAATTTGGAAATATCTTACTTACAAAAGTATTTTTCTTGAAAACAATCAAAGGAGGAATGTTGATCAGAAGGTAAACAACAACTCTCCTTCAAATATTTTATGAAATTTTGCTTCATTCACAAGTTGTTTACAAAAGTATGAAAGTAGCAGACGATACCTTCTAAAGAAACTCTGAGTGTGAATGGGTTAAAGACTAAAAAATCACTTTTTATCTGATGATCGATAGATACCTTCATGAATTTATTTTTCATACTCTGTATGGAAACGTTTGTAGTTAATCATAATACATTAACTAAAAAATCACAACTTTTTTCTTGGGATAGATACCCTTATGAATTTACTTCTCATACATCTCAACACTTGTCACATCTTAAAGGGGGTTACCCGCCAGTTCTGGGTAGAACACTTGTAGTTAACCATGCAGATACTTTTACTAAAAATCATAACTTCTTTCTTAAGATAGATACCCTCATGAAGTTATTTATCATGCATTTTAATACGTCACATTTTGAAGATGACAAACGGAACTTCTTCATTTGTTAAAACATGCCATAAGTAGTGCTAGATCATGCAATATATGCCAATGAGTGATCTAGTGGCTAATTTGTACTCAATAACATTAGGTTTGTTTCGGAACTTTGAGATCCCAATTTGAGTGAAGATAATTCTCGACTATGACAGGCAATAAATAATATAAGTGCATTTCTCAAGGTTTGATTCTCTTGAGTTTTAGAAGGAAGTGACCCACTATCATTTTGTGGTTAGAAATTGATATTTAAGGATGGCTGTTGGTTTTGTATGTTCAGGTCACTAGATGATAATAAAGTTCTCTTCCACCCATCCCTACTATTTGATGGATCCCTGCCAAATATAAGTAAGATCAGATAGGATTGAGATATCTTTGGACTTATGCCATAATTCATATCAGTTTTCACAATGCGATTTGCGATTTCACAAGACATTTTTCATGACCCATTTCCCTTATTCAAGTTTTGTTGGCTGTTATTGATATGACTGAAAAAGGATATTTGACACTATCAGCAGGCGATCTAGGATAGTAAAATAGTCAATTGAGTTTGGGGTATGATCCCTAATGTTGCTGGTAGCTAATTTGGCCAATACGAAATGATGCGAAAAACCTGAAAATTGACTCAAACACTGGGTACTAATCTGGGAGTACTCAGTGAGAGCTATCAAATGAATACCCACACAACAGGGTTTAGATGGTTATTCAAAATATTTGTATCCTTGTGCTTTGGACGAAAGTAGGCTCAGCATTGGAAGGGGTATAACTGAAGTTGGATATTTTACCAACTAATCATGTTTTGAGGATACTTGTTAGAGAAAGATTTGGTTATTAGTTCAAAAGAGGAGAAAAAAATGAAAAATTCTTTATAGAATTGTTTGCTTATCTAAAAGGGAGGTGTTCAGGAAACTGCTTGTCCAAAATACATGCTGAATGGGTCCTGGCTGCATGAGTATTAGCCTCGATACCAGGCTGAATACATTTGTAAATATTTCTGAATTTGCTTGCTTTCTTATAATGCTTGCTGCCTTTATTACTTCACTGGGCATGCTGAGTCCAATTTAGTTCTTAATTTCCACACCAGATGTCTGTTATTGGTAACAGCCATGAGAGAATTCAGCAGTGCTGCCATCTGGCAAATCTGAAAAGTACTATAATGACTTGACTAGTCACAAAATAATGACTAGTTGGTAAAGAATAAGCCAGCTCTAGTAAGCTAGGCTACATGAGTATGTGATAAGTTAGATCAGGAAGTCATTAACACAGTCCACTGCTCTTTCTCATTGCTCCTCCCTTTAACTGAGTGACCACTGACCACTGACCACTGACCACGTCTCAAGGTTGACCAGGCAGGGAACAACAACAAAATCTTACACTGAAAGTGTGACTCAGAGTGTTATTGTTTAGATTACAGTAGGAATCACAATATTATGACGTAGATTTCTTCTACTGGTCAGAGAAAGAGAAAAGTAAGAGAAAGAGCCAATGTCAATTAAATTCAAAGTGGCAATTGTATGATCTAAATAGCCAATACTAGGCCATATTCCCTCATGTAGATGTAAGCATAGATTTATACATGATATGATTTGATAAAACACACTTGTACCACCTATTAGCTAGGCTAGGGAGAGGCAGTGGTAGGTGTAGTAGACTAGGCTCCTAGTCCCTGTAATGTTCACCTTCCCTTATGTGTTGACCAAGCACTGTGGTGTGGTACCAGGTTTGGTAGATAGATGGCACCACCTGCTCCTCCTATCTCTATATGTTTACTGAATCCTGGTGAGATAAATGTAAACTAAATTGACCACTGTGGCTACCTACACTATTTGGTGCTTGGTAACAGAAAAAAAAACATAACAGAAAAATACATATGACAGCCTAGAAATCTAGGCTATAGGTGTAGGTGATCTATGGGTACAAGAGTGACTCACAGCATGCTATTGTTTAGATTATGATAAGAATCTCAACTGCTATGACGTAGATTACTACTACTGGTCAGCGAGGTGAATGAATACCAGGAATCAATTCAAACAAAATTGACCCTGGTCAGAGCTTGTTGGCATAGAAATGAAAATAGAATAAGGATATTCTAACTCATAGACTTTGTTGTGATGTAGATGTGAATATAATAAGTTGTGGGTAGGGAGTATAATAGGGGAAACAAGGGACATGTCTTCTCTCTGTCAAACTAAGATTTCTTATTACCAGGATTATGTATGTATGTATGTATGTATGTATGTATGTATGTATGTATGTATGTATGTATGTATGTATGTATGTATGTATGTATGTATATATATATATATATATATATATATATATATATATATATATATATATATATATATATATATATATATATATATATATATATATATATATATACATACATACATCAGGTGTGGATATTGAATTTCAGCAAAGATTTTAGGTTTCATTTTTCACTAGCAGATGTTGTTTACTTCTAAATTCAAATAGACATGACAATTTAGTATTCTTATCCAGAGTTAGCAAAATATATCTTTCAAGCTCTAAAGTCCAACTAGAAAGTAGTGTCCATTCGATCTCTTGACCCCTCCAAAAGCTGCCCCTGTACTTGGAAATGTTATTGATGAACCTTGTCACTGCACTAGTAGGAATGTCCATTGCTGGTAGATATCAGGATTAAAGGATGGGTTAGAAAAACAGCCCAGGGCTATGTGGGGAGATGGATGACAGCTAGTGGTCAAGTGAACGGTCAGCTGGTACAATGTGGTCAGTGGTCAAGCCGCCTATCTAGGTGAGGTTATGTAGATGACTTAATGTATGTGTTGGTAGATCTAGGTTAAAGATCACCAGTGATAAATGAGGTTAGGATTGAAAAAAAATTTCATACCCTGAATGGAGTTTATTTGACCATATGGACCATAAACATCTGTCCACTGACTATTCTTTAGGAAGCGCTTTTGAAGATTATAGGTGGAAAGGGTGATATATCAAATATCAATTATTATTGTTATTATTATTGTTATAATTATTATTATTATTATTATTATTATTATTATTATTATTATTATTATTTCTATTATTGTTATTATTATTATTATTATTATTATTATTATTATTATTATTATTATTATTATTATTATTGTTTTTGTTATTTCTACCCTCATGGATTTAACTAGATTGGGCTCCTAGTTCCTTAAAAGTTAACATTCCCTTCAGAGTTGACCAAGCAGTATGGTGTGGTACCAGAAATGGTAGATATTGACCAACAAAACATTTGAAGGGGAATATTGGCTTTGTTAAGGTCATTTTTTCCTATCAACCCTTTCAATACTGAGGCTAGTCTTCCCTCCAAAAGTACAAGGACCCAAAGATGTTTGAAAACCATCTAAACCCTGTCATGATTGTACTCATTGGATAGCTCTTGCTGCATGAGTAGCCATGAGTAGCCACGTGCCAGGGTTTCAGTCATTTTCCAGGACTTTTGCATCATTTTGTATTGGCCAAACTAGCCAACAGCAGCAGAAGGGTTAAAAAATATCCTGAAAAGCTTCAGAAAAAACAATATTATCAACAGGGACATATTTGGATGCCATAGACATAGACATAGATAGATGATGTAATTTGCTCGTCTCCTCCTACCAGCACCCTTATGAAAAAGATAAAACTACACAATAAACAAAGCACTCTGGAATTGTCAAAAGAAGAAAAGAGCTTGAATTGAAAGACCCTGCAGAGGTCCCATAAAAAGTTGTTGTTCTTCCCTCCACAGCATTGCTGAGGAAGCCAACACAGTGGGGCAGTTTCCTTTAGACCAGAGCCGAGACAGAAACCCAGATGGTTCTTAAGAAATCAACCCACACAGATCTACTGCCCTCTGGTATGTAGAAAGGAAAGATAAGGGCTAGTTTTTTTTCAGGCATTAAGATCAAAGTTGAGTTATATTAGTCTGCTGCTGGTGCTGGTATGATGATGATCATGATTATAATGATCATGATCATAATGATGATGATGATGACGATTGGGATAATGATGACGGGGATGACGATGATGATGACGATGATGATGATGACGATGATGATGATGACGATGATGATGATGATGATGATGATGACGATGATGATAGGGATGATGACCATGATTATAATGATGACAATGAGGATGACGATCCTCATCATCATCATAATTATGATGATGATAGTGATGGTGATGATGATGATGATGATGATCTTCATCATCATCATCATCATCATCAAGGAAAAAGGGGTTGGGGTATGCTGATGATAACATTTATCATGATCCTGATCCCCCCTCCCACCCCCTTTCCTGCCAGGTACAGACTGTCGCAAGTCATGTATGGGCAGTGTACCCTAGATTTAGAGTAATGATAAGAGCCAAAATGTGCGCTCTGTACTAGATGACCATAGGTGTCAGCAGGTCAGGTAGTATACAACTAGTGCTGCTGATGGCTGTGTCAGGTGAGATACAGCTGTCAAGATTATTAATAATAATAATTAATAATTGATGTTTGATATAGTGCCCTTTCCACCTATAATGTTCAAAAGCGCTTTAAATAAAGTCAGTGGACAGTTGTCGTGGTCCATATAGTCAAATAAACTCCTTATTAGTGATTAGTGAGGAGGAGAAGGATGAGGGGGGGGGGGGGGGGATGGAGGGCCTACTATATCTAACAGGGTAGTTAGGCATCATTTTGACACCCAAATCTATGAAAATCACTTATCAAGACACCCAAGTAATTTGATAGAATATTTCTAAAAATGGCTTGAAAAAAATGACACAAAATGATTGCCATATTTTAAAGACACACTTTTGAAATCTAAGCCAAGGCCTTTGGAGAAGAAGGTGGAGGAGGAGGGGGAAGGATAAGGGGGCGTAAAGAGATGAGGAGGAGTTTTGACTGGTGGGGGATGTTGTTGTTTGTTGAAGGCTGTTGATACGGGATGTCAGTTTGATCAGAGACAATACACATGGGCCTTCTGTAAACTAAGGGGCTGCCCAGTACAAAGATAATTCACTGCTGTTATTGGGCCAGTGTCAACAGTCACAGGTTGATCACTCAACACTCCTCTAGCCACCTCTATACTACCTCTATACCAGAGAAATTCATAACCTTGATCCGCAACGCCATAGGTACTGCATGCTAGCCTCTACGGCATCTGCGCCTCGGTTTACGCGCTGTAGCCTGGGGTTGTATTGGTCACGTGATCTGTGCAGTAAGCATGCAGCAGAGAGACTGGCTGGCTGACTGGCTGGCTGGGGGATGTTATCCTATCTAGGTCAGATAGTGAGAGGCAGCGAAATTTGATGATGCATGACCAGTGCCCACTCCCTGTCTACTACTCTCAGCTCTATACCTACTAAAGCCCTTCCAATGATGAGGCTATATGCTAAGGCTACTTTTATCCTAAGCGCACAGACACAAAGATCTTTGAAAACCATCTAAACCCTGTCATGTTGGTATTCATTGGAAAGCTCTCGCTGAGAACTCTCAGATGAGTACCCATTTGCCAGGGTTTCAATCATTTTAAAGAATTTTTGCATCATTTTGGAATAATTGCCAAGAGTAGCCAGCAGCAGCATAGGGGTTTAACCCTTCCAATGCTATAGGCCAGTGTCAACAGTTACAGATCACTTGCCACTCCTATCTAAGCCCCCTATTTACCTACTTCAACATGAGCTTCCGCTTACTCCAAACCCTAGGACAATCCCTAGTTGACTTTACACACTTAGTAGACTTGCTACAAGTCTGTGTTATCGTTTCCTTAGTCTCACTGATCTACCTAGCCTAGCTACAAGGCTCTATTATGATTTTACTTTATTATATATAGAAGCCTGCACCTATACTAGATAGGGACTTGTGGCCCACTGTTGGCCATTTAGTTCACACAACTGCCACACGAGGGAGATTAGTGTTTTCATCTGAGTTCCTAGTATACTGCAGTGCCATCTATCCACAAGGGATGACATTTAAATAGGGCCTGGGAGGCAGGCTATGATCTACCCTGAGTTGATTTCACTCCAGGTTTAGTTCTGTATTGATCCTCAAGGGGGATCCACTAGTGCTACAAGTCTGTGTTAACTGTCTCTTTCCGTAGTCTCACTGATGTACCCTGAGTAGATTTCAGTCCAGTACCTTTGTAGGACCCCTTATTGGGACTGGTTGTAAACAGGATGGAATTTCTTCCTGTTTGTGTTAGTTGTCGCATTGTGATTTGACCTTTACTGTTGAAGGCACGAAAAGCACAGTCAAAACTAGCCATCCAAACATCCAAAGTGCCACGCCCCCTTGGCCACATGGAATGTAATATCCTCTCCTTTCCTGTACATTACCTCGTCTGTTTCCCCTTAACCCATTCATGCCCTTAGCACCCAAACATACCATTATTTTTTGGTCATATCTTTGTGGCTGGAGCATTTTTCAGAAAAGTGACCATATTGCATAATCAGGATTTTTAATTCAAGGTTGGTGGGTTAGTTAGTATTCATCCCACCAGGGACTTCCAAAACACATAACTATGTGTTCTGATCACACCTGCTGTTAGGAAGGCACTGTCTGAGTATGACAGAGACAGGACAGACCATCTAGCGCCATCTCTTGGTCATTCAGTGTACTACACTTTGGTTGGTCAACTCTGAGAGGTCAAGGCCAATTTGACTGGAACATACTCCGTACATTACCTTATTGGTTTACTCCAAATATTTCCTTGCAGCAGGCCTTCTGTTTGGTCTCCCTTAAACATAAACACAGTAGCCTGCTCAGTGCCTGGACACACCATTTTAACCCATTCATGCAAAGGACAACACACAACAATACAGGGTTAAAACGGGATTTCATATATGAAATTATACAATAGGTCAATTGACAATGAAGAACAATGGGCTTAGAATAGACAATGTTTATTTTCTACGTAATTAGTAGATGGTAGAATGTGACCAACTTTTCAAGGAAAGATACAGTTTTGAATTGGTACAGTTTTCATGTCAAATACGGGGAAAGAGATGATTAATTAATTTCTTGTTCCAGACTAGGCTATGGTAGATGTTGAGGAAATCTTTTGGTTTCGGCATGACTGCCCATAAGATGTCCTACATGAATTTCAAAGATCACCGACCGAACAACCAAATTCAATATTTTTGCAGCCTCATCGAAATTCCTATAGCTGGTGGCTATTGAGATAAGAGGTTTACTGGATCTCTATAGTGGGCTAGCATAGACTGCCCAACAATAACACAACCATACAACTACTCGAAACAGTAATAATCTTGCCTTGGGTCATCCATTCATGAGTATAGTGGACAATGAGACTGACCACAGGATTGACCACACTCTATTTAAGCTGTAATTCTAGCTGCAGGATTTAATTTACTGGTAGTATTGAAGTATGAACAAAATAGGGTTCAGGGTTTGAAAGTAAGGGTTCTTTTTTCCTCAGGGCTCACAATGTTCAAACTAGTTGAGTTAAACTTGATCAAATTTCAACCTATTAATTTTTATCTTTCTTGAGGTAGTAGATTTGAACTATAATTGCCGTTTTAGTGAAACTTAAATTGAAGGAAAGGAAAATTTAAGTGAAACATGTTTTAATTCTTTTAAACATATTGAAAGTAGAAAGTCATTCGTAGCTTTTCCCTGAAGTAATTCATTTCCTATATTTACACGTTGCCTAGCTACCATATAGTCTTTATAAAAGACCTGGGTCAATCGCTTTAGAAAATTATGGTTCAAAGCTAATGGTTTGACTTAGAATTATGATTATTACCCTATTTGGATTGCATAGTTAGAGGGGGTGGTAGAAATAGGGCATCCTTGGCATGTGCAGATAATGTCAATTTTGTCTTTGTAAATCTAAGGCCTAAAAAAAAAAGTTGTTTGTTTCCTGTTAAACCCTACCCTAACAAGTTTTTATTCAAAAAAATCCCTACCCTAAAGTTTTTATCGCCCTCCCAACTCCCAATCATGTAAAACATGCATAAAACACATATTTTTGACCAAAAAAATAACGCCAAAAAAAACCTTTTTACCGACCTACCTACCCTATTTTGTTCCGGGCCGTTACAGGAAACAAACAATTTCTTTTTTTAGGCCTAATGAAGAAATATCTGCCAAGATGCTGCTGTGTGATTTCGCCCCATCTGAACATCCTGGTTTAAAACTAGTGGTTTAGCTTATAACTATTATTATTACCCTATTTGGATTGTAAACTTACAGTCAGTGGTAGAAATAAGGCATCTGTGGCATGTGCAGATTATGTCAGTTTTGTTGATGAAATATCTGCCAAAATGTTGCCGCATGATTTCTCCCCATTAGCTTTGTGACCTGCCTGAATGCTGTATGGAGGGACACCAGTGGAAAAACACGGACACCGTAAGAAAATATTGTTGTTGAGCGTGGAATTTGACAAGAATTTGGCAAGAGATAGAAGGGTTGTGCTATGTCTGGCATTCCATTCTCTCATTAGACATGTTTTGAGAGCATGTCAATTTCGTAATTGTCAATTTCGGTCAGCCTTCTCCCTTTAACAATTACTGCCAGGACTTGCAGGTTGTTGTACATTCTCGTTTGCTCCATCACTAGCAACATATCACAATTTAGCCTAGTATAATCAGAGACATAAATAATGTATGATAGAAGAATTGATGATAAATGTATGTATGTATGTATGTACAGTTTATTGACAAAAAAACATACAGGTTAAAAAAAGTTTGCAAATAAGTTATGGAACGTCAAAAAGTATATGCAATTGAAACTAGGATAACGTAACAAATAAATCTAACCTAGGTTAGATGACATGACCCATGTCTAGGAGATCTTAAGGCGTAAATGGGTTGTAAGCCACACTTATACTCCATAATCCGTCTCTGCCTCTACCCACTATTCTTCTTCACTCAAAATAACAGTGAACGTGTCATGTAGGCACGCATGCCAGGAAAGAAAACTTGAAAAGGAGATCATCAAGTATTTCCTGTGGAATTGGGTGATTTGTTTATGTTTCCTGTTTAGTGGTTAGGAAAATACCTGCTCTGAAGTGGCCTCTTCCTATCCAGACAGAGTCTGACATCTGGTGGTGAAAAGACACACTAAATGGTTAGAGAAAAACATGCTTCTTGCCAGTGGCCTCCACAAAAGGCATAACGATCTTGGTGATATCTTTCGACAAAAGTATATTTGGTAAAATGATGTGATGCTCATCAAAACTCAGCCAACAAATTTGATTCAACTATATTTTGCAAGTTAGCTTCATTCTCAGGTTATTTTTGAAATTATCACAGCATCCAGATGAGAAATTCAAGAGGAACTCTTTGCAGTGAACTTCGCCAGACAGACCTGACATCTGGTGGCAAAGAGAAACACTAAATGCACAAATATCTGCAACATCATATCCTTATCAGCAATTTTATATCTCAAAAACAACCCTGACATAAACATAAACTTGCATTTTCATTTTATTCAAAAGGAATGTATATTTTAAAGTAGGATAACTGAATTTTAATGATTGCCCAAATTAAGTGAATATTTAGCCTGTTAAGAGAGATTCTTATCAAACTTCTTTGATTTTATTCATTAAGCTGGATATCTTGCTTGATATTGTGCACAAAATCTGTTTCCTTACTGCAAGCACTATATAATCTGCAGCCATGCAAGCCAGAGTATCATAAGCCTCTAGTGCTTGTGTAGCCTTTGACATGGACTGAGCCAAAACGTATGTTCATATAATAACAGCTCTCCTCCAGGGTGGGATTAAATATCAAACATAAAAGGCTTTATTTGGATTTAACACTCTCACTCCTGCAGTGGACCTTAACCCATTAACCCATTCACACTCAAAGTTCCCCATGAAAGTATTGTCTGCTATTTTCATACTTTTGAAAATAACTTGGAAATAAAGCAAATTCTCACAAAATATTTGAAGGAGAGTTGTTGGTTATATTCTGATAAACATTTCTCCTTCAAAAATGTTTGTTAAAAATGCTTTTGTGAGGAAGATATCAACAAAATAGTCAGGCCTGTTTTGGCCGCTCTAAGTGCCAATGGGTTAATGCTCACAGCAACCGAAAGCAGCCTGACAATTTTGATGCAATCTTGCGGGCAAACGCACACGTAGAAAGATATTTGAAGGAGAAATGTTCATCAGAACATTATCAACAACTCTCCTTCAAATACTTTGTAAAATCATTCTCAATTCTGAAGTTATTGTAAAAAGTATCCTAGATCCAGACGACAATTGCTGGAGGAACTCCTAAGCATTGATGGGTTAAGGGTCAGACTACTTAGATGACCAAAGACACTTTTGCAAAGAATTTAAAGGACATTTGTGCATGAGATTTAAAGTATAGTATTCAAAGGACCCTTTTTGCGTATAAGATTTAAAATACCTTTTTGCAAATTATTTAAAGGACCATTTTTGCAAGGTGTTAAAAGGACTTTCTCAAAGTATCGAAAGGACCCTTTTTGCAAGGTATTTAAAGGACAGAAAGTATTTAAAGGAACTTTTCACTAAGCATTCAAAGGACCTGATTTTTCATAAAGTATCTAAACATTTTCACAAAGTATCTAAAGGCAGAAAATTGATCAAAACTTGGCTAAAACTCTACTTGTGGTTTGTGCACTGATAATTTATGCCAACATCATTTCTATAAGTATCCCAGTAGGTGAACAATAAGTAGCTTTCAAGGGGATCACTATACATGAATGGGTTAATAAAGCTGGTAGCATAAACAATACCCTTCTGTTCACTCACACACTTTACCTGGTGGTTAATGTCAAACACCTGTGACCACGTCATTTGTTCTTTAAGCTGATGACGGTATTAACTGTATGAAGCCCATGTCAAGAAAGTTTGAAATATCTCCATCCTTAATTGGACAAGTGAGAGTTAAACCATTAATGCTCAAAGCAGCTAAAAGCAGCCTGGAAAGTTTGATGATGAAATCTTGCTGCCTAAAGCTTATTTAGGAGAATATCTCAAGAAGAAATATTAGTCAGGGCATTGGTAACAATTCATTTTCAAATATTTTGTTGAATCGTTGTCAATTCCAAAGTCATTGTCAAAAGTATTATAGGTCCAGACGACAATTGCTTGAGGAACTCTTAAGCATTGATGGGTTAAGCTCAAAACGTTGTACAGTGTCAATATCTGATATTTATATTGAAATCTATTTGTTTATTGTCACTTTTTCTGGCATTTTACAGCCAATTTGTGACTAGTTAGTAGTAAATTGTGGAGGAAACTGTACTACCTGGCAAAAACCACCACCTAGCCCAAAGCCCTGGCAACTTAGATCACATGCTCCGGCCAGGATTCGATTCTTAGCTGTGGTGAGAGACAGCTAGCAGTCAGTGGCAATGCCTTAGACTGCTCAGCCATCAGGGCAGGCTCCGATATTGTTATGGACACACCTAGATTGAATGGCTTTTAACCTCAGCATGGAAACAGAGCTCTCATTGAACATTGAAAAGTAGGCCTCATGTCTGGATCAATGATAATCTTTGAAAAATAATTCAAAATGTCTGAGGCACTGTTGTGGGTCTGATTCTGATGGTTTGGTCATTCACCAGGACTCAGATATTACTCATTGAAATATTTTTTTCATGAGTTGGAAAGGTAAGATATCTCCCTCTAAGTAAAGCCTATGTATGGTGCTGTAGTATAAGAGGGTTAAACCTACTATATGGCTATATACTGTTGACTATATAAGCAGCATAGAGGCTGGTTTTGTCCTGTTAGGATTTGTTTGTCTGGCTTTCCCAGGTTATGGCGACCTCCTTATACATACAGAATTAACCCTTTCATGGTCCTATATCACAGGTGGTCTGTACCATATGCAAATTTCTAGATAATAACTGCACTTGATTGAAATGAATGAGTGGTTTTCTTTCAAAATTATAGATCTTTACTTCAACCACTTTTGAAATGCTGATTTTATTTTCGGGATTTTGTCCATGATATTGTGTAAGGTGTTAAGCCTCTTAAAGGCACTCATGCATGAATGGCATTATGACCTATTCACATCTGGGGCGTATTTAACGCACAATCTGACACTTATGAATATTTCTCAATAACAAAATGATATTTTTAGAAAAAATTCAATGAAATTTGTTGCTTCAGGTTGGTCTACCAATCCCTGACCAAATGTTTTTCCAATACTGCAGTATTTCAGGAGTTATATAAAAAATTGTCAGACCATGCATACACTCAAAATGTAAGTAGGTTATTATGCATCTTAACCCATTCATGCCTGTAGCAGGAAAAAACGCCTGACAGTTATGATATCTTTCTAACAAACGCACCGTTTAGAAAATATTTGAAGGAGAATTGTTCATCTGAACCCTTTTCACAACTCTCCTTGAAATATTTTGCAAATTTTATGCTTTTTTCTTAAATTATTTTCAAAAGATTGACATGTCCAGACGACACACGTTAAATATATCTCCATGCACAAATGGGTTAAGACTGGTGCCAGTATACCCCCAATGGTTCCTAGTCTCAAAGGTAGTGGTGCCTTGCCTCTATTTCTTGTGCCTTGGTTGATTACTATACTACCCCACACCAACACCACCATTCATTTCAAGCATAGCTAGAACTATCCATCCTTTTCATAACTGCAATGAAAGCATGAAAACCCTTCTGAGGAATCGAGAATTGAGTCGCTACCTCCTCTGAAGCTGTCAACAGGAGATCCTTTGTTTTAATTTTTAAATTTGAGGTGGATTTTTTCTTGTGGTTTTGCGGTTTTGCTGTAGTAGAAAGGTCTTTGGATATAAGTTGTTGGTGCTATATTGTCTAGATAGACAATGGCTGTTGTTCTGAGAAAGAAACCTGGAAGGTGGGATTCCAGACTTAGACATAATGCACAAAGAATTATAGAGAGCCTGCAGGTAAGTGTATTTCCTTTAAAGTTTAGTGGAAAAATCAGGTAGTACAATGCCAATTCTTAGGACTTGAAAATGTGTTTGTTTCCTGTAGTGGTCCGAAAAATAATAGGGTACATGCAAGATAGTTAGGTAGTTAGGTAAAAAAAATTCATAATTTTTTTCTTCCAAAAAATGTGTGTTTCATGAATGTCTTATATTGATAGGGAGTGCTGAAAATAAATAGGGTAAGGTTTTTTTAAATTTTTAGTTAAACCTTGTTAGGGGGTAGGGTTATAGGTAGCAAACAACCTTTTCAGGGGAAGAGGAGGGATGAAGGGCATGATTTGCGGCATACATGTGGATTAGTCTGAAAACCATGTTTAACCCTTTAATGCTCACAGTGGCCAAAAAGAGTCTGCCAATTTTGATGAAAATGTTCTAGCGAAAGCATAGCTGGGAAAATATTTGAAGGGTAATTGTATATTAGCACACACTCTAACCGACTGCTTGCATATCCTTTTCTTACTTGTCCCTGTCAGCATGTGTGAGAATGCTAATTGGTATTTATGAAGGTGATATATGTATGGGGTAATTGGTGGTGTGACATGAAGGATGACACTCAGAGAGACAGCTGTGTGACTCCTCCTCCTCCTCCTCCTCCTCCTCCTCACCTCTGTCTCACCTGAGGGGACAACTCCTTATAACACACCTGGTGAGTACAGCAGCAGCAGCAAAAGCAATATAGTTTAACCCATCCACACTCAGAGCAGCCAAAACAGGCCTAACAATTTTGGAAATATTTTTCCAACAAAAGCATTTTTTGGAAGATAATTGAAAGAGAAATGTTAAAGAGAATTCAAACAACAACTCTATTTCAAATATTTTGTAAACTTCTGCTTTATTCCCAAGTTATTTTGAAAAGTATGAGAGTAGCAGACGATACTTTCTAGGGGATTTCTGAGTGTGAATGGGTTAAACCGCCACACATACACGTGTATTTGTAT
>OZ012688.1:11867917-11912787 GCA_963942565.1 Maea johnstoni | reverse complement strand
TTGGAGGTGAAATACTAGAAAGACACACCAATTCTTGTGTCATCACAAAGAAAAGACAGGCATATTGAAATATGCAGAACATTTTAGTTAAACAAACTCTTAGAATTTGGCACTCACATTTCCAAAGGTTTACTAAAAGGTCAAATTTCAAAGAAAAAAGTCAACTGCTTTGTCCGACCAATCTGGAGACACCTATTGCCATGATTTTGAAATATGCAAGTGCAAACATCAACTTTAAAAAAATTATAAAAGGGTTCACCACCCTTTTTGGCTCAGAGGTGGCTCAGACATCAAACATCAACTTTTAATCAAATACTTTTCAAATGTATTCTTTGTTGTAAATATTCCATCTCATTCACCATATCATCGAAACTATAGTCTTTTGTGAAACTCCCTGCATGAAAAGGTTAAAATCCAATAGTTATACTACCGTGGTCAAATCCTTGCCTTTGCTATACTTGTAGATGTATCATGTATTATTTAGATGATTGATGCATATAAGATTAGGGTGTAGGGTTGATAAGGGTAGAAGTCATATCCAGGGGGGGTGTTAAGGGACAATTGATGACTACGCGCCATAGAAGGGTGTTTTCAGAAAAGTCAGGGTCTTGTGTACCTTTGGGTACCGTTTTAGACTGGCTTAGATTACAGGGTTGCTCATATTACACTAAGCGGTCAAGGTGTCTTTGTCCAGCAGAGCCCGCCAGCAGGTGTGTCTTAGTGAGTGGACAGGTAAACAAGACTGATGCTTTGAGCTCTAAGCTTAACCCATTAATGCTTGAAAATTCCTCTAGAAAATGTTGTCTGGAACTGTGTTACTTTTGGCAATAACTTCTTAGTAGAGTATGATTTTACAAACTATTTAAAGGAGGTTTGTTGGAAATGTCCGGATTAACATTTCTCCATCAAATATTTTCCTCATCATGCTTTTGCCTGCAACATTTGATCAACATTGTCTGGCTGTTTTGGACGCTATGGACATTATAGATTGGGCTACCAAAACAGCCTGACTGTTTTTGCACTATCTCTCTAACACAAGGAATTTTCAGATAATATTTGAAGGAGAAATGTTGATCAAAATCTAACCCACAACTCTCCTTCAAATATTTCGTGAATTTATGGTTAATTCCAAAATTATTTTGAAAAGTATGAAAGGTCCAGAAGACACTTGTCAAGGAGATCTTAGGTATTTCCTTATTTTATAAAAAATGATATACTCTTTATCCATATTTATTTAATATGACAATGAAGATTCAAAATAAACACAATTCAGACATAATCATACAAATTATACATATTATTACAAATAGCTTACTAATATCAGTGTCATACTGAAATACCATTATAAAGCAGACCATCTGGCAAGGCTAAATTCCTATGAGATATTGCGAGTGTTGAGTTTGTGCCTGGCGGGTGGTGTATGATGTAGTTGTCATTTAGTGCTGTCGTAGCACCCTGTAGTTACATGGTTAGTACAGACACCAGCTGTTGGTTGAAAGAGGGCAGCTAGGTCGTCTATGCCGGCGCCCCGGGGGCTGTGGGGGTACCACACATACCCTCCACTACCACATAACAGACAGACATTCCTGTTTCTCAGACACACTGGAGTGTAGGTGGAAGATTTGGCAATCCTCGTGAGTCAGGTAAGAGTTTATAGGGTACATGTTGTGCCATGTGTTCACCATCATATGTATTGGTCTCTGATAAGCTGTAGCTATAGTAGGGAATTTATATTGTTAGCCGTGTGCACAAACTGTCATATGCAGAAGTTTCATATTATAGTTCATAGAAGTTTCCCAAAGAAGTCTCTAAATTTAAGTCTTGTTAGTAAACCACCCAGGTAGATATCTGCCAAACCCTATTTTAGAAAATCTATTGGCTTATTATTTTTCAATTTTGAAGTTCATTAGAATAGAAAGTATCAGAAAACATGTTTACAAGTACCCTTTGGTTAAAGAATCTAATGATCTCAATTTAATATTGATGATTTAACCATTGTCTGATGGTCAACTAGATACCCACTTAACCCTTATGCTGCGGGTGGCGAATTTGGCCAATACAAAATGATGCAAAAAACTGAAAAACGACTGAAACCCAGGCACATGGGTACTCATCTGAGAGTGCTCAGCGAGAGCTATCCAATGAATACCAACATGACAGGGTTTAGATGTTTTTCGAAAATTGCATCCTTATGCCTTGGACGAAAGTAGCCTCAGCATTGGAAGGATTGAAACTATTAGGGGCCTAAGGCAAGTTTTATTACTGATACCCTTAAAACTGCCTTTTGGTTGAACCCTGTAGATGTAATAAACGTGGGAAAAGACTGAAGTATTGAGTGTTTTAAATGTGGTAATTATATACAAGGGCGATTGGAAGCCTTGCAAGTCATTGTTAGTTTTTACAGCGAGTTTATTCACATGGCGGTCTATTTTTCTAAACTTTGTATGCACTTGATGATTTTTTGGGGGGTTAAGTGTAATATGATCTCTTCTCACCCTAATTCCTTGAACCTTAGCAGTCATCAACCACCGAGATCTTTAACGTTGATATTGAGATTAGTTGAAAGTATTTATTTAGAAATATTCAATTTTTTGATAAACTACTCCACTATCTTACCTTAATTGTACAGGGATGTGTATCACACTAGATATTGAATAGGATAAAAAGATGATAAATAGAAATAATTAATAAATATAAATCTGTTGGTTGAGCTATACTTTTTAAAAAGTATTTCACAATGTCCATAAATTTTATTTTGGGGGTGATTCATTGGGGCTGCCCTGATAGCCTAGTAGTCTAATGTGGTGCACTGACTGCGTGGGTGCTGTCTCTAACCACTGCATAAGGTCACCAGGTTCAAATCCAGTTCATGGCATGTGAGAAAGTTTTCAGTGACTTAGGGGGTTAGACGAATGATTCTTCTAGGCACTCCAGTTTCCTCTTTTTCACAATTGTCTAGTCACAATTTAGCCTTACTGTGGCAGAAAAAGTGATGATAAAAATGATAAACACAGTTCCAAATTGGAATAATGTGTTTATAAAGTTTGGTGTATAATTCAATTTGAAATATCTTCTCTATGTTTTATTTAGAAGGCTAATTTGAACTGCTCCCATGGGTAAAAAATAGGTTAGTCTTGAAAAAGTCATGATGAACTATGAAGTATGGAATTAGAATGTTGTGTTTATAAAGTTTGGTGTATAATTCAGTTATCAATTTGAAACATCTTCGCTGTGTTTTATTTAGAATACCATTAGCAAGGCTTTGAACTGCTCCCATGGGTAAAAACAGAGGTTGGTCTGGCAGACATGGTAATCTAATTGTAATTTCATGGATCCTCAAGCTATCTCTTTTGCTCCTCTTCTGGTAACTTTATTATTGGCCTCTTTGAAACCATAGCCTCTGCCAGAGTTCATATGTTGTGCTCCAATAAGCCTTGATAACGTCCCGAGGATTCCCAGGGCAGTCCCACCGGACTGATAAACGTTATCGGGTTTTCATGCATTCTGATATGGTGGAATAATTAGGTTTTCTTTTCAAAGGGACATTAGGCGATGTCTCGGCATCACCAAGGTTAGGTTTTATGATGGATAATTGAGACGAGACATGTCGTGACGGACGTGTCGATTTCTTGCTGTGCCACCAGGGGATGATTGAAACTAACAGGCCGGAAAACTCATCTAGCAGTGTGGAAAAAACATGTAGAAATTTGCCTAATGAAATGAAATTGAAAAAAAAAATGAAATGGGCAAAAATGATACTATTTATGTTACTATGTTATCACATTTGTTTTGTCTCATCTTTGTTAACCTACTCTTTCACGTAGGAATAATAGAGAAGGCCTTGTTCTTTATATCTAGATTTCATGAATATTAAGAGCACACTACTATATTGTAAATTGTTGGGGTATGCACAAAGCCCTCCCCCCCCTCCATTACAAAAGCCCCCATGGACAATAGCCCCCCCCTCCCCTGTCCTTATAGCTAGGACAGTCTGATAAACATTACCTGATAATGTCTGATCACTTAGAATATTGTTGTTAACCTCAATATGCAGTAATTGTATCTACTTCAACTAAGTTGCTTTTGATGTGACAAAATTCATAAATGCAAGCTCTGTCTACATGCCAAGTATCAATGTATCTGCCATTGCCCTTGTATCTGAGGACAATTAGATAAGTGCTAGCTGATAGTGTGTGATAATTTTGGATATAATCATTGACGTCAACATTAAGTACTTGTACGCACTTGCTTCTGATCTGACGAAATTCATTAACACAAACTCTTACCTACATGCCATGTATCTGCCAGTGCCCTTATATCTGAGGACAATTAGATAAGTGCTAGCTGATACTGTTTGATAATTTTAGATATAATCATTGACGTCAACATTAAGTACTTGAACATACTTCAAATAAGTTGGTTTTGATGTGACGAAATTCATAAACGCAAACTCTTACCAACATGCCATGTATCTGCCAGTGCCCTTATATCTGAGGACAATTAGATAAGTGCCACCTGATAGCCTGTGATTATTTTGGATATAATCATTGACGTCAACATTGAGCGCTTGTACCTACTTCAACTGATTTGCTTTTGATGTGACGAAATGTATAGATACCTGCTGTGTATCTTATTGACCCGATAGCTGAGGACATCCAGTGAAAATAAGTTACCTGATACTATGTGCTTAACTGCTTATTATGAGTATGATTTACTGGTCGCCGGTAACACCCTGACTTGGGGTTATACTCACCTTTAACCCTTATGCTGCTGGTTGCTAATTTGCCTAATACAAAATTATGCAAAAAACATAAAAATAATTAATTACTAAAACCCTGGCACATGGGTGATCATCTGAGAGTAATCTCAGAGAGCTATCCAATGAGTACCAACATGACAGGATTTCAAAGGTTTTTCAAAAATCTTTGCGTCATTGTGGTTAGGACGATAGTAGCCTCAGCATTGGAATGGATTAAGAGGACTGCATTCGCTCTTAAAATTTGGAATTTTGATAATCCTCACTTTTCTGTTATATTGTGGTGAAGTCGTGACTAGCCAGTTGTAAGTTAGGTGGAGGAAATTGGAGTACAGATAAACCACTGCCTTACCTCTTTCGTCAATGGCAACTTTCTCATATGTCCCTGCCGGGATTCAAATCTGGGTATTGGTGAGAGAGTCCAGTGTTACAGGCACGGATTGGTTCTCATACTCACAAAAGCCAAAAGCAGCCTGACAATTTTGATGAAATACTGCTGGCAAAAGCATAGTTAACCCATTTACACTCAGAGCAGCCAAAAGAGGCCTGACGCTTTTGGAAATATTTTCCTTACAAAAGCATTTTTTTGAAAACATTTGAAGGAGAAATGTTGATCAGGAGATAAACAACAACTCTCCTTGAAATATTTTGCAAACTTTCGCTTTATTCCCAAGTTATTTCCAAAAGTATGAAAGTAGCAGACAATACTTCAAGAGAACTCTTGAGTGTGAATGGGTTAAGAAAATATTTGATGGAGAAATGTTAATCCGATCATTATCATTTCAAAATGGCCAACTTAGCCACCAGCAGCAAGAGGGTTGAGCATTAATGGGTTAATAAGAAACTGCTGGCGATAAGGATATACCTAGTATTTACATTGGACAGGTAAACTTCAAAGTGTCTTTGTGGGGAGTTTACCTGAGTGTGTGCTGTCCTCATCTCACCTGTATCATGTAGAAGCAAGGATACCTGGGAAGCTTTCTTTGAACTCGCTAATCATCGTACCTGTTAACATGTACAGGTAGTGTGAAGGATGCTGGCTATCTCTGAAGGTCATCTCTGGGGTCATCCCAGTCTTCTCATGATGCCGCCTCATTGAAGGACACAGAATAACGGTATCTTAACCTATAAATCCTTAAGAATTTCTATAAAAATTGTCGTCTGGATCTATGATACTATTGATAATAACTTTGGAATTAAGAAAGATTTTACTAAATATTTTAAGAAAAGCTGTTGGTAATGTTCTGATTGACATTTCTCCTTCAAATATTTTCCTAGCTTAATGCTTCTATTTGGGAGATTTCATTAAAATTGTCAGGTTTCTTCTGACTTCTTTAAGGATTAATTGGTTAATATCATCTAGGATGAGTAACAAAAGCATTCGCAGCTGGTCTGGTTAACATTGACCTTCTTTGATTGACTGGCATCTTCATATTTATAAAGGGCAATACGGTAGCAAGATTTGACAGGTGGCATTTCATTGGTTAAGCTCTGACACTGGTCCCCTTCTAATCACAGGTCGCCAGCAGGCACTTTTGATCTTTCTGACAGTTAAGAGTGATTCATCCCAACTCTACATCATAATAACAATTCTCAGTCTTTCTGATCCCTGCTATTGTGGTATCTATGGTAAGGCTTGCGTGGGAGGAGGGCATTCAGATATATCTTAAAGCAGTTGACACTACGTCTTTAAGAACCAAGGAGATAGACATGATGTCTTTAAGTTCACTGGTCTGATACTCTTGATAGATAACCAGGAAAATTGAAAATCAAAATCGACACTTCTCACTACCAAGTAAGTCTTAGATACATTTGATATAACTTTTTCTCTTTGCCAATTATGAAACCTTATTCTGGTTTACTTTTGAATGTCCGCTGTAAAAGAACTGAAAAAAATACTTGGCCCTTCCAAATGCTAAGGATACTTTTGCCCAAAGCACATGGATGCAAAGACTTGAAAACCATCTAAACCCTGTCATGTTTGTATTAATTAGATAGCTCTCACGTGATTTCTCTCAGATGAGTACCCATGTTCCAGGGTTTCAGTCATTTTTTAGGTTTTTGAATAATTTTGTATTGCATTTTGTATTAGCCACAATAGTCACCATCAGCATAAGGGTTAAGAGATCCTCAGTCTTCCCTGCAGAGGTGGTATAGATCATTTAGATACCTGCAGTGATAATAAGACTTAACCCATCACCACTCAGAGCGGCCAAAACAGGCCTGACGATTTTGGAAATATTTCACTTACAAAAGCATTTTTTGGAAAATATTTCAAGGAGAAATGTTAATCAGAAGCCACAAAACAACTCTCCTTCAAATATTTTGCAAACATTCCCTCAATTCTCAAGTTATTTTCAAAAGTATAAAAGTAGCAGACGATACTCTCTATAGGAACTCTGAGTGTGAATGGGTTAAATCTCATTCCCCCATCTTTAAGATACAGTCTTGATGGTAATAGGTAGTTGCTATGATGACTTATGGTTTAAGACACAGCGTGTATGGCCGTAACACAGTGTGGGTCTCTTTATCAGTGACTTGTACCTGCTGCCACTGGGACCACATTAGAGCTCCCCCATGCGGAACTCAAAATGAATGAATAGCAATGAATTTCATTATCCCTTTTAAATGCCTGCAGCACTTAAAACAGGTTGATTTATATTTTTGTGGTAATATCTTAGCGATAAGGTTATTTTGAGAACTACTTCGAAAGAATAGGGAGAAATGTTAATCAGAACTTATCGAATGCCTGCAGTGCCTTAAACATGTGTTGACTACATGTGATTTGATAATGTCTTTATGACAACTACTTAGAAAGAATAAGGAGAATTGTTAATGATGTCCCTAGGACCCCATTTGAGCTCCCCCATGCTAAACTCATAATTTCCAATGAATAATATTAAAATTCATTATCCATGCCTGCAGAGAATATACATAAACTAGGTAATGTATATCTCTGATGCCTGCAGTGCCTAAAATATGTTGACTTATATCAATATAGTGACATCATTTTGACACGGTTAGTTTCAGTGATACTTTGAAAAATGAGTTTCAACAAATACTTTTGCTCCAGTTTTCTTTTAAACACGAATATCGATCACCTGATTGTTAAGCAGCCTGGACAGGACTCTCAGTCCAGGTATTGACAAGAACCACTCAAGAGGTCTGTTCTGCAGATGTGCGTTAGCAACCTCCTCTATAATGTAAACTAATATGAGAGTCCTCACTGGTCTTTGTCTCCTAGTGAGGTCACACTGACACTAGATTCGGTGAGATTAGGTGTGTCCAGGGCTTCACAATAGGTCGTATGGTAATTGGTCCGTGGTGACCAATCCATGTTCTATTCATCTAAGTTTTAAAAGTATGGACTGAGAGGTTCAGGATGCTCCTCAAATATTGCCTGATATCAGCGTGACATTTAGAGGTCCCTTTAGTGCTGTACATGATGCACAAGGTCTAGAGTCTGGACTTCGGCAGCAGTGCTAGGAAGTAATTGTCACTACATCGTGAAGTCAGGTAAGGACACCTGGAGCCCATTATAAATCATGTAAAGTCTATATCAATTGGGGACACACAGGTGGTACAAGTGATTATCCGACCCCACTTCATGATTCAAAATGTTGACTTTGTTGTCATGATTTGCCTCTTAGTTTATATTTGCTTAAAGCCAATGTTGCATATATACCTCTCAGTTTCACGGCAGAAGTCATGGTTCAGCCCCTGTATATATGCTAGAACTCATATAAGCACATGTAATGAGTGGGAAGGTTTTAGGGGTATAAAAGATCCCTCCTTTCTATGAAACCCTTGATTGAAATTAGCTCATTTAGTCAAAATGACTTTGGCTGATTTTGGGTGAAATGAATTCCCCTCAAAAAGGAACCATAAATGCTGCAATCCAGTGTTTGCCTCTGTCATCATTTGGTTATAGCTGATAGACACACAAATTTAATAATGGCACATCCGATTATTCATTTTTGCTCTAAGAAATTAGTGTAATTTGATAGTGATGCAGGCTGTTATAAATTTGATACAGAATCAATAGATTGACTTGAGTAATTCCTTTTTAGACAACACCACAAAACATAATGGTAATAGTGTCAATTGCATGCATTATTTCAACTGAACCATATAACTATATTTAATAGTGTCAATAGCATGCACAATTTCACAATATCAAGTTAACCATATTTCTATATCTAATGGATGAAAGGAATACAGTCTATAAATGAAATGCTACACAATTTTACAATTTCCACATGCATAGTTTAGAACAGTGAAAACAATGCTAGATGGTTACATTGTATATTTGTTTATCTTCCCCCAGAGGAACTGGGCTAATAGGAATATACTCTCATGCAGGTCACCTAGTTTCTGCCACTGTAAGGCATTCCATAGATTATGTCACAATATTACAATTTGTTATACGAATGTGTAACAGGATATTAGTGTTTGCACAAGATCTTCTTAGTATATTTTCAATATTTTTTGTGAGCAGTTGTAATTTATATCTCTGCCACATTGTGGTATTCTCAAGGAACACATAGCTTAATCCATTTATTCTAAAAGTGGCAAAAATGGCCCAACTTTTTGGTGATATTTGAAGGTTTATGTAAACAAATATCTACCCCAAACTTATGAGACCAATTGAGTCTTATCATAGATAATTGTCACATTGTTATGAGGCTATAAGCTTTCTCAAGCTGTCTGTATGATTGACCAGCCTTATAATAGTCTTTAATTGTGAAATGTCTATTCTCCGATTATGCATAGTGTATTTATTTTGCCATTATGTGAAGTCTATTCTCCCATTATGTCTAGTCTATTATTCCTCTATGTAGAGTCCATTCTCCCATTATATGTAGTCTGTATCCTTTTATGCATAGCTGATATTGCCATTATGTGAAGTCTATGCTGCCGTTATGTATTGTTTATTCTCCCATTATGTTTTATAGTTTGTTTGTTATTGATGCAGTGGTGGCGTGGTGATACAATTTTAGTAATGTTTAGTTGATGTGTGTTGTGAATTTCTTTCTCTTTTCAGCCCACATGGTTGTGGTATCAGATGAACTCTAGAAACTCTAGACCACACTCATCCTCCTCAATATCTCAGTCAAAGGTGACAACAACATTTGCGTTTGTTTGGCTATTTAAGTTGAATCGTGTTCAACTCCCTTCAGTGTTATATTCTTCTCTGTTCTTTTCCTAGCTAATGATCGCTAAACTGCATGGCAAGAGTTAGGGTTAACCCTTGCGCTACCAAAAACTTTGATGATGTTGATGATGATGATGATGACGCAACCTACCAGTTGTGTTTGTTTGGCCATTTGACCTTGATCATGTTCAATTCCTTCAGTGTTCTTGGATACTGTTCTTTTCCCAGCTAATAATGGCTGAACTGCATGGCAAGAGTTGGGGTTATCCCTTGCGCTACCAAAGACTTTGATGATGATGATGACACAACCTACCAGTTGTGTCTGTTTGGCCATTTGACTTTGATCGTGTTCAATTCCTTCAGTGTTCTTGGACACTGTTCTTTTCCTAGCTAATAATGGTTAAACTGCATGGCAAGAGTTGGGGTTATCCCTTGCGCTACCAAAGACTTTGATGATGATGATGATGATGATGACGCAACCTGCCAGTTGTGTTTGTTTGACCATTTGACTTTGATTGCGTTCAATTCCTTCAGTGTTCTTGGACACTGTTCTTTCTCTAGCTAATGATCGCTATACTGCATGGCAAGAGTTAAGGTTAACCCTTGCGCTACCAAAGACTTTGATGATGATGTTGATGAAGACGCAACCTGCCAGACGCACACCACATTTGTGTCTGTTTGGCCATTTGACTTTGATCGTGTTCAATTCCTTCAGTGTTCTTGGATACTGTTCTTTTCCTAGCTGATAATGGCTAAACTGCATGGCAAGAGGTAGGGTTAACCCTTGCGCTACCAAAAACTTTGATGATGATGTTAATGAAGACGCAACCTGCCAGACGCACACCACATTTGTGTCTGTTTGGCCATTTGACTTTGATCGTGTTCAATTCCTTCAGTGTTCTTGGACACTCTTCTTTTCCTAGCTAATAATTGCTCAACTGCATGTCAAGGGTTAAAGGGTTGACCCTTGCGCTACCAAAGATGACAATGACGATGCAGCCTGATGGACTGTTTTCTCTTTTGGGTCAATTTCTTGACCTTTTCCTTGTCTTTTCGGAACCAGAGACATTCTGCACGGCAGGATTGATCGTTAACCCATTCACACTCAGAGTTCCCCAGGAAAGTATCGTCTGCTATTTTCATACTTTTGAGAATAACTTGGAAATGAAGCAAATTCTCACAAAATATTTGAAGGAGAGTTGTTGGTAATATTCTGATAAACATTTCTCCTTCAAATATTTTTGATAAAAACGCTTTTGTAAGGAAAATATCAACAAAATAGTCAGGCCTGTTTTGGCCGCTCTGAGTGCCAATGGGTTAACTCTTGTGCTACCAATGACTTTTATGATGACAATGCAGCCTGGTGAACTATTTTCAATGCGCCACTTTCTGTATACTTTTCTTGTCCTTTCCTTACGGAGACATGTCTCTGTTTTAACCCTTTGACCCCCTAATGCTTGGCCTTTCATTACTACAATATGCAGTACATATTACAAGCTATAAGAGCCAAAATGATGAAAAAGTGCCCATCTACATACCACATCCCATTTCTTAATGAAGAAAATTCCCACCTACATACATACCAAGTACCCTTCACGCTTTTAGCATTGGCCTTCTGGAATTCAACAGAGTTATTATAAATTATTCACAAAAATGTGCATGGTACCATTCTGTATTATTTCAAGTTTATCTATATATGATGTTATACAAAGTACTTATGATACAATAATCAGTTTATCTTATATTAAAGGGGAACTAAAGGCTCACATACATATTAGCTTATATGAAAGTAATACACTTATAGAATAGGATGCTGTCCTCCTTTTTCTCTTAGTGAGCCCATGAGGGGAGAATTTTGAGTTTTGCTACCAGCTTCAGCCAGCCCCTAGCAGCCCCTGGTAGCAGCCATGTTGCTCTACTGCTATCAGCTGCGACCTAAATGGGTGGCAGCCCACTTGCTGTGCCCTAGCTCTGGGCAGCGCATCATAGACTGTAGTGCTCTATACACCAACTCTCTTCGAAAGTTGCATAAAAACTTGCATGAGTATCAAACAGGTAAATGGTAAAATCATGAGCAGCAATTGGTTGTACAAAAAGACAGGGTGGTAGAGTTATTTTTCATATATTTCCTGTTGGTAAATTCAGACAAAAACAGTGGCTAGCATCACTGAAACTAGTAAATCCACCTGTCTTGAAGTATGCAGTTCTATGTTCAGACCACTTCCCTGATGCATATTATGTAAGAAATCACAAACCACAGTCAGGATTACTTATAAAAGGGGAACTTGGGGGACAGCAAATCATAAGGTTATTTGAAAATTCATGAACATAGCTCAACATCTGCAAATAAATTGTATACCTGTGAGACTATGAAGGAAGGGTTGAATAAAAACAATACTTGTATATACATCAATCATCCAGATTTTCAGTATTTGATTTTACTTGAAGCTAGCTGTTCTACAAAAACTGTTTTCTTTCATGTAACCTACACAGATACTAAAGGAAATGATTGCTGTCCCAAGTACTGATAGCTATTTCCTGCGTTGATTAACTTCTGTCTCCTGGGATCTAGATGTGTAATGCCACAAGGTTATAATTAACCCTTTGTTTATCCTTTTCCTTTAAGGAGTTGTTACTTCCTTTTGTTGAATGGCACAGCACCATCCTGTTGAGTATTCCTGACTGCATTTTTGATTTCTGGTATAAAAAAAATCAGCCAAGTGGTCTGAACATAAAATTACATACATGCTTCAGGACAGAAATTCAGTGATGCTAGCCACTGTTTTTGTCTGAATTTACCAACAGGAAATATATGAAAAATAACTCTACCACCCTGTCTTTTTGTACAACCAATTGCTGCTCATGATTTTACCATTTACCTGTTTGATACTCATACAAGTTTTTATGCAACTTTCGAAGAGAGTTGGTGTATAGAGCACTACAGTCTATGATGCGCTGCCCAGAGCTAGGGCACAGCAAGTGGGCTGCCACCCATTTAGGTCGCAGCTGATAGCAGTAGAGCAACATGGCTGCTACCAGGGGCTGCTAGGGGCTGGCTGAAGCTGGTAGCAAAACTCAAAATTCTCCCCTCATGGGCTCACTAAGAGAAAAAGGAGGACAGCATCCTATTCTATAAGTGTATTACTTTCATATAAGCTAATATGTATGTGAGCCTTTAGTTCCCCTTTAAAACAAATGAAAGTTTAGGTCTAACATATCCTCATAAATTTAGTCTTATTTTGTATTTTGCAGAAAGCAGTATTATTTAAATTTAATAATAAAAAACAGAACTATTTTCTATGTCGATTGCTAATGAGCCAATCAGAAGACATCTTAACTAATCCTGGTTGATGTGGTGTTTGAGAGCATGGCATTGATTGGGTGGCTTGCCTATGATTTTTTTTTGTGCTACAATGCTTCATTTGCTTGTGGTTAGAAATGATTTATGCAGTTATTAAAGGGTGTTGCTCTTATTTTTAAGTGATGATTATTTAATTGAATAAGCCAGAAAATGCTTTTAAGCTCCGGCTATGGCTTGATGATGAGTAATAAAAAAAAAATCTTTGTCTCCTTGTGCTTTTGACAAAAGTTGCCTTAGCATTGGGAGGGTTAACCCTTTCAATGCTGTGGCTACTTTCATCCAAAGCACAGGAATGCAAAGATTTTTGAAAACCATCTAAACACTGTCATGTTGGTATTCATTGGATAGCTCTTGCTGAGCACTCTCAGATAAGTACCGGTGTGCCAGGGTTTCAATCATTTTACAGGTTTGCATCATTTTGTATTTGCAAATTATCCATTAGCAGCTTAGATAAAAAATAAAACAAGTGGATATGAAACCAGCCGGTCAACCTGAACAGGCTGGCTGCGGAGAATAGACCAAAAGTCGCGTTTTGCACTCATTGGTGCACACGTTCCTCTATAATGTAATCGTTATGAGAGCCCTCATTGGTCTTTCTCTCGTAGTGACGTCACACTTGGGCCACTTTCACGATAGCGCATATAGTAATTGGTCTCTCGCTACATATCCATTCCTTCATTAATCTAAGCTAGCAGCTAAAGGGTTAAGTGTTGAGGAATGTGTAGATTTCGTGCACCTGGCCCTCGGCAGAGTGGTGTTTCCTTTCTTGCCAAAGCAAATATTTAGCCCTTGCCTGGCAATTTTGTGGCTGATTAAGTTTTGAAGATCCTGTGAAGTTGACGACAACACACTTTCTTTCTGAGCCGCGATTCAGGAGTGCTGGATCGTGATCAAACGACTCGCTACGATCCAGTCAGACCTGCTTGTAACAGCCGATTAACCCTTCCAATGCTAAGACTACTTTCGTCCAATTTAGACACAAGGATGCAAAGATTTTTGAAAACCATCCTATCCCTGTCAAGTTGGTATTCATTGGATAGCTCTCACTTAGTACTCTCACATGAGTACCCATTTGCCAGGGGCTCAGTCATTTCCTAGTGTTTTGCATCATTTTCTATTGGCCAAATGAGCCACCAGCAGCATTATAAAGGGTTAACCCACTCATGTCTGGAGATCTCCCACTGAGAGGGTGTCTGCTGGATCTATAATACCTTTGAGAATTACTTCATTATACAGTATAAATTAGCTAAATGTTTGATGGAGATTTATGAATTGAGTTCTAGATAACATTTCTCCTTCAAGTGTTTTCAGAGATGTGCTTTTGTATGAAAGATACAACTAAAATGGTAAGGCCAATGTTTGGGCACCAAAGGCATGAATGCAGCCTCATCCCTTGTGGATAGATGGCACTGCAGTATACTAGAAGGGTAGTTGGAAAAGATACTGCCAGTGCAACCCCCTCATGTGGCATTTGTGTGAACTAAATGGCCAACAGTAGGCCACAAGCCCTTATGCAGTATAGGTGCAGGCAGACATTTATATATAATAAAGTAAAAATAGTAATGTCTAGAAGCTATAAAGCTAGCATGAATGGTCTAACCCTCCCCTGCTTTGACTATTCTCCAATAATACAATAGGTAACAACACATGTTTCCTCAGCGAAATATTAGTTGATTTATCCTAACAAAGGCATTCCAAACCCGCCCTTAACCTTAAGAGTCCCCAGAACAAATGATTGCCCTTTTGACCGATAACTTAAGGAGTCCCAACATTGCACAGAGCGCCCTTATGGATCTCAAGAGCTTTTTCAATATTTGTCGGTGACCCAGTTTCACTTTGCAACAAAACCCTTTTTTGTCACGTTTGTTTCTAGTGTATGTGCTTGATTTATCTGAATGGTTTGCCCTTTTGCAACCTTATATTCAGATGTAATCTTGCCCCTTACTGTGCAGACTTAGCCTAGCTACTAGGCGTTACTGTGTTTTACTTTATTATATACATACGTATGCCTGCACCTATACTACATGTTAGGATTTGTGGCCTACTGTTGGCCATTTAGTTCATACATATACCACACAAGAGGGTTGTACTGACAGTAACATATTTCCAATTACCCTCCTAGTATACCGCAGTGCCATCCTTCCACAGAGGATGACATCTATATATATGGTGTGGGAGGCAGGCTAGGTACAGACTCAGGGGCTCTGGCAGGAGGGTGTCTACATTTCAGGGGGGGGGGGATGACATTTCACTTCGGATTTATTTAATAGAATCAAATGAACTGAGTATCAACTCTCCTTTATTGAGAAGATTCAATTATGCAAGAAATGCAATTGAGTTAACTTGTAACTGTCCATTCACGTTAGCCTGTTCCAGGCTATTGCACTATCGTCTGAATGATATATCAATCAGATTCATCATTTCCATTCAAACGGCAATATCCAGATCTCATATTTCACTCTCTGTATATAACTCTTACCCCTATTATGACTGTGCAGTGTATATAACCATATTTTGCATTCTGAAGAATCTTAAACCTATTTTATACTTCCTGCCCTTAACTCTTATGCTGCTGATGGCTAATTTTGCCAATACCAAAAATGCAAAAAAGCTGAATAATGACTGAAACCCTGGCAATTGGGTACTCATCTGAGAGTACTCAGTGAGAGCTATCCAACGAATACCAACATGACATGGTTTAGATGGTTTTCAAAAATCTTTGCATTCTTGTGCTTCGGACGAAAGTAGCCTTAGCATTAGAAGGGTTAACTAGCGTAGCTGAGACTGGGATTTTCCTATCATTATCCTAGGAATCTCTAGGAATTTCCAGCTACCTTTTAATAGGGATTCGACAATCATTTCAGGGATAACTTTAAGCAACACTTATAGAAATAACAGGCTTTCAAAATGAGTGGAAAGTTAGATTTCAAATCTTTATTTTCCACTACATTAATAAAAATGGTGTCTATTGGATCTTCTTTATCATTTTTGTCTCTTATGAAGTAGAAAGACAGGTTTACCTAAAGGTAGACGGTTTTAGCAGTTGTCTTGCTGTACATTAGGGTTGAGTACGATCAAGCCTTAAATGTCGTGCAGTTAACCAGACCAATCGGTGAGCTTCCTTGGTTTTGCTGCGGTCCTGTCATTCAAGATCAGCACCTGCTGTTAAGTGGGCATGAAATGTCTTCTCTCCTTAGACGATTCATAGAGAAATGAACAGATTCCTTTTGACAGGGAATTCTATTGTATGATCGGTCATGCAAGCAATACATTTTTTTTTTGCATTCAGCATACCTGTTCATATTGCACAGCCTTTAAGGCCTTAATAACCCATTCATGCCTGTGGTATCTTTAAGAAGAAAAAACTGAACTTATTGGTGATATCTTCGTGGCAAAAAGGCTATTTTGGAAAAAAAAATCATGGAGAAATGTTAAATAAGACTGATCAAACAACTTTCCTTCAAATAGTTTGCGAATCTATGATTTTTTCTTCAGTTATGTTAAAGTATCTAAGATCCAGACGACAATTTTTCAAGGGTTCTCTATTAAGAAAGAAGGGGTTAAAACAGTATTCCGTGAGAAGAATGTAGATCTGATGTTCTACCTCCAGGCTCTGGGAATATAGATCTATTTTTAGAATGTTCAATTCTTCCCGGCACTATGAATCTACTGAAGCATTTTGGTTCCTTGCAGGATGAAGAAAAAAGTAGTTTGAGTCACCTTTAACCTTTTATTTCAGCAGCAGCTAAAAAGGCCTCATTATTTTGGTGACTCCATACTGAAAAAAGCATCACTTAAAACACTAATTTGTAAGAGATATATTTATCAGATAACAACTAACTTTACTCTCCTTCAATTATTATTTTGAATTCCTGCTTTATTTTCTTATTTTTAAAAAAAAGTACAAAGAGTTTATATTCATTGACATGGGGTTAAGCGGTGTTTTTCACCAGATGTTTCAGTTTTCTCTACCTGTTCCAAATGTCTAATCATGATTTAGCCTGAATATGGCAGAAAAAGTGACGATAATTGAAATTCCCAATTTCAGTAAATTCCAGAGATGTGCATTACCTAGGATGTCTCTGGTAAATTCTAAGAATGAATCTGTTATTGTAATAATTGTGAGTAATATATAATCAATACAGTTAGACCTGTGGAAAGTTTCCATAGGATGCGATAAGAAATGGCAAATGTTTGCCCATAGCTGGCTGAGTGATCTGCAATTCAACAAACAGAGATTTATTCAAGCCATACTCAAGATATGCTTAGGAACTAGCATCAGAAACGACCTTGACATTGCAATCTGACCTACTTAATATAAAAGAAAGTATATGCCAGGCATTGTGAATGTATTTGGTATTTGATTCGATCTAGCTTTACTTGTTAAGGTTTTCTCTGGAGAGAGGCAATTTACTTTGCAGCAAAAATAGAATTAAAGCACAACAAAATATATTTTCACATGATATTGATTCAATTCATGATAAGAAACTAACAAGCATGATTCTGAATATCTCTCATTATCTGAACTAGGTTTATTAAAATGTGCTTGTCAATATCACATGTTTATGAACTTTTGCATAAAATCACAACTGATTTGAATTTCACTGAACTAAATCCATTAGGCAATTTCTGGTAAATAAAGTTCTTTTTTACTTAATTGAATACATGTGCCTTTGGCTTGTAGATGTTAGGGGTTCGGCTGGGATAGGGGGGTTGGGGTTTGCAGTACGTCTGCAGTATTGTGAGTGTTAGATGCTAACGTTGCTAGACTTCAGAGAAGTGTTTTTGTTCCTGATTGTGGGAAGTGTTACACATAGAGGCTGGTGGCGGGTAGGCAGGGTGGGCAGACCATCAGGCAGGAGGGGGGGGGGGGCTCTGAAGTAGCTGTAGGATTTATGGTCTGTGTGGAACTGCTGACAGGTAGAAGAGAGCAAATAGGATGTGGATGAGATATGGCAGTTGCTGCCTCCATTCCCTTCTTTGTTCCTTCCTCTTCCCACTCTCCTTCTTTTCCTCCTTCTCCTCCTTTTTCCATCCTATCTTCATCCTCTAGTCTTCCCACCTCTTGTAATTCCCATTCTCCGCAATACTTGATTACCGGGCTTCTCACTCACCCTTTCCTCCTCATCCTCCTCCTCCTTTGTCCCTCCTTCTTTCCTTTGTTCCTTACTTTTTCCACTTTCCCCTTTCTTGCAATTAATCACCCTTTCTCCACTTTGCTATTTCCCATTTCTCACCCCATCTTTTCTTCTCAGCCCCCATCCTCAACCCTCTCTCTTTCTCCTACCCCTACCCCTTCATCTATACTACCATTTGATTTCCCTTTTCCTTACCGATTTGTCTCAAATTCCTGCTATATTGAAGGATGTTTATGGATCATAATTAGATAAATCTTTTTGTTGTCTGAAGTGCCTATTTTCCAAAGCTCGCTCCAAGACAACACTGCACATATGAAACTGCAAGCATGTGGCAATATATTGCATCTATTAGCTAAGAGAAGTTGTCTTCATTTAGTGTGGAGAGCATAGATGCATAAAATGATCAACCATGAAAGATGGAATATATGTAGCTAAAATACGCCTTATTGTAGCGCAGATCAAAGCTAAGTCATGTCATTAATTCCATAACTTGAATAAACATTATGCTTGTCTGAGATAATGAATACAGTGGTTGCCATGGAAACTGCCTCTAAGTGTGCCCGATGAGAGATCAAAGATGCCTGGGATGTGGATCTTGCCGTTTTTCTAGATGTGCATTTTGCGTTATTATTACAAGGCATGATGTGTTCCGGCGGTGAGGAAGATAATCTCTGCCCCCCCCCCGTCGTCTGCGGGGTGATCTGAGACGCTTTTTTTCCACTAGGGTAGCCTGGCTGTATGAGCTGACTGCACCTTTTGAATGGCGATTAGGGAGAATGGGGAGGCAAATAATGACTCACTGTCAATCACGGCATCATTCAGTGGCGGCATTCTTCAGCGCACATACAATGCCGCATGCAGCAGCGTAATAATACATAGAGAAAGAGAGAGTCTTGCTTGGTGTTCGAGAGGAGGCCGAGGAGACCGGCAGTGCTCAGTGTGCGGTGCTCGGGATGCCTGTGTCGGTCTGAGATACCCAAGTCTGCTTGAGATACCAAATTTTGCCTGAGATGTAGCCAAGATAACCAAGTCTGCCCGAGATTCCCAAGTCTACACTAGATACCCAAGTCTGCTTGAGATACCAAATTTTGCTCGAGATATCCGAGATATCCAAGTGTGCCCGAGATATCCGAGATATCCAAGTGTGCCCGAGATATCCGAGATATCCAAGTGTGCCCGAGATACCCAGGATACCCAAGTGTGCCGAGATACCCAAGATACCTAAGGGTGCCTGAGATACCCAAGATACCTAAGGGTGCCTGAGATACCCAAGTGTGCCCGAGATATTCAAGATACCCAAGTGTGCTTGAGATACCAAAGATACCCAAGGGTGCCCAAGATACCCAAGATACTCAAGGGTGCCCGAGATACCCAAGGGTGCCCGAGATACCCAAGATACCCAAGTGTGCCCAAGATACCCAAGTGTGCCCGAGATACCCAAGTGTGCTTGAGATACCCAAGATACCCAAGTGTGCCCAAGATACCCAAGTGTGCCCAAGATACCCAAGTGTGCCCAAGATACCCAAGATACCCAAGTGTGCCCAAGATACCTAAGGGTGCCCGAGATACCCAAGATACCCAAGTGTGCCCAAGATACCCACGTGTGCCTAGGATACCCAAGATACCCAAGTGTGCCCGAGATACCCAAGATACCGAAGTCTGCCCGAAATACCCAAGAGATACCCAAGTGTGCCCAAGATACCCTCGTGTGCCCAGGATACCCAAGATACCCAAGTGTGCCAAGATACTTAAGTCTGCCCGAAATACCCAAGCGATACCCAAGTCTGCCCGAAATGCCCTAAGTCTGCCCAAAATGCCCTAAGTCTGCCTGCTGCTTTCAGGATCAGCTGATCAAGTTTTTGTTAGTGGCATAAGAAGTGTCGTTTCCTAGCTCCATATAGAGTTGCCTGGAGATGATGGTCAACTTGAACATACAGAAAACAAGATGAGTTTTGCTGTGTGTGACAGCGAAAGGAGGTGAAAGATCATTGGCTGGATTTCACATACACTACATGGTGGCTCGGCAAAACTTATCAGTATCACCAAGTCCTGGTACAAACACTGAACTCCACTGAAGTGTCAATCGAGATCTGAGATCGGTAGAGACGAGGCCGGGAAGTTGGTCATATGTTCATGACATCACAGTCGGTGGCGTAATTACACCTCAGACTTTCTCTCTCGGCAATCCTATCAATATGTAACTAAGCTCTGCGTGTTTAATCTAGCCTGGCTTGTGATTGGTTGTGATAATCATCCCCTCGGCCGACCGGAGAAAGCTTTCTGTCATTCTACCTCATTGATGTCAACCTGAGACGTTGTCTGCTTCTTATTTTTTCTTTCCTCAATTTCGGATTGAAAGTTGTGAAGACTTGGATTTTACCTGTGACACGAGTGGTATGTAGGGATATCTAACCAGTAATCAATTTCAGCCTAGCCTACATACCGTTGACTATTTCATCGTCTATTTCGTTGTCTATTTCGGACTGGCTTTTCAAGGGAGTGAGGGAGACTCAGTTTGACGCTTGGTTTATAATAGGTGTTTACAACATCTCCTACTACACAACTACCTTGGGTACATACCATTGCATACTTCGTTGTCTATTTCGACGTCTATTTCAAGGCCGTGAGGGAGACTCAGTGTAACACCTGGTTAGAAGTTTACATTTCCTACAACCACTTACCTGTGAGTCAAACATAGACAGGAAAAGTAATGTCTCTTATCAGTGAACAACTCTCACTACTGTAGGACACAGATTTCTGGAATCAGAGTGGAATATACATAAAAACAGGAATATATACATATTAACAGCAATGAACTGGAAAAGCAAAAAGATCGGCAACTTTGCCGTATTGAAGGTAAGAAATGGTACATGAAACGGATTCACTTAGTAATCCTTAGATCAAGTGTTTGTCATTAGAGCTGAAATCTTGATAATTGTATTTAATAGGTTTTGGATTGTACTATTGACAATTTTTATATTACATTCATTTTTTTTTTTCGAAATCAGCACTTAGTCAATCCACATTGCTCTAGTAATAACATAAGTATTTGATCATCCTTATAATTCAGCGAAATTGGACCATGAATAATAAACATCATATAAGATAGGTAGGGCACTTCGAGATAGGTTCACAGTGTGAAATTAGCATGGGTAAAGAATTATTTTGTTTTTAGCCAAAACCAACATAAAGTACTGAAACTTGAAAATATATTGTGATTCACAGGTATATTTAAACTAGTGCCTATAGAGACTGTTGCCCCAATTACAATAACCCCTAAACAAAATGCATTGTATTTCACCTGTTAACTCAGACTTCCTGTCTCCAAAGACCACTTTCAGATTTTCCGGTCAGCGAGCATTTTTAACAGGTTTTGATGTACAGTATACGTACTGTATATGTTCCTTTAACTGCTACTGGCTTTATTTATTGCTAGAGGATTCAGCCTAGCTCTCAAGCTGATTTAAGTTTATAAACATATATATATATATATATATATATATATATATATATATATATATATAGAGAGAGAGAGAGAGAGAGAGAGAGAGAGAGAGAGAGAGAGAGAGAGAGAGAGAGAGAGAGAGAGAGAGAGAGAGAGAGAGAGAGAGAGGGGGAGGGAGGGAGGGAGGGAGGGAGAGAGAGAGAGAGAGAGAGAGAGAGAGAGAGAGAGAGAGAGAGAGAGAGAGAGAGAGAGAGAGAGAGAGAGAGAGAGAGAGAATACTGTGATTTCTAAACGTATGGCAGCACTGATGGATGATCTATTGTGGCTCCACCTACTTGGTAGAAACTGAACTCAAACTTGATATGGAGGTAACTCAGGGTAGATCATTGAAAATCAGAAAAGATTATTGAGAGCCCAGACGTTTAACCCAGACTTGGGGCAAGTCTATGGGGTTCACAGTCCAATTAACAAGGTTGCTCTGCCTTTTTATAGCTCTTAACATATGTTTCTCTAAGTGCTTAGTAATTTAACAGGTTTTTTGAGCAGGTATTGATGTTTAGTACATGACTTGATTTCTCCTCACGATATAGGTTAGCAGATATGTCAGGGCAGTAACTTTGTGATTAACCTGTACGTGCCCAGACGGCCAACTTTTTTTCGTGATATCTTTTGAACTGGATGATGATTTTTTAAAAAAGAGAGAGAAGTATTGATAAGAACTAAACAAATAATCTGCATTATTTTTAATAGCCTGACCCCTGGTATCTGGTGAGTGATATAAGTGCATAAATAGTTAGGTTTTGGGGCTACAGGCATGAAAGGGTTACGATCTTGTCTTAAAATCGTTACAGCGGTCTTGTTCAGAGTGCGCTGTAATAGATTTGTCGCAAGTCTACCTGTCTACCGGTGTGTCTGTGCGTCCCTCGTTTATCACCTGGGTTACCTGCCATCGCGGGCTGCCGCGGTGGCGAGAAGATCAACCTTTAGTCAAGGCTGCCACAGCTGATCACGGCTTTCGCGGCAGGCGGGAGAGAGGCTGAGGGAGGTCTGGTGCATGTTAACACTCATGCTGCGGGTCGCTGATTAGACCAATGAAAAATTACGCAAAAAGCCGAAAAAATGACCGAAACCCTAGCAAATGGGTACTCATCTGAGAGAACTCCGCGAGAGCTATCCAATGAATACCAACATGACAGGGTTCAGATGATTTCTCTGCGTCTTTGCGTTCTTGTACTTTGGACAAATGTATACTCAGCATATGAAGGGTTATAATAACATCTTCGTGCAGTCTCACGGCTATTTTGGTTTCCAGGCCTTAGAGACAGACGGCTAACCTGAGAAACTTATAATGTAAGGTGACGCATAATTTATAGATGTGATTGCGTCATATGGTCATGGATACAAATTGATATGGCTCAATTCAGCATAAGCATGCATTATCACGATACAGTTAGCACTAGTTATGAACTATGGTCAGTACTACATCAAAGTCTTTAAGTCAGCTGGGAGTCTGGGTCTCATTTGGACACTCAAACTCTTAAAAGTCAAATCATCCAATTTTTTCTATGAGTAATTTCTTAAAATGTCAATTTTAATTTTTTAATTTATAATTAATTTTTTTCCATCTCAGCACAATTCCTATGATATTGTAAGAGGATATTATGCCTTATTTCTGTAAGTAAATACATGTATATATTATATAATCTTAGTATAATTATATTGTGGCCTCCCTTGAAAAATAGGAGGCCCAAAAATTTACAAATGGCATCTTTGGACACCCAATCTCTCAACTCTGGCTAATACCCTATTAACTACACCATAGTTGATTGCACAATGTGACAATGCTGGTTGGTCAATAAGGTTCAGAGGAAAATGTCAACTTTTCAAGGATAAGGATCCTACAGTAGTCTTCAGTTTATACGGTAGCTGGTGTGACATTTGGACCAGTGCCAATTTTAGTGCTTCTCCTTCACCTTAAACCACTTCAGGATGATAGCTACTAAGCACAAAGGAAATAGACACTTCAGAAATGCAATGTTTGTTTGATACTGATAGATTTTGCATTATTACTCTTATACTAATTGATATGTAATTTGTCATGTTTTATCATGTACTTGAGTGTAATTGATTTATTTGTATTGGGCGGCATACAGGAGTGGAATTAGTTCTTAAGTAGAGATTAGCGTATCTTTCTTAAGGTGAAGTTTTCTGTTGGCCAAATTCTGTATTTTTCATCTCAAAGAATATTAAGTGGAGGTCATCTAAGTGCAAGTTATCTCCATGTACAAGTCTTGCTTTCATTCTCCTCCATGTGATTTTCATCTATAAATTATGATTTTTTCATCATTTCTGTTTTATTTCAGAAAAAGTCCCCAGATAATTTTAATGACTAGAGAGCATTTTTTAGTGGGCTGCTGTATTGGGAATTAAGATAGTAATTCCTATGGGGATATTGTATTCTGTGGCCTATGTTATCTTCAAGGCAGGGTAGTGGTTTTAGGGTCTATCTGGCACTAAACTGATGCTGACTCATTGCATTGATAGTAAGATCATATCTTTAGATTGGGTAGCCTAGAAGCTAGGCTATTATAGATAACTATTCTTGTTATATCTTTATTCTGACTCTTCATCAATAACTCAAGCACGTCATGTTTGACTGTCATTTTTTCTCATATTTTCTCACTTTAAGCCACCAACATGGATTTTAATTATATATTTTGGCCCATGATGATTTGTCCATGAAACATGGTCCATTGGTCCATGCAATGATTGTGAAGTAAAGCAAAACATGTTACACGATCAATCATATTTTGACTGAGAAAAATGGTCAACCATCTTTTGTTTATTTTGATTGATGGTTTAGAGATATAGCATTTAGACTACTTTTTGTAAGGCAACCCAGAGCAGCATTCAAGTATACTTGCTACAAGTCTGTTTTCTGGATCTTTCCTTAGTCTCACTGATCTATACTGAGTTGATTTCACTCCTGGTTTAGTTCTGAAGTAATCCTCAAGGGGGACACACCTAAACTGTTTTTTTTGTAAAACTGCAACACATGAAAACTGTGCTGCGATCTATAGTTTGAAAGAGACATCAAACCTTACTTAACACCCAGTATATATAGTGGTTGGAGATTATACCTAACTCAGCCTGAGATTCAGGATACCATTCCAGATAAATGTGAGGACCGCAGGACAAGGGTAGGATTTTTATCACCAAAACTGTCACCAGTGAACTATATCCATGATGATAAAGCGCTAGTCGGTCAACTTCTGAAATATGACGATAAAGTCATGCATGTCAGACTTTATCAAGTGCAAACATAAACATTGTCACAATCCTAAGATAAACAATGCCGCTACCAGGCGTGTTATAAATAATAAGCGGAGAGTCTGTACCTCATACCATGACCCCAGTATGCTACATGTATGTACATGTCGGTCCAAGGATCGCTGCTTTTGTTAACCCTTTAACGCATTTATGCTTAAAGTACTGCTTAGAAATTGTCGTCTGGAGCGGTGATATTTTTAGAAATAATTTGGTGATAAAGCGTGAATTCCCAAAATAATTGAAGGAGTGTTGTAGGCTTCATTTTAGGCAATGTTTCTCTTTCAAATATTTTTTGAAAGATGCTTTCATTGGAGAGGTATCTGATTTTTACGGTACTACCAAAGGCAGAACCTCCAAAGAACTTTTGGCAATGGGCAAGCTTTTCAAAGCCAACATGCAGGGAGGTTAGGGGTGTGGTCAGTAAATGGCACTGGTAGTTTAAGAGTTAAGGCAGGTTTTGCATCGTCATATGTGCATTGGTTGAATAGATATGCAATAGCATTTGTCACTGTGATCGAGGGTTCTATGAAAAAGGAAATTTTATTTTAAAAGTGGAATTTTTTATTTCAAGGGAAATAACTAAGTGGTTATTCCAACAAAAAATTTATTCTTTCCTGTAATGCAACCCTAACAAGTTTTTACTTAAAAAAATTGCGACCCTGAATTTTTTCCCTACCTCCCAACTCCCAATCAACATAAACACAGGATTAGAACACACAAATATAGCTGCCATGATGTACGCAAAAAAAAATAATAATCCAAAAATTCTTTTTACCTACGTACCTACTCTATTAGTTCTGACCATTATAGGAAACAAACAATTTTGTTTAGGCCTTAGTCAAGTGTGATAGGGTTTAGGTGGTGAACCCTTAACCCTATGGGTATCTCCTGCCTCGAGGGTATTAACCCTTCCAATGCTGAGACAACTTTCATCCAAAGCACAAGGAGGCAAAAATTTTGAAAACCATCCAAACCCTGTCATGTTGGTACTCATTGGATAGCTCTCGCTGAGCACTCTCAGATGAGTACCCATTTGCCAGGGTTTCAGTCAGTTTTCAGGTTTTTGCATCTTTTTGTATTGGCCAAATAAGCCACCAGCAGCATAAGGGTTAAGCATATATACATATATGCTAGCTATTCACCTCTATGATTTTGGAGATCAGATGTCAACTCGTTCATGCCTTCAGGTCTCTCTGACAAGTGTGGATGGGATTTATGATAACATTTAAAATAACTCATGAATAAAGCAAGGATTCTCAAGCTACTGGCCACTTTTGGGCCTTATTTGTGTAAGCATCAACCCTTTTAATGCTGAGGCGACCTTTGTCCAAAGAACAAGGACAAAAAAAGTCATTTTTCAGGGTTTTTGCATCATTTTGTTATGGTCACCAGCCACCAGCAGCATGAAGGTTAATATGAAATGAATTGGACATCTAAATTGCTCCTAAGTCTATGGACCTTCAGTTTCTGAAATAAAGCATTAGTCTAAGAATGAATTGAATCAAATATCTCAATAGTTTGTAAGTATTTGGACCATATCTGCCAAAAATGAATATCAGAATGGATTTGTTGAATATCTAAACAGTAAAGCTTGATGTCAGATTTGCTCAGCTGAGAGATCCTGTCTACTGTATGTGTCATTAACCCACTCACACTTAAAGCGGCCAAAACAGGCCTGACAATTTTGATAATACTTTTCTAACAAAAGCGTTTTTTTGAAAATATTTGAAGGAGAAATGTTAATCAGAAGCCAAGCAACAACTCTACTTCAAATATTTTGTGAACTTTCGCTTTATTCAAAAGTTATTTTCAAAAATATGAGAGAAGCAGACGATACATTCTAGAGAAAGTCTGAGTGCTAATGGGTTAAGCAGAGGTGATGTCCTCTTAGTTCTGTCTGCTGCCCCTGAAAGGACCCACTTCAGCATAAAATCATAGGCAGTCTATCATGGACAATCAGACACGCCACCCGCAACACGCACGCATCATCGGGCCTGGGAGCAAGATCAATCTGACGATGACCCGTTCGCTTACAATGACAGCAACGATAATAAAAAAGGATATTCCACCTAAAAAAAATTGTTTCATATCAACTTCCCTTCAATCAATCAAATCAAAATTATGTGGAAACAGCTGAATATAATTGAAATCCTGCATGGTTGGTACTCATCTGATTGCACTGTGGAAGAGCTTTCCAATGAATACCAACATGACACGGTGTAGATGGCTTTTAAACATTTTGGTGGTACTTTGTCTTGTATTGCCTTAGCATTGAAAGGGTTAAAAATGTCAGTCTATGCAGTTAGTTTCATAACTGCTCACAAGAGGGAGCCAAAGGTTTGGACTGACCACTAGATAGATGACGCTAGTTAACATCTTTTGAATCACTTTTGAATCAGACATAAATCTACAAAATACTTGAAGAGCAATTTTGAATGGATTCGGATCAAATTCATCAAGATAGTCAAAATACCTTTCACTTCAAATATTTCAGAAAAAATGCTCTGGTGTCAAATGCGTCATCAATAGGGTTGGGAATCGGTTGCAATTTCATGATCGATAATCAGTTACAGCCAACCGATCGATTATCGATCATAATCAGTTCATCGCACTTTTGCAGTTATTGGGTACTAGAGGTCTAGAGCCTAATAATAAGTGATAGTGTATGACAATTACTTGCTATTAGCACCTACCTTAAATTCGTTTTGAAGTGTTTTTGGAGCTTAATTCCATAGCAAGAAAGCTGATAACTTCTCTGTCATTTAGTTCTATATTTTGCCACTAGGTGTCACTTTTTCCGATTATTATCAATTGCCAGTTTCGTAATCGTTTAATCAGAATCAGAGAGGTAAACGATTGATTATTGATTATAATTGATGATCTTTCCAACACTATTCATCAAGTAGTCAAAAGTAGTCAGAATAGATTTGGGTTTGATCAGGTGTGAATGGGTTAAAAACCCATAGTTAATGAACCCTTAACCTGCTAGCTGTTAGCAGGGATAGAGAGGGTGATTTGACAAGATGTGCATGTATTAGGTGATGGGAGTAGATCATGCAGTACAGACTGTCTAGAGGAGGAACTGAGGAAGGAAGGTCAGCTCTCTTTAGCAGCCTAATCTTGTTTGATTGATGTGGATTTAACAGGATTTAAGGGAAAGGTGAGAACGGTGATTGAAGGAGCTCGGTTGTGTCTGTAAGGAGGCTGGTAGGTCAGGAGGGTCAGGGGGTAAGAGAGAAAGGGGGGGGGGGGAGGCTGGGTCACTAGGGGAATGGGTCAGCTGATCAGGGTTATAGTGGTGATGAGGATGATGATAGTTGTGATGATTATGATGATGATGATAGTGGTGATGAGGATGATAGTTGTGATGATTATGATGGTGATGATAGTGGTGATGATGATGATGATGATGATAGTGGTGATGATGATGATGATAGTGGTGATGATGTTGATAGTTGTGATGATTATGATGATGATGATAGTGGTGATGATGATGACGATGATGACGATAGTGGTGATGGTAATGACGATGATGATGACGATGGTGAAAATGGTTATGATAGTTGTGATGAGCTGGATACTTGCAATTATGGTTGGTATCATATTCCTAAATTTCTCAGAAATTCTGAGTCTTGTAAACAAGTTATTCAGCATGCCTTCATAGACATTAAACTATCGTTCCATGATGCTAGATGAAACTGATCTGCTAAACAGCTTTATTTTCTTGTAGCAATCCAATGAACATGTCCAGCGAATGGTGTATTTCCCAGCCCACATCAGAAGTAATCTCTTTACCATGACACTGATGGACAAACCTAGCAAAGTCCTCGATTATAATTGCTGGTAATACACAGGGTGAAGAGTTTACCTACAATGCCCCTCTTCGTCCGTCAGCAGCGTCGGCGGCCATTTGTAGTCAGTTGACTTGTTCGCGTAATCGGCTGAAATAAACGTGTTTGTGATGAGATGAAGAAGTTGTTGGGGTGGAAGGACTACACCTCGTGGCAATTTCCTTCTGCCAGCCCCTAGCATGTAGCCCCCCCCCCCCTCACCCCCTTCCCTAAGGTATTATTATCCCTCATTATGAGTATTAAACCTCTCATCCGACTGTCCCACTGTTTATAAAAAAGTCAGGCCACAAGAAAAGGAATATCATCTTATCATTATGCTTTATTTGGAAATAACTTACATTTTAGGAATATATATTTTGCTTATAGATTATATTTAATTCCGTTTTCTAATTGTAGAATTGATATGTATGAATTAAGTTTCATATAAACTTCTTGTATAGGATTGCAAAATTTTGGAACAAAAGACAAAGATTAGGTTATTTGATGGACTATAGTTATGTGGGATCCTTTCAGGTCATTGAGTACTCCTGAGCACCATGTTATCTCTCTCTGCGCGAGGTAATGAGGAAGAAATGAGGGGATCAGGGAACCGCTCTAAAGAGAACAAATTACAATTATTTCACTTGACTGTCTCAGCCAATCAGAAGCCAGCGTTAGTGAGGAAAATGACCGGGGAATCGAAAAATCACCATCAGGGAATTAGCCAGTGAGGTGGAAGGATTTGATTTTCCTCATCATGGGAGATTATATGGATCAAATAGACTTGGTTTCTGGTTGCAATTGGAATTTCATTTAGCATCATTTTTTTTTTGCTAAATTGCATCATGACTAGCCAATTTTAACTCATTATGTGCATGACAAAACAAATTGCAGTTGTTCTTCTAGTATTTCTCTAGGCAGAGTCCTATCCAGGGGTGTCCAAATATTTTAGTATCGAAGCACAGTCAATATGTCCTGGAGCACGGTAATTTTAGGCGACCATGGTCGATGAATATTGTCACCTGGTGGCACTGGTAGATTAGCCCTTGTTGCAAAAGTTAAGTCCAAGACAAATCAAAAGTCAATATTACGAAATGGAGTTCACTGTTTTTTTAAAAAAAACAATATGTATCAAAATTTAAAAAAAAGTGAAATATCAGGCTCAATTGGTCATATTTTGTGAACATTTTCCAGTTAAACAGTACTTTAGGTTTTTTGGTGTGTCGCACGTTTTGAAGCCTCTGTCGCACGCTGGTGCGACAATGCGACAGTTGGACACCCCTTGTCCTATCTAGCAGTTCTTCTTGGCATCAGCTGGACACCCAAATCCTCAAATATCGCCCCTCAGGATACCCTGATTAGTCTGTGATTAATTTCATAAAATGTCACTTTCAAGCACATAATTGATTTTTCTCCACCTCGATGCAATTCAGAAGACATTGTATGAGGATATCATACAATGTTTATTTATGGTTGTCATCTGTGTATATTGTGGCCTCCCTTGAAGAGTAGGAAGCCCCCAAATTTTACAATTGACAATTTTGGGTACCCAATTTCTAAATCCTGGCTAAGAATATAGGTAATGCTTGCAGTGAATCTGGACACTAGCCTCACCTAAAACCATCTAAACCCTGTCATGTTGATATTTATTGGATAGCTCTTGCCAAGTACTATTAGATGAGTACCCATGTGCCAGGGTTCCAATCAATTTTCAGGAATTTTGCATCATTTTGTATTGGCAAAAATTAGCCATCAGCAGCATGAGGGTTAAAGTTGTGTTCTGCCCATAAGTGTGTGTTCTGTTTGGTGTTCGCCTAAAGTATGTTTGAGATGACTAATTCGTCACGCTATCTCTAACTAGGACCAGAGGCGATTAGCTTAGCGGTGCTATAATGATGTTTTATTGACTTCCATCACAGCGGCTATTCCGATCTCCCATCATTTGTAAAGGCTTTGATCAAACAATCATCTTGTTGTGATGAATTTGCTTGTTCTCTGAGCTGGATAATCCGGCCTTCACTAATCACCTCTAGCAGTTAACCCATTCATGCCTGTAGCGACCAAATCGCCTGTCTATTTTGGCAATTTCTTTTTAACGAAAGCAGTATTCAGAAAATATTTGAAGAAGAAATGTTGGTCAGAAATAAACATGCACTTTTCCTTCAAATATTTTAACAATTTATGCTTTATTTCTACATTATTTTCAAAAACGTCATAGATACTGATGATTTTTTAAGGGGATCCTAGGCATGAATGGAATGAAGCTATCTGTAATAACCCAATAACAGGAATATACATTTCACGATAGGGCAATATTTTGTTTGTTTTATTTTTCAGGTGACTATCCTATTTACTCTACGGCAATTAAAGATTCTTGAAAGTAATGTTTTATCTCTTTTTCAGATGCAGTAACATGAGATTTTGGATTTTGTAAATTTTTGGTCGAAGTTCAAGTTGACACATTAAGATTGCATATTAGTTTCACAAATGACTAATAGATGGCGTGTTTTGTGTTTTTCAGGTTGTTACGCCGCAGCGCGTGGGCAATGTCTTCCAGTACGAGCCTCCCCCTGCCGTGAAAGGGAACGTTCAACAACAAGAGGACTATGATGTACCCCCGTCACGATACTTCCCCGAAACCTACGACACCCCGACACATTCACACCACGCCATCGACACACAGGGAAACTATAACTCACCCTCGAGGACTCTAAACCACAAATCGGCGCCATCTTCCAAAATGGCCGCCGCGGATCAGGAGATCTACGATGTGCCTCCTTCGCACGCGAATGACTGTGGAGGTACCTACGATGTACCGCAATCTAACCGATCTAGTGCCATATCTATGATGTCGACAGGTTCGGCGAGAACCATGTCAAGTAGTGCTTCCAATCTTAGTCTACCTGTGTGCTCGAACCCGCCTAGTAGTAATGGCGGTTCCGCACGCTCGAGCAGCAGCGAACTATCGGCACAGGATATCTACGATGTGCCCCCTATGAACCCACAACCGCTACGGAAAAATATGGACACTGTTCAACATCACCCTCAGCAGGAAGTGTACGATACCCCACCGAAAATGGGTACGCAATTTCAAACACCCCGACCTACTTCCTGTGATGATTACGACACACCACGTTCCTCCCTCATGGTGGAGAAATCGAAACTGAACACAACAACGGGAAAATCGCTGATCGAGGAATATCAAGTTCCGATGACAAAGGAATCGCGAAAAACTGATAGCGGTATTGGTGAAAATGAATATGATACCCCGCGCAGCAGTCAGGGTATCGAGGATGTCTATGATATACCGCCCCCTAGTGGCAGTCGACCAAGTAGCATGGAGCATGTCATCGATGAAATGTACGACGTACCCACCAACAATAGCCCTGCCGATATGAAAACCGTGGGCCGCGTACAGGGGCTCACCGCCTCGGGGAAATTAGACCATACCTACGTTTACGATATTCCGCCGCAGGTGACGCGCGATTCGACGCTTTCTCATTCAGACTCGCAGGGGTCGTCGGATAACACGGACGGGAGGTCATCCATGTACAGCGCGGGTTCGCGAAGTTCCATTTCAAGCTCGGATGTTCCGAACGTTCCGTATGAGGAGCTGTTGCTGGATCTGGATGCCGCCTTGGAACTGCTGATCAAACTTCAACAGGACGTGCACAGTTCCACAACGCGACTTCTAGCCTTCGTTTCCAGCACATGGCGTAAGCGCGAAAACCTCGAGCCTCGCCTCTACGATGTCAAGGTCGCGTGCAGCTGCGTCAAAACCACCCTTCAGGAGTTTGTGGAGTTCGCGCAAGGCGCCCTCGCGAATTCCGCCAAGGCTGCCGATAAAAACCTTGTCGTGAAGCTGCATCGGTTGCTTGTCCCAATTCAGGACACGCTTCAGGTTATTACGAAATCTATGAAGAACCTGGACGAGGATAAATGGTCGTTGGGTAAGCTGGAGAACGCAGCAGGTCAACCCGGGGACGATCTCGGCCATGTTGTTCTGCCGTCCAAGGAGCTGTCGGTACAGGTGAAAACCCTCGCGTCGTTTATCCAGGGGAATGCGACGCTGCTCTTCAAGCGATCGAACGATTCGATGGGCATTCCCGGCAGACCATTGGGCCCCAAACCCAAACCGCCCGTGGCACCCAAACCGAAAAAAATTGAGCGCATGAGCAGTCTACAGGAACGCCCTCTACCGGCACCACCTATGTCACAGCGACCGCTGCCCTCTCCGCCAAAAGAGAAGGAAAAGACGCCTGCGGTTCCCGCAAAACCGAAACCTACACGGGCACCCCAAGAGGTGTACGAGAATCCGTATGAAAACGATACGAAGGACTGGCTGCGAGATTACGATTACGTAGCTCTCGAGAGGGAGGATGAGGTGGAGGGGGAAAAGAAGGAGAAGGAGATAGGAGAAGATGGCGATAAAACGAGTTCGGTTCACGAGACCGATAGTAACGAGAATATTTCTAAAGATGATGAGAAGAAAGGCGATGATGAGAACGAGAGTAAAAAAGAGGAGGAAAAGGATGAGGTGGACGGTGAAATGAAAAGCCCGCAGAAGGAAATAAACAATACGGATGGCGTGGATGGTAAAATAAAGGTCAAGGCCTCCAGCGAAGAGCCTCCGGAATTAACACCCAAGCAGAAGGATCGTCTAGCTGCGCTTGAGAAAGAGTCACAACGAAACGTTGAGACGGACATGAGTAATTTTGTGGCACCGAAGCCCTCACCTTATTTCGCTAGTAAACTTCACCCCAGCGATCGACAGGTGCTGGCGTTCTACGGCACGCAGGCCGACGCTCTTGCCACGCACTTAACTAACGCTATCGACGCTTTCTTCAACTGCGTGGAGTACAACCAAGGCCCTAAGGTCTTCATTGCGCACAGTAAATATGTAATCGTAGCCGCGCACAAGTTAGTGTACATCGGGGACACCCTTCATAGGAACTTACTGAACGATGAGGTTCGCCATAAAATCATGTACTGCGCAAACTATCTTTGCGATTGTCTAAAAGTGACAGTTACAACAACAAAACAGGCGGCGCTACAGTTCCCATCGGTGGTCGCCGTTCAGGAAATGGTGGATTGTGTGGTAGGCGTGTCACAAGCGACCAATGAACTACGACTCGTGATCAACCAGGCAATACGGCTATAGCCGCCTGTCGTCAGCATTTATGTAGTATCTAGAACCTCTATGAATGTGATATAAATGGTTTCATACAGTAAAATACTATACAATGCCCACCTCGAAATGTGATAGCATTCTGCGAATTTTTTATCCTCAAATGCAAAAATGATCTAAATTGCAGTTTCTATTTTTGGTGATGGATTTTTTGACAGTGCAATCATAAAAATATTGAAAGTTTTATAATGTGATTTCTATGGGAAAGAGTTTTTTAAACAAGGGACAATGAACAATTTTTAGATTTATGCTAATTTATCCGCAACAGAATTCAGAAATGGGTGTGTATGAATGCTGTTGTATTTGTCCTCACTAAGGTGATACGGTAACTGTAGGGTGATAACTATTGGGTGATAACTTCACTAGGGTGATAAATAGGGGGATAAAAATATGTTCCTCATCACCTGAAATTCTTAGAAAACACCAGGTCTCCGAATTCTGCTTTTCTCTTTGTTGTATTCTTGTTTTTTGGATAACAGGAAATTGGGAAATGCCACCCATATCTCACTTTAGTATAAAAATAAATTTATTTAAAATCTTTTTAAAGATCCCATCATGATAATTTCTTCTTATGAAAGTTTCAAGATACAACTTGTGGAAATTCACAGTTTTAACAATTTTCTTTCATATTTAAGAGTATCTATCTATTCATGAAAAATAAGAGTATCAATCTATTCTGAAAAAAAGGGTATCAATCTAAATGTGGTTTATATTGGTGAAAAACTGAAAATGGGGTTGACTCTTGAGATGAAATTTTCCTGTTTTATAGTTAATTTACCAAGATTTTAGCGTTGTTCCGATTTTGGTATAACTGTTCAAACAATGTGTGATTTATTGGTAATTGTTCCAAGGTGAATTTGAGTGAATTTTGAGGCCTGGATCAGTAGTAGAGTGGCTGGCTTTTTATAAAGCAATAAAGGCTGATGTAAATATCTCCTATTATAGAATATTGTATACAGATGACGTTGGCTTCCACAGTAAGAAGCGAGTATTTGTACTGTCGGCTTTGTAAGATATATCTTCATAAACTTAAATGTGATAATGTCATAACAAACGTGGCTCTTGCTCTGATTCCATTGGCTACTACTAATGCATAGGTAATTGTAATAATAATAATGATGAACCCTTCCAAGGCTGAGGCTACTTTCATCCAAAGCACATGGACGCAAAGATTTTTGAAAATCATCTTAACCCTGTCATGTTGGTATTCATTTGAAAGTGCTCGCTGAGTACTCTCAGATGAGTACCCACATGCCAGGGTTTGTCATTTTTCAGATTTTTTGCATAATTCTGTATTGGCCAAATTAGCCACCAGCAGCATATAAGGGTTAATGATGATAATGATATAATGATATAATGATAATAATGATAATAATAATAATAATAATAATAATAATAATAATAATAATAATAATGATAATAATAATAATAATGATAATAATAATGATAATGATAAAACTGCAGTACCGCTCTCTGAATATTTAGGCATGGGATTTGTGTTTCATTTCAAGGGGTTTCATTTTATGAGGATTGACTTTTTATAAACAAGCAACATGTCTTTGGTGTTGACAATGTCTGCTTAGCAAGTTAATGACCTCTTGTGACCTTTCATTAACCCATTATGCCCGAAGTTCCACTTGATAAAAAAATTGACTTTATCGAAAATTTATTTGAAAATTTTAATTGAAAATGAAAACATTGACAAACTAATTGAAGGAGAATTGTGGATTGAGTTGAAATGAACAATATTTCTTCAATTTTGTACCCAGAACTACTTCTGTCAGAAAGATATTAACAAACAGGCCATTTTGCATATTACGGCATAAATGAGAAATTAGTTTTAAGGTAGAGTGGAACTCTTTCTCATCGCGATATGACCTAGAGGTTGAAGGGGATTGATGGATGAATTTATGCAAATAGAATCTACTACCGGAAAGTTTCTCTAAAATAGCTATGTATTTTGGGGGCACTGCAAGTGTGCATGGGCTTACCCTTTTCATATATAGAGGCCACGTAAGGCCTTACTATTTTGGTAAAATTTCTCTGATAAAGTATTATTTGGAAAATATTAGGAAAAATGTTCATCAGAACTTGCATAAAAATTCTTCATAAACTATTTCTTGAAATCATGCTTCATTTATTAGCTATTTTCATAAGTGTCTGAGATCCAAATAGCAATGAATGGGTTGAGCTGCCTGCAGTATTATATATACTTAAATGTTCATCTAAATCAAACTGCATGCTGGGAAATTGCAGTGCATTGTGGGGCAAAGAGCCAGAAGATTTGTAAATAATTTTGTGATCACCAATTTGTGTACAGTTGTGTAAAATAACACTTGTTTTTATATATGACTTTTGTATGATAGAGAAGTCCTTATCATCATGTGATTAATGTATGTTACTCTTTATATTGCGCAACCTAGTTATGCTTTGATACAATGCAAATATAGGTCAAACCTGGCCAGAGGACAAAAATAGGTAAACCTGACCAGGGGGACAAATATAGGTCAAACCTGCCCAGGGGGACCACAGGCATGACAGGTCAAAGGTGGTCTTTTTAGCAAGGTGTTTATTAAACCAATATCGCCTACGAGTTCTTATAGAAATCGTCGTCTGGATGTTAGATACTTTTGACAATATCTTAGGAATTGAGAATATTTTTACAAAATATTTGAAGGAGAGTTGTTGATTATGTTCTTTTAGCGTATCTTCATTTTCTAAACCCTGATCATCAACCTAGTCAGGCAGCTTTTGGCTGCGATGAGCATTAACCCATTGATGCCCACAGCAGCCAAAACAGCCTGACAATTTTTAAATCTGGGAAAATATTTTAAGGAGAATTATCAATAAGAACAATACCACCAACTCTCTTTCATATATTTTGTAAAATCATTTTCTTTTCCAAAATTATCGTCAAAAGTATCATTGATCCAGATGACAATTTCTAGATGCTCTCATAACCCTTCCAAAGCCAAGGCTACTTTCGTCCAAAGCACAAGGAGGCAAAGATTTTTGTCAACCAACAAAACCCTGTCATATTGGTATTCATTAGATAGCACTCACTGAGTACTCTCAGATTTTTCCCGAATGCCAGGGTTTCAGTCATTTGTCAGCATTTTTGCATCAATTTGTTTTGGCATAATTAGCCATCAGCAGCTCAAAGGTCTGGCATTAATGGGTTAAAAACAAAATAGTGCATTTCGCTTCTTGGGGGTAAATATGTCAGGCACCCTTGTAAGCAGATGGTCTCTCTTAACAGGTGTCCTCTTGGTCCAGGTTTGACAGTACTCTGATAAAAAGTGTCGTTACTATAGTAGTAAGCATTCTATTGTTTCCTACCATGCCATGCAACAGAGGGGGTCCCATTGGACATGACCACCATCGAGCTGGTGTTGCCTACTCTGTGACCGCAATTCGAATGTGAGGGCAGTGAGTGCCGGTCAGACCTTGTAGAGTAGTCCAGAGAGTACATTCTCCAGATATTGTCGTCTGCATCTATGATACTTTTGACAATAACTTTGAAATTGAGAATGATTTCAAGAAATATTTGAAGGAGAATTGTTGGTGATGTTCTAACTGACATTTCTCCATCAATATTTTCTTAATTATGCCTTTTCCTGTAGGATTTTATCAAAACCATCAGGCTGTTTTGGCCGCTTTGAGCATTAATTGGTTAAAGGCAGCTCAGCCATGATATCCCTAAAACAACCAGGCCTTTTTTTTCAATCAAAAGGTTCAGGATAATGATGATTCAACTACCACAGTCACTGCTTGAATGAAATGAGTACATTGGCATGGTGGAAACATAAATAGGAAAAAGGAACTTTTTGGGCTGTTATGTTCTGGTATTGAATTATACTTTCTTCATAATAACCCTTCTAAAGCTGAGGCTACTTTCTTTAAAAGCACAGGGATGAAATGTTTATTGAAAAACATTAAAACCCTGTCATGTTTGTGTTCATTGGAATCTCGCTGAGCACTCTCAGATGAGTACTCAATGCGCCAGGGTTTCAGTCATTTTTCTGTTTTTTTGCATCTTTTTGTAATGACCGAAGTAGCCACCAGCAGCATAAGGGATAAGACTGGTTAATTGATTCATTACTATAGCGTAAGATTTCCTCGCTTCATATGTTCAGTTTTCACAGTTTTGAAGTAGATTTTGTCGTTACAAATAACTTTTCAAGAATTAATAAGGTGTTTTCATTTGACAATGCTGTTAATGCCGCTGTTGTCATAAATTCAGTAGAGTTATTCTCAGTGTTTTGTAAGGTAGCGATCTTGTTTCAAGCTTATGTCATAGATATTTTTAAAACACACACAAAACTAAAGTTCATATATGTGCAATTTATACAGGTTGCAGATATTTCCTGATACCAATCAGGGTGCTTGTTGCAGCTTTATGTATATGTATCAATGAATTTGTATATATATATGTGTATATATATATATATATATATATATATATATATATATATATATATATATATATATATATATATATATATATATATATATATATATATATGTATATATATATATATTTATATATATATATATATTCATATACATATATATATATATATATATATATATATATATATATATATATATATATATATATATATATATATATATTCATATACATATATATATATAAACATATATATATATATATATATATATATATATATATATATATATATATATATATATATATATATATATTCATATACATATATATATAAACATATATATATATATATATATATATATATATATATATATATATATATATATATATATATATATATATATATATATATATATATATATATATATATATATATATAAATATATATATATATACATACATATATATATATATACATATATATATATATATATACATATATATATATATATATATATATATATATAAATATATATATATATATATATATATATATATATATATATATATATATATATATATATATATATGTATATATATATATATATGTATATATATATATATATATATATATATATATATATATATATATATATATATATATATATATATATATATATGTATTGATAATAACTGATTCCTCCTGGTGTTGGAGATACTAGGTTTATCACATACAATGTACAGAGACTGAAGAATGAAATAAATATACAGAATAAACAAATGAAAATAGTTTTTGTTACTGCACAAACTGCCGAGTTCATTTCAGCCTTAGATAAATTAAAACAGGTGGATATGAAACCAGCCGGTCAACCTGAATAGGCTAGCCTCAACCAATAGCCCAAACGTCATGCTCTGTCCATGCTCAGATGATGCTGGCGCACAGGTTTCACTGAAATGTAAATGATACGAGAGCACTGATTGGTCCTTGTTCCCTCTTGATCTCACTCTGATGCCAGATCAGAAAACTCTGTCGTGTCATGCCCTTAACTACAGTGAACTGGGATATGATAGACTCAATGGGACCAGGAAAAATGGTCCGTCATATGCAAAATCTGTCGTATACATATGACGAATACTTGATATGCATCGGACTGGGACCAAGCATATCGTCCGTCATATGCAAAAATCTGTCGTACAGTGGTCCGTCATATCCAAGTTCACCTGTATAGCGCATATAGTGATTGGTCTCTCGCTACGTATCCATTTTCTCCTTCATCTAAGATTTCATTCATCTCAGGCAGATTTTCTGGCAGTGCTCTTAATGCTAAATTAAGACGCTGATCTTTAAGTAATGTACCTTTTCATTATACCCATGTTTTATGATAGGCAAAGTATGAATCTATTTTGATTCATCATGTTTATTTTCCATATAAATCAGTACCACATAGATATTTTACAGACTTAAAGAACTGAATTTACCACACTGTGATCATCTCATCCTTTTTTTACTAATAATTAAATAAATAAATAAATGATAAAATAAATTATGATAATGAATAGATGAATATATGAAAACATCAACACAGAGATATTTAATTATTTTAGTTTGTTAGATTTAATTGCCACGTGTCTCGCAAAAATTTGAAATTTTGATTTGCTGACTTTTATAAGTGGATTTTTCAAACAGCTCCAGCTAATTACTTTCATGAATTCTTCGGAATCGACATACATGTACTTCAATGTATTTGTGTGAGAGGTTTTATCTGTATATTGAGCAACCTCTTTTCAATGGTGTAATGGATTTTTTTTTTAGTTTGCTGCTTCTCTAATAGAGGGCGAGCTTGTACAGTACCATCCAGGCTGGTGGCGGCCTCTATATGGTAACGCGGCTGTGGACTGGTTAAGGCTGTGATGCTGGTGACACACTCAAAATAAGACAACTCCTAGTTTAGCACTCCTGTACCCTTTCTAACAATAGTTATCCAATCCCTGAGGTCTTGGTGTTTCAAATATAGGTTTTCTTTAACTTACCTGCTTGAGCTGACCTCAATATAAGTACAGTTTCAATTTTACAGTGTTTTACCTCAAATGAGGTTTTCTTGATCAATAAAGGTCCATTTGATTTATAAATACCATACATGTCTGCGAAATATACTAGGCTAGGGCAACTGAAAGGCAAATTTGGAGTTCCTGCAAGAGAATACCTTACAGCATGCGATTTTGGTGGAAACTTTTACTTGAGAAAGTAGGTCACTATGGTCAGACATGTTGACACAATGGTCAGTAAAATATATTGAAGTATGCTGTCTTTTTAACTTTCTTACTATTTGCATATTTCATTTTATGAATTTTGGAGAGGGTAACTGAATTCGACAATCCGATATGAGGAAGTGAAACGGAAAATGCAAACTCTGAAGTGGACCGATTTAAGTATTACTCTTTCGAAGAGACGGTTTATGATTATCAGTTGGAGGATACAGAGAAGGCTTCAGTGATAAAACTAATGAGACCACTTAATTGATTAAACTGTTAACAGGGAAAGAACGGACATGGACTGTTGGGCTGTAAGGGTCTCCGTGACTAAAATTTAATGGCCTGCCTATGTATAGAATGATGAATTGGGCAATTACCGAGGGAATGATACCGTTATATAAATTGAATTATATTATATTTTATTATGGTATCTTATTATTTCATTCAAATTATCATATATTAATATATGAAGATGACAAACTGTTATACTGGATAGAACTGAAGGGAGGGGGGGGGGGGGGGGAGAGAAGAGAGGAGTAATAGGACATATGAGCGGGTAATATGGATACTTATTACATATCAATCCGTGGAAACAGTTAACACCAAAACTGCTGAATTTCAGCAATGATCCCAGGTCCATATAGGTGGCGCCAAAGTTGCAAACAATCATAGAGCTGTATGACGTCGTCCCCTTAGCACCGTAGGTGCTAGAGTGCGCACTCCCATTGTTGCACCATTAGCCGCGGCACGACGGCGTGGGGAACAATCATGGCGGCCAGTTAAGGGCAAAATACCGCAACGTCGTGGCCCGTGGCCGTGCACGCTATGAAACAGTCATGACAGCGCTTCTCCTGCGCCGTACTTAATGTTTAAAAAATAATATCTCGGCTTCCCATGGATCGATTTTGATGCGGTTTGGTTCGTTAGAACTGCCGTAATTCATTCTACATGGACTAGTGTTTTAATTTGCAGGAAGTTAGTCAGGATATCATAAACAACTCCCCGTCAAATACTTTGAAAAAGTCATTCTCAGTTCCAAGGTTTTTTGTTAAAAGTATCAAAGAAACAGACAATTGCTTTGGGTACTCTCTTAGAAGACCAACACATGGAATGGAAACCAGCCGGTCAACCTGAACATGCTAGCCTCAACCAGTGTCAATTAATAGTCGCTAATAGGTGCTCTGGGCACCCCCAGCAGGTGGTGGAGATAAGGTTTCTCTGTAATGTAATCGATGCGGGAGCCCTGATTGGTCCTTGTTCCCACGTGACCTCGTGCTGCTGCCTTATCTGCTAGTCCTGGCATGAGGCTAGCATGTAACTATAGGGCATATAGTAATTGGTCTCTCGTTACATATCCATTCTTTTCTTAATCCAAGGGTACTCTTAAGCATTATGGGGCTAGATAGTATGTCTTAACGCTTTTAATGCTGATGCTGCTTTTGTCCAAAGCAAAACAACGCAAAGAATTTTGAAAACCATCATTACCCTGTCATGTTGGTATTTGCGGGAAAGCTCTCACTGAGGACTATCAGATGAGTACCCATTTGTCAGGGTTTCTGTCCGTCAAATACTTTGAAAAAGTCATTCTCAGTTCCAAGGTTTTTTTGTTAAAAGTATCAAAGAAACAGGCAATTGCTTTGGGTGCTCTTAAGCATTATTGGGCTAGATAGTATGTCTTAAAGCTTTTAATGCTGATGCTGCTTTTGTCCACAGCAAAACAACGCAAAGAATTTTGAAAACCATCATAACCCTGTCATGTTGTTATTTGCGGAAAAGCTCTCGCTGAGGACTATCAGATGAGTACCCATTTGTCAGGGTTTCTGTCATTTTATGGTGTGTTTTTTGCCTCATTTTGTTTTGGCCACCAGCAGCATAAGGGTTAAGAACAAGATTGCTGTAGCTATCAGCTCAGCATGTTTAGAGCCAGCTGATGATTCGATGCATCATATCGGTATTCAATACAAGTTCCTTGATAATCTTTGTAATGTGCATATTAACCTAGTCTGGAATTCTTCCTGTGGGAAAAGCTATTGAACATAATTACGTCTTTGGGTGTTTCATTTCATTAGCATTTTAGTGCGTACAACAGTAACCATTCCAATAAGCTCGCAGCCCTTCTCTCCAAAGAGAGCGCATAAGACTGGTATGAAAATAATTGTCTTCTAGAGGAAGCTTGGTAATATATTTGAACAAAATTTGTCAAAAGGATTTTATTCAGTCAAATATATAACTAGATATCGCTTAGTTGCCAAGATGTTTCCCTTAGTGTCAAATTAGGTATGTGCTTCAGGTACAGATAGTTAGTGATAATCCTCTTCGTTTTACCTATTTGGTGTTGGGTGTTTGATTTATTTCACCCTGTGTTGTCTGACTTGGCTCCTCTGCAACCAAACTGCACATTTCTAGAGGCACTTTTCTTCTTCATCTATCTTTGGCTTAGGAGGCAGATTTTACACATCCTTCGACAAAGAGTGTAAATGGCTGTGGCTACGTATTCACTCCAAGATATTTTTCAGTTTTATTGACCAGCAAATTCATAATAGCGCGAGGATTATTTTAAAAAAAATTGAAATTTAGCTGAAAGAAAAAAAAGAAAATACAACTGCCACACTTATACTATATTCACCAGCTGGCCATGCCAAAGTTGCATTATTTGCTACTATGCTGAAAATATTATTGCAAAGGTAATTTCACAATGGCCAGATTAGAATGCTAGACTTTATGTGCCTGCATACTGTGTTTTAATTATTCAACAAGTACTTTCCAATAGATTTCCATTCATTAATTTTCCATTTTAAATTCATCATTCAATTTCAACTGCAATGAAATTCAAATATCTAAACTTTGTGTATGACTGGGTCTGGGACTTTCTGTCATTCTTGGCCACCAAGAAATTTAAAAAAAAAAACTTGGAAAATGACTGAACCCCTGGCACAGGGGTAATCATCTGACACTCGGCGAGAGCTATTTGATGAATGGCAAAATGGCAGGGTTTAAGTGATTTTCAAAAATCTTCCTGTCCTTGTGCATTTGACCAAAGTCGCCTCAATATTGAAAGGGTTAATCAAACAGAGTGACATTGACATTTTCCATTACATTTTAAACCTGGATAGTAGAATAAGAGCTGTCATCAATTATTTTATATGGAAAATAAAGCATATGTAATGCCCTGCTACATACACTATATTCTTAATTATCTTATCGTTTACTTTGTAATATTGTATTGCTGTAGTCAGTTTTTTTTAAATGTGGAAGTTTATTTCCATGCAAGTTGATTTTTTAAAGAATAAACAATTGGAGCTGTAAGACTCATGGACAAAAAATACAAATAAGACAGCTTATGTATACATTAGACAGGTTTATTTCAAATGCAATTTCATACATGCTTTTTAAAAGGACATTCTGTCCAAATATATTTCATATGTTTTTCTAGACAATCATGTTGAAATATTCATTTTTGAGAAATGAGCACTTAATATAGTAATTGATGATTCATTTCCCATGTATTCATTTCCATACATGGGCTTAGGCATCAATACAAATCCTTAAAATCACTACTTGGCATAACATAACAGAGAAAGTAGTTCAGAGCATGAGTAACTCATTTTTATAGGTTCAGGGTGGCCCATGTTTTCTGAAAATGCAGACAAAGCAGAATAAATTGATAAAGATTTCCCTTACTGACTACTAGCGATAGATGAAGGGTTTGGCCAGATTCTCCTGACATTATTTTGCACAATAGATATTCCAGGCCAAATTTTTATTGCATCCTTAGTCATTTGGACCTGAGTTTGAGCTGCTAGTTTGTCATCAAGGAAGTAGGCAATCGGATATTTCCATGACCCCGATAGCCTACTCACTAAGAAAACCAGAGTCTCTGATGCCACAGTGTCCTCCGACTCTCCTTGAAGCATACCACAATTAGCAAAACCAACATATTTTGATTCTGCCTTGTCATAAAGAATTTCTTTCCTAATGGCCATAGCATCAAACATGACTACAC
>OZ012688.1:11828649-11863649 GCA_963942565.1 Maea johnstoni | reverse complement strand
TAGTGAGTTCTATTATATTCCTAAGTGGGCTTTGGACTAACTTTCCATAAACAGTTATTCTTTTATCACAACTATGGCTAAATTCCATAATGTTTCTACCGTGAGTAACTTGTTAATCATAATATGTCAATATGTTTTTGACAAGTTTGAAAAGTATAGAAGACATTGATCATATTCCAAATATGAGTTTATGACTTGGGTGTTTGTTTCCTGTAACAGTTCGAAAAGATAGGGTAAGTAGGTAGGTACATGTACATGTAGGTAACTTTATTTTTGATTTTTTAAGTAATGCATATTTTCTGGCAGCTGTAGTTCGAGTGAACTATTCTAATCTTATATCTTTGTTAATTTTGAGTTGAAATCTGCGGAAGAAACTAGGCCAGGGATGTTTTGGAGTGAAGACAGGAATCTCACGACCTTTTAGGCCTTATACTGTATAACTGGTTAATTTGGCGTGGTTTTTAATTTGGCGTTTCTTGGCGAATGCCCGTCAACGCCAAATTAAAGATCACATAAAAATATGTCTACATAAAGATGGCGTTGTTCTGACTGCTCCAGACGCCAAAATAAATACAGGGAAAATACTTTTTTGAACAAAACGCCAACTTAAGAACACGCCAAATTAACCAGTTATACAGTAATCAACTTTCCCATAAACCGTTTTCTTTAACAGTTATTCTTCAATGACAAGTATGGCTGCTCCCCTCCCCCACATATAGAATTCAATGACTTTGAGTTCATCATCGAGGAGTTGGAGGACGAGGAGGAACAGGATCTCCTCGAAGCGTGGTACGAACTCAACGAGAATCGCATCCCTGTCGCATACTCTCTGCACAACATAGAGGACCTCATCACGAACTACCACGAACCCAACGGAGAGGATGAATGGGAAGACATTGCAGCAAAAATGGTCAGGATATTCAAGTCTGTAATGCCACCTAATATGCAAAATAGGTATCTTGCAACAGGTAAACATTTATTAACTTTTAATCGGCATCATTGATGCTGTTGTTCTAATTGCTGCATTAATAGTTGGAATCGAGGAAAAGGAAAAAGAAGAACTCGATTAGTAGTAGTAGTAGTAGTAGTAGTAGTAGTAGTAGTAGTAGTAGTAGTATTAGTAGTAGTAGTAGTAGTAGTAGATCGATGGTGTTGTTCTAATTGTATCAATAGTTAGAGTAGAATAAAAAGAAAAAGAGTAGTAGTAGTAGTAATAGTAGTAGTAGTAGTAGTAGTAGTAGTAGTAGTAGTAGTAGTAGTAGTGGTAGTAATAGTTAGAGTTGTAGTTGCAGTAGTAGTAGAAATAAAGACAGCAGTTGTGTTAGTGGCCCCTAACGTTATTATTATTATTATTATTAACATTACTATTATTATTGTCATTATTATTATTATCATTATTATCATCATTATCATTATAAATATTATTATTATTATTATTATTATCATTATTATTATTATTATTATTATTATTATTATTATTATTATTATTATTATTATTATTATTATCAGTATTATTATTATTATTATTATTATTATTATTATTATTATTATTATCATTATTATTATTATTAGTAGTAGTAGTAGTAGAAGTAGTGGCTGTGATATTATCAAATATTTGTAAATGTCATCTCATTTCGGTCTTATTATCCAGTATATATATGACAACCTATAGTATTACTATCTGAACAATACCATCCTAAATTTTTTCAGTGCTACTGGAGCTAAATCAAGGAGTATTTCGCCAGGAGTTAGCAGACAATGAAGCCACAATCTTCATCAACAGAACTTTCACAAACTTAAATGTAAAGTCCGAACCACGAGCCGTTGTTTCTGACTTTGTGGATCTAGGGCAAGACAGAGAAGTAGACCGAGAAGCTAGTGCCAAAATAAAAGGCCTGAAACAGTCTCTGCTCGATAAAGTGACGAATAGCCTCAAGTTTTCTGTACCATGGAGTGGCAATGGCATCGATCCGGAATCTTGCTCTGAACACCAGGAGTACATTGATGAGCTGTGTAAACAGTACTATGATATGGCGAGTGATTTGATAAACAAGGCTGTGGAGGAACGAACAAAAGAGGACATCATGGATGGGATGCCACGTAAGTATTTTTGTGCTATAGATTTGAGGGTCTCTGCATCTACCCGTGAGTTGTGATCCAATTAGCTTATATGGCAAAGACATGGCTTATCAAGTTATCCAATTGATACAGTAATTTCGGAAAATATTGCGTCAGTTTAATTTTTGCGATTTTAGCGTTTAGCCTCGGACGCAAAATTGAAATTCGCAATGATTAGTGCTGCCACTTTAAGTGTATAGCTGTCACTCCATATTGAGGCCAATTCGCAAAGTTAAAAACAGCAAAATCGATTTTCTCTAAATTCGCAAAATTTGCTCAACACAAACTTTTGTGAATCTACAGCGTGCCTATTGTGTTAAAATTGAATAATACTTCATATGTCGAAGCATATAGTTAATGCTTATAGTGAAAAACGAGCAATGCTGGAACTCAAGGGGTTCTGTGCTAGCATACAACGTACGACCAATCTTAACATTTTAAGGAAAAGTTTTGATTTATCATCCCTGCTTTCTCACAAAAAAACATTTCTGATGGCAAGTATTATTTTTCCAATCTTTCAGTGATGCTTCAATTTGCTAGTTATAACATATTTTCTCCGAATGTAACCTAGCGCTTTCATTTGATCCCCCGTTCCACGCAATGGCATCTGACAATTGCCATAATTACCCTATAGTGTTGGCATGTATTGCCAATTTCCATCACTGGTTGCAAGAACTCCTTAAAATGCTTGGTAGAAGGTGTCTGTAGCTGATTGCAATAGGAGACCAAATCTATTTCAAAGGACCCATGCATTGTAAAAAAATATATTCAAATATTTACAAGCTTTAAACAATGGAAGTGAAGTGGTACATGTTTGTCAATAAATGCAATGTCTATTTGGTTCTCAAACCTAAGACACAGGTTCTTACTTACACCAACTTTATTACACCCTTCAAATGCCTTTATTCAAAAGTTTCGTACAAAATAATTGAAGTGGTTCATGTTTGTCAATAAATACCACAATGTTTGTTTGTACCGACCTTTTGACACAAGCTCTTACGCCAAGCCCTCTTCAAAAAACAATATTATAACAATACTAGCCAGATATTTCCAAGCCTGATACAATGGGGATAAAGTAGTAGATGCTAGTCAATAAATGGAGCAACGTTTGTATGCTCCTTAAAGTTTTGATTCATAAGCACCAAACCATTCACTCATTGGTCTATCTCGCCCTGTCTCTATGTCTGTCTGTGTGTGTGTCTCTCTCTCTTTCTTTCTGTCTCTCTCTGTCTCTCTGTCTCTCTCTTAAACATCCTTGTAGCCACAAGAGGGAATTTTTATTTATTATCTTTACATGAAATGGTTTCTCTGACCGTTCAAGAATTGTAACAATGGATGGATGGACAAAGTGGCCCAGTTGGTTAGGTGTCGGACTAGTAATCAGTAGGTCACTGGTTCAATTCCCAGCCGGGGCACTTTGGTCTGTCCTTGGGCGAGACAGTTTTTTCCATATTGCCTCAGTCTACCCAGCTGCATGATGGGTACCAAGCATGAATAAGGCAGTGCTTAGAGCTTGTGCGCTATATGCTGCCAATATCCCTCGGGGTGTGTACAGGCCTGCTAGGGGAGGAAGGTCGTGTGAGCACTTCGGTGAATACAAGACTATAAACCGAATACCTTTACCTTTTTGAATGTTTGTAAACTTCCATGCCACCTGCTAACATTACTCTGGCTGCTGATAATGTAACATGCTACTTGCTTATCACTTTTTGATCTAATATGCAACTACTAGTATATGCATGGTGTAAGCAAATTGTCTCAACTATCATCATTCATACTGTGGGAACTTGAAATCATTCTAGCTAGTTCTACAAAATGGTGAACATATTGTTTGAATTTCTCCTTGGTTTCCATTGTACCATATCTGATTTTAGGCATACTGTCTCAACTATTAGCATATTGCTAGAAATATATTCAACTGTGTATTCATACTGTGGGGGACTTGAAATCATTCTAGCCCGTTCTGCAAAATGGTGAACATATTGTTTTAGTTTTTGTCCTTGGTTTCTATTGTTGGTATGAGGCCAATTGTCTCACCTATCATCCAAATGCTAGATTTGTGCAACCTCTGCATTCATACTGTGGGGGACTTAAAATTATTCTAGTTCGTTCTGCAAAATGGTGAACATATTGTTTCAGCTTTTGTCCTTGGTTTCTATTGTAGCATGCTTGATATGAGGCAAATTGTCTCACCTATCATCCTAATGCTAGATTTATGCAATGCAAACTGTGGGGGACTTGCTATCATCCCAGTTCATTATGGCAAATTGTAAACATATTGTATGGATTTTTCTCTTTGGTTTCTATTGAAACATATCGTGTATAAGGTACATTGTCTCAGGTATCAGCCTCTGAAGGTCTAAACAAGGCTAGGAATGAAATCATAGACTAAAGGCTTATTGAGGTTTCCTTGGCTACAGCTTGTAAATGTAGTCGGAATTCCTAGTGCTATTGGTGCTTCTCGTGCATAAGAATAAGCTATGTTTGTACTCGTATTATATTTCATGGCCATATTTCAAATATATTCAATTCAATGTTTGGATTTATACTTATCTTGGAAGACGATTCAGCCCAACTCTCTCTCTCTCTCTCTCTCTCTCTCTCTCTCTCTCTCTCTCTCTCTCTCTCTCTGTTCATGTGTATATATATACACACACGCATCGACACACATGCATACACACACAAACATTTCTATTTACATATATATATATATATATATATATATATATATATATATATATATATATATATATATATATATATATATATATATATATATATATACATATATATATATATATATATATATATATATATATATATATATATATATATATATATATATATATATATATATGTGTGTGTGTGTGTGTGTGTGTGTGTGTGTGTGCATATATATGTATGTGTGTGTAAGTGTTTATTGATATATGAACCCCAAACTTTATATCTATAGAATGTGTAACCGACCCTAAACAGTATTAGTAATGGAATTTGAATCGCTTTGCTGGAACCTGGAAGAAACTCTATCGCTCATCAATCATTCCCAAGGGGTCGTTATGTTGCAATCCTATTTAGCTCGCTAAATAGGATCTGGCGTGGATGCCAGGCGTATTAAGCACTAATACACGGGAGATTCACTCTATAGCTAACATGTGAATATGTTGATATTCCTGTTTCGAGTAAATGCTTAAATATATGTATTCTACATTACAGGTATTCGAGAGAGTCTGTACCAGGAATTGACATACCAGATTCATACTTGCCAGACATTCAGTACTAGCATAAAATGCCAGTGCCAGCAGGAAACGCTCAATAAGTGCATAGAGTACATTATTAAAGGCTCACCAGGCGGCGCCACTGATTCACAGCGACCTCTTTTATTACTTGGAGGTCACGGTTCCGGTATGTGTAAATAATTCTACAGTTACTTACTGTATAATCAATGATGTGCGCACTATTATTATCATACAGAGCGGGGTTGTCTACAATTGTTTTGTTATTTACTAATGTTGTAAGCTGATATATGTAGCGTCATGATATAAATAAATACATACATATATATATATATATATTTATATATATATATATATATATATATATATATATATATATATATATATATATATATATATATATATATATATATATATATATATATATATATATATATATATATATATTTATATATCTTCTTGCATTGGAAGGGAAAAACATTTCGACGATGTGACGTTGTCAATTTTAAAAATCTCCTACATCGAATGTTTTTTGGGATCGGGATACTATATACATGCTATCCTAAAAGTAATAAAACCATGAACAATAACAAACATTGATTTATTTCTCATATTTTATCTTGCATTATGTAATGCTAAACGAACATAAAGTTAAGCATCGATTACTGTAAGGATAATAGTTAAAATGATAGTTTTGAATACCCATATGGATAAACATAATAATGATGATAATAATAATAATAATAATAATAATAATGATAATAATAATAGCAATAATGATAATAATAATAATTGATATTTGATATAGCGCCCTTTCCACCTATAACGTTCAAAAGCGCTTTAAACATAGGTGCATAACACATAGTTATTTGTTTTCTTGTGTTTATTTTAGATAATAAATTTCATTTTTATATGCTATACAACGAATACACAAGCACGGATTTAAGATATATTGCTTTTTCTCAAACTCTAGGTAAGACGACACTGGCCGCACTGCTTGCAAATGAATGTGGTCATCTCGAAGGCTGGACAAACTGCGCATGCGTAGTTCGTTTCATAGGAGTGTCCATAGGCTCATCAACACTTGAACAGATGCTTCGAAATATTTGCGAGCAAATATGTCTCGTGTATGGGGCGCCGATTCCTTTGGCAACACAGGTATGATAAATATTTTGTTCATGGGATGTGTTTTCGTAAACGCATACAGGTTAACCATTTCACGCTTGGCACGGGACTATGACACCCTTTGACATACTACTGTAAATTCGAAAAAGATTGCGTTGGTTTAGTTTTTGCCTTTTTTAGCGTTTAGCCTCGGACGCAAAATTAAAATTCACAGTGATCAGTGCATCTGTGTGTGTCCAGCTCGACGCTACAGTTTGTTACAGATATTTTGCATCTGATCAATGTCAGCTTTATTTCAAAAATGAAAATATATGAAAACACACACACACAACACATGATATGTACTAGATCTAGAACTATGCATGTTTGTGAACTTCCGAAGCCCAGTCTCTATTGATTTTAATGTAAGCTGTCAATGGCCATTCAGAGCAATTCGCAAAATAAAAAAACGCAAAAATCGATTTTCTGTAAATTCGCAAAATTTACTTTATACAATCTTTTTGTGAACCTGCGGTATACGTGGCCCCATTGATGCAAGCATTGCATTGCATGAATGCCAAATATTAAGAATAAAGCAATGTGATCCTAGTATGCTGGAAATGTGGATTTCCATACCATGATCGACATGCATGGATTTTGAATTTGTGGCGGTAATAACCCTTTTTGTATCATGTAGCGGCTAATTCCTGCCTAGACGGTTTTTGAGTGGCGAATTACCTGATGAACACTTCCGCCTAACCCCAGGTCACTGGCAAATGCCTATTGCTATCTTTTCTAAATTAAGAGTTGGTTTCAACCAGAGGCACTGCTGACATTTGATTCCTGCACTAAATGCGTTTTCAGCCCGGGCATAACACACTACCGCACGCCCGATTGCAACCCAGTTTCCTAGGCATGGATGCATGTACATGTATGACCTCACAACTGAACGTAGACTTGATTTGCATGCTACTTGGGTCATCGATGTGCTTGGCTGATTCTTTTGACATGTTATCCATGGGTGATTGTACAACCAGGCACTGGCAGATGTTCAGTCGACCGGTGCTGTAATTAAATGTCTGTACTGTAGATGTCATCACATTCTTACCAATCTCTATGATTTGACCAGTATGTATTGACTACGTGTCTTGTATTCAGTATGTATTGACTACGTTTCTTGTATTCAGTTATGACAAAACTAGTGTATACTTTTCCAGCTTCACTTTAACCATCCACAATTCTACTTACTGTCATGATGTCATTTCAGTCCCAGGAGAATTATAGAGAATTAGTACCAAAACTACTGAGCAAGGCGGACGTTAACCAACCACTTGTATTGATATTGGATGGCATCGATCAACTAATGAATGCCACTGCACAGTCCATGGAATGGCTTCCTGAAAAGCTACCTAAATACTGCAGAATCATCATGACAGCAAATTCTAGCACTAAGATGTCCAATACGCTTAAGGTAAACCATTGATTTCTTTCCTTGTCATATAACAAGATTTAAATAGCAAATGCAAATATTTAAATAGCATAATGCAGTTCTGCATGTATAGCAGAAAGGGGCTTATATCATAAGATGCCATCACCGAGTTTTTCTCGTATTGTCAAAACGTAATATCAAAACATTTAAAATGTACGAAGCCAGATCCAATTTCGACAAAGATGTTTTCACTAAATGGACATGTACTTTTGGAATTTTGTCTTTCATACCTTTTTTGACACAATAAGGACTAAATCATGAATATCCAGTTAGTAGTGTGGAAAAAACCCACAGTGCACAGGAAACCTCTGACTAACCACAAATTACTAGCAACTGTCAATGATTAATCCTAGGCTCTATTTGTTTTATTAATGTGACTACATCTACAATTATCTTTACTTAAAATTAAATAGACACATTTACATAACACATCAATTTCCGTGCAATCTCTTATTTTCAAGGATTTCACTTAATTTGATGTTCTCTGCCTAAAATTAATTTCTGTAATCATAAATTATCGTCTCACTTTTTTATGATAATACATGTTTTGATTATCCAGGCAAAAGTTGAAGACCAAGACTATATACTGCACATACCTCAACTAAGTCCTGATGATAGCATTGAAATCATGAACAATGAACTGAAACTGTGCAACAGGATGGTGACGTTAGATCAATTTCATAAGCTGGAAAATGCTATAGTTAGTTGTCCTGAACCATTGTTTGTAAAGTTGCTTAGTTCGTTGGCGTGCCAATGGAAGGGTGCATATACCGTACCAAACAATATACTTCGTTCAAATATCAAGGACCAGTTGGAAACCATGTTTGAGAAATATGAAAGAAAATATGGCAAAAAGTATGCCATGTTTGTGTTCGGCCTTCTGAGTGTGTGTCGAGACGGACTGTCTGATTTTGAAATTTGTCAAATTACTGCATTGCATAATCAATTAACTGCCATGCCATTTTGTGCACGGAATAGCAACAGTGCCCCTCCAATTGCATGGTATAGCATGCGCCGTGACCTCGAAGAATATTTGCATAAAGGTCATAATGGCGATTTAACCTTGTGGAGTTGGAAACATCCGGTCTTTCGTGACGTCATCGTGAAGAAATTAGGTCAAGATGTGGAGTCAGTGAGAAATAAAATCATTGACTACTTTGAACCGCAGGAAATCCAAGTAGGTACATTTTACAATAAGAGGAAACTTTTAGAGTATCCCTATCAACTAGGAGAACTAAAACACATTTCAAAGTTGAAAATCTGTCTCGCTGATCCAAAATGGATCAGTGCTATCATTGGTGGACTGGGAGTTTATATTCTCTTTGAGAATGTTAGAGTGTATTTAAGTTTGGCTCAAGAGGACCAGGAGATTTATCAACTGCAGAGGATATTGACGCAGTCTTTACACACTCTTGAAAGCAACAGGACAGAAGCTTTGAAAGAGATAGAAAAGCAAATTAAAACTGTGCCAAGTGAACTTAGAGAGAAAGGTATATTTCACAAGGTGAAAATTTCCTGTTCATCAGACAATAGTTTGGTTGTCAATCCAAGTGAATTTGACATAGAATTATTGAAAGATGTATCACCCCGACCTTTTCTCAATGGATTATTCCGGGTTAAGAGCGATAATAACCACGTGATCTCAATATCGGAGGAAAAGGGAGAGATAAAGGTGTGGAATATTCACACGCGCGAAGCAGTGAGAACTTTAAACGGTATAGCACAACCACGAAATATCAAGATGGCAGACGAACATTGTGCAATTGTCCTATGCAACAGGGAACTCAAATGCTACAACATAGAGAGGGGTACGTTAGAATCAAAACTAAAGGGTGTTTTGAATCTCAAACACCCCTACTTTGACATTCACTCGTCAGAGTTAGTTGTGAGTTTGTCCAGGAACCGGATGTACGTCCATATTATCTCAAGGTCAACCGGCGATGTGCGCGCAACTTTCAAGGTCGGCGAGGATAGATTTCTGGATAGTCTATTGGTCAGCGGTAATGGTCAGATATGTGTATGTGGGGACGAGGTACAGAAACCATTCCCTCTTCTCGTCTGGAATCTGGCGGACAGTAAATTAATTCATGACCTGCGCATTGATGGCCATGAGTTTCTCACTGACATGGCGGCGATCACCAATGACGGACAGTATGGAGTTTGCGTATGCAAGGTAAGAATAAAGAAAATAATCCTAAAATATCAAAAGATAATGAGGAATGGTGGGCAAAAGTGCAAAACCTTCTTCATTCCCACAATTTAAAATGGGACTTGATTAAAGATGACTAATAGAGTTTTATTTCAATACTCACAAATGTCCTTTACATTCCTGACGGAAATAAGTTCAAATTGGTTGCACATTAAATAAAAATCATGTTGTCAAAGTGACCAAACACTAGTTTTTTTACGTCCATGAACATATCACTAGAAAAGAAGTTTCAGTCATGTATTGTTAAATATGATGATATTTAAAAAGCCTCTTAATGACGCAAATAATTATGAAAGACTCGCTGGCAGCATAAAGTTTTTTTCAACTGCAGGCATTGGTATTGATGAATTTCTCTGTTGAAATGCTACTGTAGTACTTTAGGAAAGTGTTTTTGTTGTCTTCCCTAAATAAAATGCTGTATTGTTTTTCAGACGAAGTAACTACTGCATTTCTTTTCAATTATTCAAAGTCTTTTCTTCGAGATTAAACCCTTTCGACCCTTTTATTTTTCATTACATGGATTCTAACAATCCAATTACCCTATCCCTTATGTTTGTAATTAAAAGCAAACCCACATACCGCCCTATCAGGTAGAATTCTTATTTAGATAATCTATATGATTTAATTTTAAGTCAGATGTGCTGTACCGCGCACATTAAAAAAGTAATAAGAATGCAAGTGTTCTCTTTAAAATGCTTATATTCTAATGGAATATACAACAATTAGCGAGAGCATGCCATAGTTATTCAGCCATTGTTATGACCCACTTTATGCAATATTATCATTATAATTATTATTACTATTATTATCATTATTATTATTATTATTATTATCCCTATTATTATTATTATTATTATTATTGTCATCAATCGTTTTATTACATGTGTACTTATCATTATCTTTATTGTTATTATTATTATTATTATTATTATTATACTCATGACAATTATTTACATAATTATCATTATCATATATTCATAAGGTGTTTATGTTTGTTGTAGGATATTTCAAGTGCAAGCCCAAATATGGTCATCGTCTATGACCTGCGCAGTGGTCAGCTGTTTAAGAAATGGAAGCCTGACCACAGTACAACAGGTGTGGCTATCTCAGTGGAAGGCCAGACTGTGGTGGCAGCCACAGAAAATGGCAGTGTCTATGTGTGGGATCTCATATCAGGCAATCAGAAGTAAGTCTAAAACGTGTACTTGTGGTATAACGTCAGCCTCCATTGTTCAACAATCATTAGAAGCAGCTAGCATTATTATTATTATTATTATTATTATTATTATTATTATTTTTATTATTATTATCATCATCATCATAATTATTATTATTATTATTATTATCATTATCATTATTATTATTATTAATATTATTATTATTATTATTATCGATAGTAGTAGTAGTTATTCATTGTATAAAATACAGTAAAACGTATGCTAAGAAACAGTCAAAAGCAAAAAAACGGCAATTCTTTTTGGCCTTTATATTATGAGATTTAAAAAATAGAAACAAAAAACGATATTGCACTGGTGCAATAATCAAATTTAAAAAGATAAACGGTTAAAATTGAGGCATTAATATCAATATATCATTCCAATTAAAAAATTATACAGTTGAAATTGAGGCATTAATATCAATATATCACTCTAATTGAAAAATATGTACGGTTGAAATGAAGGCATTATTATGGATATATCATACATGTATGTAGAGTATATACACATCCTCCTCATGACGTAATGTATCCCTCAGGTACTGTTTGTGTGGCCATAGTGGTGCTGCGGACAGGGTCAGCCTGGACCTCAGTGGAACACGGTGTATGACGTACGACTCGAGTGGATTGGACACCAGTATAAGACTGTGGGACGTAAAAGCTGGTACGTTTTCTGCATACCAGGTTTCCTTTCTCATATATAGCATGCGTGTAATCGTAAACTTCTATCAATACATTAGTTTATTTCCGATTGATTCATTTCGCGGAGAACTGCCGCATGTATTGTGAAGCATCTTATAAACTTAGTTACAGTCGTAACAAGAAATGAGAAGAAATACTATTGGTTGATTATAAACATTTCAAATTCTTAAAATGATTGAAATGTCCATGTTATTAATTTTGCCAATTATTTATGTAGGTATCCATAACTCCTACAGCCAATTCAACATGCGGAAATTGTATGCTTAATAGAAAATAACATTCATTCACATAAGAAAATATTTTTTAGTATTCTAGAGTTGGGCATAATATAATGAGGTATGACTCAATATTGGTACGCAGTATGAATATATTGCAGATGCCACAATTTTTTTTAATTAGGACAAACTGTCACAAGTCAAGATATTTGTAAAACGTACATGTTCTTTGTGCATTTCAGGGACAAGTCTTGGATCCTTTGTAGCTCCTCTGCCAGTGACTAGTTGTGTTCTTACTGGAGACGGAAGAAGCATTGCCTTCGCTCTTCCCGGAAGTGATGAAATATACACCTTAATGACGTCACCAGGAAACCTGACACCGCCATCTTGTGACGACATTGGTATCTATGGCGACGCGTCAAGAAAGGGGGAGGTGTATGACCTTAGTTCCGCCGGCTGAAATAGCTCCTTTAATTTTTGTCATTAACCCATTCATGTCTGTAAGGCTGTCAAACACAAAAAAGGATTTTTGATAACATTTCCTAGGCAAAAGGCATATTTTGAAAAGTATTTGAGGGCGAAATGCGCATTACATCTCAGCCTAAAACCCTTTCACATATGTTTTGTAAGTTCATAGTTAATACCCATGTAGCCTCGAGATCCACACAGTATTGTTAAGGAGTACTCCAGCCAAGATGGGTTAAGCTCCCAGAGATTGCTTTAAAACTAAAACTAAAAATTTGTGCAGCAATAGCTGGTTAATAGTCATAATAGAGATAATCGACAGGGTTCATTTTGACTATAGCGAATATACATTGTTCCTTTAAATAAAGAACTACATAAAATTAATGGTTTTAGGTAACACAATTTATGTATACTCTTTCTTGCAGAAGATAAACTAAACCATATGCCCTTGTCTTAATCAAGAATAATTGTTATACATACCTTTGATATGTAAAGAGATTAACAGGTGAACTTTTTTAAACCTTGAACTTGTTGGTGAACAAGGAACACCGTAACTTGAACAATCTCTTACAAACCAACAAGACCCACTTATTACTACTTAATAGTGATAGGAATCGGCTCGGATTTTCATGATCGATCATCGGTTGGGTACAACCGATCCATGATCGATCGTAATTGGGTGCACGTGCTTTCATCCCAGCAACACTTATTAGCTATTTCAGCCGCTAAGTAAGTAATATTTCGGACATTTTCTGATACTGTTTTTGGCAAAAAACTTGGTCAAAATAGGTCCAGGAAGAAGTTTCGCAACACAACCTTTTTGCTGTTTATTTCGATTATAATCGATGCTAAATTTTGGGATCGATTAATCAAAATCGAAACCCTTTCGATCCGATGATCAATTATAATCAATCATCGGATTATCATTACTACTTCTGTAGCTCATGGGGAACATAACGCAGGAAACAGGCTTGAGTATCACTGAGCTTTTATTCTTTCTTTCGCAATGAAATATCGCAGGTACAAACTCATGGTTCGCAGTGAATTCAACTCGTGAAAACTGCAAAGAAATAACACAAGTATCATTTAGTACATAGTCAAACATACTGATAAAGATACACATTAAGTAGAAAATACACTAAACCTCAAATACACTAAACCTCATGTCTCAAATACACTGAAGAGATAAAGAAGAACCACTAGAAACATACCTCTGTACAGCCATAGTTCCATACTAGAGAGCCGAATCACCCAGCAGTGCACAGGGGCACACCCAGAAATGAAATAGAAAGAACCAGTCTCTCCACACATATTTATAGACTGTCACACCCAAAGAGAGGCTATGACATCCAAAGAGAGGCTATGACATTTGACCTAAAAACTGACACCTGTAAAACTAGAAATCAAAATAAGCAAAAGAGGGCAGCACCAAAGCAAAGAATGCTTGCTGTAACAACTTCATCAAGCACAAAGTGTGCACCTAATTCAGTTTTAAGATTCCAGTGTCTGGGACGAAATGTCATTGCTTGACATTTTATAGACTACGTGATATCACAGAGCTACACACATATCTAAGAATATAAAAGAAGGGCAATGTATTACAAAAACTAACCCCCATCCATCCTTGATATTTTCAAATGTTTGAAGAATGTGTAACCTATCATTTTAGAAAATGTAGTAGGGTGAAATGTCTATTTTCAAATATTTGAAGAATGTGTAACCTATCATTTAGAAAATGTAGTAGGGTGAAACGTCTATCAAAACCAAACCAAGATATTCTGAGCATTTATAACCTATCATTTTAGAAAATGTTTGAAGGAGAATTGTTCCTCAGAACTCGACCTTTAACCGTCCTTTAAATATAATGAGCATTTATATCCTATCCCTAAGATATTTTCAAATATATCATTAGATCTAGATGACATCTTGCAAGAGAATCAGTATACTTAAAAATAGCATACGTGACAGGCAGAAACAATTAAAATTTTCCAACACTTTTTTGAAAAAGTGTTTAATAGAAAAAAAATCTTTTCTGACGTTTCCCAAAAGGTGTAGGAAAAAGATTGATACTTTTACGAAGTTTAAAAAAATTCTGCCTGTTACGTATGCTCTTTCGTAGTACATGTATACATACAATACAGACATTTAATTCCTGCAGCGGTCGACCGGACGTTTGCCAGTGCCTGGTTGTACAAACATCTATGGATAACAGGTCAAATAAAAATAGGCCAAACACATATATGTGTTTGGCTAATTTTTATAGAGCTATGACCCACTTAGCTTGTAAATCAAAGCTACATTGTACGTTCAGATGTGAGGTCATCCATGCATCCAGGCCCAGGAAACTGGCTGGCAATCGGTCATGCGGTAGTGTATTATGCCTGGGATGCCCACGCATCTAGTGCAGGAATTTAATGTCGGCACTGTATGAGGGACAAATGTTAAATGCTTTCTGCCGCATGATATGCTGTGGATCTGTATTAACCCATTCACACTCAGAGGTACTTAGGAAAGTATCGTCTGCTAGTCTCATACTTTTGGAAATAACTCGGGTTTAAAGCAAACGTTCACAAAATATTTGAAGGAGAGTTGATTTTTTGCTTCTGATCGACATTTCCCTTTCAAATGTTTTCTGGAAAATGCTTCTGTAGGTAAAAGATATATAAAATCGTCAGGCCTGTTTTGGCTGCTCTGAGTGATAATGGGTTAAAGATATAGCACACTTGGAGTGAACCCCGTATCATTGCATACACTAGCACAGTGACCATTTGCAGATATAAACACCATTATTTTTGACACGTTTTCTCCTATTTGATACAGGAACAATGCGTATTAGGATATTGTAGATTCACAACATTGTGAAGAGTAAATCTTGCGAATTTACAGAAAATCGCTTTTTGCGGTTTTTAACTTTGCGAATTGGACGCAACATGGAGTGCCAGCTAAACACTTAAAGTGGCAGCACTAATCATTGCGAATTTTGATTTTGCGTCCGAGGCTAAACGCTAAAAACGCAAAATTAAACTAACGCAATCTTTCCCGAATTTACAGTATTTCTGCCATCCCAACGAGAGTGTGCAGTGTACTCAGTGTTTTCTGTGAATGATGAACGTATTCTGAACCATATCAATTTCAGTTACTATAATGTACTGCATATCAATCTGCCGTGTTCATATTAATTCAGATAGATGTGTGTTTACAACAACATATATATACACTAAGTATATGTAGTACTTATACAGTATATCATACTTAGTATATGATTGTTATATATTATGTATAGTGAAGGTTTACTTTGCATCTATTAGGCGTTTACTCAATTTATACAGAAATATATTTTAGATATACATCACATAGCAATAGTGTGTTTCGTTGTTATTCTAACTCCTATCGCATATAAAGTTATCGAAGGGGGGGGGGGGGGGGGGGGGGGAGGTGGAACAATTCGTGTTCCAATGGTCGATAGGTGTTTGGTACCAAATATTTTAGGTTTCGATTTCGGGTTTCCAGTCAAACTGGGCACGCCGCGACCGAATATTTTTACCGCTGTGTGCTTTGCCTTTTGTCGCAAAACACAGGGGTTTCAAAGTAAGTACAATCAAACTTGGTCAAACGACCACTTCTCTTAAACGACCACTTGCTGTGAACGACCATTTCAGGTCCCCCAAGGCTATTCCCTATATATTTTACCTTGATTAAACGACCACCTGCTTGACGCGACCAACGACCATCAAATCTTATCCCTAGCAGTAAATGGCCCTTCAAGAAACGGCCACATGAATGCCTAAGCACCTTGTCTATTGGAAAGGGCACAATGTAGTGATGAAATAATCGGTAAAACTGAAAAAACAACAACTGAGTGTCCTCAATTAATTTTGGAGTTTATTTTATTTTTCTAAATAGTTTATTCTCAAAATATTACTCAACACAATTCAACAAACGCAGCCAAACATAACATAACAAACCCCAACCCCTTCTAAAGAGACCACCTCCGTAAAAGACCACTTTTGACATTTCCCTTGAGCGGTCGCTTAATAGAGCTAGAGGTTTGACTGTATGTACATTCTTTAGGAAAGATAATCAAGTCTAAAGCACAACAGTGGGATTACAGATTTGAGACCATCAGTTCAAATTGCTGACACCAGGAGGCACCACTATGTAAGCCATCACATCAATTGATTGATTGATTGTTTATTGACTGCCCGTCCAAGAGCAAAAATATCAATACATAGTATAAGAATATATCAAACTAAAACATCACATAAATATAGAACAACATACAAAGTATTTTAACATTTTACCAAACAGTAAGCATAATCAATGTAATGGTAAAGGCCTAGACTTTAGGCTTAAACTAAAGGACATTGATAACGCCCAAGATAAATAACTACACAGTAAAACCTGATGTAGTTGACAAGTTTAATATCTAAATATGAACAGAGTACAATAAAACAATTATACAGGAAGTATATGAAGGCTCAACTGGCTAATGGTCAATTTCTGTCATTGAATTTGACGACTTCAACGGTATAGTAGTATAATATGTATAGCATGTTTATTGATTGTGCTCAACGCACGCAATCATACAGTATACAGCAAACGAAGACAAAAAGAACTTGAATTCAAACAAATAAATAAAGAACGGAAAAATATAATGTAGTAAAAAACATATCATACACATCACCTTAAGGCCATGTAGATTAAGCGCTAGTTTTGAAGCCTCTGTCGCACGCCGAAGAACACCCCTGAAAACAACCCTGTCACAAAACTGGAAAGGGTGTGCACAATAGAAAATTACCAGGCATAGACTCTCGCCGATAACACTCAAATGCTTCTCCATTCATGATACTGTAAATCTGGGAATAAGTGCGTCCTAAATTTTTGCGTTATTTTCATTTCCAGATTTTTGCTACATCTTATTTTTGCGTTTATCCCCATTTCTGAAGTGCCATCTATTGTTCACCTTCTGAACTAAACTACCCAGGGTATTCAATGCTTTGCTTGAGTGCAACCACTGCAATTCTAAGGCTGGTTGTCATGGCCAACTGACCGTACTATATTAATTCAGTTAAAAGACGATGATGGCGCCACATGTCATTCATCAATCGCGGAGACTTTAACGTGGCGCCATCTATTGACGCAGGGCAGGTTTACAGAGAGGAGATCATTCAATGATAATCAAGAAATGGTATTTGCCATAGCACCCTTTCCGCCTACAATGTTCAAAAGCGCTTTATAAAGAAGAGTCAGTGGACAGATGTTTATGGTCCATATAGTCAAATAACCTCCAGAATCATTCATGTGAGAGTCGTAAATACGTTGTTTTGTGACATATAACGTGTAAGATTATTACAATACCTTTCAGTAGTAGGGAATATACACAAATGTTACGTTGATTTTGCGTTCATTATCTATATTCCATTAACTGCCATGTCATAGTAAAGCATACGAGAATAAAATTGCGTTTATCTTAACGGTTTTTTGTGCCACGAGAAAAAAAATGAATGGAAAACTAAATCAACTGGTAAAAGATAGACCTTCACATAAATAAGACTGTTGCGGTTTTCCAAAATGATTTAGGTATGCAGAATAGGCTTTATTGACTCATTGAACTCAACCGGCCATTCGATTAGCAGCAGAGATGTATGTGTCATTGATAAGAGCAGAATATATATATATATATATATATATATATATATATATATATATATATATATATATATATATATATATATATATATATATATATATATATATATATATATAAATATATATATGTATATATATATATATATATATATATATATATATATATATATATATATATATATATATATATGTATATATATATATATATTATATATATATATATATATATACATATATATATTTATATATATATATATATATATATATATATATATATATATATATATATATATATATATATATATATATATATATTTGACTTGTACAGAACTAGAACAGTTCTTGAATCGATGTAATTTGTATTGATATGTATATCATGGTATTACAGATGGCTGCATAGATTTGTTATGGTATTAAGTTATCCAAGTAAAAACATTTTTTTTCAAAATAAAAGGTTACTCAAATGTTTTCTATGTATGTATGTATGTATGCATACATGTATGTGCTTGTATGTATGTATTATGTATGTATGTGTATGTGTGTGCGTGCCCGCGTATGTATGTACATGTATATGTGCGTATGTATGTATGTATGTATGTATGTATGCATGCATGTATGTATGTATGTCCGATATAACCAAAAGGTGTTTACTATCGAAATACCACTCTTTCCATCAGGATTGTCCGAATTGAAATGCCCGTAGGATAACAGATTTGCCTTCGTGCAGCCATAAGTCTTCCCATGCCTCAACAATGGCATCTTTCAACTAACACGTATCTGACTCGGTGCAGGCGCCCCTCCACGCCCCATCCGATACCCCACGTCCTTGCCCCTTTTCAAGCCATATGACATTCCATCAGATCTAATATATGTGTGAGATATAAGGTGCAGAATGCGATGAAACCCTGGAGGCGCCAACATCAATTACGCTGTGCCTACTCATCATCAATGATTCGAGTTGATGTAAAGACGAATCACCCTACCATAAGAAAATCACGTGTGAAATGAAATTGTTAGTAGAATTATTCTACTAACATAACATCTTTCTGCTGACATCAAAAAGGAATACTAAACAATTATCAATTACAGAGAATTACAGAGACTATCTTAACTATCGTGGGGAGTAACTACTTAGATGGAGAGAACATATCGCCATTCGTGGTACTTCTAGAATGACTGCCTGCATCATCACCTACGCGGATCATTGATGATTTAGTCTCCCCTTCAGTGTCACTGTGTGTAGGTCAGGACCACCGAGGCGGAACCACACGAACCTGGCAACTTCTATTACTCGCCTTACCTGTCTGCATCATACACCCAGCTACCACTCTTATGGGCTAAGAGGGCTAAGGGGAAGCAGTCGTACTTGCCAACTTACCTGTGAATTTGCCTGCCTAGTTGCATTAGCGGATCTAGAGGAACTACAGTACTAAGCATCTCTTCTAACCTGTCTGCATCAGACACCCAGCTACCAATCTGGGCTAAGAGGGCTACGAGGAAGCAGTCGTACCTGCCAACTTACCGGGTGAATTTGCCTACCTAGTTGCATTGGTGAAACGAGAGGAACTACAACACTAAGCATCCCTTTTCACCTGTCTGCATCAGACACCCGGCTACTACCAGTCTGGGCTTAGATGAGCAGTCCTACCTGAGAACTTACCTGTGAATTTGCCTACCTGTTTGCATTGGTGAAACGAGAGGAACTACGGTAGTACTACCAGTCTGTGCTTAGACGTACATGTAGCAGTCTCACCTGAAAACTCACCTGTGATTGTGTTTACCTGTTTGCATTAGTAAAACGAGAGGAACTACGGTAGTACTACCAGTCTGTGCTTAGACGTACATGTAGCAGTCTCACCTGAAAACTCACCTGTGATTGTGTTTACCTGTTTGCATTAGTAAAACGAGAGGAACTACACTACTAAGCATCTCGAATTCTTACCTGTCTGCATCAGACCTAACCCGTGAGCTTCGCTGTGGTAATACACACACACACACATGAAAAACTTCCTACCTTCAGAAGTTTGTCCAACAGTTTGCATTAGTGAGAGTGGACTGGAGGGCAGGTGAGACGTGAAAGAGCACACCTGAATCTATGCAGCACAGGTAATTGGATTACTAATCAGATTAGTGGATGATACAAGCACCAAGGAACAACACAAGTGAATGTGAGTACCCTGTCCATTACATTACCATCTGACACATTGATGTTGTTACTGACGTTGTGTGTTTTGCCGCGTTATGTTTGGGTATGGAATGTTATTAGTCATTCAGTATCACTGTAGATTACATACATGTTTACTAATCAGATTAGTGGATGATACAATAAACAAAGAACAACACAAAGTACCTTGTCCATTACAATATCATCTCATACATTAATATTGATGGTGTTATTGACGTTGTGTGTTTTGCCGCCTTTATATATAATACTAGTATTTGGGTATGGAATGTTATTAGTAATTCAGTGTCACTGTAGATTACACACATGTTTGTATACAGAGGTGTTTCTATTCTAAATGTGATAATGTGTCGTATGCAAGCAAAGGCGTAAGCATGCAGTTTAGTATTTAGTTAGGGAGCATTACCATATGGAGTGTTACGGATGATGTGCTATGTGTAAATACTTAAAGACCCTACTTACTGACATACTTAAAGGTTTTACGTACACGACCTATTAACGCTCACAGCGGTCAGAGCAACCTGACAATCTTGATGAATTCTTGCAGGCAAAAGCAAAGTTGGGGAAATATTTTGAGAAGAAATGTTATTCAAAATATTACCAACAACTCTCCTTCAACTATTTTGTAAAGCAATCTTTATTCAAAAAAGATATATGTTAAGTATCAGTTCCAGACGACATTTTCTATTGGAACTCTTAAGCATGGAAGGGTCAATGACTGCACGTATTTACATACTTAAGAACTGTACGTTCTTAACCTGTACGTAATTCAAGAACACACATCACTAAAACATTACCCTTCCATTGCTGATACTACTTTCGTCCAAACCACATGGCCGAAAATGTATTTGAAAAACATCTAAACCCTGTTATGCTGCTATTAATTGGAAAGCTCTCGCTGAGTACTGTCAGATGGGCCCGGGCAGATGGGTATCCCAGTGCCAGGTTTTCAATAATTTTTCAGTTATTTTGCATCATCTGTACTGGCCAAATTAGGCACCAGCAGCATACAGGCTAAAAACCCACAGATCTAAAAACAATGCTTTCTTAAGACATTGTACCACCTATCCATACTTAAAGAGTCTGTATTCTTAAAGACTGATTCCACTTAAAGATTATATGTATTTAGAAACTGTACATAGTTATGTCACTGTGTCATAGTGTCATGGTAGTGGTGTCATAACATTATGCCATGGTTGTTGTGTCATTGTATCGCAGTATCTCTTGTAACCGGAGATATATCATTGTCATGCTTTATGCAGTGTTTTTCTTGCATTCCTTTGCCAGTACATTGCACTCTCTATTATCAGTCTTATGGGAAACACACGTGAAACTGACGAAGCATCAGTACTCGTATGAAAACATCCTTAAAGTTGAAGAACTGGTTCGAGGTGTAAAAACCCACATAACGTGTTATAAATTAGACCCTGGATCAGGTTTTCGCACGTTCTTACTCATTTCACGCCAGTAGTAGCAGATTATTTCGTCAATAACACTCACAGTATCTCGGAGTAGGTGATTCCCTTCTTAAGGTCTAAAGGGCAAATCATTTTTACCCAGGTCTACTGAAAAAATGTTATCAATTTCAGTTAAATTCCTAGTACCTATGTTGTCCTACGTATCATATCATTATCATCATCATCATCGTGAATGATGAGTATTATTGTCATAGGTCTATCATCAACATCATTATCACAATCATTGTCAATGATACTGAGTATCATTATTGATATCCTATAGATCATCTTCATCACTATTGTTATTACCATCATAGTTGTCATCTCTATCATTATCATCGTAATCATCTTCCTCATCACCCGATTGAATATCATCTTTGTCATCACCATCACTATCATCATCATCATCAACCGATTGAATATCATCATCTCTGTCACCTTCGCTATCATCATCATCGTCATGATCACCCGATTGAATATCATCTTTGTCATTACCATCACTATCATCATCATCGTCATGATCACCCGATTGAATATCATCTTTGTCATTACCATCACTATCATCATCATCGTCATCATCACACGATTGAATATCATCTTTGTCATCACCATCATCATCACCACATTGAATATCATTATGATCATCTTCATCATCATCATCATCATCACCACCCTATTAATCATCATCATCACCACCACCATCCTATTCTTCACCACCCTTTTGATCATCATCATCCTTCTTATCGTTCTTAATCGTTATCATCATCATCATCATCAATCATCAATCATCACTCTCTGTCGTCTATTTATCTATACTGTTGCTACCTGCATGGTAGCCTAGTCCTAAGGCCAAGCAATTTATTTATTTGTCTTTAATAACTTACCTAATGTTTATATAACATTATAAGATATCTACCCATATTTAGTTCTATATAAGCTCACCAGGTGGCGTGCATGGGTTCATTTGGATTTCTTGACTGACCAGTGTGCCCACCCATGGTGCCATCTATCACAAGCCACAGGAACTAACACCAAGGCATTAGCAAATTATAGAGATTAGAACAGAGAAAAGCATAATCTAATGAAATCATAGACTAGGAGCTAGTCTACCTGCATGGCTGGTCGGGTTTCGGCAGCCTGTACATAAAGGTGCTGGCTGCGCTCCCCGCCTCAATAATGGCATGGTGAAAAGTAGGTCTCCCTGTGACCCTGGGTCCTGTAGGCTGACTGCTAACACGGCAGCTACAGCTACGTACAGCACCCTGCATACAAACACCTGAGCCTCCGCGTGCTGTGAACAAATAGAGACAATACTGCTCCACCCGCCTATGATTCATAACACACGAATTCCTCCAGACCTACAACTCCTCCTCATACTTCATCATACCATTCATATAGAGTGGAACATGCCCCTTTGTACACCTGGTTATATTGGGTGGAGTGCAACATGATCGAATGTTCAGTTTTATTTGATGACATGGCAGTAACTTTTAGTATTTCTTCTACTTCCTGGTTCAGTTACTACTACTATTACTGCTGCTACTGCTACTGCTACTACAACTACTACTACTACTACTACTGCTGCTGCTATTGCTACTGCTGCGTCTGATGATGCTGCCCCTGCTATAACTACTACTACTACTACTACTACTACTACTACTCCTACTACTACTACTACACTCCATGTGTTCACGTGTTGCGCAAACAGACAGCTATACAGACATCTAGTCTCATAAGTTTCTTATATTCCTTGAATATCTAGCATCTAAATAGCAATACACAATACCAATTTCTTTATAAAGTTAGACAATACTAGCCCCCTTCAGTGTGGAAGGCTGTGTTAAGGTGCACCTAATGCGTGGGTTTGCAAGATATTTGTTAGGTCACTGAGGTGAGGGGAATTGTTTGGCAAGTTGACCAGCAGACAGGGCAGCAAACAAATGCACAGCTATGTCTTATTGGCCGTGTTACAGAGGCCCATAACGGATCCACGTTGCTATTCTAAAAATGATTACGTGACTTTAACCCTTATGCTGTTGGTGGCTAATTTGACCAATACAAAATGATGCAGAAACCTGAGAAAACACACTAAAACCCTGGAACATGGGTTTATTTTTATTTGAGGGTACTGTGAGAGCAATCTAGTGAATACCAGCATGATCGATTTTAGATGGTTTTCAAGTATCTTTGCGACCTACGAATGTATAGTCTCCGCATTGGAGGGGTAACCTTGTGCACATGGAGCGTATGCATGGTTTGACCCTCATAGAAATACAGTGAAACCTCGAAAATGTGAACATCTTGGGACCAGGGCAAAAGCGTTCACATTACGGGGTGTTCACATCTCCGAGTTTTTTTCATAATGTAGAAGATACAAGTAGGACCCGGAAATTGTGTTAGCATTAGGAGGTGTTCACATCTAAAGCCCCTCTCACACAAGAGCACGAAGTCTACACGACTGTACATGAAGGTGCTGACTTCCACTTCATGTAGACTTCGCGAAAAATTTGAGGTTTTGTAGCCACTCGACCATACAACATGAAGCGTTCACAAAGACAACACAGAGCCAACAAGATTGAATATGTCTATACACGAACACAACACGTATATAACATGAAGTGAATGTGAATTGCACATGAACCTATATGAACTATCAAGAAGACAACCAGACCAAACATGACACAACCAGAAGATAACGCGATGCTACTGGGAAGTTAACCAGAAGTGACCATGAACACAACATGAAATTACTGCAAGGCATTAGCCTGGATTTGCGTAGCCATATTTATGTAGCCATTTCACTCATACTGTATACGGCTTTAATTTGGAGTGCTAAAGGGTATTTGCACTACTTAAAATTCACGCATTTAAGCACTCAAACAACGCATAAACAAATCAGGATATTTATTTGAAGAATGTCATTTTGGGGCTATCATGGCCAGTACAAAATAAGCAAAAATTAAATGCCTGTAAAAATACCAGGTATACAGTATGTAATACTAATAATTATCCCTTAAAAATGATTTTCACCAATGATATTTTCTACATAACATTTGTACAATAGTTATGAAATATTTATGTCATAAATAGCTCGATAGCAAAAGTAAGGAAATATGTCTAGCAATAACAATAGCAATAGCTATTATTGCTTTAATGAGGTTTCAATTTAAAAAATGTTCAATAACCATAGGGAAAACATTTGTGAAATGATAAATGCAAATAATGTTATATAATACAAATATTATATTAGTATAAAATAAACAATAATTAAGGATTATTTTTTTAAAACATTAACCAATATATTTTTATAATGTTTGATAACATTACACCATCTTTAATCAACATATTTAATTACTGTTTAACAACTGCATATTACAAATATATTACTGACATACTTTAAATTGTTTCTAAAATGTCAGAAAAAGTCAAAATGATTCATATATATATATATATATATATATATATATATATATATATATATATATATATATATATATATATATGCATATATATATATATATATATATATATAAATACATTTATATATATATATATATATATATTATACATTATATATATATATATATATATATATATATATATATATATATATATATATATATATATATATATATATAATGTAAAGATGTTTCCCAGAAATATTTGATGAATAATTTTTGCATTATTGTGTAAATGTATTTCAAAGTGTTGTGACAATAATACTTCAAATTTAAGTAATAACCAAACGTTTAAACATTAATAAATATTTTCAGTAACATTTCACAGATGTTGGTATTTTATAAACATAGCACAAATGTTTTGTGTTTGCTGGGTATAATGTTAAATAAAGAAAATTAAGTGCCTTATATTGGGTCGTTCTGTATTTATGCTAGACCATATTATTGTTATGTATTTACCTAAATGCAAATTAAAGGGGGTATATTGTTTGTTATGTTTTATCTAGTATTGTCTCCGATGTGGTTTTATAGGACCCCAAGTCGATCTATTATAACTATTAGAGACGTTAAAGCGTGTACAGGGGCAAGGATCAGAAGGATGTGAGGAATGAAAAGAATTGATACGCTAAATGAGTCTTTGGTAGTTGAAATACAGACAGAATTTGAATGCTTTATTCTCCTCAATTAGCGCATTCTGGTTGGATGTTGAGCGTCACATGATCTACTTGTTGACTACTTGTTGGCTTCGCGGTACTTCATGGTACGTCGTGTTGGCTTCACGTTCACTTCGTGTTTGAATTTGGATATGAAGTGAACACGAAGTAGCACGATGTCAACCAGTAGTCAACCAGTATTCCGCGAAGTGTACATGAAGTTAACATGAAGTTGACATGATGTATATCTAGGTCAAACTTCATATGGAGTTCATGGAAATTTTTAAACAGCCAAAAGATTTCAGCGCGGACATGAAGTGAACAAGGTTTGTCCCGAAGTGAATACGAAGTTCCAGGAAGTGTACCCGTTTTATCGTGAAGCCTACACAAACCTCCGCGAAGTCTACACGGAGTGAAAAAACCCAACTTCGTGTACAGTCGTGTAGACTTCATGGTCTTGTGTGAGAGGGGCTTAAGGGGTGTTCACAATGAGAGGTTTCATTGTATACTGGGACCTCGGACCAACACCACTTGTATTGTATTGTATGCTCATTGACTGTGCTACATGTATAAAATCACACATATACAAAATTATAAATCATACAAAAATAACCAAAAAGAAAAAAAAGAACATAGTAACTTAAAGAGAAATATACTGGGACCTTTCTTACACGGCTCGAAGCGGTTTCGAACCGGAGGTACACTTTCGGTTCCAACTCCCACTCGGCTGTAGGACGAGATTCGTTAAGTTTTATATGTGAAGATACGGTATTGAATGTCCTGGTATTGATACTATTATGGTAGTCAAAATTCTGGGCTGGTTCACATACTCCTTAGCAATTTATATATTGCCACTCTGAAGGATTTCAGCGTGCGAATGGTCTTCAGACCTCTATCACTCCAATTTTACAATACGTTTGAGGTGATGTAATTGATGACCAAAAGATGGCGCTACCGTAAGCATAGATATTGATGAGTGTGGCTAATAAATGTTCTCTTGTGATCGCAAATGAAATCAATATTGTATCAAAAATAGTTGTTACTGACGAAAGTAGACCATTGGATCTTCGGCATATCTTTGCAGACGAAATCATTACCTCTATCCATTCAGCATATTGTAATACACTATCCGAACAATAGATCCGTAATGGAGTCAACATTATTTAGACCAAGTGCGCACTTCAGACGTGAATTGCATAAAGGCACGAATGGCGCCAGTCAGAGTGGCCAGACGTAAAGGGTTATTGTGAAGGGGTGGCCATTAATGGGGGTGACAGAGTTGGAAGGTCAAACCGCAAGCGCTTGCAGTGTAAATGATGATAAATCCTTCATGTGCAGTCTTAGATGAATAAAAGAATGGATATGTTGAGAGAAATCAATTATTATATGCGCTATGGTGAAGACCTGGCTATGCCAGGGGCATCGAATCTGACATACGTGTGACGTCACTTGGAGACAGAGGCTAATGAGGGCTCTCGTATCGTTCATATTACAGAGAAACTTGCGCGCCAACATGCACAGAACGCGACTTTTGGGCTATTCGCCGCAGCCAGTCGGTTTAGGATGACCGGGTGGCAGAAATCACATCATCTTCTGATACATCTATATAGGCGTATCTTTACTGACTGCAAATCTTGCAAAAATCATAAAGTAAAAAGAGGTAATATAGGAGTGTGTGTGTGTGTATGTGTGTGTGTGTGTGTGGAGGGGGGGGGGGGGGGGGGTTATAAGTACCCTAAAACACAAATAGCGCATGTCCAAGGATAACATGGCGAATACAAACAGTACCACAGCGTTGAACGAATGTTCAAATGAAATTGAAGTTGTGCTCAATCCAGTGTAGCCAGGTGTACAAAGGGGATCGTTCCACAGGGCCAGATAGGTTCCATGCCATGAAACTAATATCCTAGTAAAACCGGAATTAAATCAGGGCATGTCTCCGAAAAGGTGTTACCCCACCAATGGAGCAAACTCTTGTCATGTGCACGTCTGTAAACTAGGATAGGTTGGAGGAAATGCCTTTTACCCACACTGCAGATACAGTTATTACATTGTTGTTTGTGATAGACGCACTCAATATGAAAACTATCGGCCACGTTAAGATATGTAATAAATAAATAATTTAGAAATGGCGAAAGCCATCGACTGGCTCCAGGTCACTGGTACCTTTCTCACATTTTGCGTAATAACGCAGCCAATAAAGCATACTATACTACTATACTATACTGCCCACCAGGTGGATTTAAAAGTAGGACCTGTTGCAGTTGTGACAGACAGCGAGTAGTCTGTGTGCAATGCCTTTGATCTAGACCACTCGGCTATCGGGGCAACCCGCTGTTGACCACTCGCCTTTGAGCGGGTATACAAGGGTTACTGCACACATTCATACAGTGACTATGGTCTCCTGGCAAGTATCCATATTAGTCTATAGACTTTCAACTCAATGAAAGTATAACAATAAGTATAACACAAGATCTCTTAAAGTAGCGCTAAATATAACATTTATCTCGCAACATTGCGTTGATATAACCATTTCCAGCCCTGTCAAGATTTCGAAACTTGCTGTGCAAATTGAGCGATCGCATTACTAAGTTTTTTTTTATATGAGACCAGAATAGTTCCAGATAACACAACATAAAAACGTATGCGTATAATTAGCGTGCCCAACGTACAGTATGTGTACATGCACGAGTATGCATAGCCAACCTCAAGTACTATATATTCTTGCACTTGCATTTAATCAAATAACATTTGCTTGCATAGGATATTATCAAAATGCATGTCGAAATATCTAGATGTACTGCTGTGTGGTTTTCGAAATGCTGGGTATCAAAATGGCGCCACGACAACCCGCTGGCTATGACATTGACTATTGTGGAAGGAAGGAAGGAATGATCTTTTAAAGTTACTTTCCACACTATAGAAACTAAAGTCCAAGAAGAATCCCAACTCTTAACAATTATTTCCAAGGGGTCTTTTAGATGCAGAACCACTGTAGACAGCCCTCCACAACGCCGCACATCTATATAGCGACCAGGTCAACCCGCTGATTTTTATTTGTATTGACTGTACTATAATTGTAGGATACACATCACAGATATACAGATCACAAGATAATGGAAAACAGAACTGAATATAACAAAATGAACAAAAACAACTTAAACGTCAAACACAAAGTATGATATATGATAGACGCACAAACTAAAAATGGGTATTCAGTGGATATTCGAACCTTCGACCTCACACTTGGGTGCCAGTCATCGTAACCACTACACCACGACGAATCCCTTTGATCATTGTGGAATACAATTCGAGAGATTGTATGTATTGATAAATGTACTAGCCATTCCAATGCTGCCATGTTGCTAAGCTGGCCCTACACGTATGGTACTCATGGGAGGGGACTCATTATGGCCATGCACTGGATGTGAAATTAGATACCAAAAATACTCTGTACACGAAACTACCAGTTTGACTGCTTTACCACTATGTTCATAACCATTTCACACAACGATGTTAGCACTAAATCAAGGGTGAATTGCAATTTTGTTTACTCTCACCCTTTTCGTCGTCCTAGGCTAGTTTTAGAAACCACATTGCTTCTTCATGTTATCAATAAATCATTCGTGAAATGGAAATTTTTCTTCTCTAGCAGAGGCAGTTTTTTTCCTTTCTGGATTTTGATCTCTCTCCTGTCTGAGCCAAATATCTCGATTTTCTCGGTCCGAATATTTTTTCGACCTTCCAGGCCCATAGCATATTTTCTTGATTTTCAGGGCCAGAATGTTTTTTCTTAAAAACGAAAGTACCCGCCCTAGAATATCACTAGAATAGCGCTTTAATACCCAATGAATTAACCGTCATCGTTTTGTCATTCTATGCTTAACCCTTCTGCTCCTGATGAATAATTTGACTAATACAAAATGATGTAAAAAACCTGTAAAATGACTGAACGTCCGGTCGTATTGGTGTATGAACTAAATGTCTGCACTGTAGCATACATGCCTAAAGGCATGAACTGGCAGAATTCCTGAATTGGAATTTTTTAGATAAACTCTGATGAAGTATTTTCTGAAAATGCTTTTGTGATAGAGTAATCCCCAAAATACACAAGAACCTTCGGGGCAGGATAGGAATGAATAGGTTAAAAACAGAAAACAATGATTTGCATTTGATACTACCTGTATACAACCCCAGCCTTGCGTTGCTATACCAAAAAGGTCATTATGAGGGATATAAACAAGCTATAAAGAGTTAGTATACATCTAGACACTACCTGGGAATTAGTATTAAATCCTGAAGGTATTGTTACCTGTTGATTAGGAGGTAATTGTGGCTACAGTGTTAGGATGCGCTGAAATACCACACCGGTCATGGAAAGTCGTTTAGCATCAATCTCATCTTTATTCGAGGTTCTTTTGTGGATGTTTGCAATTTGAGTAGAATTCCGAGTGCGTGTTTTACGATGCCATTAACTTCTATTGCCCATTAATACACTGTTAGAATCCGGATGCTTTGTCTACAGCAGGCAGCCATTCGATCTGCAGAGGTTTCTCAACATAACGAATCACGACCAGAAAAGCCATGTTTTAAAGTATATCATATGCTTTATTGTATTGAATTATATTATGCTGTATCATTGTTTTGTATTGCATTGTTCTGTTTTGTATTGTGCTGTGCAGTGTTTTGTTGCATATTAGTGTGTTGTAGGAATATGTGCTCATTCTAACAGGGTGCCTGCATTCTCTCTCTCTCTCTCTCTCTCTCTCTCTCTCTCTCTCTCTCTCTCTCTCTCTCTCTCTCTCTCTCTCTATATATATATATATATATACATACATACATATATATATATATATATATATATATATATATATATATATATATATATATATATATATATGTATATATATATACATATATATATGCATATATATATATATATATATATATATATATATATATATATATATATATATATATATATATATATATATATATATATATATATATATATATATATATATATATATATATATATATATATATATATATGAAAGTATGTATGTATGTATGTATGTATGTATGTATGTATCTATGTATGTATGTATGAGTGTAAGTGTGTGTATGTGTGTTTAAAATATTGGGTTGGGTGTTACATCGAGACCATTGATTATCTCACTCGTCATGTGATAAGGTTGATATTAAGTATGTTCCTTCAACCATATCTGCAGTGATCCATGCTTTGCGTGTACGCCCACCACATAATGCAGAGATGAGAATAAATAACCCACATCCCTTATTTCAATATCCACATTTAGCTGGGATGAGTGTAAGTACAACGCATCCGGCCTATATCACAGTAAAAGGGAGTTGACTATATATATTTTTTCAAAATATTTGCACAAGAGACAGAGGGAGAGAGAGAGGTGAAAATGTACCATACATACATACATACATACGTACGTACGCACATCCATCCATCCATATATATATATATATATATATATATATATATATATATATATATATATATATATATATATATATATATATACATATATACATACATACATACGTACGTACGTACATACATACATACATACATACATACATACATACGTACGTACGCACATCCATCCATCCATACATATATATATATATATATATATATATATATATATATATATATATATATATATATATATATATATATATATATATATATATATATATATATATATATATATATATATACATACATACATACAAAATAACTCGGATGAGAGAATTTGTGTTTAGCTGTAACATCATTCCTCCGGCCCACCAGGTGGAAGAACACGTGTAGGTAAGCATTTGACCCTCGAGCAGTTGGTGACCCCACACGGCCGCAAGGTGCTACTTCAATCAAAGCCTGCGCATTCTACCCAGATTGATATTGACCCCAGTGACCTCTGTCACTCAGTCACGTGACATTATATGTGCTCCTGTGACCCTAAGCTTTCAACCCATGGCAACGCGAAATGCGTAAAAAGGCCATGAGCAATATGTACGAACGTAAGTGAGATATCCATACTGCCAACATGGTAAAAATTGTGTATGCATGTATTTCATCTACACCGAATAACCATGTATATGCTAACAATCCAAGAGTGCTCTCGAGACGAGATTTTCGGCGCTCGTTCAATTTTACAGAAAGTGGATATGTTTATTAATAACCAACACCAATTTCTGTGGGCGAGAATTGGACAAATAGTTGTAGCGGAATATGATAGAAAGTCCGCAAGATGACTGATAACAGGATATAATAGGATTTTGGTGGAATAATCAGACACTGTGAAATGAGATCCAGTGTGAAAGTTATTTCGTTGGCTGAGTGGTAATACTGGAGAGGCTGCCTGTAAGTGTTCCTTGCGAGCTTAGATGAATAAAACAAGTGGGATATGAAACCAGCCTGTCAACCTTAACAGCCAGGCTGCTGCCGGCGAATAGCCCCAAAGGTTATGTTCTGCGCATGTTGGTGCGCAGATGTCACTGTAATGTAAACGACACGAGGGCCCTAATTGGTATTTGTCTCCTAGTGACGTCACACTAAGACCAGATTGGAGACCTGGATAGCCAGGTCTTCACTGCTGTGCATTTAGTAATTGGTCTCTCTCTCTCTCTCTCTCGCTCTCTCTCTCTCTCTTCCTCTCTCTCTCTCTCTCTCTCTCTCTCTCTCTCTCTCTCTCTCTCTCTGTCTGGTACTCTCTCTGTCTCTCTCTCTCTCTCTCTCTCGCTGCATATCCATTCTTTTATTCATCTAAACTGCGAGGAAGAAAAACCGCCTCAGGCTATCACGCTATTGTTTCAGCATTCCTCTGAGAATTAGAATAAATGTCATAATAACAACTGAAATTGAGCTGATTAATTAAGTTTCGCGAGATGATAAGTGAGTCTTTCGTCGCGTGATTCGGTGAAAAATGCTTCGTAGGATTGCTATGAATAAATTAGTTGCTTTGCACCATAAACTATTTATAACAATGATTCCCTAGATTCCACACTATGTAGTGATATGAAACTTTAGCTATCCTTACCTTATCATACCAATCATTTTTTTTCCAATACCCTTCTCTAAGAACGTGCGAAAAAAAAAATATATTTTTCAAATACTTTTTACAAAAGGTGCAAAAAATCAAATATTTCTTTCCAACACTTTTTGAAAAATTGTTAGAAAAAAATCAAGTATATTTTCCAACCCTTCTAAAAACTGATCGATTTCTTCTGTTTGCCACGATGCTCTTTCGTATGAAACAGTGGAAGGTAACAACAATATGATTTTGTCATCGTAAATGTGGTACAATTAAGGTAAAACGATATTAACTGGTTTATAATGGAAGATATTTGTCATTTGAAGATTTCTTGAATTGAAGTATTAAACATAATTTGAAAATATGGCTTATGCTGTAATATAATTTTAGAAATATTAGATAACAACACTAAAACTTGCTTCAGTTTGAAATGTTACTAGTTGTTTTCACACGTTTGAGTTAATCCTCAAATTGGCGCCACGGCTCTCTGATTTATTGCCGATTACCTCATTTGAATTAAAACTTTTTATCTTGTAAATACCTTATCTTTTAAAGTTGTTTGTGTCTGCATTTTCTAGGTCTATGTTCAATGTATGTACTGTAAATCACTTAAATATTACGTGAACAATAGATAGCGCAATTGCGATACTGCCCTGGATAGCGTGATCTAGGTATATAATAGCGTTGAACGGGAACAGCACCGGCAAGTTCAATTAAGAATTTTATTAAGACGGGGATTTTACAATAGCGCATATGGACAGAGCGCTATTATCGCTATCTTATTGTTCCCGCTATACTTAGGTGATTTACAGTATTCTATCTCAACCCATTCGACCGAGGCGAGAGGAATGAGGTGAAATCACTTGTTTTTCGCAGTCTGACTATGACACACTGACCCTGAAAAGATTTAAGATAAGGATTTTTTTATCCTTAACTTGACTTGACAATGCTTTACTACTTCGCAAACTTATCCCAGATTTGATATGGCGACGGTATGACCAATCTTGAGACCATTAATATTGTACTATCTTGATCGATGTGTATGATAATCGAATGAATACCTCCTGGCTGCGTCTGTATCGAATCATCAAATAAAACTCGGCCACTTGTAAACTTTTATGGATGTAGTCAACGGTGCCCCATGGCCATGCGTTGGCACTGTGCATCCATCATACGGATGTTGTTTTTCATCGGGGCTGCATTATGAGAAAGGCCGATGGTGAACAATGACAGATAATGCTTTGTGTCCCCATCCCAAGACACGTTTTATGCTGCAACGCATTGTGCAGGAAATCATATTTGTACTAATCTCATCAAAAACGTGTTCACGCAAAACAACAGTTGGTAAAAACACATACGAAGCCGTAAATCTAACTGTTGTCTGTACAAGCAGTTGCTCAAAAAGCCTGGCTCTTTTGATGATAAATATCTATAAAAAGCATTTTCAGAAAAATGACAAAAATGTTCCTAGTATTACCACTACCACCAACTGAAGTTTTCGTTTAAAATTCTATGAAATCTTGCATTATTTTAGCTTTAGTCATTTTCAAAAGCATCCAGGTGATACCTTACAAAGGGAACCCTTACCATGAGGACATGTAGGCATACCTGTCAACATCCAACTATCCAAAATCAGGAGATTTTATGCGGCTCATTATTTGGGCTTCTTTCACGGCATTTTGTTTAGTTCCAATCCTGGCCACCAGGGGCCAGGTTAGTAGTTTAGTTTATGAGTGGGATATTATGTTTCACAGAAGTTGGCGAAATGACAATCATATAAATA
>OZ012688.1:11823982-11826482 GCA_963942565.1 Maea johnstoni | reverse complement strand
ACCACCACCACCACCACTACTACTACTACTACTACTACTACTACTACTACTACCACCACCACCACTACTACTACCACTACTACTACTATTACTACTACTACTACCACTTATACTACTATTACTACTACTACTACTACTACTACTACTACTACTACTGCTGCTGCTGCTGCTGCTGCTGCTGCTGCTGCTGCTGCTGCTGCTGCTATAAAGTACTCATATCCTGCCAATCAGCACTTAGTATAAGTCGATTTCAGTTTCAATCCAATTATGTCTGGGGTGAGCAAAAGGTGTACTTCTACTATCATACATGAAACAATATTTGAAGATGGATTTATGAAACAAAAATATTTTCAATTTATTGCTATGTTATTATGATATTACTACACGTGTCAGACAATATGCACGCTCCAGGTGTAATTGGATTGATATCATTCAATAATGGAATTTAACTCCTGTATTGATAATTGGTAGACGACACATTTATTTTTACTTATTAATACTGTTCGTCCATGCACTGTACGCATGACCTCATTAGAATTCCCATAAAGAATGTATGCAGCAATTTCAAATAACTCATAAACATCTAAAATAACACGTTTAGTATTAAAGTATACCTAAAAAGTGAAAATAACAAAGTACCAAACAAATTTTGGATATCAACAAAAAACTGGGCCGACCGAACAACCTGACTGTCAGTCATTAAAAGGCGCCTTTTCCCTGTGCAGGAGAGCAATATTAGTACCATGCTCTAAAGTAATTGTAACATCACACGCACTGCATTCATAGTGATAGTAATCTGCATTTATAGTACTTTTATTGTAATCTTGCATTTATTTATGATTTCTTAGATGCACGTGTACACGGTTATACTGGTGTCAAGCCAATGCATGCATCCGGACGAACCGGGAGTAAAGCTAGAATACGTGGTTTCTATAGTAAGCATGGGAAGGGAATGTTTTATTTGGTGTTGTGGAACTTCTTTAAATCATCATCGAAATATTCATTTTATGTGTTGGGTCAAGACTTTGTTTTTTCTCATCCTCATTCGTATGTAGATAATAGTGAAGACACTAAAATCCTGCTTACAAAGTAATGGAGATTGATGATGTCTATTCCAATTCTACTTGGTCATTCTTAAGCTAATTATCATGTTAGTTGTGCTTCTTAGTTGTTTTACATAGTGTGTATTGAAAAATGTGCTTTTCTTATATTAAGCATTTAAGTTTAAAAACGCACTTAAAGGACAATTAGAGCATTAATGAAGTCTAGACCCAAATGGTTACCTAGTGTATTCTCTACTTAAATACAAGACCCCACCACCATCATATGAGGGAAGCTGTCATTCATCTGTAGGTAGCTGCTTATGACAATCGTGTGTACCATGCAGCTTCAGATAAACTATTATTAGACTAAAATGGCCGCTCCCAGTAGCCCCATTTCTTGTGTGTTAGGATGTGTTTAAACAGCTCTATACTTTCTTGCACGAAGGATGGCAGTGGTGGGATTAAGTAGAGAATGCTGTAAAACAACTATTTGGGCCTATGTTTAATTATGGTGCAATTGACCTTTAAGCAGAGTCACCTTGTAGAATAGTAGATAAGTATATTATTATTCGATGCAATTGCTTTATTCTTTCGCTGAATAATTACTTACTAACAATACACTGCTAGGATAAGATCATACATCTTACATATATGCAAATCTTCTTCGTAGCACATATTTTGCTTTATCTATAGAGTCAAAAGCTTGTTCAAAATCAATTAATAATTTCAAGATCGATAGTCAATTGATGGTTATTGTTTTTCTTTTGTATTTGCAGAGGTAGCTCCCCATACTGGCGATAGAAAATCATCCTTTGAGGAAAAATTTCAGAATGCATCTCAAGGTAATAAAGGTTTCCTTTTTATTGATAAGGCCATATATCTTAGTAATTTGCATGCGGTGTGCTGTTTTATTCACCATCAAAATGTCTGCATTTGCTGTCACCACTCTACAAAAATATACAGCATTTCTGATAATTTACTTGTAATGTTACTTCACATGTTCACTACACAATTTCGCTATTTCTCAAGAAATGGTTGATGTATTCTAAAGTTTCATGACATGATCTAAAATATGTTTTGCGGTGCCAAGCTAAGATTGTTTTAGCTTGTATCAATGATTTGACACGCCTTTGGTATGAACTGTAACTTTCTTAACTAAGTAAATACGTTATATGTTAGAAATGGAGGGGTCAGAGATAGAGCGTTATCCTAGGGTCGTTATTTCTTAACCCTTCCAATGCTGAGGCTACTTTCATCCAAGGTAAAAGTGTGCGAAACTTTTTGAGAACTATCTCAACCCTGTCATATTGGTATTCATTTGATAGCTCTCACGGAGTACTCTCAGATGAGTACCCATATGCCAGGGTTTCAGTGATTATCAGCGACTTTTCGTCATTTTGAAATGGTAAAAGTAGCAACCACCACCATAAGGGTTACCGAATGCAGCATAGTCAGTA
>OZ012688.1:11651482-11821482 GCA_963942565.1 Maea johnstoni | reverse complement strand
AAGACACATTGGGATGGTAAAACACAAGGCTCCCAAGCGTGTAATCTTGTATTCAAGTCTCGTCGCTAGATCCCCATTAGCGGGTTGGTTTGGTCGCTATACAAATGTAAGGAGTTGTAAAAGGCTATTTATGGTGTCTTTGCAACTAAAAGACACATTGGGAAAGTAAAACATATGGCTCCCAAGCGTGTAATCTTGTATTCAAGTCTCGTCGCGTGATCCCCATAAGCGGGTTGGCTTGGTCGCTATACAAATGTAAGGAGTTCCAAAGGGCTATATATGGTGTCTTTGCAACTAAAAGACACATTGGGAGTATATTCATGAAGAAGGGAGAACTTCTTTCTGGTTCCACCATTCTCCTCCTTTGGAATATGACCTAAGCATCTGACGGAACATTAATACCACCAAAGACACGAACAGCGTATTAGTGTCAGAACAAGTTGGCACGGAATTTATGCTGAACAAAATGATCGACATTATATACAATACACACGTCCAGTATTTGATATTTTTACGTGCCATATTGCACACAAACGCCAATAATCGAAGGATGCAAATATATACATATATATATATATATATATATATATATATATATATATATATATATATATATATATATATATATATATATGTATATATGTATATATATATATATATATATAACCACACTCACGTTCGAGATTTTGTACTTTGGTGTGTTCATTCCAAATCTTCCTTTAGTTTTATATACGTATCAACCCATATGGCTTTTATCACGTTTTGCAATTCTGGAGTTTGTTTGTATACACGGTATACCGTATAAACTTTGGGTTTACATGTACTTCACTACATGTACGACTTATGTATTAATGGGTCAAGCTACTACCTGCTTCGCTGTGCATGCATCATTTTGTCTAACACAACTAACCACATGGCCATGCTGGTCAATACTCCCTATGCCTCCCTTGTGGTCATCTGGCCTAAGAATGTTGAGCTCTTCACTGCGAAAACAAAGTGTTCCATGTGGCTGGAATTTTAATTTTGATTATCGTCACCTTTTCTACCATATTTAGGCTAAATCGTGACCAGCCAGTTGTAAGTGGGGGAAACCGGAGTACCCGTCTATTCCTGGTGCTCTCAGCATTTCTATGTGAATGGGCATCTAAAGGATGATATACACATTTCTCGTGCTTCCGGCCAGTTTACAACGGAATTCACCATTCACTGTGGGGCCAAATTGACCCAAATTGTCAAGTTGAGAGCATATGTGGGCATATCTTTGTAAGACATTTTCATATTCTCATCATTTTTGACCACATGATAGCCAATGGGGATACAAAAAAATCAATAAACCCAAATGACCTTGATTGACCTTGGATGACCTTGAAATGACATAAGAAAACATTTTTTTCTCAGCATATCCCTCTTTCAATCACATTTTCTGCCCAAAATTGTCTGAAAATGAAAAATCTGCTCTCATACGATTTCGAGCAAGGCACTCTAGAATACATTTACAAAAAAATCGGTACAAAAAGTACAAAAATGAAATTTTTTTGTGAAGGTCGAAATTAACATATGCATTTTCTCTTCTACTGCCAGACATGTAAGCCCTACCAAGATGTCAACCACATAACTGATTAGAGCTAAAAGTACAGATATCATTTAAAAAAAAGACCATGCCGATATCTGCTTCCGTTGCAAAGATATGTCCAATTTCTGAAATCCAAGATGGCCGCCGAGGGCGGCCATCTTGGTCATCGCAGATTTTGAAAATAGGACATAACTTTGCGTTGAAAGCAGATATTGGGGTGATCTTTTTTTTAATGATATCTTCTCCTTGAGACCAACATGATAATGTGGGTTTGATATTGGTAGGGATGCTGGTTATGGCGCAAGAAAAGCAAATAAATATTTTTATATCATACTTCATAAAAAAATTCAAAAGTTGCTTTTTCTGACCAGATTTTCTTGAAAATATATACTAGAGTATGATGTCTATGATAATAAGGGGGAGTAAATTCCATTTTTGTACTATTAGGGGGGCAATAACTTGGACCAAAAATCAGATATGTTGAAAATACATAGTTAAAGGTCATTTCAAGGTCATTAGAGGTCATATCAATGTCATTTTAATTCTTCAAATGTTTTGTACTTCTGCAAGCTATTTGGTGGCCAAATTCCATAAAGTTTCGGTCATGCACTCCAGAGATACAGGGCCACTTGACAATTTGGGCTATTTGGCCCCGTAGTGATTTGTCACCTATCGAAAAAAACATTTTTTCTGACTTTGGGTGCTTTTAAGCCAAATTTGTTTTGATTACATGTTTTTATGTTTTTCTAAGAGAAGGCACCATTGCAATACCTATACCAAAACGAAATTCGCCAAAATGTGTCCATGTGTTTAAAAAGTTCTATAAGAGGTAATTGGATCCTTTCGGTTCGGAAACAGATTTCGCAACGAGTTTGACTATCTTAGGCAAGGTGCACCTCCCTCTCCTCCTGTGTATTAACATGACCACAACGCTACAACTATCACCACACCCACTACTACTACTACTACTATCACCAACACCGTAACTGACACCACTACCATCACCACTACCACAACTACAGTGAAGATAACCAATTCCTACACCGGTCGAAAATTCGCTTGCCGGCGACTGGCGAAGCATTTATTCAGCTATTACCGGTTGTTCAGGCAAGATAATCAGGCACGCATATTCGTGACACACCTAGATTAAGATACTTTAGTATCAATTCTTAAGTATATTTAGCTATATATAAACGCACGAGTATGTCGCCGTATCTATGCCCGGTCGCCCAGATGGCAATCGGGCGTGCAGTCTTGTAAAATGCCCTCACAATAACTACAGGAATTAGATATCTTTACTGCACCATCACCACTACCATCACAACCATCACCACTACCATCACAACCATCACCAACACCATCACAACCATCACCACTACCATCACAACCATCACCAACACCATCACAACCAACACCACACCGATTTGCACTGTGTATGCGTGCACTAGTTGTCTATACCACCAACTGTCACGTTGTAGGGTCATGCCACATGGTCAAATACCCGAACACTGGCCAGGGTGGCCCGGACATGCAGGCCATCAAAGCCGAAGAGGGGATCTGTATAGAACAGTGCCTGAAAAGCACGAGATGCACATCCTTCACCTTCGCCAAGCGGGAAAAGTTCTGTTACCTTCACGATGAAGTTAAAAATACCTATCCTTATGTCAGGACTGATTATTTTAAGAAAATTTGCATCGGTAAGTAGCATTGATAGAACTGTTATGTCTCCTTTAGTGTATTCAAAGTAGCTCTAATGCATACGTCGAGTAGGATTTTGTGGGTAATATAGAGGGTAGGGAGTCGTAGACTACTCGTAAAAGCTTTAGAGCGAAGAGCAGATTGTCTCGGACGTACGCATGCGCGTTGGGGATGGTCATAGTGTAATATACACGTAAGTGGTATTTGGTTTATGATAGACACCCTTTTACTCACTGCGCATGCTCAGATTTCCCGTGTGTACCACGAAACATCCACGAGTTCGCACGAGTGATTTAAAAACACCCTGCATGCAATGACACACAGTTTCTGATGAGAAAAAAGAGAAATGGCCCAAACATGTACCTGTGATTTTTCAGTATAACATATAACCTCTCTATTCTGTATACGGTTTTACCGGTGCACTATGGATATTCCAATAACACATCTAACCTGTGTAGTAAGGATATTTCAATAACACATAATAAAAAACATTACTTAATCATTATGGGGAGTTGAAGATAATGAAAATAATACATGAAGAAGAAGAAGATGAATAAGAGTAATAAAAACGATGATAATGCTTATTTTCATAATGGAAATAACAATGATAATAATTATGATTATGATAATAGTAATAATAATAATAATAATAATAATAACAATTATGATGATAATAATGATTAAGTTTATTGCCATAATAATAATAATAATAATAATAATAATAATAATAATAATAATAATAATAATAATAATAATAATAATAATGATAATAATAATAATAATAATGATAAAAGAAGACGAGTAATATGCATAATAAAAACAACCACAATGATAAAATTAATAATAATAATAATAATAATAATGATAATAATAGTGATGATATTGCTTATTGTCATGAAAATGATGATAATAATTACAATGAGAATGATGATTATGGTAATAGCCATAACAATAACAGTAATGTAGAATTACAGGCTCTGGCAATTAGTATTAGATTATATATCAAACAGAATACTAGAGGTGTGTGTTTTGTGAAAGGAGAATTAATGTGCCATATTCACACACGCTGTTTTCCAGTTGACGTAGGTGATGCTGATAAGAAGACAGAAGCGCCACCTACAATTCGCCCTCCGAGGAGAAGGAAATTACCTATGGACTATAAACAAAGGCGGCCTGATTATAAACATACGAGACGAAGGACTACAGGGACAGAATTTCCCCAGAACTACGTGGAATATTATGAGGGAAATAATTACTTTGCTCTGAAAAGCCCACCCGAGGACACCCTGCACATACGGCGGGCCCCATACCCCGGGGAGGGTACCTTATGGCCCATGCCGCAGCATTTATACCAAGATAAAAATCGTTTGTATTATATAAAACCCGATAATTTTGTATTCCGTGCTTCGCGGCACACGTGTGACATTCTGCATTCTGCCATTGAGAGGTATAGGGAGATTATCTTCGAGCACACACACGAGGGCGTCCACGACCATGCTCGGTATAATAACATTAGCGTGCCGTCCTATGGAGGGGGGTCGTACGGACGTCCGGCCGACAGAAGCTGGACCCACAAGAACATCAAGGTCGAGGAGAGAACGAAACTCGTAGAGGAATTGGAGATATCCCATATCAATGTTACAGTATTTAAAAAATGCAGCATGTATCCAAAGCTGGAGTCAGACGAGTCATGTAAGTTACCTCTTTATTTGTGATACAGTGCCAATATGTATTCCTGCACTAAATGCATGGGCATACTACCAGGCATATTACACGACCACACGCCCGGTTGGCACCTCATTTCCCTGACCTCATCTGAACATAGCTTTGTTGCGCAAGCTACAAGGGTCGTTGATGTGCTTAAAATTCCTTATAAACCAGGCCATGGCTGCGCCCAGTCGAATGGTGCAGGAATTAAATATCTGTACTGTAGATAAATCCTGTGGAATTTACGGTGTGCGTGATATACTCGAAGATTTTTGAATATCCCCAACATATCACATAACCACATATTTTCTGGGTTTTGTGTTGCTTGCCCCAAAATTGATGGCCTTCCAAAATTAAATTAAAATCCACAGTATAGTGTATAACTGATTTCATAGAAACAGGTTTAGAGGAGTACCTTTGCAATCTTTTAAGGGTGGTTTAATCAATCTAATCGCCTATACCCTAATCCATTAGATTATTTTTGCTAATTTCATGATCAAAGGACATAAATGATCCTTTTTGTTTCCTATCCCCCTTTACATAATATATCAAATAACGGTAAGATTAAGTAAATGAATACATATATGTGCTTTTAATCCATGCCGATGAATGTATAAATGTCGGCAATAGAAGAATGTAGTGGGAAGAAAATGCAATTCGCACACTTATTAAACATTTCAAAAGTACAGTTTGAATACTCCATTGACCAATTTAGCTTGATTCATACGTCAGTTCCAGTAATACAAAGATGAAGACAAAAGCGCAAGCAATTTGCGGCATACGACCAAATATTCGAGAAAAACAAAACTTTCCTACCTGCCAAACAATTAATCATTATTTAAAATGATTAGATTCCTAATGGACCAATTAGGATTTTACCATATGCGCGTTAACACGAAAACAATGGCGCTTGTAATGTGCATTATACTCGCATTATACTTTGCATTCCTTGACGTGAAATGTCTCTTTTCAGATGATCTAATTGTGAAAAAAGAAGGCGTGTCCATAATTGCCAATGAAATCTGGGGAGCGCTAAAAGGCTTGGAGACTTTCAGCCAATTAGTGCACAAAAATATAGATGGACGGGTGAGTTAAGCTTTCCATTTTTCACAATCAAGCCTCCTAATTGTCCTTAAGAAAGAATCCATTATGAGCCATTAAGGTAAAATTTGCAATATAGTATTTCCGTGATGGATTGCTTTTAGAATGCTGTAAACGTAATGGAGTTTTCGTTTTACCGTTTGTGATTTGCAATATCCTTCAAAACGCATTAGTACTTACACCTTGTTGCTGAATGTCACTCCCGTCGTACGTGAGGTAGCGTGGATAGGCGGCTATAGAAACTAATATTTTCAATATGCAGGATCATAAATCATTTGCATCTCAAATTGCGAAATTATTTATCACAAATATTCCATTGAAAATAGTCTTACCACAACTGGCGGTTGAATCTAGCTCGAAGCTTGTTGGAAAGTTAACGGTGACTTGGGGTAAAGCCAACCTACTCCGGTTTCCTCCACTATTTACAACTAGCTAGTCCTGTATTGGAATAATTAGGGCGAAATGTTAAGATAAATGAAATTCCCATTTGTTAGGATTTTCGTTCAATTAGAACCACTTCTATAGAATATTTGGTTATGATATGTGTTTTTCATCGTTCTACCAGAGTCACTGGAATGCCAGCGCAACCCATATCCATTTCAATATAAACGTATCATTATGATCTTTAGAATGTGTTCATTTAACTATGTAGGTCCACGTCGCTTACTATGTAACATGATACGATAAATTAAGCAATAACTGATTGAAATACACTACATTGTACATGGAATCATTTTTCAGCTTCAATTGTATCATTCAATCATCACGGACTTCCCCAGGTTCAAGCATAGGGGTTTACTGCTGGACACATCCAGACATTACCTCACCAAGGAAACTATCATAGACAATCTGGTGAGTAGCCAACTTTCATAATTACCGACGTCAAACGAATTCTCGCAAATCAAATGATGTTAGAAGAATATCTAGCAGGCGTAAATAATCGCGAGACTCATTTTGGGAAAATATGGGGCGGAGTCTATCTAAGTATAATAGATGCTTAGAATTATAAAAGCGAGAGTCAGTGGTTACACCTCCTTGTGAGCAGAGATAGAATATTATGGAACCAGAAATTATTACAACAAGCTAATTCTGTATGTATGTTTTTGTGTCGTATTTATTGTGAACTTGAAAATGATGAATAAAAATTACCCATCAATTACTGACGTATTGGGAACACGTGTTTTGTAGATTCGTATAATATTACAATGATATATATATATATATATATATATATATATATATATATATATATATATATATATATATATATATATATATATATATATATATATATATATATACACACATATATATATATATATATATATATACACACACACACACTCATATATATATATATATATATATATATATATATATATATATATATATATATATATATATATATATATATATATATATATATATATATACTAGTATACAGATTCATACATAAATACATATATACATACATACATACATGCATACATAAATCCTTTTTCAGAGCAATGCAATTACAATTTGCTTGGTCACATACGTTGATTACCATTGAAATAATCCATTAACCTTTTCTCTTGGTATATTCCTGTATATGTATATTCATTCCTGTATATTTTTGTGCATTAAGTGAAATACTTTCTCTATTTGTTTATCCCAGGAGGCCATGTCGCAGCACAAGTTTAATGTTTTCCATTGGCACATTGTGGACGACCAGTCATTCCCCTATCAGAGCCATGTCTTTCCTAACCTCAGTAAAGCAGTAAGTATACAATACTTATGTATTATACTGTAGAACACATATATGACGCGTGTCCCAAATATAGCGAGTTGGGCAATTTTCGCATCATAGCGTATCTTTATGTTAGAGACGGTAGCCGCCGCTGACAGCGCCAGTACAGTAAGAAAAAAGTACAGCGTTTTTATATATAGCGAAGCGGAACCACACGCTATGTACGCTATATATAAACAGACGCTAACATTGTGTGTTCTACAGTATATAGTTTGTCGAAATAGCAGGTAGTGAATGAATGTTAATATGATACATGTAGATATCATACCAGTAGACAATATACATAAGTTAACACTTTGATTTCGAATTTGTTTAATGGAATACTATAGAATAAGAAATGATTCTGAGCATGTAATTAATCCGAATTTACCTAATTAGAAAATCGCGGTATAATCAAATGCAGATTAAAATCTGCCCCCATCTGTGATAATGTGTGAACTGACTGTTTGCTAAGATTGAATTCGGAAAGGTCATTTTTGGTCAAATTCGGTATATTTGCAGCCCAAATGAATTTCCTATTCTACAGTATTGTTATTTATTGCATCAAAGGAGATGGCAACTTATGTCACGTGGTATTGATTGACTGAAAGTAGAAGATGTTGACAAAATCCAAAATTAGTGTAATACAAATAATATGAATGAGAATGTCTCTTCTACAGTGGACTTATATATTTTAGCAAACAATATGGTAAATAGCAATCCGGCTGAAAAGTGGTTACGCATTTGATTATGTTGTTGCTAAAGACTAAGCAATCAAGTGTTAAATCATTGTCATGCTAGCGGATACCATATCCTCTAATTGAATGTTAACTTCCAGACTTAAATGTTTTATTACCAAGTGTAAGCGACATAAACGTACTGTTGCATTTGTATGTTCAATAATTTTATTCGTGCATGCAATATGATATTAAAACATGCAATGTTTGCAGAAATTAGAAAATAACATTATTTTATTATACCTCACTTGAAGATCGTAAGCCGTGATTGGCTTGCAAAGGTTGGACATTCCATCATGTCCACTGATGGGCTTCATGTCCACCGTTGTCACTAGTGACGCCTAGCGGGGAATGTGTGAATCACCATGCAGTCATCTATGACCTTGACATTATAAATATTGTTTTTATTGATATCTCACCAAAATGGGCTTTGTTCGGTATAATAAATCAAATATATCATGCCAGTGTGGGTATCCTGATGAAATGTTTCCCCTCGGGAAAACCATCCTCCCTCGGGGAGACATTCCATCATGTTTCCCACACTGGCATGGCATATTTGTATAGTGCTGGATTACCTGCATCGATAGACATTTCCATTACATTTGTATTTTGTTTGTTTTCTAGGGTGCCTATGAGCCCCACCTGGTGTACACCCCTAAAGACATCAAGGAGATCATAGAGTTTGCTCGGCTGCGGGGAATACGCGTAATACCTGAGTTTGATACGCCAGGTAAGTTAAGGAGTTACGGTAGACATAATTGTACAGTATAGGCATTTAATTCCTGCACGAAATATGCGAGCAGACCGTGCATTTTATACAACCGCTAAAACAATCCTTGTTTGGTTGACCAGGCCATATCTTTAAAAAGATAAGACTCTTAGTTCATATTTTGTTTCGACCAGGTCAAACCTTATCATACGGCATGTACTATTTCGCTCTGACCAGGTCACACCTTATCATGTAGTATGTGCTTTTATTGACCAGGTCACACTTTATCATGGAGTATGTGCTTTTATTGACCAGGTCACCCCTTTTGATGGAGTATGTGCTTTTATCGACCAGGTCACACCTTATCGTGGGGTATGTGCTTTTATTGACCAAGTCACACCTTATCATGGAGTATGTGCTTTTATTGACCAGGTCACACCTTATCATGGAGTATGTGCTTTTATTGACCAGGTCAACCTTATCGTGGAGTATGTGCTTTTATTGACCCAGATAGGGCCCCGTTGAAAGAGGTACTGGGAGGACAGTACAATTACAGAGAAGGGGGAGGCAAGTGTTGCGGCAAGGCGCTTAAGGCCGCAGGAGGAGTAGAAGTTGTCGATGTAATAAGGATCCGTGCGCCCAAAAAGTGAGTGGCGGGCGCACGGATCCAAGCCCAAAGTGCAGGTGGAAGGTACATGGGATTGGATAGGGCACTGATCAGCACGTAGAGATGTGTGAAAGGGCAGATAGAAGGTAAATGGGTGGGAGTTGCATAAAGTAATAGTCATGTGCCGCAAGTGTGCATGAAAGTGACAATACCAACGTCATAGGGAACTTAATGGAACATTTCCTTCATCAACAGATATAAATTAATACTTACACCCATTAAACTTCACAGAGCTCAATTTTTATATGAAGGCTAGGCATTACTTACATTCATTAAACTATAGATTTTCTCGAAGAAATTCCTAACTTCACAACTGTGGAAATGTTTATTATAACCAGGGAATTTCATACACTAATCAAATCGGGCCTTATAGAGAACGCCAATTCAGGCAGACCTTCTCTCTGGGATCAGTGGATTTGACCAACAATTCATTTTAGTAAAGTGAAATAAAAATAATAAAAATATAGACATCGTTATTTGGAGTAGGAAATGTTTCAAAGTGCCAGACGAAGGACTGGGCAGGAAAAGATGATACTAGTTGCGGTCAGATGGATTCGAACCCGCAACCTCTTGCCCTGCAGGCAGGCGCTCTAGCCACTAAGCTACGGCGCCATCTGTATGACAGCTAGGTTTGAAAAGAGAGCTATATTGATGAAATCCCGTAACTCTATTTTGGGTCGTTCCTTGCATTCCGAGTTTAGTCCTGTCATTTACGTGACTGAATACCGAAGTAAATCTTTGAAAAAGACCGCCAGGCCACTTTTATCAATGACCCCACATATTTACATAAGGCCCGAAACTGATTATGACCTACCTACCTCATGCGAGCCAGTAAAATAGCCAAATCAAATCTGGCGCCTGTTATCTAACTACTCCAAACCGGCTCGGGATAGCCGGAATGACGTTAGAACCCAATAAGGAGCGCCAAAATAGCTGAAAAATTGTATTTGATCTTTTAATCTAATGCCTTTTCAAATAGTTAAAGAATAATGATTATATCAATACGCCTTTACATGTCGTTAACTTTATGGCATCGCCAGTTTCGCAATCCAATTTTCCTAGTGTTATGAACTTCCTATCCTGGGGTTCAATTAGTTACATTTGCCGCCGTTTCACTTTGTGGGGGCGCTACGCGCTGCATGAACATTAGCGTCAAGTCACACCTTATCATGGAGTATGTGCTTTTATTGACCAGGTCACACCTTATCGTAGAGTATGTGCTTTTATCGACCAGGTCACACATTATCATGGGGTATTTTGTTTTGTTTTAATCAGGTCACACTTTATCATGAGGTATTTCCTTGTTTTGATCAGGTCACACTTTATCATGGGGTATCGTTTTTGTTTTGATCAGGTCACACATTATCATGGGGCATGTACCACCGTGAACTGCTGACCCCGTGCTATACACAGAGCCGTCCCAATGGCTACTTCGGCCCTCTTAATCCAACTGTGGAAACCACGTACGACTTCCTTAGGAAGCTTTTTGGAGAGGTGCTGGAACTCTTCCAAGACAAGTACGTTCATCTTGGAGGGGACGAGGTGCCCTTCGATTGCTGGTAAGTGGAATTTTGAATATCATCACTATTTCTGCCATATTTTGGCAATATTATGACTAACCATTTGTAAGTAGTCGAAGGAAACTCGGGTACTGTGCAAACTTGCCACCTGAACCCAAGACATCGGCAACACTCGAATTTTGAATATCATCACTTTTTCTGCCATATTTAGGCTAAACCATGAATGACCAGTTGTAAGTAGTGGAGGTAACTGGAGTACCCGGCGAAAACCACTGCCTGCTCAATAAGACCATGGTAACATTCTCACATGCCTCAACTGCTATTCGAAACTACAGTGTCTACATTTAATTCCTGCACTTAATGCATGACCAGCCCGGGCAAAGTGCACGCCCGCACGCCCGATTGCCACCCAGTTTCCTTGGCATGGATGTGATCACAGGTGCCTGACCTCACTACTGAAAAATAGCATTGATTCGCAAGCTATGTGGGTCATGGTGTGCTTGGCTTATTCTCTTGACATGCTATACGTGGATGTTTTTACAACCAGTCACTGGTAGACGTCCCGTCGACTGGTGCAGTCACTAAATGCCTGTACTGTACTCAGACCACTTGGCCATCAGGGCAGGCCATGCTGTTAAGTCAAAGACCCATTCATATCTTGAGTGCTCATTTTGCATAACAATGTCAGACATAAATCACCACTAGGAATTAGGAATTTACAAAAGACACCCCATGAGAAAAATTGTACTCAGAGAACTTGTTACTCATATATTTTTCAAAGTCTTGTTTTGTAATCATGAGAAGAATTCTTCTACTACTACTACTACTACTACTACTACTACTACTACTACTACTACTACTACTACTTCTACTACTACTACTACTACTACTACTACTACTACTACTACTACTACTACTACTACTACTACTACTACTACTACTACTACTACTACTACTACTGATGATGATGATGATGATGATGATGATAATAATAATAATAAAAATTAATAATAATAATAATAACACTAATAATAATAATAATAATAATAATAATAATAATAATAATAATAATAATAATAATAATAATACCATTTTCTATATTGAATCTCATTATTTTGCACAATTATCTTTTGGTATATTTCAGGTATTCAAATCCTGACATTCGTGATTTTAAAGAATCCAAGCACCTATATGATGCCAGAGATCTACTGGGATACTACGAGAAAAGGTATGTGACAGCTGCGTTGTAGTAAAGCTCATTAATGCTCACAGCTGCCAAAAGCAGCCTACTAATTAGGATGAAATCTTACAAGCAAATGCAACGTTGTGAAGATGTTTGATAGAGAAATATTATTCAGAAGATTGTCAACCACTCTCTTTCAAGTATTTTGTAAAATTGTTATCATTTCCAAAGTTATTGCCAAAAGTATTGAAGAACCAGACCGTAAATCATTTCTAGAGGAACTCTTTAGCATTAATTGGTTAGTATGTGATACTGCATCTCCCTATAACTAGTGGAATGGCATTACTTACTAAACTGGCAAATATGCCATCACCAAAGAAACAGGACATACATTTTGGAATAATCTGATAGATTTGTGATTTGTGACTTTTCTAATATGGGTAGAAGATTCAGCCGTTCGCTTATAAAGTATGTATATATCATATCAACTCACGCATCCCTACATCGTTACCCATTAATAAAATAATGGGCAAAAAGGTCTGACCTTTTGCATGGCAAATGTCTGATGTAAGTATTTCAAGTACTTTATAGACTCATATTGATGAGAATAGAACCAAGAACTTTCCTTCAATTTTTCGCCTCTCTGTTTTTCAATTCAAGTATTCTTGCAATGTACAAGCTGGTTCTAAGCATAAATGGGTTAATGTGTGACGTTGGTGGGATTATTTTATTTCATTGATATGGATACGAGTGAAGGTTTAAATGAGGATTAGGTATAGCGAGAAATAAATAGAAATATATAAGTGGTGATATCATATGATTATTTTATTTCTGATTATAGACTAGTCAGTAACAAGGTGATATCATATGATTATTTTATTTATGATTTTGGAATACTCAGTATTATGATGATATCATATGATTGTTTCATTTTCGATTTTAGACTAGTCGATATCGTGGTGATATCATATTATTGTTATATTTCTGATTTCAGACTAGTCGAGATCATAGTGATATCATATGACTGTTTTATTTCCGATTTAATTTAGACTAGTCAATATCAGAAGAGTTATAACATGGTTGTTTTAATTCTGATTTTAGACTAGTCGATATCATGGTCATATATGATTGATATATTTCTGATTTTAGACTATTCGATATCATGGTGATATCATATGATTGATATATTTCTGATTTTAGACTATTCGATATCATGGTGATATCATATAATTGTAATATTTTTGATTTCAGACTAGTCGATATCATGGTGGTATCATATGATTGTTATATTTCTGATTTCAGACTAGTTGATATCATAGGAGATCTGGGTAAGAAGCGGCGTGTCGGTTCCGGTTATATAGTATGGCAGGAGGTGGTTGATAATGGGGTCGAAGTCAAACCTGACACCGTAGTCCAAATATGGATGGGAAATTCCGAAGATATCCGAAGAATGACGGAAAAAGGCCTCCGAACCCTCTACTCGTCCTGCTGGTACCTGGACGCACAAAATTACGGGATTGACTGGACCAAGTATTATACGTGTAGAGAACTAGGTATTGCCATTTATTATCAGACTCAGATACGCTTTTGCCCTAAAACGTGCATCTAAAATTTACACAACCTTGCTCATAATCCAGACTTTTTCCATTTCTAAAACATGTGTAGATTATAGTTAATTGCAAAATGAATGAGAGCATTTAACTATTTCTCCTAATATGGTTTTATAATAAAGACATTTCCATATATGGCATGCCATTCGAATGCTTCAGGTGCGGGTGTGTGGATCATTTCTCTCTTTTAACGTTAATTGAAATATTTACCAAAAATCCCTATTTTTCACTTTTTCACATATCATTTTGTATAAAGGGTCAATAGATGGTAAACAATTAAAAAAGACGTTCATTAAGATATGTACCTAAATAGGCTTCGAATCCTACACGAATTACCTTGGCTGTGGAATTTTGTATATTGTCTCTTTCTGCCTATAGCCGTTTAGTAATGGATACCCATTTGTAGGTATTGCAGGAAACCGAATTACCAGGGCAAAATTACCACATAAGCTAAAGTCACTAACATTTTTTTCCCATGCCGTGGCCTGATTTTATACAGATTTTATGACATTAAATGGCCTTAAAACACCCATTTTAACTAATCCACAGCTTGAATTCGCGTACATGAACTAAATATGCTTTGCTAGTCTTAGATTACCTAACATATGAACGTATTTGATGATTTATAATATGTATAGTTGCACCTTATTCATTTTGATTGTAGAATACCTTGACACGATGCGCATCAATGAGTCCTTGTTGATCGGGGGAGAGGCGTGCATGTGGACAGAGTTTGTGGACAATGAGAACCTTATGAGCAGGCTATGGTACGTGGAGAATGAATTCCATATATACATGTATATAAATATATATATATATATATATATATATATATATATATATATATATATATATATATATATATATATATATATATATATATATATATATGTATATATATATATATATATATATATATATATATGTATATATATATATATGTATATATATATATATATATATATATATATATATATATATATATATATATATATATATATATATATGTATGTATATATATATATATATATATATATATATATATATATATATATATATATATGTATGTATATATATATATATATATATAAATATATATATATATATATATATATATATATATATATATATATATATATATATATATATATATATATATATATATATATATATATATATATATATATATATGTAAAGTTACAGTTACATACATACTCACGCATACATAGTGTGTATTACACGCATACATATATACATACTTTATTTGCTGTAAAGATCTTTCACAAAAGTATATGATTAAGCCAATACATGAACATACAATATGAATCCATCAAAATACAAAGATACAAATTGGACCGGGAAAAAGTTTCGATATTTGGAGGTGATCACTTGTGTATATGCCCGGGCAGTTCTCACTGTATTCATTTATCAGTGGTGTTGTTGTATAGTGCATCGCCCAATGTGTATAACTATTGTCTATGTTTACCTAAAGATTTGTCGTGTAGTGCCTATTATCAACGCGTTGTGTTTTGTGTCTCCATCAGGCCGCGAGCGTCAGCGGTGGCCGAGAGACTCTGGAGTAATAAGCAGGTACGAGACGTTGGCGAGGCTGCCACGCGCATAGAGGAACAGCGATGCCGCATGCTCAGTCGCGGCTTCCGGGTCGGCGTGCTGGGCGGACCCGGGCACTGCAAGACCCTGCGACCCAAACCCAAACCCACGCCCCCGACCCTGAAGGAGCGACCACCCTGCAAAAACGCCATACAGAACATGATTAAAGTCAATGTAAGTAAAGTTTAATCAATCATTGAAACGGGAATACTCATATTGGCATAAACTTGTTTTGAAATAGATAATAAATTGGAAAGTACTCACCGTTGAAGTTGTATTGATAATGATAAACGCCATAAACAAGAAATTTGTCATCACTAAGGATTTTCATCATAATCAGCATCTTTATTAAAAGCAATTATGAGAATAGTAATGACAATAATATTGATCATGAATATGATAAATAATGGAAATAAAAATAATAAAACTTTATAGTCAGAATTATCATAATAGTAATGACGCTTACAATGATAATGATGATGATGGTTGTAAAAAGGAGAAAAATATAATAACAATAAATTGTAATAAAAAAATTGATGATGATAATGATATAGCTAGTGATAATAGTTAAGGATAATAGAAATAGTAACTAAGAGGAAAATCATACTACAAAGAGAAAACAACTATAATAAAATCATATTCATTTTTTTTTCAAGTTGACAAAATCATAAATTCATTTTTTTTCCAATTAACAATAAAATCATATTTCTTTTTCTTTTCAGATTGACAATGAAGAGAGACATACGTTATATGTGATGATGTGCATACTAATCATATCCATGTGTTGCATCGTCATAATAAAGCTACAGGAGCCTCGTGGTAACATGATCACTGCTCTCATCCACCAGGCAGTCAGGGTCCAGCGCGCAACCAAAGTCCAGGGACTTCTTATTGTCTTCATGTTCCTGGTAGTCATATACTGTGTGTGGGCAGCCCCACTATGGCTGCATGTCATGGATCAACGGACAGGCAAATCCAAGCTGGACACATTGACTACTCAAAGAGAGAGCCAATAGTGATGTGTTGGTGTAGTGTTGTGTTTATGTGTTAAGGAGAACACCGGTGTGTTCTGGAGAACATAATGTGCGTAGTGTTCTGTGAAGGTGTTCTGGAGAACACCAATATGTTGCAGTGGAGAGATGGGTGAAATTGAAATGTTCTGTGTAAATGTTCAGAACGCCAGCATACCAGAATAGAACTGTTCTACTTCGGTGCTGTGGACTGAGCTCTAAGTGTTGAGGTGAGGATGTTGTGGAAAACACTGGTGTGTTGCAATGGAGAGATGGATAAACCTGAAGTGTTCTGTGTAAAGGTTAGGAAACACCAGCATACTTTGGATAACAGCGAAGTGTTCTACCTTGGTGTTGTGGAACACTAGTGTGTCGCAGTGAACAGTGAGCTGAAAGTGTCGAGGTGGACAAGCGTGTTGCAGTGAACATTGGGGTATGAGTGAACATTGGTGTTCTATGTGAATGCTGGAACAACACCTAGTTCAGTTATCGGGTGATGTGTATGTGAAGCGCTCTATGTAAATGTTTACGAACATCTTCAGGTTGCATTGAACAGTGAGGTGTAATTGAAGTGTTCTCTGCTAGTGTTGTAGAACACCAGCACGTTGCAGTGAAGAGTGGGGTGTAATTGAAGCGTTCTAGTAAGTGTTGCAGAACTCCAGCGGGCTGCAGTGAAACACTGGTCTAACAAGGATCCAATCCAGCACATGGTCGTTCCGTACAGTGCAGTGCGGGGCCTATGAATACTTATCCCATACATACACAAAGTGGCGATTGGTTGACGTCCTAGTGAAAACAACAAACAATAAAGTAAAATTTGTACAGTTCTACAGTAAAAGTACTTGAAGATACATTTTCCCTCCCTCTTGTAATAATTTCCTAATACGAGACTGCGAAACTATAGGATTGTTCTTATCTCGGAGGTTTTAGTGTATTTCATGTTCACAAATGATTTTGAAGGGCGAATTTTTTTTCTTTTCGGAGACAGCTATAAACAGCATTCACCACGTCTTTCAAAATCAAATTTAATCAAGACAATGTGGAAATTTATGTATGCTAATTCCGGCCAATTGTGTAAATGAGTGTTGTACCTCACAATGTAGACATTGTCTTTCACCTCTCTGTAGATACATTGCGTTGTGGAATGGACCGTAAAACGAAATGGCATATATATATATATATATATATATATATATATATATATATATATATATATATATATATATATATATATAAATATATATATTTATGTATATATATATATATATATATATATATATATATATATATATATATATATATATATCTATATATATATATATATATATATATATATATATGCATATAAATATATATATACTAGCTGCTGACAGGCGACCTGTTGGCTGGTAAAGAAATTAAATATCTTTCCTGTACTTTCGAAAAAATAATATTGTATTCATTCAAAGTCTTTGTGGACAGTAGCTGGTTAAGTATGAAACAACATTTCTCCATCTAATGCTTTCTTTGAATTCTTCTTTAAGAAAGGATATTCTCAAAATATTCAGGTTTTTGAGACATTACAATTTGGATAATGTATGAATGCAGGGGATATCAACATCAGCATCATTCTATTGGAGGATTTTTGTTTTGAAATGTGGAAATTGAATTACATGATTAGCTAACAAAAAGCAAGATATACTGTTTCTGATTCTAATCCTTGGAGTTACTAGACACACGCACTAATAAATTGTCATATGACTACTTCCAAAAAAGTTAGTCACAGCATTACGTATAAACATGTACAGGTTCACAGAGGCATACGCCTTGAACATATGAAGTCACAGCCAACGTCACAAAAATTTATAGTCACAATGGGTTCCGTGTTTCACAAAGTGTCACCTGGATATATATATATATATATATATATATATATATATATATACATATATATATATATATATATATATATATATATATATATATATATATATATATATATATATATATATATATATATATATATAAACTCATATATATATATATATATATATATATATATATATATATATATATATATATATATATATATATATATATATATATATATATATTTATATATATATACATACATACATGTGGCAAAATATGGTAATTGTTTTTTGATAAACAGTGGTACAGTTTACAACTAGTGTTTAGCAAAACCAAACAGTATGAAATGAAAGTGAACAGAGTCTGCTTGATGTTGCATATCTATAAAGTGCTTAGTGTACAGATGCACAAAAAAATTGGTCATAGGATGCCCAATACTGAGTCATTGAAATAACCTATAGATATAGTTTTATGTCATGCATAAAACGATAAATCAAACAATTTGATGGCAGGTTGTTTATTTGTATGTAACGTGTATATAAAACAAGGGCTGCATTTCGTTAAGTAATTGTTGACATCTAACACTACAGAAAATTGATAAAAACATATCTCGGACATTATAACAATATAATCATATGATACCCTTTACACAAACATGTTAAATGTGGGGCGCTTTTGTTTGTCAATCCAAAGTTGGCATATCTTTTTAATGAATTTAACATATCATTTTAATTCATTTTACATATCATTATACAACTGTTTGTTCTCAACTCACTATTTTGCAAACATTTCTGATATATGAGCTAGTACGCTAGTGTTGTAATTATCAACTGAACCTTAAAGGTACCATTTTCTGTACGGAGTCATAATAGAACCCCTGGACCTAGTGGAATATATAATTAAATACGCTTTTTCTTTCATTACCCACATACCTAATATGTTCTCTTGAAAGAGGTCTAGCGATATCAGTCGGTGGTATAGTTCTGCTGATATCAATTGATACTAAAACTTAGTTGATAACAGTTTGTGTTATGGCTATAAATGTTTTTTTATCATTTGGTATTATGACGATATAAGTATCACTTGGTACTAGATTTTCAATGGTATTATGTAATAACAGGGCTAAAATGGTATCATCTGGTACCAGAGTTAAATGATATAATTTGTACCTGAGCTACAATAATATTTCTTGAAACTAGAGTTCTAATGCTTAGCACCAGGGTCCACTGGTATCATTAAGTACCAGGGGTTTGCTTATATTACTTCATGCCAGTGTTATATTGGCTTAATGTGTTAGTAACTGAGTTCCAAACATATCACTTGGTACCAGGGTTGTAATGGTATTGTTAGGTACCGAAATTACACCGGTTTCAATTGACACAAGTGTTACGATTGTGCCATTCGGTGGTATCAGAGTTCAAATGGTATCAATTGGTACCAGTAATAGTATCTGCTATACTGTAGAACACACAATATACGCGTCTGTATACAAATAGCGTACATAGCGTGTGGTTCAGCCTTGCTCTATATAAAAACGCTGTACTTTTTTCTGTACTTTGGCGCTGTCAGCGGCGGCTACCATCGCTAACATAAAGATACGCTATGATGCGAAAACTCCCCAATTCTCTATATTTGGAACACGCGTCATATTTGTGTTCTACAGTATTGCTGCCAGAGTTTCAATTTTTTAACATGGAAGCAGAATTCTAATGGAATCACTTGGTACCAGAGTTTTAATGATGCCATTACGTAATACTGTAGATTCACAAAGGATTGTGTAGGGTAAATTTTGCGAATTTACAGAAAATCGATTTTTGCGTTTTTAACTTTGTGAATTGACCGCAACATGGAGTGCCAGCTATACACTTCAAGTGGCATCACTAAACATTACGCAATCTTTTCTGAATTTACAGTACCACAGTTCAAGTTACATCAATTGGTATGACTTTCAATTGTATAACTTGGTACTAGAGTTCCTATATTCTGACTTGGTACCAAAGTTGTAATTGTATCACTTGTGCAATTGAATGAGTTTTCCTAAGATTGATTTCTAGAACCGGCATGCGTGCTTTCCAGCAACCCTAACACCCACCGTTCATGCATATCATTTCTATTTAAGGTTGTACTATTTATTAAATGGACAACAACTTCTGTTCATGTTGCTAAAACGTTAATTATGTTTTGCTCCATTGTTTGCATACTGTAATCAATGATAATTTAAATGATAGTTTTATTTGCTCTGCACGTTTTAAATGCGTTAATTCAACATGTGAGCTTTGTCACAAACCGGTTTTATTTTCGTTGGGTAAGATAATCCTGCATGTTTGTGGACACGTGAAATGTTATTAGCCCATTATAATGCCTAAGAGTTCTTGCGGAATTCTTATCTGGATCTAGCAAACTTTTGACAATAACTATGGAATTGAGGATGGTTTTTACAAAATGTTTGAATAAGAATGTTGGCAATGTTCTAATTATTATTTTTCCGTCAAATATGTTCCTAACAATGCCCGCAAAAGCTTCATCTAAGTTTTCAGGCTGCTTTTGGCCGCTGTGAGTATTGAAAGTTTAATAGGCAATAGTTGCTTGATTTTATTGATCATATTCAGTATGGAAAATTTAGCAATTCATTCACAACATAGGTTACATATAAACATTAGGATATACATATCAATTTTCTGTTTGAAACTAATGAGCCCACATATATTTTTAAGAAACACTTATATGTTGTTCCCGCGTATAGACTTTTAGCTTGGGCTTATCAGTTTTGTGCATAGGCATATTTCCTAGGTGTTAAATCGCAATTCAAAACTTACCACGATAATTTCACTATTTTCAGGCCCATAAATTGATGAAAAGTAAAGTAAAAAGAAAACACATTTTTGTACCAAGGATGTTTAAGAAGCAGTAGCCTATTTTAATGATCATCATTATTATTTTAATAATACCAAGGAAGATTAAGAAGCAGTAGCCTATTTGAACGATCAATTTGATTACCTTTATTTAAAATGACCTGAACTGATTATAAGAAATATGGTTTATTTTGACTGGCACGTGAAACATCACAGTGTTATGAAGGCTTAACTTGATGACTACTCGGCCAAAATACATGGGTAAAAATGCCAAAATGAAACCGTGTGCTTATAGGTGCAATTTAAAAGTATATACAACCTTTTATTTATATTCGAAACACACCTGACTAGTCTTTGAGACTCTCTAGAAACCACCGGTGCCAAGTGTAGCGATCAGTTTCAATGTAGGTAGTGTGAAAGGTATAGGGGTCTCTTGAACACAGTTTTATTCAGAAAGGTATATTTTTGTAGTGTAAATGATGAGACTGCAAACTGAAATTAATGTTAATGATGTTTGTTAAAGGTTCCCCAAAGTAGATATAGTGTTTAATCTGTTTTCATTTCATTGTACACTTTTGGGGGTATGTATTCGCTTTTGTTGGTGCAGAAAGGATGTTGTCTGTGTAGAACTATAAGTGAGGAATTATTATATTTGTACATAGATTGCGATGACTTATCGGTTAAAGAGATTTTAGAGATAACGTACGTAACGATGTACTATATGCTATATTAGCATTTTCTGGCTATTAATGAGAGGTATACGTGTGTATAGTACGTGGAGGAGGACGGGAAGAGGGTATATGGTATCATGAAAAAAATAATCAAAATGAAATAGGTATATGGTCAACATAACTAAACCTATAATTGTGGCTGTATTGTTTATTTTGTTTAACATGTTTTCAAGGCCAAAACATTTTTATTCTCACTATCATTCTGAACAGGTCATCATGTGTGCAATACTGTAAATCACTTAGGTATAGCAGGAACAATAAGATAGCGATAATAGCGCTCTGCCCATATGCGCTATGATAAAATCCCTGTCTTTATTCGATTCTTAATTGAACTTGCTGCTGCGGTTCCCTTTCACCGCTATACTTAGATCACGCTATCCAGGGCAGTACCGTTATTGCGCTATATAATGTTCACGCCATATTTAAGTGATTTACAGTATGATGAATCAGAAAGTACTCAATTTCAGTTGAAAACACTATCAATCATCTGTTTATTTGCACGTATCTTCCATGGAGGCAAAATTTAAACGAGGTAATATCTAAGGTTTTGACTGTTTGACCAACGCCAAAACTGATATTACTTTAGCCATATGTAATCGTATACTGTTAATATCTATTTCTACCAATGTGAAAGTGATACCAAAATGTTGCACAGGGCTTTATCGAAATAAAAGAATTTCCACAACTTTTTTGGTTATTGGTCCACGTTTTCCCCTTGACCCACACAAGATTAGCGATATCTGTAAAGTGTGCTATGGTTCTATAATACTGTTAAAAGTTACCTAGGCATTAAGCATTAATGCAATAGATATTTGGAGGGTTTGGATTTGGAATTTTGCTTTTAGTCACATTTATGCCAAATGTGGCTAATTCGTGACTAGCCAGTTGTATGTGGTGGAGGAAACCACCACCTAACCCCAAATCACTGGCAACTTTCTCACATGTCCAGGCCGGGATTCGAACCCAGACAGTGGTGAGAGACAGCGTGCAGTCAGTGGCGGCGCCTTAGACCACACGGCCGTCAGAGCAGGCTCCTTGAAGGAAGAATGTGAGTTGACTACTCGTAAGTTTTTAAAATTCTAGCGGAAACCACGTGTATCTAGGGTTTTGTTATCCAAATAGTACTTTCATACAGTAATGACCCGTTTCCAATCGTTCTATAACGCTTCTATTTATTGAAAAAGATCACAATAACTTGAACTACTGTTCCTAACCAACAATCATCGTTACCCTATATTGCTACACTTTGCCTATTTTTCAACCATTTTCACGTTTTAACATTTACTTTTCATATGTTAACTGCTGGGGCCTGTCTTCAAGTGAAGAAACACCATATCAAGTGAGGAAAAGCCATACCAAACGTCCTATCTATTGTTGAAGCACAGCAGGCCCTCCGTTGAGTGTTCCTTCATGACGTCACTTCCACTGTTGCCTGGCCTATGACGTCATGACCTCAGTTCTAAGTGCATAGAGACGCCTGACCTACCTCAAAATATATAGATAGATAGATAGATAATCTTTATTTCAAGTCGGTAATAATTTTACATGGTAAACACTAGCTGCCAGGGCTCTTGGCCGACTACAAAATAACAATTCAAAATATAACATACAGGGTTTAACAGCAATATAAATGATAAGTAGAGGGGAGGTACGTTGGCACACATTAATTGACAATGAGTAATAACTTCAGTCTTTCAGGACATGTGTTTATGATTATTGAATAAAATAGCAACTACTTCTGCTCATTTACTGGTATTACTTATAGCAGCAGAGAGAGCAGGTACAGTTAGTTCCAGACCAGGTTGAGATTAGGTTTTTGAACTCTTTTAGTGATGTTGTTTTTCTTAAGTTGTTAGGTAGGGAGTTCCATACTTTAAGTCCAGTGTATCTTATTGATTGCTTTCCATCAAATGGCAGCAGCTCTATTGGTATTGGAAGCTCTTGCTAATGGTGGAGCAATTCTCAAGTCTCCAGCAGCTAATATTATATCAATATCAATTGATGGAACCATTCAGGACTTAATTAGTGGTCAGAAGAATAAGAGCACCTGCAGAAAAACTACCCAAGATTTTGTAGGACTTTCTTCTGGAAGTGAAACAGGAGCTCTGTATGTAGGATAGCTGTCAGTTACCTTAGCGACCCCAGTGGCCGCATAACGGCGCTGGCTGTCCAACCTATGATGGTTGGCAAGATTGTGTTCCAGCAAAGAGCTCTTGTTTCGGCTACCAGTTTTAGCCCAATTACGTTTAGCTTTAGCACATCTAAAATGTACCACTTTTATGTAAGATCACTTGAAAAATACGTAGCACATATTTGTTTCATCATATGAATACATTTTCATGGCGAATTTCGATGTTCAGCATGACTTTAAAGGTGAATTTCGCCCCAAATAATATAGAAACCTAAAATCGGACACTGGCTATGCAATCTACAGAATAAAATACATCAGATAGGTCACTTGACTAAACCTATTTGCTCTGTTTTGATCGATTGAAAGGCAGCTACTTATATATTCTGTAGGCTGTCATTATACTAGAACTGCTATGGAAACTAGGTCACGCTTTTATTCATGTACTCATGGTCCGCGGCCACAGATAAATTTGCCTGGTAAAGAACCTCAATAATTATCTAAAGTCCTGTAGCCTATAGTCTGGGCTTTACAGTGTCGACATTTAATTCCTGCACTAATTTCGCGGGCAGCCCAGGCATAATACACGACCGCATGCCCGATTGCCACCCAGTTTCCTGGGTATGGATGCATGGATGACCTCAAAACTGAACGTAGCTTTGATTCACAAGCTTCCTGCGTCATTAATGTGTTTGGCTTATTTTTTGACATATTATCTATGGGTGTTTGTACAACCAGGCTCTAACAGACGTCCGGTCGACTGGTGCAGGAATTAAATGTCTGTACTGTACATGTTTCCCCATTTAATTTGATGTGCTTGCCAGAAGGGCAAGTACATGTATGTCAATGCTTTAACATAAATAATAGCATTATACAGCAATAAAATAACATGGCAATTACACAAGATAGGTTACTTTGAATGCATATGCCCTCTGTTTTGTCCAGCTTTGAGGCAGCCATTTTAGGTGCACTATTGAATCAGCCTGTTGGTTGTTGTATTGCCATGTTAATAAAAACTTGATATCCACTTTGAGCACCAATAAAGAAGTAAAGAAGAGAGCATCAATATTATTAATATTTCATTGATCTCAGTCAATACAATTTTAACAAATATATACAGAAAACAAACAAACATAAAAAGATCTAGGCATGCAATATCATAAAGTATAGTTTATGGTTGACCAAACAATCTAATAAAAGTGAAGGAATATGCCGACAAATACAAGAGAAAATAAGTGATAAAAACATCCTACTTAAAATACATCGGTAAAAGAAAAGAAAAGAGGTACACCCCAGAAAACCGACATTTGATTGAGTGGAAAGTCAATTCAGTACGACCTTCTCAAAATTTATCTTGTGAAAATATCTTCAAACAGTCTTTAGTTACTTGACCTTTCGAATCTTTTGGTTGAATCATTTTCTGCATGCATATTAGTCTAAAAAGGTAGACAAAAACAGGTCTGTAGGGAAACAGCGTGCATGTTTCTTTTTAGGCCTGCATAACCAATTCTTTATATTTTTTCCCTATCATAATCATATATATCACTTATAATACTACATTAAAAATTTCAAATCATGGAGGGAAAATGTGTGTGAAGGTGATAAACTGATAAATGCACCAGTGCCAATCTGCAACCTCTGTGATGTGAGTGCTGTACCGTAATTTCGCGTGTATAAGACGCACCTGTATATAAGGCGCACCCCTTCTTCAGGCCTTAAAAACGATGTATAGACCTTAGCTTTGTGTATAGTGCGCACCCCCCTTTCGGAAATATTGTGGCAGTTCAACTCCTCATAAATAACGCTAGAAAACCAGTAGAAAGCATTTCGAAATGAATGAAATTTGCCAGCAATGCTCAACACTCGTCGTCAGCGTCCTATACCAATTGTCCTTGGGTGATGTTGATCGTAATCAATACGTTCTAACTGCAAGTGTTACTGAAATTACACATTGTAAATGCTGCGGCGAACATTTACAGGCATTGTCTGTATTATTGGAATTAGGCGAAATAACCCGCCCGTTTGGACGGATCAAGGGTTATCGGTTTCGAATCTCCATGTGGCCTGAGCACTCGATGTAAAACATAATAGATTTCTTGCGTTGTGTATAAGACGCACCCCCAATTTGAGGGTAAAAATTTGTGTAGAATAGTGCGTCTTAATCACGCGAAATTACGGTATATAGGTTCAAGCCACTCTCACAAGGTTCCCTGACATGGTTATTAGTTACCATTGATTTAAAAGATGAAAATGAACATTACTACAAAATGCACCAATTTCGATTTCTCATTATTCAATTAACCTTCCATGTCACAATGTTGAGATTTTCCCTAGATTTTCTGGAATTTTACCCTGTTTTCCAGAATGAAATTCATGAATCACAAAAATTCAGTTATAAAGTATGTACATATTAAATTGATGAATGTGTTCTGCTTGGTATGTTAAGGGGGATGAATTTATCCATGCTGTACTGTACTGTACTTTATTTCAATTGTTGCCTGCAATAACCATAATTTCGATGAAATATTAGTCAAAGTGTCATTCCATTGCCACATTCTCCAACTTATTTGCTAAAACCAAATTATTGCTGGAAATTATCTCTATACAAATTACTAAACCCTTTAATAACTTATAAAGTTAAGTTTTATTAGTCGAGCAATGGCGAAAATGCAAAATTTTGGCCACTACAACATGATTTTGGCCTTTTGAATTAGATACACACAAAGCAGATATGCTCTCGATAGAACTATTCTATGGTATGAAAATAAACACTCCGGTATGATAGAAGTAGGTATATATATGTATAAAATATATATATATATATATATATATATATATATATATATATATATATATATATATATATATATATATATATATATATATATATATATGAAAATATAAAATATGGTATGAAAATAAACACTCCGGTATGATAGAAGTAGGTATATATATATATATATATATATATATATATATATATATATATATATATATATATATATATATATATATATATATATATATATATATATATATATATAATATATATATGTACATATATATATTATATATATATATATATATATATATATATATATATATATATATATATATATATATATATATATATATATATATATATATATGACAAGGGTTACATGTACTTTGTTCATATTAAAGTGCACTAAACGTATTCTTCTCAATTTGTTATCAACTAACTTTGAAATGCATTTTAGGTATGATTTGGTAAGATGTATTTTGACAGTCAGTAAACATAAGACATGGTAAAATAAAAGTCCCAAAACCATCTTTCAGTGGCAAGTAGTCCATAAACAGCATCTCCAATGGTCGCACATTGAAACAGTTGCTCAATTCACACCCCTACTTTAAATACTGTATAACTGGTTAATTTGGCGTGGTTTTTAATTTGGCGTTTTTTGGCGAATGCCCATCAACGCCAAATTAAAGATCGCATAAAATATGTCTACATAAAGATGGCGTTGTTCTGAATGCTCCAGACGCCAAAATAAATACAGGGAAAATACTTTTTTGAAAAAAAAACGCCAACTTAAGTACACGCCAAATTAACCAGTTATACAGTACCTACTAAATTAATGCTTATTGCCTACATGTAGGTGACTGTTAAAAATATTATGGAACCATGCCGCACTTCTCCAATACTCTATAAGCTTGCATGGGTAAAGGGAAATAGTGGACGAATAACCAATACAATTCTGATTTATTTTGACAAATTACATAGGGTTAGGTATTATCAGACAATTAAAACTCTGTTACAATTGATACCAGTAAACTTCTGGCACACTTGATACATAAACAACTCTAAGATCCAAATGAAGCCAGAAGAAATGTGATGCCATTTGACATACGTCGAATTCACGTCCCAAATGATATTATTACAATCCTGGTACCAAGAGATACTATTGGAGCTCAGTTGTTAACAAAATGTGACACTATGAACTTTTTTAGAATGAAATTATAGCATCACATAATATATTAATTCACAGAATAAAATCCACATGTAAAGAAAATAAGAAAATATAACACCTTAAACTATACCTAGGTGAATTCACACAGACAAAATTAAAGTTAAAGACAAAAGTAATTGTACAACACACGAGGAATCATACAAATAGGAAAGGGCTATGTAATGCACAGTAAAGTTAGCCCATTAAAGTTAGCCTATGATATAAGATGTTAAATTTGCATATCCACCGAAAAGTTGCATTCACGTAAACAAACATAACTGATGTGTAGTATAAATATTAGTGTAAGCTTGGATTAAGAAAAGAATGGATATGTAACGAGAGACCAATTACTATATGCCCTATAGTTACATGCTGGCCTTATGCCAGGACTACCAGATAAGGCAGCAGGGCGAGGTCACGTGGGAAGAAGGACCAATCAGGGCTTTTGCATCGATAACATTACAGAGAAACCTTATCTCCACCACCTGCTGGGGGTGCCCAGAGCACCTATTAGCGACTATTAGTCGACACTGGTTGAGGCTAGCATGTTCAGGTTGACCGGCTGGTTTCCATTCCATGTGTTTGGTCTTCTAAGGTGTAAGGTACTAGTGTAAGTTTACCTACACCATTAGTGTATGTACAATTTTGTATCTGTTATATGTGCTAAGGGCGTGCCTGACCTATTGAGGAATGAATAAGACGAAGATGATTTCTTACACATTTCATATATGAAATGACAAGATATAACCACAAAGGCTAGACCTGTTCTTTTGCATTACACATATATGTATTAGTGGTAAATTCTCGTGCAAGATACCTCCTCTTTCCATCCACTCGTGATGGAACCTCTATTACTTTCGCAAAAAAACAGTTCATCAACGTATCACTGTTAAGGATTCCAACCCGCAACCAAAACTATCTGCACCAACTACTAGTAACTAATAGGATAATTTATTGTGTTCTTCATTAAGGTCCACTACAACAAACCCATCTCAGTTGTCCTCACGCTATCGAAATATGCTTTTGCGCCGTGGCAAATCAAGTAATATATGTCTAAGCAAATCAAATTTATTTGGATTTCAGCCACGGACAAGTACAGTGGAGACATTTTCTGTTATGCACATTGCTTTCTGTTTATATACTAGTATATACCTTTTGGAGTCAAAAGCTACAGTCAATAAAGTGTATGTATTCATATCCTCATCCTGCATCAGTCGACCTGTCGTCTGCTACAGTGACGACATTTAATTCCAGCACTAAATGCGTGGGCAGCCCGAGCATAATACACAACCGCACGTCCGATTGTAACCCAGTTTCTTGGTCATGGATGTATGAATGACCTCACAACTAAACGTAGCTTTGATTCGCAAGCTACGTGTCTCAATGATGTGCCTGGTTTATTTTTTGACATGTTATCAATGGATATTTGAACAACCAGACACTGGCAGACGTCCGGTCCACTGGTGCAGGAATTAAATGTCTGTACTGTAGTGCCTTGCTGGACACACACCTATTGATAGCATGTCAAAAAATAAGCCAAGCACATCAATTGCCCACGTAGCTTACAAATCAAAGCTACGCTCAGCTGTGAAGTCATCCATGCATCCATGCACAGGAAACTGGGTGGCAATTGGGAGTGCGGTCGCATATTATGGCTGCACATTAAGTGTAGGAATTAAATGTTGGCACTGTACTTCTGAATTCAAAGTAGTTCTCTAAAAGTGATTCCATATCGCTTAAGATGTCAATGATTAGGCAAAAAAAAAGTGTTTGGTTCCTATTACGTCCTAAAAAATATAGGTAGGGTAGGTAGGGATTTTTTTTTATTCTTTAACTTGCACGATTCCCTGGAGTTGGAGGGCTTTGATACAGGTTTGCCTTGTTGTAATTGTCTTTATATGCATTAACTGTAGGCCCCTGCTTCTGTTCATCCAGAAATTTATAATTTAATGGTTGGAGAATTGGTATTTAGGACGGCGAGGCAATTATTTGGGTAGGGACTATTCATTTTTCAGTAGGATTGGCAAAAAAAACTTTAGGGTAGGGGACAAAAACTAGGTAGGGTAGGGTAATAGGAACCAAACATCTTTTTTTAGGCCTTACTGTCTTGACTGTAACTTCAGCCGGATTGGATTTTCAGGTACCAGGACCACCATCTTTTTGAACCTGCGTATCGGAATTTCAGTCCCCACATCAGGCAGAAATCTATATCGCTGTAAAACCCGTGTCATTGCTATCTTAGCTTCAAGAAGTGCCAGTCTCATTCCTATACAGACCCTGGGCCCTCCTCCAAATGGTATGAAGGAGAATTGGTCCCGTTTTCCTTTGGCCTCTTGGGTGAACCTTTCGGGATCGAATCTCTCTGGTTCTGGATATATTTCGGGATCCATGTGAATGCTGATTATGCTAATGAGTATCAACATATCCTTCTGAATGTGTTTGCCATCAATCACAGTGTCCTTCTTGCATTTTCGATCGGTTCTGAAAGCGGTAGGATAAAGACGCAACGTCTCATTAATACACATCTCAAGATAGGACAGTTTGTTCATCATTTCATATGTGGGGTCATTTTTTCCAACTACGTCATCTATTTCAGTATGCACCTTGTCTTGTATCTCGGGGTGAATGGCCAAGAGATATGCAAGGTAATGTAATGTTGTTGCAGTTGTTTCATATCCGGCAGAAAAGAAAAGAACAGCATTACCAAATATCTCCTCTTCGGTTATTGGACGTTTCTCGAACTGCATAACAGTTCCTTCGAAGTCATCCTTTTCTTTTTCCCCAATAGGTGTCCCGTCAGTAATTTGAGCCTTCAGCATAAGTGAGAGAAAATCAACATTATCGTACCCAGATTTGAGGCGAGTTTCTTTCACTTGTCGTATGATGTCATCAAAATATTTGTAGGTTTCTTTTGGAATGATAGATACGCCAAAGTAACTCAGTATAGAAGCAATCCTTGGAGAAAGCATTGACATTAATATAAACGGATTGCTTAGGTTCAATTCAAAAAGTTTCTTTGCATGATAGACAAACTTATTAGAGTTATCCTTTGCCGAGTTAACATCTATCCCAAAAGCTGTGCTTGATATTACGTCCATGGTAAAGAATCCGAATGAGTCTTTTGGATAAAATATTTCGCCGTTCCTTGCAATATCTGATAAGTTGTGACTCAGATTTTTAGCACATCTATCAATCAATGGCACCATCTTTTGTAGCTTACCAGTACTAAAGGTAGGACTTATGTGACTGCGCACATTTTTCCATTTTTCATTTTCAAGTTGGGTCAAGAATGTTCTTAGGCCATATTCATTATTAGGGAAAGTCCAATGATTAGGAAAGTTAAGCCATTCCTTGACCAGGACTTGTTTGACAAATGATACATCGGATGTAATTATTGCGTGCCCCGTGAAAGTAGTTATTCCGGCGAATTTGCCATACTGCTTTAACAAATGAGTGTCGAACTTCAGCAATCCCTTCCGTACCAAAGTATAGATACCACCAGCTAGAGGTAGCGTCCAGGGTCCTGGAATTCCTATAGCGGAAAAGACATCTTGATTACGTTTCCCGAGTAGGTAAATAAGTAGAACCACGGCAACAACGACCAAGCAAAAATTCGATACGTCTGGCATCCCGACGTTATCCATCGCCATCGTTCGTTTGTTCTGTGAATGCTCCCACCCTGTTTCTTAGGGCCTCTAAAGTACAAGAATTAAAAGTTCAGATACAATTGGTGTCTCTTGCAATGCAACTTGTATGTCAACCGTTGAGTTAATGTCTCCAAATACTGCATATCAGCATCCTGATTCGCTGCAGGTAGTCTTGCACGATCATCTACGCAGCCAAATACACTAGTATTAACTAGGTCATGTAGTCCACTTGTCTATTCCACTGGAAAATGGGTCAACTAAGTCACGTCTCATGGTTAGCAGGTTGATGAGGTATTTTTTCTTTATATACTTCCTGTCGCGATTTAATAGTTTGAATACTGTCTGATACAATGATGAATATGTAATATATATATATATATATATATATATATATATATATATATATATATATATATATATATATATATATATATATATATATATAAATATATATATTTATATATACATATATATATATATGTGCATATATATATATATATATATATATATATATATATATATATATATATATATATATATATATATATATATATATATATATATCAAACTATAGTTATGGATTATAAGCGGAACAAGAAATATATATATATATATTAAAAGATCAGCTACTGTAAAGTTCGAAATATTAACGTGGAAGTAATATTGGCGACTTGAACGAGTGGGTCCGATTCGCTAATATTACGATCCGTTAGTATTTGTTCTTTTTAGTATTCATATTGCGTATCTAGTCACGATTACACATGTTCAGTTGATAACCATACGCACATACATGTAAACACACGTACGTGCGTGCTGTGATATAAATGTTGCATGGTGTACAACCAAATTTGAATGATGTTCGTAAATAACGGTGGATCTGAGTTTCTTTATTGCAATTTTTACCAATCAGGACGAACCTTCATTGACATTTGAGTTTGATTAGCAGCCGCGTGGCAATACTAGTCTAACGCATATACTAGTAATCCGTGTGGTTGCGAGAAATTACGATTGCAATAGACCCATTTCACTCGTACCGTTCATAAGCCCGATCGGATTATCTTGAACCCTTAATTTACAATTATATCACAATTCTTAGTATTTATATATGATTTCCTTGTATTTATAAATCATTTTCTAGTATTTATAATTTATTTTCTTGTATCTGTAAATGCAGTATTTACAAATATTAGAAAATAATTCATAAATACTAGAAAATGATTTATAAATAGTAGAAAATCATTTAGAAGTACCAGAAAAGGATTTATAAATACTAGGAAATGGTTTATTTGTATTTAGGAATGTGCATGGTTCTCTAATACTAATAAATCATTTTTTAGTATTTATAAATGATTTTCTAATATTTATAAATCTTTTTCTACTATTTGTAAATGTGAATAGCTGCTCATTGTACAAGTGGCCATGGCTCAAACAAAAGTTTCTTTAGGTCTCCTTCAGACCACAATAAACGGAGAGAATGCGTTATAAATAACCTGTCGTGCCAACGAACCCTTTTATAGCGTGGCTGGGGCCTGTTTCTCGTATCGTAAAGTACGAATCGTTCGTAATTTACGATACGAGTAACTCAGGCCCCTGTACCGCACATGGTTGACCCTGTTTTGTTGACCTACTCGGTCATCTTAGTGATGTCATTTAGATGTCCTGTCAGGAACTTCGCATAATCTTAGATGGACATTTGTTTTAATCTATCTATGGTATAACCAAAAAGCAACAAGTTATTTTTCATATATACAGCGAAAGATGGGATGAGTTGTTATGAAAGAAATGTGCATGCTTGGAAAGAAACGGCTTATTTGCTTTGGAATATTTCTATGGATATAGTCTGTCTGACTTTTTCCTCTTTTTCCCTACTAAGTTTGGGTGGCAAAAACGATTTTTCTGTTGGATGGCGAGTTCGCAAAAGGAAAGACTCATCCAGCCCTTCGACGATGTCCGTTATCATATTTTGGAAAAATTTAGTATCAAGGGACGCCTACCTAGTTATTAATACGATTAAAAACACCTACCAGACCAAACAAAATACTAACTATCCTTAGAAATATCGCAAAGCAACGAAACCCTTTCTTTCCAAGCATACATATTTCTTTCATAACAACTCATCTTTCGCTGTATATATGAAAACACCCTGCTAGACCTGGTTATTGACCTTTCAAGACATTTCTTTAGGTATGAAGGGGCGCCTACCTATTTTCTATTAATACATAACCATTCAGCCGTAAAAAACATCGAAGCCCACACATGGTTGTCCCCTGGTCAACAATACGGCGTCAACCATGTGCGGGTTTCGATGGTACTCGGTCATCTAAGTGTAAAGTACACGTGGAAATTCGGTCCTCACGCTCGTTCTAAAGAGAATGGATGTAGATGCCTTGTCAGGGACTTCGCATAATCTTAGATAAATATATATTTGTATTTATCTATGGCATAACCAGAAAGCAACAGGTTTTTTTCATATCTACAGCGAAAGATGAGTTGTTATGAAAGAAATGTGTATGCTTGGAAAAAAAAGGTTTCGTTGCTTTGGGATATTTCTATAGATACTGGGCATGAGTGGTAGATTAGTACATAAATTAAAGTACCACTACTCAGATGGCGCCTTTGGAGATGGTTCACACGCGCAAATTACGATCCGCTATTATGGAAAAATGGATTGATTCGCTAAATATAGATTCGCTAATATTTCGAACTTTACAGTATCCTATCCTCTGTGTTCATTATTATTCCACGGTTGTGGGATTCGATGGTTCCTTGTGCAAAATTCCTGATAGGGGCTCCTTTTTTCTTTTTCCTTTTGACCTCTTGCATTTTACAACTCGTTGGGAGGCCATTTCTGAATGCTTTGCATATTCTTTATCAAACGGCAAATGTATACTTTGTAAAGCCTGAATAGTCAAATGAAAAGCAGGGTTGAAGAAAAAACTGAGCGAAGAAATTATTGAAAAGATATCCAATCTCAGTTAGTAAATTACGACATGCCTTTTGCACATTTATTCAAGATGTGCGAGGGAGAGGCAACCTGTATGGGGGGACTACCAACATACAGAGATTGAGTGGCAACATGCCGGATTTAGATACAGGATGTGATGGTTTGAGTATCAACATTTAAAAGTGGGGCAAGATCGTGAAAAGGGAACCAACATGTGGATAAGTATATGGGTAATGAATATTCATGAGTGCGGTTAGGTTAGACAGTTGACGTCACCACAAATCAGATAGCTGCATGTGCCGGGAGCTGGCAAAGTCAAGTCGAGCCGTCCTCAAGCTAATCTCGTCCGTCCCCATACCAACTCGTCCTCTCTCATATATATATATATATATATATATATATATATATATATATATATATATATATATATATATATATATATATATATATATATATATATATATATATATATATATATATATATATATCTTCGTAATTTCATAATGAAAGAGCCTTGTGAGATGGCACAAAGATAATGCTATTCTAATCACAACTTTTGTAATATTGGAACATGAGTGAATCCAAACTACCAATGTACTACTGTACTTGGTTTGATGAACAGTTCAACCATTTTATTTCAAAATATGTGATATGCTTTTAGGTGCCATGTAAAAGAATTTATACAACGCAAACTCCATGGAAAGATTCTGTAATAGAGACTAGGAACGAGCCAGGTAGCTGTGTTGGCAATGCTACGGAGGGGAGGTCTGATGTATGTATGATTGTGTGTTTTATTTGTTATGAGGTAAAGGCTCTTAAACAAGTATCTGCCGTATGGTTGCTACGATGGCGACAAGGGCAACGAACGAGGGTAAAACTGGAAGCGTATTGATCTCGCACAACTCACGAGGTGGGGGAAAACAATGTCTACATAGTATGTTATTATACCTCACGTGAGGATACACTTATCCTATTGGATGAGAGCCATGTGCTTATATACAAATATGACATCCCTGTGGGGTTGCCAACATGATTGTCTACCCCGAGTGAGCATTGTCACCGAGGGCGTAGTCCGAGGGTGACAATGCTCACGAGGGCGAAGATGGGTGGAGGGTAGGGATTGTTTGGTATAATAAAACAAATATGACATCCCAGCATGGTGAGCACGGTAAACCTGCTGCTCAGATATTACACTGCCCAAGTGGATTTTTTTTTAAATTTCAACTTGTCATGGATTTTGTTTGCCCGGGGGTGATGGAGGCTTGTTAGCTATAATAAAACAAAATATTACACTCCTATGGGGTGGCTAACATGATAGTCTACCCCTCGTGAGCATTGTCACCCTCGGGCTACGCCCTCGGGTGACAATGCTCACTCGGGGTAGACAATCATGTTAGCAAGCCCACAGGGATGTCATATTTGTATAATGGCAACATGCTTTATTATAGTCCTCACTTGAAGATCTTAAGCCGTGATTGGCTGACTTAACAGTTGCCAATCATCATGTCCACTGATAGGCCGTTATGGCCACCATTGTCAAGTAGAAGTAGAAGTAGAGTGCTGGTGACGCCTCGAATGATTGTGCGCCCTGCTTGTTGGCTGACGTCATTGTTTGTCACGTCATAACTGCACGTGCGAATTGCGCGGCAAATCAACAAAAAACATGGCGGATGGACTGCTATAGTTCGATATTAGGCTAGGAAAGGAACTGCTGCACAGTGTAACTAAGGGTGAATAATAGTAAGGCCCGGAGGGTAAAGATTCAATCTTATTCAATTGATATTTAAGCGTGCATGTTCTCAATTGGGGGTCTATAGGATGGGATACTTCGGTTAGCTGTTAGTCCGCGGTCATTTGATTATTGATAGGGTCAGCGAATTGTTGTTTTCATTGATATTCTACCAAATTGAGGTTTGTTCGGTATAAAAAATCAAATATGACATCCCGGTGGTGATACCCTCAGGAGGATGGTTTTCCCTCGGGCTTTGCCCTCGGGAAAACCATCCTCCCTCGGGAGACATTCCATCAGGGTATCCCAACCGGGATGTCATATTTGTATAATAATAACCTTTATGGCGCCGTCATCCATTCATTCAGGTGGGCTCATTTACACAACAGTGGTTCAACAAAGATGCTTATACAATCAACAAACAAACTGGCGCGATACGATTGATATTGTTGACGTATCTTGACGTAAGTGAGGTCTATTGTTGACGTATCTTGACGTAAGTGAGGTCTACGGCATCTGCGCTCATTGAGGGATTAAATTTATCATCCAAAACGTGATGTGAATTAGTTAATATTTTCACTATTGTGACAATTGCAACTAAAATATTGCAGACTATCTTTTTCATATCTCTGCCAAACTGGTAGAAAATTGAATATATACCGCACCGGTGCCTTAGGTCAAAGCTCACGTTTGATGGTGTTATACTACTTGGCAGAGCAATAGGTTTACGAACTACCTATCTTAGAGTTCGGGGATTTGTTTTTTTTTTGTATGAAATTAGGCAAGGAATGACAAAATGTTCATGAAAAACATGTGATGGGTTTAGTCATCAGTACTTGACCCAATTAAGAAAAGAAATACCACCTTACCGTGCAAATAACGAAAATAAGGACCACATATCAGGTAGGTCCAAGTATGATTTACAATTACAATGCAAACCCACAAAAATCGTATAACAGTGGAACAGGGGCTTAGCCGCCTATGCGTCCAGCGTGCCATTTGGACACCCAGAACACTGTTTTTTGACAGTTTGGACGCCCAAAAGTTTATGTCAGAATTTGCTGATGATGACTTTCCTTAGATGATAGAAGATGTAGAAGCTGTAGTGTCACTTTTCTAAACACAAAAAGCAGTTACTGGCCTAAAAAAGCAAAGCCTGTAAATATATAGGGTTTATTTTAATAGCAGTATGTACTTTGTACCACACTTTGGACACGCAAAAGTCTATGAAACCTCTATTTGGACACCCTGTTTCCAAATATTGGCTAAGACCATGCAGTGGAAGCCCTCTAAAGTGACCACCTATTGGACCGGCCACCACTGGTACCCTTAGAGGGGTGGTCAACATAGCAGGGTTACCTCGACTATATAGATAACATGACAAAAATACTCTGGGACTGGCAAAATGTGGTTACTTTAGAGGAGTTGTCATATAAGGGTTAAAAAATGGTCACTTAGAGGGGTTTCATTGTATGTATTTATCTACTATCCTATGATATGACATTTTTACATAAAAATATTGAAATATGTAGTTGGGTCTATGGAAACATGGAGGTGCGACAGATGGACATACCGGTATATAGGTACAAACTAACAATCAATCGCGATTGTTGAAATGAGTGATTAGAAATCGCCACCAACAATTGAAATCTGTGGACGTGCGAAGCATTGTTGAAAACCGTTGTTGACAGATGAATGGTCCGAAACAATTGCGTGTGCGCGCGCACGTCTCTAAGCAACGAGGTGAACAATCGTACATTCCGCGTAACTTGCCGCAAGGATTAAGATGAGACTCCGAGAGTCTCTAGCGAATTATGGAAGATAGAGCCCCAAATACTGAGGCTTACGTGGAAACGTTGTTGCCTAACGATTTACAAACACCGTCAGAACACTTGGAACAGAAACAGAACACTTGGAGGGGAGTTTTGGAAGATCTGCACTACGAGAACGACAATCTAGCGGCCGAGAATAGTCTACTTAAACAGCAAGTCTTCTTACAGAGGGAAAACTCTAGCCTTAAGACCGCTAAAGTTCTTGCGGATCTCTTAGTGATGTTCGAAAACAGTTTATCAAATAGTAAGTACAACACAGAGGGAATAAAATTCGGAAATATGTTCATTTAAAAAAAAGGAATTTATAAGGAGCTTTTTTGGCAAACCACTACACTAAGAATAAATGATATAGCATAGAGCTTCTTAATTTTCAACTCTCTTATCTTGAAGCTGATCAAAAACTAGGGGCCTACTTATTTTCGATTTAATACAAAGAATAGTTTTGTCTCAAGTTTTTATACCAATCAGATCAGAGGATAATGGATAATGTTCATTATATTTTTCTCATTAAAATCGTATTACCCTACCCTATAACTGTTTTGGGGTAGGAAATGTATCTAGCTTACGATGGTGCAGGTGTGAACGGCATTAAAAGAAATCCCGCTTTTTTTCTGGAAAACTACAGAAATTTTATCTGCAGTTCACACCTGGTCCATCGTACTAGCGGCAGGTGGTCCCCTTTAATAATTATAACATTATGCGTTCATTTCGAGGGGTCTCCACATACATGCAGTATTCTGAAGATTTGTCAATTTGACTCACATTAGTCTGTGACAGAGATGTGTGCTGGACTCACTAAAATGCTAATATAAAAATACCAAGTCATTCGTCCGTACAGCACCACTTGAAAGGTAATGCACGAACCTATGTGGCTTTTGAAAGTCTCTAAATCTTGATTCAATACGATTGACGAATACTAGTATTGAAATAGATCTCTTAAATATCGGGGCCTTTTTGGGGCGATACGAAAATGAGTCTTGCTATGAAGATGAGCAAAAATTGACATTTAGCAAAATACCAATTCAATTTCAATCTGGATAAAATCTATGGTGATGATGTAAGTTTTTGGTTTCTTCGTGCGTATATTGAACCTATTTTAATGTTATCATTTTGCTTTCAGGTGTCCCGCGAGGAGCTGGGGGCAAGATAGCTTGGGACATCGGGGGTAAGGGTCACGTGATGGTCAAGATACCCTCTCAGGACGCGGAGAGCAAGGAGTCCGCCTACAACTCATCCCCGCCTTCCGTGCTTGACCAGTGTACCTGCTACCACGGCGCCCAGTCTCCGGCCGCCACCCCTCGGACCGCAGCGCCCCCTCCCTTCACCCCTCTACCCCACGGCGGCCAGACTCCGACCACCAACCCACGTACCGCAGGCCCCCCACCCTTCACCCCTTTACCCCCTAAATCCGCCAACGCCCCCCGGCGGCGCCCCCAGTCGGCGGCGGGGCACGAGAAGAGCTTCGGGAGATCCGGGTACACGTGGGTACCGGACAAGGCGTGGAAGATGGCAATGGGGTCACCTGTCGCGGCATCCACCCCCGCAAACAATAAATTCAGTAAGTTCAAACAATTTAGATACTGTATAGGGATTTATTAAGATCCGCCGCTGAGCATTGGTGCAGATATATAGCCTCTCCAAGTGCCTCTAGCAACGCGCTATAATAAAGTTTTCTTAAAGACTAAACCGGCGATTTAACTCTTTCATGCTCGGAGATCTCTTTTTAAAATGTCGTCTGCACCTACTGCACTTTTGAGGATAACTTGGAAATTGAGCTTAAATTGACAACATATTGAATGTATAGTTGTAGGTTTGGTTCTAAACAACATTTCTTTTTAAAGTATTTTCAGAAAAATGTTCTCGTCAAAAGACTACGAGAACCACACAGTCTATGCAAAAAAAGTAAATATAAATGGACAAAGAATTTTTTTTTTACTATTGAACCCAATTATTGATTCATCGATCAATTTGGCTTCGACACTAGAAATGATATCTTACAATTTAATTCGCTAACATAATCATTTTCAAACCATTATTCCTTAAGAGTTCCTGAAGAAAATTGGCGTCTAGAGCTGTGATACTTGTGATAATAACTTTGGAATTAAGAAAGATTTTGAAAAATATTTGAAGTTGTCGGTAATGTTCTGAATAACATTTTTTCAAACATTTTTCAAATGCTTTTTGCCTGCAATATTCGGTACCCAATATTCTATTAACATTGTCATGCTGTTTTGGCGGCTGTGCCTAATGGGTTAACCCACACTTGCCTGAAATGTAACAAGTTTTGTGATCAAGGCTGTTTTCGTAAACTACTTGATCGAGAATGCAACCAGTTCTTTGTTTTATGTACTTTTTTAAATTCATGCTATATTCCAAAGTTTAATATTGTCTGAGATACAAAATATCGTAATTGTTTCGCCTCTGACATTCTAACAGCAGGAGTTTAAGGTGATAGTCTAGTACACCAAGATTATCACCACTAGGTGGTGTGCTTGGCTGGCCCCTAAGAATGGATATCAAAACAAAAGATGACACATGAGCAGTGTTCACTCGCCACGAATCTCGAGCTAGCAACATTCTATTGTTGTAACCTCAAGAGCACAAAAGGCAGGCCCTTGGGGTTTTCCTTGTTACATTGCTCCCGAACGACATGGCTGTCTGCTTTAGCCATGCAGATTCCTTCGAGATAGACCATTTTGACCAAAATTTTCATCTCATATTTTGGCTGAAAGTGAATAAAGATACAGTCTCCGAAGCCAGTATTTTAGAATATGACAGATATGAACCCCGTCTAGGTGCAAGGTCATGTCACAGCTACCTTGAATTCTGACAGGACCTGAAAATCAGCATTTACTATGTAAACCACGTGCTGTTAGTAATTTTGAGGCATATGAGAACATTCAAAAATGTTTTTAACATACTCTTCGTACAGAATCCTGGTCAAGGTAGGACCTTGCACCTTACCAAAGACATGAATGATCAAATGGTAGAGTTTGGTTTTCAAGTAAGGGGTGAGTCTTGACATTTTGCCAAAAAACCAGAGCTTTTATCTTAGTATGGAAGTCCCTGCAAAAAACGAAACACAGACAGAAATGTGCGTAAAGGGTGTCATATCAACTCAAAATAGCAGATTATTGATAAGTTTATCATTATTCTGTAACTATGAGATGTAAGCTATACAATAGCATAAGTGCCGTTGTCCACATTTATCTCAGTTTTCAGATATTCAAGTTTTAAAAATGACCCCGCCGGGTATCGGGTAGGGTTCTACCTTAATCCTATACTTTCTCACACCCGATATCGTAATACATGATGTACTACGATGGTGCAGGCGTGGACGGCAGAAAAAAAATCCGCAGTTTTTCTCGAAAACGCCATATTTTTTTCTGCCGTTCACACCTGCACCATCGAATAATACATGTGTCATACTTGAACTGTTTTATGATTTCAGAGCAGCGTCCTGCGACAGCAATAGGCAAGCGCTCCACGCCCGCTACAGGCCAGACGGTGGCGCCATCTGGCGGGCAAGACCAGAACGCTCTGGATCTCAGCGTCACAGGCAGCTCGGTCAACATCATACCAAGATCTTCAGATACTAGTACGTGCAAAATTATATGCTTAGACCTTAGGAAAAAAAATCACTACAATGATGCAGGTGCGAACGGCACAAAAAAATCGCTGTTTTTCTGGAAAACGACAAACATTTTTTTCTGCAGTGCACACCTGCACAATCGTAAATCACACTGCTAAGAAGTAAAACGATAATGATTCTGAAGTATAAATATGGATCCAACCATGGTTTTATATTGGATTTTTTTAGTAATACTTTGATGGTAAATAGCCTCGGTGAAATTGTTTTAATTTACGAAGTGGTTATTGGTCCGATGTCGTGTCTAAAGTAAAGAATTGAATGCTTGTTGGCCCGGTTTCTGCATTTATTACATAAGCATGGAGGACAGCAGATAATCAATTCCTTCACTCGTCGATCACACGTCTGCCAGTGGCTTGTTGTACAATCATCCATGGATAACATGTCAAAAAAAAAGCCAAGCACAGCAATTACCCCCGTAGCATGCAAATCAAAGCTGCGTTCAGGTGTGAGGAAGCTGGGCTGCAATCGGGTATGCGGTTGTGTATTACGCCCGAGCTGCTCAGGCATTTAGTGCAGGCATTAAATGTCGGCACTGGATGTCCACGGCCTGCATCGTGGGTAACAAATCGTCACTTTCGACATATTCACGGAATATCATAATAACTATGAAACTGAAAAAAGAGTTGTAGATAGGACACACTCAAGGGTGGTGAGACAAGCCAATATAAAAGCTTAGATAAAGAGAAAATGACCGACATTCGTGATTAAGCCATTTAAGCACAAGAACATTTGCAAGAGGAAGGATGTATTTGCGCGAAAGGAGGCACCGTTTTTGACCAAATCAAATCATGCACCGTTCCAGTTTATTATAGCATGTCCGAGATTCAGATTGGTCTGACACACCATTCTTTTTCAAGTTATATTGATAGACAAGAGTTTGTTTCCTATCTCAATTTTACACATGATTTTTATGAAGGTGTGAAAATTATTGGAGATTTCATCATGTCCCTATGTAATTCTGTCATAAAACATACAACTCCATTTATGAATGTGACAGTACTACAAGTAATCCTAAATGCTACACAGCTAGCCTGAGCTAGGGTGCTCTAAATTTCCAGAATGTCACAACACCATCAGGGGCACCACCATGAAGTTTCCCCTAAAAATACTTCATAAACCGGCACATCGTTACTTCGCAGGGGATGAGGTGGCAGTTGCAGTACTTTTTTTCGTACTTATTACTGGTCACCTCAAAATTGCGATTCCAGGATCTCAAAACCAAGTTGTTATTTGTTGTTGATACATAGTCTGTTGTCCGGACCAGCTTATAACATTCATTGCACAGTGTAAACAATGGAAAGCCACTGTTGCAGAAAAGCGCAACTTTTAAAGATAATTCATGTCTTTGAAGACAAATGAATTGTCTCTTAAAGACTGAATGAGTTAAACTCCCATTATATGAACAGACTTTTCTCATACACACAAGAAAACCACAGCTATGGTACCCGAAATGCAACCTCCTCACTATTAGCTCTTCCACAATGTAATAAATCAATCATTGGCCAAAAATGCATTTCATATTCAGGGGCCAAAGTTTGGAATGGCTTAACTGAAGCAATCAGATGTGCACCATCTCTACGTTCGAGTCTGTATACATAAAAGCAATGTACTGTACTACTATGTAACCCTGGGGCCCTCGGGCTACTTGTAAACATGCCAGAGGGCCTCAGGGAAGATCTTACCATTGGACTGAGTTACCCTCTTTAAATAAAGATTATTATTATTATTATTATTATTATTATTATTATTATTATTATTATTATTATTATTATAATAAAGAGTCTTTGATGAGGAATGATGGCGGAGTGTCCTAAGACATTGCAAGTGATCGACTGCTCACTCTCGCCACGACAGGTTAAAAAGTTGCCAGTCAACTTGGGGATAGGTGGTGGTTTTTGGCTGGTTCTCCGGTTTCCTCCAACACTTACAATTGCTTAGTCACAAACTTCACAATATGGCATAAAAAATGACGAAGCTCCAATACTGAGCGAGAAAGTTGCCAGTGGGTTGGTATGAGCCTGTGATATTCATTCAGTATTCCAGTTTGCTCTGCCTTTAACAAATCCAATGGTTATACAGGGTTCCGAACTTTTTGGCAGAAAAAGTGACATTGCTAGACAATGATTTAGATATTTTTTGCAGAAAAAGTGAAAATAAGTGAAATTATGAATTCAATGGTTGACATGATTTAGACCTTTTTTGACAGACAGTGACAATAAATAAATTCCAAATGCAATGGTTAGACATGACTTAGATCATTTTGGCAGAAAAAGTGACAATAACCAAATTCCAATTCCAATGGTTAGACACGATTCAGACCTTTTATGACAGAAAAAGTGACAAAAAAATCCAATTCCAATGGTTAATCATGATTCGGACCTTTTTTGACAATAAAAGTTACAAAAATAAAATTAAAAATCCAATGTTTTTATTCTTTTTTTTCAGGTATGATACAGGAGAGTTACTCAAGCAGAGCCCCTGACGACCATCGTTCCTGGCGAGGCCCTGAAAAAACACTGAAACCCACCATCGTCAATCAAGCCAATAAAAACAGCCACGCAAACGCCAGTCAATTTACCAGCCACCAAAAAAAGCCACGCCATTATGCGGAGCTCCGGCCCAATCGTCGCTTCATTGGCGAAGTCTGCTACCAGCTCGATCGACGCATCTTAAGTTACGTCTTCAGCGGACAACACATGGAGGGGAAAGAACGGAAGCGATTTTACGGCTACACCATCGAGAATATTCCGCAAATGATCATGCTGGAATCGGCCGACGCAAAAACCGGAATGCTGAATATGAAAAAGAAACTTGCCATGCAGTATCGCTTTGATTACATCATGAATAGTCTCGGCGCGTTGGGCTATAAGATAACTCGGCACCCTGCTATAAGTATGCAGCTGGTCAATAAGTACGGTTTGCTGAGTTCGCCGCCTGAGAAAGATATGGTGGAGAAGTACGCGCTGGGCCGTCCAGATATCCTCAAAGCCCTCCTGGAGAGTATCACGCCCACGTACGAGTGGGAGGATGTATCCGTTATGGCTGAATGCCTCATTCTAATGGCCGATGATGACGGAAAGCCACTCTTTCTTATGTAACAATGAAACAAAGAATGGAAAAATGCTCAGACTTTTGCGAAATTTGAGAAATGGATGAAGTTAGATAAAATTGAATACAATACTACACTGACACGAGGAAAAAAAGGATGGAAATGGTTTCATCTTTACCAAAATTTGCCATTTTTTCCTATCAGTGTAAAGTGTTGTATAGTCAGAGGAAACTAAATACAACACTTTACACTGATAGGAAAAAAGACTTGAGTGTTGAATTTGGAAAACTTCCAAATAAGTGGTATGAGAGTATGTAATATAATCTAATTAGTGAAAAGGTAATAATGATATATAAAAAAAACTTTCAAAAATAAGGTAAAATAGAGGATATTACATTGGAGAAATGAGAAATGTTTTATTACCTAATATCATAGGTGTATGTAGTGAATCTGCAGTTTATTGGATAGTAATAACTATGTATGGAGAGACATTTTTACTCCAAACAAAATCGCAAAAGAAAGAACACTAGAATCCTTTTGTATACAAAACTTATTTATTATGAATGTACAGTACTATTTACATGTTATACATGGAAAAAATAAATGCCAGAGATAAACAAATGTATTCATTATTACTGGTGATATGACAATATTTAGGTAGTGGTACTGAAACTTCAACAATTTTGGCAATATATTTCCCAAAAAGGCATTTCTAAAAAATATTTCTACGAAATATAGATCAGAACCCAATTAATAATTGTAATCCAAAATATTTAAAAGGAAAAGATTGTACAAAAGTTATTTCAAATAAGACACTGATCTCACTACTTATCGAGGGGAAATATAGGCATGAAAGGGTTAAATTATGAATGATATCATTTGCCCTTGATTAGATGAAACAATTATAGCATTCCCTTCTACCTTAAACATTGGGTGTCTTTTGAAAAAACTCAACTTATGCAAATGTTTAATTGGATACCCAAGTTGACAGGTTCCAATTGAGTCATAATACTGAAAATCATATTCATACATATTCATCATATTCATACATAGTTTCATAAGCTCCAATACCTTCAAGTGAAAAGAAGTGACTAGTAGCACAAAAGTAACTTTTATAAGATTTGGACTGCAGTCCTAAGTTCTGATATGGTTATCAGATGGGTAGCAGGGACTTAGCCAGGATTTTCATAACAGGGTGTCCAAATTCGGATTTCAAGAATTTAGGGTGTTCAAAATCCCTGATTGAAAAAGTAAAAATCATTACACTGATTATGTACATTAACAAATCAAGTAGTTATATTCTTATCTCTACAAGAAATGTCTTTGTTGTTATTTTGAAGTTTACCTTCTTCGAAATTTAACTTGGAATTAGTATTTGTAAAAAACACATACTAAAATATAGGGTGTCTTTTTACCTAAAATCAGACATTTTTCATGAACTATGGAGTCAAAAAGACACCCAGACACCCTGCTGGCTAAGACCCTGATGGGTAGCCTAAAAAGAGTGGTCAAAAATCTAGAAAATAATAGTCACATCTATTACACACCTTTCAGCAGATCCACACTTAAACAAGCCCTCTACCTGTTCAAATGATTCCTTTGACAAAACAGAATAGCCTGACATCTGTTTAAATTAGCTGAGTTGGACTATAACCCCCTCAAACTTTTAGCAAGCCTTCACCTACTTCTTGAGGTGTCTTTTATATAGCATATTTTTGAAGTTATTTGAAGTTGGAACGTTCATCGGAATTAAGCTAAAAACTCTTATTCAAATATTTGTGAATTCATATTTTACCCAAATTATTTTGCAAAGTAACATTGTTGCAGATGACAAATTCAAAAGATCTCGTAACACATTCACACTCAGTTCCTCTAGAAAGTATCGTCTGCTACTCTCATTATTTTGAAAATTACTTGGGAATAAAATGAAAGTTCACAAAATATCTAAAAGGGGGTTGTTGTTCAACATCTGATTCATATTTTCTCTTTCAAATATTTTCCAAAAAATGATTTTGTTAGAAAACTATTTCCAAAATCGTCAGGCCAGTTTCGCCCGCTCTGAGTGTGAATGGTTTAACCCTTTCATTGCTGAGTCTACTTTCGTCCAAAGCATACGAAGGTAAAGGTTTTCGGTTTAGAGTCTTGTATCCACCGAAGCACTCACACAACCTTCCTCCCCCAGCAGGCACTGTATACACAGAAACCATCTCAATCCCACGGGGGATATTCCAGAGCAACTGGCAGCATATAGCGCACAAGCTCTAAGCACTGCCTTATTTTTATGCTAGGTACCCATTTTGCAGCTGGGTAGACTGAAGCAATATGGAATAAACTGTCTTGCCAAAGGACAGACCAAAGTGCCCGGCCGGGAATTGAACCAGCGACCCTTTGATTACTAGTCTGACACCTAACCAACTGAGCTACCTTGTCAATTGACAATGCAAAGATCATAGAAAAACACCAAACCCTGTCATGTTGGTATTCATTGGATAGCTCTCGCTGAGTACATATAGATGAGTACCCATGTGCCAGGGTTAAAGCCATTTTCAGAATTTTTGCATTTTGTAGTGGTCAAATTTGCCAGCAGCAGCATAGGGGTTAAGCATGAATGGGCCAAGAAGCCCATGTACCTTTGTTTTTTTTCTGAGAGTGAGTTACATGCAGTGGGCTATGGAGCTGCCAGTTATGTAGACCTGTTGCAGTACAATGCAATATTCTAACTTAACCCTTATGCTGCTGGTGGCTAATTTTGACAATACAAAATAATGCAAAAACCTGAGAAAATGACTGAAACCCTAGCAAATGGGTACTCATCTGAAAGTACTCAGCGAGAGCTATCAAATGAATACCAACATGACTGGGTTTAGATGGTTTTCAAAAATATTTACGTTCTTGTGCTTTGGACGGAAGTATCCTCCGCATTGGAAGGGTTAAATGACCTTTGTATTGTATTTGGTAGCCTAAGGACTACTGGTACCCTTCCCTTGCCTGTCGGATCTGCAATCATCAAGCTTGTTCCTTTAGCCTTGCTAATTCTGCTTTTAACCTAGAAGATGAGCAAATAAAACAAATGCATTAAAATACACATGGAATGGAAAGACGGGAAGTAATCATCCTTTTACAACTAATAAAAGGCTAACTTACCAGTAGCTATAGAGGTGAAACAAGAAAATCATTCTTGTCAATATTCAACAATTCAAAATCAGGAGATTTCAGGCAGTCTCTTTTGGGTTGGATTTGTTTAGTTCCATACTGGCCAGTAGGGGCCAGGTTAGTGCTTTTGCTTTAGGAGTATTCAATACTGTTTGAAAACCAACCACAAAGTTCAATTCCATAGCAACCTACCCCCCCCCCCCCCCCCCCCCCCCTCCACAAAGTTATTTTTCCATACCAACATAATTTCCATACAGGCTGGTGATACAGTATCCAACAGGCTAATCAGGGCTATCGTGGTTAATCCATTTAATCCTGTAACAGGCAAGAACATTGTGACTAGACAGAGTCACCAATAGTTTCCTGAACATGGTACAATTACTGAAAAATCTTTTGCACAAAATTATACCAGAAACATATATTGTGGAATCTGTATTTTGATTCACGTTATGTTCTCGAGTTGATAATGAAACCTTGTGCGACACTTATGTTAAACATAATTTGAGTAACACTATTTCTATAAGTCATTGGCCACTGGATAACAAAATCAAACATGTTTGGATGGAGCAGGACATTTTATAAGGCATTAAGACAGCATCAAAACTTACTTGGCTATTTGTGGTTTGTAATAGGTTCTGACATCATGCCTGGTGATATTAACAATATCTTGTGTACTGGCCTGAAATAAGAATACGAAATAGCATATAAAATATCACTACTACATCCACTAATGAGATAAGAAATTATATTGTAAAATGTATATCACTACTTCAGCCAGCACCACCACCACTACCACTAGTACTTCTACTACTTCTATTATTACTACTCTTACTACTATTATTTCTTCTACCTCTACAAGTACTACTACTACTATTACTACTACTACTACAACAACAACTACTACTACTACTACTACTACTACTACTACTACTACTACATCTATTATTATTACTCTTACTTCTACTACTACTACTACTACTACTACTACTACTACTACTACTACTACTACTATTACTACTTACTCCTTAAAACTACAACAACTACAACTACTTCTACTACTACTAACACTACTATAGGTGAACTTGGATATGGCGGACTCAACGGGACCAGGAAAATTGGTCCATCATATGCAAAATCTGTCGTATACATATGACGAATACTTGATATGCATCGGGCTGGGGCCAAGCATATCGTCCGTCACATGCAAAAATCCGGTGTACAGTGGTCCGTCATATCCAAGTTCACCTGTACTACTACCACTATTACAACAACTACTTCTACTGCTACTACTACTACTACAATTAATACTCAATATGATTATAACAAGACTTATGCTAGTATCTTTAAGCCAGGATTTAGAAACTGGGTGCCTAAAATTGGCAGTTGTAAAATTTTGGGGCGTCCAAATTTTTAAGGGGGATCACAATATACTCATATTTCAACCATAAACATATATAAATTCATCAAAATAAGGCATGATATCATTGAACAATGTCATGGGAATTAAAAGGAGATTGAAAAATCCAATTATAAGCTTGAGATTGAGATATTTAGAAATTCCACACAAATATTTTGGGTGTCCTGAGGGGTTCTTTTCAAGGGTTTGGGTGTCCAAAAAAGCACCCAGGCGCCCTGCTGGCTAAGACCATGACTTACGCTGGTCACACTAGCTTGTTTCCTGAAGTAGACGTTGCCCTCTTCGTCCTCGTGCACAGGGTGTATGGGAGTGTTTGTACAGATCAGTCCTTGATTTCTGGGGTCGCTCGGGTCCCATGGCTTAACATAGACCTCAGCAATGTAAGACATGGGCACGGTTCCCTGAGATAGATAAATGATAAGTATAGATGCAAAACCCATATGGTATATAATCAATTTCAAATAAAGTATGAATATCTTGAATATCAGAGGCTTTTATTGAACAAAATCACATCAATATCTTACCATTATTATTACTATATAGCTTCCAAATGTGAAATCCTCCCCTTTCCAATATTGTGAATACAACTTTATGGCTTTTCCTTATATGCTGTGGAAAATTCAGAGTTTTGAACACTTTATAATGGGAACACTTTACCCCTAGTACCAAGATGCCCATATCTCTGAGTTTTTATAGTATTAGTGACCACCCATTTTGACAACTAGACATGAAGAACACTTACAATACAATACATTAAAATTTTCATGATATTAACGATATTCTTAAAGATACAGCCTTCCTCCCAGGGACCTAATTTTGTAAAATTTAGCACTGTCAGCTTCGGAAATTTTGTTAATAAATAGCAAACTGCCATAGTACGGAGACGTCTGAATCAAGTCAATTTTATAAAGATCATAATCCTAAATCTAAACGATACAATACAATACTTTATCGATACAATACTCTTTCCTTTCAATATTGCTATTTGGTATTGTAAGGAGTAGCGGTACTTATCCCTAGCTGAAACAGGTAAACTTGGATATAACGAACCACTGTATGACAGATTTTTGCATATGACGGACGATATGCTTGGTCAGAGTCCGATGCATATCAAGTATTCGTCATATGTATACTACAGATTTTGCATTTGACAGACCAATTTTCCTGGTCCCATTGAGTCTGTCATATCCAAGTTCATCTGTATTGCCATTTATCCATAAGGAATACTTACCAGTGTCTTAGCCAGGATTTCGAAACTGGGTGCCTAAAATTAGCAGTTGTAAAATTTTGGGGCGTCCAAATTTTTAAGGGGTATCACAATATACTCATATTTCAACCACAAACATGTATAAATTCATCAAAATAAGGCATGATGTCATTTAACAATGTCATTGGAATTATAAGGAGATGAAACAATTCAATTATAAGCTTGAGATTGAGATTTTTAGAAATTCCACACAAAATAATTTGGGTGTCCTGAGGGGTTCTTTTTAAGGGTTTGGGCGTCCAAAAAGGCACCCAGACGCCCTGCTGGCTAAGACCATGATACTTACAGCTTGAGTTTCCGCTCTTATGGCCCTGTCACACCAGCAGTCCATACTGGACCTCAGGATGTGCTCCCTCTGGCGGCTTTCCTCTGAAATACCCTTGCTGAAGAAAGATCAACAGAATGCAGGGATTAGTTTAACCCATTAATTCCTATAGAAAGTGTTGACTGGATCTTAGATACCCTTGACAATAATCATAATCATTGATTCAAATCAGACCATGCCGTAATATGCATATTATTTGTGGAAAGAAACAGTTGCAGAGTTTGATTTCTAGTCTACATAAACCTTATTTAATATGGTATTTGTTATGGAATTAAGGATAGCCTAAAATAAATGACTATATTATGTGTGTTACTTTTCTGAATGCTCATAATATGGTAAAACAAGGATATTTTCGACTCACAAGTGAATATTACTTTTCTACTTACTCTGCTTGAGACAAGAATTAGCTTCAGTTACTAACAAAGCAATCAGTGAATAAGACTGGGATTTCAGTACTTTTTTTTGCAAGGATATTAAAATAGTACACATCTCTAATTTTGTGTGATACATATTTATTTTTAGAGAAATAAAAAAAAAATGAAATTCAAAAAAATGTTTATTTTAAGAGAAATTTAAAAAACAACAAAAATTAAAAGAAAAATGTTTATTTTTAGAAAATTGTATCAGAGTAGTAATTTTTGATGCTTAGGTACTTGCCTGGAATCAAAAGTGAGAGTTTTCTGTTTGATTTCCTCCGAGTCGTTTGGGTCGATGACGGGGATAAACCTCAGCCTATATCTATGCTCCTCCACGGGTGGGTTATAGCGCATCATGGTGTCCGACAGACTGGTGTTGATGTGGTCTTTCTAAATATATACGAAAAACAGGGGGAAAAAGAAAATAAGATTTTGGAACTACCGTAAATTCTCAGTAAATTGGGAAACTTTTTAATAATTACAATCTTTATAGGTTGAGGGTGGCCCATCTTTTACGAAAATACTGACTAAGCAGAGTATAGTTGTTGATACTTTGTGCAACAGCTACCAGTGATAGATCAAGGGTGGACCATATTTCACAATAATTATTTTACAAAATAATTATAGTGGCCCAAATTCTTAGGGTGGTCTAAATATCTGAGAATTTACGGTATTTGACATAAGAATAGGCCAATAGGGAAATAAAATTGTGCTAGAAAAGAAAAATCAGAAGATTTTGATTGAACTGAGACAATAATGACCCTGAGGACTTAACATCACGATTTTGGAACTAGTTGGCTTTAAGACTATAACAATAAACGAATGTGTCAAAAAGATAACTAGCCAAAAGTGTAGTTACAAAATCAAGTACCTTAACCCTTGTGCGTCAGAATATTCTCCATGCAAATATCTGATACCAAATTATCATGGGTATTATTGGCTTAAATCCAGAACAAGGTTGTTTATTATATGTACTTTTTCTATTTTTTCCAAACTAACTCTCTTTGCCCAGCAACATAAAACAGGAGGAAATATTTTCTGTTAGCAGCAGCATGTTGGTCAAGTGGTTAGCACACCTACCTGCGGCGCAGACAAACCGGGTTCGATTTCCGGTGCCCCGGTGGGGGCCTGGAAAAGGGAAATTTCAATTTCCTTGCTTCAATTTCGTGTTTCTTGTAATTAATATACCGACTTAAAATAAAGTTTACTTTACTTTCCTTTACAGTTCAGTCACAGTGGCTAGGTGGCAAATCCTTATTCTTACCTTATATTGATTAAGATGTAGTCCTTTTACTTCACCATTATCAGTGATCCCGAGGTATACTGTGCCACCATTGCCTGTGTTTAGGAATCCATTGATAGCCCTAATTATAGGAACAATGCATGGTATTAGTCAAATATATGTATATACAATTAAACATTTTCTTTCACATAAGCCATTATCAAATTGTTGTTGATAGTTAGACAACTGGCATAATTGATGACTAACTAAATCTTTCAGTTTGATAAAATATTTGAAGGTGAGTTGTATGTGTAGTACTAATAAGGACTGTCATTGATAAGGAATTCTTACCGATTCGATTATCGATAAGAAAATTACCGATACGGTACTTCGATTCGATTTGAATCGATAAGAATTTGAATTACCTGTAGTCACTTATTTTGACATCGTCGCCAGCGACTGGCTCAAGCGGCATGGCGGCGGTTAGAGCGAGAGGTCGTTACGTGACCTTTTGACCCTCCCCAACACATGCGCATAGTGGTATAGTGCATGTGTGTCACTTCCGCTCGCGTCCCGTGTTGCGAGCGGCATGAATTCAGCGACAGGCAGGTGTGTTACGGCATTTTACCGTCTTTATTATGTATTTTGTATTATTTTCTTATGAATCGATATCTTGGGACGTCCAAGATATCGATAATCGCCAAGGATTTCTTGCCGATTCACCGATACGGGCGGTATTGATGACAGTCCTAGTACTAATAATCATATCTCTGTGTAATATTTCTTAAAGACTGCTTTTGTTACAGAGATATCAACAATAAGAGTCAGGTGGTTTTGGCCACTGCATGCATGAACTACTGTAGAATAATCAAAGATGCAAATTATCCAAATTTGTGATTTTGGATTTTTCCGAGATGTTTTATTCCAAAAAGCCAATATTGAAGGTTAATATTCTAATGACAGGAATAATACATCTGACTTTCATTATACCGAACTGACCCCACTCGGAAAAATTCGGCAGAAAAAACCACTCGGATTAATTTCCTATTCTACAGTTGTTTAAAAATATGAATGGTGAATAAGGATAATATATACTTTGAAACTGCCTTCATGGTAGTCTTTCCATTATCCAGATAGGACCAGGCAGGAACCTCCTCCGCACTTATGTAGAAATGACCCTTGAACTCATGAAGCGCATCTTCCTCGAACCGCACAATGTTTCCTTTGATGTAATACTTTGATCTTTTCACTTTGTGCTGTGCTCCACCTAAGAAAAAAGTTTACCATGAAACACGGTCTTAGCCAGCAGGGCGTCTGGGTGCCCTTTTGGACACCCAAACCCCTAAAAAGCCCCCCCTAAGAACACCCAAATATTTTTGTGAGAAATTTCTAAAAATGTCAATCTAAATCATATAATTGAGTTTTGTCATCTCCATGTAATTCCCATGTAATTGTTTAAGGATATCTTGCCTTATTTTGATAAATTTATACATGTATATGGTTGAAATCTGAGTATATTGTGGTTCCCCTCAAAAATTTGGAAACCCAAAAGTTTTTTCAATTGCCAATTTTTGGCACCGCACCCAGTTTCCAAATCCTAGCTAAGACCCTGATGGCAGCTAGGGCTAGTAGCCTTTCATCTTTACTAGCCCCACCTTAAGTAGCACTAGCCCAGTATAGACCCAAAATATTAAAAAGCATGAATGAAAGTTTGCCACTACAATGAGATCTAAACGATCTCATTGGCTTCTGTTGAAAGCATTACCCAACTGTAGCAGCACTTTTTTGTTTCCTCCACGGAACTACATGGAGTTTTTGGCCATACCTGTTAATATTATGAAAATTTAGCTATCAAGATGAGTTTGGATTATTACTTATATTTGTAGGCGAAATACAAGTGGAGATAGCGAGACATTTTGTAACAGTCATAATAAGTAAATTTTCATTCTATAAAATAACAGAAATTTGCCAAAGAACCCAATCACTAGAAATTGCCTTATAATCAAGGTCTTAGCCAGGATTTTAGAAATGCCTTTCTAAAACAGCAATCACAGAATTCCTTTTGGTCAAGTTTTAACTACTCAGCTACCTCAAATCCTTTCACCAACTACATTTGACAGCCTATTATGTTGAAATGGGAAATTTACACTTCAAACAAGTTGAAGATGTTTTGTTAGGAAATGATTTGGTTATTACCCTAAAAAAACAATATTGGAAATTAAAAAAAAATATTTTTTTTTTGCATGTTTTCAAAATTCAGGAAACTGTCTGCCAAAAAGACAGGCTGGACGGGTCTTGACTTTAAAGTCCCAGCTTATGATATCAAATATCTTACCTGCTTTTGTCCCTAACTCATCTGATGAAGACTGCATGGTCACAGGTGTCTTGAGAAGTTAAAACATCACCTGTCAAGATATAACCCAGAAATATCAATCAATGTACCTATGCATGAAGTTAAGAATGAAAGGATTAAATAAGATCTTAGATATCTTTGATTTTCATCAATTCACCAGATCATTTCAGGCGTTAGAAATTCCATGTAGAGTTTGTGCATGTTCTGGATTATTCACCCGAAGGATATAATCTAAGTGTCTACTCGATGCTAGACAGTGCATGGGAGCAGAGAGGTCTATAAATAGATTGTCCCTGGTGGGAGGTCTGATGGGTTTAACAGCAGCAGGCTGCAGGTCAGAGGCTGTCAAATGTCATCTCCAGTTAATGGGTTACATACATGCAGAGCTGCCTGAACAGCTATTTTAGATTTCTGGCTCTTATCGTGGTTTTCAGGTACCTGAATTTTAACTCTATGTTAAACATTAATCTTCTACTCTGGCAACCTGCTTCTAGTTTTTCACTCAGTCCAATCAGGGAGTTTTGTCTTAATCTATATATCTCTGGTCCAATGAAAACTGAAAAGCTTTGATCATCCCATATCTAAAATAATTTGGTGTGAAGGGTATGTATTTTTCACTCCTGTAGCACAGACATTAGACTTAGTGTGAGATGGAGGTTAATTGTGAAATATATGCCATATTGTTGTCAGCCTCATCATTGAGTGCAGGCACTTTTAGACAAACATTATTTAGAAGTAATGTACTGTAATCTCTCTGCCTTTCTCTCTTTAGTTTTTTCATTAAAACTTAAATTTACCCAAATGTGGAATGATTCATGGATGATTCCAAGATCTTTAAGAAACTACCCAGTCCTGTTAAATTCGTTTTAAATGCCTTAAATAAACAGTGAGCTGCATGAAATCAAATGTAAATATTGCAGACAACACACCTCACATTTCTCTCACATGTGCTTCCGGTACCCAGAATGCACCTTTGTTCCTCCACCGTCCAATCAGAACACGCGTTACATCTCGCGGCACCATCAATGTAATTTGAAAGAATGGCGCTTACAATCACGGAAGAGTGGGTCCGAAAAAGAGTTCAACTTAGCCACGACAATCTCGGTAAGTACAGTGTTAGACATAACCAATGCTGAAGGACCATATACTCAATATTCAGGACACAAAGTTTGGCAATGATTCTTGCTAGGTTCTCGGAGAAATCGCATATTGAAACTTAGCAGTATTTGACATCTCTAAACTTCAAGTCACAAGTGGCAGTAGGCTTGTTTACGTTGTTGCCAGCGAAGCCATAGATGATAGAGGTAGGCGTGGGAAAATGCAGGCGTGACACTTTCATGGCCGGCCTCAGCAAATGTCACATTGGTTCAACAACATCACAGTCAACCTAAACACTTGGTCAACCCCATCGAGTCACCATACTCGATGTTATCTATATCCTGCCAATTCAGAAATAGAATGCCTGTCAAACCCAGTCTTCCCAAAGCACTTGGCCAAACCAAAATCGCATTGAAGAAATCGGTAAATGAATCCTAGGCATTAGAAATAGAATACAGCAGGCGGGTTCACAATGCATGTAGATTACTGAAAGTGTCTCTTGGTTACGAGCGATCAAGCACTGTCTCTTCCCCCGAGACAGGATTTCTGAAAATGTTTTCTTTATGAAAGTCATGGTGTCAGATGATAACGCCCGATATGCGATTATGCCCACATCGCTTACGCCTCACTTTTCAAGTGCTGCCGTGAGCGGCGGCTTGCTGTGAAGTGAAGTGCTCTCTCCGTTGGTCAACTGTCAGTGTCAGCAGCAATTTATATATCTATGTGTGTAATGTTCCATGTGTGTCCGCTTGCGGTTGATGGGTGAAGCCATGTAATTATCTATAAGGATGAAATAACTCATTTTCAAACTTTATTTCAATTTGTTTAAAAGTGATATACATATAGCGTGTGCCGACACACAAGTGAAATGAATCCACGGACACCACTAACTACACTACAACTAACTCGACTATGAACGTAACTAACTAAGAGAAAGGAAAAGAAGAGAAAGGAGGAGGAAAAGAAGAAGAAATATACTAAATATTGTGAAAAGTAAAAAGTAAGGCGTAATCGCATATCGGGCGTAATCGCCTGTATAAGAATTGATAATTTCTTATCACTCAGAGAGTTTTCACTAATTACTGGCTACATCAGATTGCAGCAAGACTTTTAGTTCAAGGAGGTACATTACATACAGTTTGCATCAGGCTGATCAGTATTCATGACCTTACAATGTTAGTCAATGTCAGAACTGCTAGATGCTGTACATGTAACATGCAAAGTCCCACTGCAATGACATCCAAGGCAGGGCTCAACATTAAGAAAAAACTTTACAAGCCCAGCAGGGCTAGTTACCGTAATGTTTACTAGCCCTGAAATATTTTTGCTAGCCCTGATATTAATAATAAAAATGTTCAAATAGTGACCAACCCCATAGCCTCAATTGATAACATGAAAAGAATGCAGTGTATTGTGTTGAATTAAAGTTTTATTATCATCCAGGTATGCAGAGCCAAAGGAGGGCTTCATACTTTTTTAAGTGCTGATATTCTATCTAGCCCCTTGGGGCTACTCACAGTTAGAATTTACTAGCCCTGACTCTCAACAACTAGCCTGGGGCTATGGGGCTAGCCTTAACGTCGAGCCCTGCAAGGCCAAGAAAGTGAGGACCAACGTTTATCTTTGATCTTGATTAAATAATACCAAGTCAGAAATCACCACAATTTAGTTTCGATGTCTGGTTCGGAAAGCTTACTGGCTGCTTTTTAGCCAGTCCTTAGTATTGACAATTGAGTGGTTATTGATCATGATCACTTGAGAACCCAACTCCCAAGAAAAAAGTTCCCTTGGTCCCTTGGGGGGAGGGGGGGGGGGGGCTTAAGTGCCCTTCTGAGGCATGAAACTACAAATTTGTACTTACCAATGTCCGCCAGGAGAGTAAACTTTTGAAAATCATGATTAAGTATGTTACTTTGTAACATATACTTTGAGCTATATGTACAGTCTCCTTGTCATTATTTAGAATTATGAAAGTCTGTAAATATTTGATAACTTACTTTTTAGTTTCATCTAGTCTATGGGGTGATTATGTATATAATGTATGAAGTGAACATGCCGTCAAGTTGACACACAATTAGCTAATAACAATTTGCAATAATTACTTCAATATAAACAGGTCAATAGGTTGACAATTAGGTGGCAGAGGAAGTTGATAATTGCCATTGTGTTTTCTGTTTGTTGCCTATGAAGATATAAGTCTAGCTCACAGTTTTCATAAACCACATTACTTAAGTTAATGTGTTTGTAGAATGCAGATTTTTGTTTGACAGGTGCTGCTGTGTTTACTTCACAAATATCCCAATCAATACCAGCCTCCTAGGTCCTTTCCATTCCTTTGTTGACTGTGTCATTGTGTTGCTAACAGCACTATTGTGAGGCAGTGGTCTGCCCAGTCAGGTGTATTTTAGCTGATGTAAAATCAATTTTGAACTACTTGTATGCTGTGTAAACTTTGAAGTTTTGTTTAATGAAGTACTTTGTGCAAAATAAAGTACTTAAAAGTGAAGCCAGGGCTCGAAATTAACTGGAGCCTGGGGCCCTGGGTTTCTATGAATTCTCCTGTGGCTCCCTCAAATTCCTGCAAGGAGCCGAGAGAAAAACACTTAATATCGAGCCCTGGAAACCATGTGTGTATCAAAGGCTTTCATCCATAGATGACCGAATGCTTCTAGTCTATTTCAAGATTTGAAAAATTGAAATTATTTGGTTTAAAACTTTAAAATGGTAGCTAGGGACTTTTAATTATTTTTATTCTTCAACTCACATGATTCCCTGGAGTTGGATGGCTTCGATAAAAGTTTGCCTTGTTGTAATTGTTTTTATCTGCATTAATTGTACTTAGAACTGTTCATCAAGAAATTGATAATTTAATTGTTGGAGAATTGATATTTAGGACGGCGAGGCTAGTTTTGGGTAGTAACAGTTTTTCAGTAGGATTGGCAAAAAAACTTTAGGATAGGGGACAAAAACTAAGTAGGGTAGGGTAATGGTTAATAGGAACCAAACATCTTTATTTTTTAGGCCTTGGCAAGTATAGTGCAGATACCGGTACAAGCATTTCTCAAACAATATTGCATGTACATACATTTTTTAAGTGTGCATTATATTGTTCAAGTGAACAATTGCAATTTCCTGTTTTAAAATGTGGCATTTTTTTCTGGCTTGCTCTCAAAGATTAGTTGAAAAATGAAGCCAGAGTGTTAAGTACTGGAAATAATGGACACATGATGATGCTCACACATCTAACTTTCGTACTAGCGCTGATCACGAATATTATTAGACCATAGGTCAACAAAGGTCACTACCTGACTGGCTGCCCTCTGATCCTTTAAGATTACGTTTCTCAGAAACAGAATGCAGCATCACTGTTCTACCGGTATGTGATGTATTATTATGATTTATTACTAGGGGTATGTAGGAGTAATTGATTTTCGGTTGAATACAGAGTCTTAGGGTACTAAACATTTATTAAACATAAGTACACAAATAAAGTTCACCTAAACAAGGCTGGTTACCAAGCAACCGCATGACTGTCACTAAGGTGATAACCCATTTAACCTTAGTGCTCTCTTTGAAAAGCGGCATTATGATGTTATGCCTTGAGAAAAAATTATGTAGGACAAGTAAGAAAAATCTTAAGGTCGTCAAAGGAAATTTGTAGTGGAGTGCTCCAAATAGGTTGGAGCCAGAAGCCCATGGCTCCCTTGAATTCTCCTGCAGCTCCCACAAATTTCTACAGGGAGCCCAAAGATGTAAGTTGGTTTTTATACACAGTAACTTCAAGTAGCTTTTGAAGATGCAATTGGGCTCCCTGATAAAAAACAACAACAACTTAGCCCTTATCCCGCTGTGAAACTTCAAACCTATGAGCACTGCTGTACACCACGACAATTGTTGTGGTTAGCAGGATAAGGTTTTCAGACCCAGAGTTCTATATACCTAAATTATCTGTTCATATGGGCTTGTGGCATGCTTTTGGCAATTTAGTTCGAGGAGACAATTGCCACAGGAGGGGATTGCTGTCCACAAGGACTGAGGCCAAGAAAAAAAATATTGTTTGTTTCCTGTTACAGCCTGAAAAATAAATAGGGTTGGTAGGTCTGTAAAAAAAACTTTTTTGTATTATTTTTTTGGTCAAAAATGTGTGTTTTATGCATGTTTTACGTTTATTGGGAGTTGGCAGTGCGAAAAAAAACTTTAGTGTAGGGATTTTTTTTGAGTAAAAACTTGTTAGGGTAGGGATACAGGAAACAAACATGTTTTACGTTTATTGGGAGTTGGCAGTGCGAAAAAAAACTTTAGTGTAGGGATTTTTTTTGAGTAAAAACTTGTTAGGGTAGGGATACAGGAAACAAACAACTTTTTTAGGCCTGACATCTAGATATGGCCTGGGATACAGGCTACAAGAAATTTCTGCACTGAGATGCCTGCCTGACCCACCCCCCCCCCCCCCCCCCATCCCCCTTGAACAACAGGGTAACTGATAGACTAGGTTCCTAGTCCCTAAAAAGTTGACATCCCCTTCTGTGCTGACTAAGCAGTGTGGTGTAGTACCAGGTATGGTAGATAGATGGCACCACCTGATCCTCAGATCCCTATAGTCATACATAAACTGAATCCTGGTGAGATAAGTATAAACTAAATTGACTACTATGGCCACCAAGAGTATTTGGTGCCTGGTAACAGAAAAAACATAGCAGAAAAATACATATGACAGCCTAGAAATCTAGGCTAGGTAACTGACTGATAAGGCATGACAAATCTGAACACTAATCCGCTAACAGATATTGCACATTTGACTTAAGTACATGCAGTGATACAGAGGCATGTTTCTGGTACTTGTCACTCCTGTCTATCTAGAGTAGGACTGTCATTGACATCCATTTTTTTCGATTCGATCATTGACATTTTATTTTTTGATTCCGATTATTTCGATTCAATTTTAAAGAACTGCTCTAATAGAATATTTTCATATGTTCCACACTATTTTTGTGGCTAGGATCCTAAGATTCTCACAATGCAAAGACAATAAAGGTTTTCTCAACACTTTTTGATTGAATACTTTAGGTTCTCTTCAAAATTCTTATTATCGTTGGCCAAAAATGGTGTAAAAGGCTGAACAAATGTGTTTCGATTAATTGACATAACAATTGACATAATATTTTTTTCGATTAATTGGAAAAAATTATTTCATCGATCGATACTTGTCATATCAATTACAGTCCTAATCTAGAGTATGTTTGAAATCAGTTTTGTGATAAATAGATGATAGATCTGTAACTACTAACTAGTTGCTGAACAAAAAACCCATTTCAATTAATCTAGCAATTAAAAGTTAATGCTGTTAATTCCTTTTTGTACATAGTTCCTCAAGACAGTTAGTTTATATTGTTTGGATCTATGTTACTTATAAAAAAATGATTAGAAATAAGGCATTAGTTCATAAGATATTTAAAGAAGACTTTAAAATTATTTTAGGGATTAAAATTAAGATATTTTTTACCAGCATTAAAGCCTAAGAAAGTCCCTTTCTTAATGATCAAACCTATAGCCGGCGATAAGCCGTATCCTTACCACAATATGCTTTGTGCTGCAGAGCACAGTATATATTTTCATTATCATATGTCATCCTTTTGGGGGGGGGGGGGGGGGATATTTGGTTGAGGGGCCATTCTCCTGGTCTAATTCCACTTTCAAAGTCAATAACTTAAGTTTGGGCCATCATAGGGAAAAACCAAAACCAGTTCTGAAAACTTTGGAAAGTCCTCCTTCAGATGCATATGATATAAAATAAACTTTAGTTTCAAAGGATGACAAAATGAGTAGTCAGGACCAAAATACTGTGGAATGCCCCATGTGCAAGGCTCAACATTAACAAAAAACTTCATAAGCCTAGCAGGGCTAGTTACCGAAACTTTTACTAGCCCTGAAATATTTTTGCTAGCCCTGATATAATAATGACAACTCTTTTCAAATAGTGACCTCTGTTGATATCATAGCCTCTGTTTATAACATGAAAAGAATACAGTGTATTGTGGTAAATTGAGTTAAATTATCATCCAGGTATGCAGAGACAAAGGTGCGCTTCATATTTTTTTAACGCTGATATTCTAATTCTATCTAGCCCCTCAGGGCTACTCACAAGTAGAATTTACTAGCCCTGACTTTCAATAACTAGCCCGGGGCTATGGGGCTAGCCTAAACGTCGAGCCCTGATGTGTGACCCAGTATTATTCCAAGGATTGTTAATGTATAAGGACAGTATTCACATAATAACAATGCAGTTTATTTTAGTGTGTGTGGTATTTGTATACATTCACCTGTATATACTTAACAGCATTGCCTATTGTTGTTACCTGTAGACTGCGCACCTGCCCGGCAACCCTATTATGCTAATTAGCCACACTTAACCCAATCATACCTGTGGTACCCCAAAATGCCCTGAATAATTAGGTGCAGGGCGTCTGGGTGTCATTTGGTCACCCAACCCCTCAAAAAACGCTCCTTCCTTCAGGACACCCCAATTTTTTGTGAAGAGTTTCTTGAAATGTCAATTTGAAGTATAAAATTGATTTTTTTTCACCTCAATGTAATTTTCCCATTGCATTGTATATGGATATTATACCTTAATCTAATAAGTAAGAACATGTTTATTGTTGTAAAATTTCAGAAAATATTTGATGGTTTGGTGTGAATTCCTAAGTTATTTCCATCAGTAACATAGGTCCAGACAACGCTTGCCTTGGAAATTGCTACCTAGGTTAACTACTAGTAGGTGTAATGTGGTTAATTGTTCCAATACAAAATGATGCAGAGAAGTGAATGAAACCCAAGCAAATGGGTACTCATCTGATAGTACTCATAGAGAGCTATTCAACTAATACCAGCATGACAGGGATTAGATGGTTTTAAAAGATCATTCTTGTGCTTTGGACAAAAGTATAAGCCTCAGCATTGGAAGGGTTAAAGATTCAGGTGTACATACTAATTGCCTTGAGTTGTTGTATTGGCCTAATTACAGGGTACCTGACCTAATTAGGGGGGTAGTTCAGCTTGGTTGGCTATGATCTTCATGCATGGCTGCTTTACAATAAGGATACATCTGTTTTCATGAAAAATGTACTTTTTTGACAATCAAGTATATAAAACTAAATGCCATCATGGGTCTGGCATTTCCTGTATGTACAGTACAGACATTTAATTCCTGCTCCAGTTAACCAGGCCTCTGCCAGTGCCTGGTTGTAAGGAACACCCAATGACTAACATGTCAACAAAATAAGCCAAACAAATCAATAAATCACATAGCTTGAGCCTTGTAGTGCTGGGGCTTGGCCCAAAAAATGAACTCGAGCACTCGCCAAATCTAGCGAACAAAACGCGAGTCCATATCGAGTTTTCCGGCCGCATTGACAAGATTGTAAGGCGAATGATTTGAAACAACATTGCGCCTCGGCATGTACCCGGCACACATACGGTATACCCCCGCAATTGAGAATCGGTGCACCATAACATGGCGTAATGCCCAATTGACTGGGAGACTTAAGAAAACGTATTTTATTTTATAAAATATGGTGGAAATTGGGGAGGTTTAGCCGTCGCTAGACCCCACATGTATCGTAAGCATTTGTTGATACAAAAATATTGTCAGCTCGTAATTTCTGAGCGATCAAAATTTTGGACTCGAGCGCTCGGATCGGAGGCCCCAGCGACCAAAAGCTTGAGCTTCCGCGTACTCGTCCTTCCACTAATACCAATTCTTCGTCCAGTTGTGAGGTCAAGGACCTGTGTTCGCATCCATGCCCAGGAAACGGAGTGACAATCAGGCGTGCGGTCATGTTAAACAATAATTCAAAAATATTTTCAAAAGTATTATAGATCCAGACAACACTTGTCAAGAGGATCTCCAGAGGCAGGGTCTGACACTTCGATTTCAGGCTAGGGGCCCGAAAATGTCTTTCGATAAAAATTAGTGGTAAAAAACAGGATTTCTGCTTAATTTTCATACTATTTTGGGCCCCTAGACTGAAAAATCTAGGGGCCCACAGCAAAATCTAGGGGCATATGCCCCCGGGCCCCTGGGAAAGTCGAACCCTGAGAGGGTTAAAAATATAATGTTTTACTTAGGTCTGATTCAAACCCTGTACCTAATTATATGTTATGAACTGTAGTCTTAGTCTTTTGGACACCCAAACCCTGAAAAATCACACTTCAGGACACCCAAAGAATTTTGAGAGGAATTTCTCAAAATATAAATTTATAGCATGCCATTGAAATATTTTCACCTCAATTTAATTCCTATTGCACAGTGTATGGACACAAAGTTGTATTTCAATTAGTAAATACATATTTATGGTTGTAATCTGGGTATATTGTGGGTCCCCTTGAAAATTAGGACGCCCAAAAATTTGAGAAGTGCCAATTTTAGGCACCCAGTTTCTGAATCCTGGCTAATTAAGACCCTGTTCTGAACAGAATGACTGCACTGCCATATTCCATACTGTGGTAGCAGTGTGTGGTATGGCTCTAATGTCTATTTTACTCCACCTATATGCACCAGGCTACCCCTCTTGTTGAACCACCTCTCATCCTTATAATGTATTGAATTCAATGTGAGAGGCAGACATGTGATTAATTATATATCTAAGATGTTATGCAATTCTTGGGTGTCACTGAACTTATAGACCAAATCTCCCAGATCATAATGTACCAAGCGTTTGTGTGGATTGTTTCATTTCCTTGGTACAAACTTCAGTATACCTCTAGGTTTATTGATTTCCCTTCATGGCATGTTTACTACATCACAGATCTGCCTGGACTGCATTGTTTGATGTTTCTATTGTTATGTAATAGACAATGGTGCAGAAGGAAGGTGTGTGTAATCATGTGACCAGGGGACAGGTGATAAGGCTTAACTCAAGGACTGCACGGTCATAAACACTGTATGAATACAAACCTGTATCAATATATAGACTGAGAATGTACAACTGGCTAGTCACGAATTAGGCCAAATAAAACATTTGCCTGTTTCCTATTACATTGGCACTAAAAAAAGAGTAGTTAGGTAGGGAATTTATGTTATTTGATCATTTTTTTATCTCCTCCATGCTGCATCAGATGTAAATGTGTAAAGCAAAATAGCAGCGTAGTGGGGTATGTACATCTATTGAAATCCACTGAACTAGTATTATATGCTGATATTTGATGTTTTCTTCTTTCTTTTTTCAATTTCTTCTGTATGCCATGCATGGAATATGAAGCAATTACAAATTTTTACCTTGCTTTTAATTAAAACAAATATTGGGGCAATAAAAAGATTAGGGTAGTGGCAAAAAATTTGGGTTGGTAGGGTAATAGGAAACAAACATCTTTTTCTTAGCCTTAGCCTCAATATGGCAGAAAACATGACGAAAAATCAAAATTCCAAAACTCCACAGTTTCCACTTTTACATCCTTAACTCATTCATACTGGTAGCATTAGCGCCCCAAAATACCCCGTGATGTTAGTAATATTTTCTTTTTGTGGCGGCTGGCCAGAGAATTGTTCAGAACAAATTCAAAATCTCAACTCTCCTTCAGGTACTAAATGGAAATGTATATGCATTATTTCCAAGTTATTTGTGAAAGTTTAATGGGCCCAGACGACACTTGTCAATGAGATCCCCAGGTATGATCGTACACACGGAGATATGCTGATGATTAACCCTTCCAATGCACCACATTAGCACATCTGACCCAGGGTCTGACACTAAGATTTCAGGCTAGGGGCCCGAATCAGGTCTTTTGATCAAAATAAGCGGTCAAAAATATGATTTCTGGTTATAATACATACTATTTTGGGCCCCTAGTCTGAAAAATCTAGGGGCTCACAGCAAAATGTAGGGGCATATTTCCCTGGGAAAGTTGAACCCTGTGACCTGGCTGCACATGCGCCCTGAATACTGACTCTATTTATAGGCCAGATCTTTTATTTGAACCCTTTTTCTTTTTCCAGAGGATGTCCGCTCGCTGTCGCTGCCTGGATCGTACCATGAGAAGATCGGGAGTCTCGGTACTGCCCTCAAGAACTTCGCTCGGGTCAAACACATCGACGTCTCGAGGAACGCTCTCGCAGGACTGGAGGTAATAAACAAATAATGCTTTTAGAGACTTCTCAAATCTCTTAAGTCACAAAGACTAGTTCAATAGAGCTCTGTCAACTTCTAAAATTTCCATAATAAATATCAAACTGCCTTCATGCCGAGATTCCAGGTTGCAGTTTTAGTCAATTTCTTATTGTTAGGTAGTATTGGTATAACAGATCTTTAATCCTACCAACGCTGAGGCTACTTTCGCCCAAATCACAAGCACGCAAAGGTTTTTGAAAACCATCTAAAACCCTGTCATGTTGGTGTTCATTGGATAGCTCTCGTGGAGTACTCTCAGATGAGTACCCATATGCCAGAGGTTTGATTTGATTTCTCAGGATCTTTGCGTTATTTTGTATTTGCCAATTTAGCCACCAGCAGCATAAGGGTTAACGGGGCAATACTTTTTCCCAGTCAATATCAATATATGGTATCTCGAGCACTGGTACCAATCCCTACCTTTAATTAAGGCTGAAAATATATATTGTTTGTTACCTGTAACACCCCAAGAAAAATTAGGGTAGGTAGGCAGGGTCTTAGCCAGGATTTAGAAACTGGGTGCCCAAAATTGGCAATTGTAAAATTTTTGGGCGCCCAAATTTTTAAGGGGGAACACAATATACTCAGATTTTAACCATTAACATGTAGGAATTTATGAAAATAAGGCATAATATCCTTGTACAATGTCATTTGAATTATATGGAGACGAAAAAATTCAGTTGTATGCTTGAGATTGACATTTTAATAAATTCTTCACAAAATATTTTGGGTGTCCTGAGGGGTGCTTTTTAAGGGTTTGGGTGTCTAAAAAGACACCCAGATGCCCTGCTGGCTAAGACCATGTAGGTAGGTATGAAAATGGTTTTATTCTAAGAATTATTTTTAGTGATAAATGGTAGGCTCATAGTTGAGCTGTTCATGTTTTCATTCATGTGTTTTCGATTCAAAATGTCATAAAAAAGATTTAGGGTAGGGCCAAAAATATAGGGTAGGTAGGGTTACAGGTAACAGGAAATAAACAATTATTTTTTTAGACCAAAACATGTATGTTTATTTGTATCACTTACTATTTCAGGGCCTGGAACACCTCAAGTTACTGGAAAGATTGAATATGTATCCTTTTCATCTTTTAATGGTTGTCACTTTTAAAAAGAAACTACTTATAATTGATGGATGGCCTTTTTCAGGGTTTGTGAATGGATCTCATCTACGCAATTTGATAATTAGTGGGTACTAAGCTCCCAGTCCCTGATGCATTAATCGTCCTTTCTAAGTTGACCGATCTAAGTATTTTTATATTTTGAAGTGGTTGTACTCAATATACTGACCATATAAAATTGCAAATTACTCATATGTAAATCCTTCACTCTTCCTCCAGGATGTTAAACAAGAAATGATTGTATCTGTGAATAGGGATCGTCCGTTTCGATTAATCGCTCATTCAACCTCTGATTTTGATGATCGATTGCAATTTTATAAGATCGATTACTTTTTAAGTTTTTTGAAATAATAAATTGTATCGAGAAACTGCCTTTTGTTCAAATGAGAGACACCACTTAAGCCTGCACAATCTTAATTGATATTGAGCTGTACTTTAACAAGTAAAACTAAGGGGTTCAAGGGGTATTTAAAGAGAGTTACAAAAATGGAGCCAAGAACCCTTGAACAAGCCAAGACTACCAAAGGAAAACTGCGCACATACAACTTCGATTATTAATCGATCATCGGTCGTTCAGATGGACCGATGATCGATCTTGAAAAGTGTGACCGATTCCGAACACTATCTGTGAAGAATGTTTATGCATGGCAGTCAATAAACAACTTTTACAAGACCAAAAATATTTCTTTATTTAAAAGTTAAAATGTTTCCATTAGATGGTAGTATCTTCATCAGGTCTCACTATATCTAAGGTGTTGCCACTGCTGATCGCTGTCTCACACCACTGCCTGGGTTTGAATCCTGGCCTGGTCATGTGAGAAAGTTGACATTGACTTGAGGTTAGGTGGTGGTTTTGCCAGGTAATCCAGTTTCCTCGACCAATTACAAACTGACTCCAAAATTCAACCTAGTATGGCAGAAAAAGTGAAGGTGATGGAAATTCCAAATTCCCTCACTTTATTCATTACCTAACCCTGCTGCTGGTAACTAATTTGGCTAATACAAAATGATGCAAAGCCCCTGAAAAATCATTGAAACCCTGGCATATGGGTACTCATCTGAGAGTAATCAGCGAGAGCTCTCTAATGAGTACCAACATGACAGGGTTTAGATAGGTTTTAAAAATCTTTGCGTCTTTGTGCTTTGGATGAAAGTACTTAGCCTTATCATTGGAAGGGTTAATAGCAATGTGGTTAACTTCAGTTGTACTTCATGGGTGGGTTACGTCCTTATTCTTTGGATGAAAGTAGCCTTAGCATTGGAAAGGTTGATCCTTGACTACCGCTCCAAGATACTTCAACAATATCTCCTCCTTGCAAGAGCTGCACCGCCTGCGGCATAACCAGGCCCTTCAAGAGCTGGACCTTCGCCTCAACCCTGTAGCGCGAAACGAACCCGATTATCGTCTCTTCCTGATTCATCTACTTCCTGCACTCAGGAGGTTGGGTGAGTACAAGGCAGGCCTGTATGCCAACTCAAGATATTAATTTCAGCTCAGTTAATCGCCTAAGTTTCCCTGCCTGATTATTGTCTCTTCCTTATCCATCTACTTCCCACACTCAGGAGGTTGGATGAGTACCAGCATTTATTTTATCTTCATTTATTTCAAAAATATCGGGGGACATTCTTGAGGGGAAACTTATTGAAAAGAAAGTCCTGAAAGATTAACTGGCCCTGTAGGACCAGAAGCCGTTTTTGGGATTGTTTTACTGGCCTCGGGGCCAGAGGTTCACTTTTAGTGTCGAGCCTTGCCAGGGCTAGGAAGCTGTTTAGCTCTGTAAGCATTAACCCATCCATGCCGGAAGATGTCCTTCACAAGTGAAACTCTCAAAAATAAATCTAGATTCAGATATAAATTCAAAAAGAAGATTCAGATGTATATTCAAAAAGAAGATCGTTGGTTTGCTTTTAATCAACATTTCTCCTTCATATAATTTCCAAAAATGCCCTAGTCACAAAGTTATTGATCAAAGTCCAGACGTTTTTGGGCGTTATAGGGATGAATTGGTTAATTGGTGTGTTTTGGTTTTTCAGATGACCGCGTGGTGCGGGACAGCGAGAGGCGGTCAGCACTGATGCATTTTGGGAGTGACCAGGCCACAGAGTTGATGGACCGAAAACCAAAACCTGCGCCTTCAGAGAAAAAACACAACCCCAGAGTTGACATGGTCCAGAAAATGACAAAACCAAGCACAGGTATGGGGAAATTCATTTCGAGAATTTTGCTCACAATCACTTTCTCTCTCTATAATTTCTAATGCAATCCAATCTTTTAGAGATCATGGGCTAAAGAGAAAACGTTTTACAAAGGAAGTGTTCTCTACATTAGCATTGCAACAGCTATTTATGCCCCAGTCACACTAGAGTCCGACTATCGCACGATTATAAAATCGGCTTGTTGGACCTGATAATTTTACTTATGGTGCGATAGGCGGTTCCAATTTCGAGCCGAAAAACAGAATCTGAACCATCTAAAAAAGTCAGTACTGGTTTGCGATCCTGCTTGCAAAAAAGTAGCAATTTTGAAAGGTGCAAGTAAATTTCTTGACTTGCGATTACCGTACAATATTCACACAACATTTGTACACACTTCAGACTTAAATATTGGACGCAAGTCAAGTATTTAGACTTGTTACACAAATGTCTTGCGATTATGAATTATTGACTTGCACTAAAAAAATATTGAGCAATATGATCAGCTCCAAACAATGTACAATGAGTCGTGCGGGTGTGACTATAAAGTTGTCTATTTTCGAAATCGGGACATCCAATTAAAAAGCTCAGTTAAAATTAGCACAATTGGAGCCGATTTTGGAATTGCACGATAGTCAGATAGTCTCTGGTGTGACCTTGGGCATTAAAGGTTTCTGATAGGCTCTCCGATAATACTGATTTTCTCTGTCTTTTTTCAGCCCTGGATGATGATGATGTTGAGGTATTAGATCTGATCAGTAGGACCAGTGGCGCCATCTCTCAGCCTCCCCCAATAACAGGATCAACAGCCCAGCACCCAGGTGTTCAGGACTACCCTCCAGAAGGTAAACAGCATTTCTTAGCCCCCCCCCCCCCCCCCCCACACTCAGAGTTCCTATAGAAAGTATCATCTGCTTTTCTTATACTTTTGAAAATAACTTGGAAATAAAGCAAAAGTTCACAAAATACTTGAAGGAGAGTTGTTGTTTCGCTTCTGATTAACATTTATCCTTCAAATATTTTCCAAAAAAAAGTTAGTTCTTGACACTGGCAGCTGGATTCTTTGTGCAATCAACTTTAAATGCTACCTGCTGAATTTGCACTTGAGACATCCCCAAAATGTTTTTAGAAAATGAAAATTTCCTGCATGTAATACAATTTACCACTCGATCTACCTTTCATGCAACTGTAATGATAATGATGATAATAATAATCAAAATAACAATAATAAAGATAATAATAATGATAATAATAATAATAATAAAAATAATAATGATGATGATGATGATGATGATAATAATGATAATTATGATGATAATAATAATAATGATAATAATAATGATTATAATAATGATGATAATAATGAATATAATAATATTAATAATTATAATAATAGTAATAATGATAATAATAACAATAATGATGAAAGTAATAGATAATAGTAATAATAATGATGATAATGATAATAATAATGATAATAATAGTTATAATGATAATAATAATGATAATAATAATAATAATAATAATAATGATATTAATAATAATAGTAAAAACAATGATACTAGTAATAATAAAACTGATAATAATAATGATGATGATTATTATTTACAATGATAATAAGATTAGTAATAATGATTTAATAATTATGATGATTATAATGATAATGATAATAATAGCAATAATGATAATAATAATAATGATAAACAAAATTATTGAACATCTTATATAAAATGCAGTAATTTCTTATTAGGCAGGTAGAAATATTAAAATATAAGTTTATGTTACAATCTGTACCCCCCGTTGTTTGTTTGTAGCTGTACATGGTATGGAGGAGAAGGCAGCAATGAGTTCTGCACCACTCAACGGGGAGCTGCCAACACTGGCCAACTACAGAACAGTACCCTCCGCATATGTAAGTACCTTTACCCATTAAAGCTTTAAAGTTCCTTCAGATATTGTCATCTGGATCTAAGATTCTTAGGACATTATAATTGGATTTGGTAAGTATTTTACAAAATATTTGAAGGAGAGTTGTCGGTAATGTTCTGGTGAACATTTCTCCTTAAAATATTTTCCTATCTATGCTTTCGCCTTCAAGATTTCATCAATATTGTCAGGCTGCTTTTGGCTACTGTGATCATTATTAAAATGGGTTAACCCCTATGCTGCTGCTGGTTAATTTGGCCAATACAAAATGACGCAAAAATGCTGGAAAATGCTTGAAACCCTGGCATATGAGAGTACTCAGTGAGAACTCTCCAATGACTACCAGCATGACAGGGTTTAGATGTAAAGGGCTCGACGCTAAGGGTGAACCTATGGCCCCAGGCCAGTAAAAATTCCCAAAATCAGCTTCGCGCCAGTAAAAAAATACCTGAACTGGTCCTACAGAGCCAGTAAACATTTGGAGACATTCTCGTTAAAAAGTTTCCCCCTGAGAATGTCCCCAATTGTTTTTGAAATAAATGAAGATAAAATTTATAAAGATAAATGTTGTGGTGAATCTTATGCAATGTTCTTTCTTGATATGTTGAAGAAAAAATCTAGGACCAGTAAACATTTTGCAGGACCAGTAGATGCTACATGTTACTGGTCCTGCAGGGCCAGTATCATTTTGAGTTAGCGTTGAGGCCTGATGTTTTACAAAAATTGAAAAAAATCTTGCAATGGAGCATGTATTTACTTATTGACAAAAAGGCATAATATCCTTACACCATGTCACAGGATTTGTATTGAGATGGAAAAGGGGTAAGGGGTTTCAAGGGGTAATTTTTAACGATTTAGGTGTCCAAATAACGCCCTGCTGGCTAAGGCTATGCAGCTAACCCTATGTGACACATTTTTCTTTCAGAATAACTTACCTACGAGTAACAGGCATTATGCTTCACCTGCTAGTCACCAGGGGATGCTTAATGGTGACTTCCATCCTTCGCCAAATCCAGGTAAGAAACAAAAAAAAAGCTTTGCTATTTAGGGATAAGCGCCTTTAAAACTTTTCGCGATAATTGATACAATATCAATATTTTCTTAGCAATATTTTTAACGATACTCCCTGCACTTCCGTACCCTAGTCATATTGAATTTAGCACTGTGAGCTTCATAAATTTCTCCAATAAATAGCAAACTGTCGGGAAGTTGTGTTCAAAATAGGAGACATTCACTTTTTTCGAGGTGTTCACTATGAAAGACTTCACTTTACAATAAGGTCATTTTTGTAAGCGATTCCTGTAATAAAAACATTTTGCTTCTTTGTTGATTTTTTCAGCCGCTCAGACAGAGATGTATAGGGAGCGTTACCCTAACATCCCTAGTGTCCCTAGCATGCCAGCACCCAGTACAGCCGCTGAGCAGCAACAACAACAACAACAACAACAACAACACCTGGCCACCAGCGCCAGAGAGCAGGGCAGAATAAGGTATAATATCGTACAATAAACTCTTTGACAATACAGGTGAACTTGGATATGACGGACTCAATGGGACCAGGAAAATTGGTCCGTCATATGCAAAATCCGTCATATACATATGACACATACTTGATATGCATGGGACTGGGACCTAGAATATTGTCCGTCATATGCAAAAGTCTGTAGTACAGTGGTCCGTCATATCCAAGTTCACCTGTACAATACAATAGGGTATGGGATGATGTTAGGTACAATATGCTAAAATTTACAATATTATATACATGCAACTCTGGCTAAGCTGGAGTTGGATATGTAGGATTTTAGGCCCAGCCATAATCACAGGTACGGAGTATTTTATAAAGAAAACTTTCTATTGGCTAAAAAAATCTGATAACTTGGAACATAATCCATCCGATATAGAATCAATTTAAAACTATTTGCAGAAGGATTTTAAGCCTTACAGAAACAACAACTTTCAGACAAAATTTGATCGCAATATTGCAAACTCGATATCTTTATCTTAAGTCAATGAGCCTATAATGGATTGACATTAATACGCACAATTCTTATAACTGTTGTTTTCTATTTGAGGACCTCATTTGAAGGAGGTGAAGGAAAGCAAACAAGAGATCCTAATCTCAAAACAATGAGTCTATATTGGATTCGCATTCATATTCGCAATGCTTATAATTGTTGTTTTCTATGATGGGTTGACATTAGCACTCACAATTCTTATTGTTGTTTTTTCTATTTAAGGACCACGTTTGCAGGAGCGGACGGGAAGCAAACTGGAGATCCTAATCTCAAGTTCCAGGATGAGCTGGATGCCTACACAGAGTACAAAGCTACAGCTCATTTTACACCCCACCCAGGTAAAACAAACACAGTGTGTAACTGGTATTTTTTACAGGCATTTAATTTTCACTATTTTCGTGCTCCCCATGATAGCACCAAAATAACATCCTTCAAATAGATATCCTCTTTTGGATCTGCTTTGTTTGAGTGCTTGAATGCGCTAACTTAGTTGCACAAATACTATCTAGCAGAGCTGTAAAGTGATTTTTTAGCACTCCAAATTAAAGCCGTTTTCAGTACTGTGGAGCTTAGGGCATCTGGGTGTCATTTAGACCCCAATCCCTCAAAAACCATCCCTCAGGACACCCAAATATTTTTGTGATGCGTGTCTCAAAATATTTCTTTTCACCTCAGAATTCCCATGACCATGAATTACAAACTTATTCCATGAGCTATTGATTAAGCAGGGCTTGACATTGGTGCTTGCCCCATTGCCCTGGGCAAAAAGAATTTGTAAATTATAGCTGAAGGGCAAGTGAAAACTGTATATTGCTTGCCCCACTGGGGTAGTAGGCTGCATATATTTTGGGTTTACTTTTGAGAATGTGTGCAAGTTTTGTGTTCCGGCATCCAAGCTTGTCCTAGAAAATATGCTTTCACATGCTAGCACCATGTTCTACTTGGTTTTAAATGAAACATTATAAAACATACTATTTTTCAAGGCAGGTGAGAGATGGAGTAGGGCAAGTGAAAGTTGAATTTCACTTGCCCTACTGGGCAATTTGCTGCAAAAGTTAGAGATTGTGCCTTGCTAACTGTTATTTATTTTTTATACTTTCTTCTTCAGGAGGAGGAGGAGGAGGGACTGCAGTGCCACCTCAGTATATTTATCCAGCACCCCCCTCGGTTTACCCCCCACAGAATCTACCCAATGGTATGGGTCACCATCCACAGGGGGCACCACCGATGCCCTCACCTATGAGACAAAGGCAGCAAAGGGTAGGTTATTTCTGATGCTGACAGTGCTTAATGTAATAAAAAATTAAGACTGTGGAAGGTAGTATCATTAGAAATATCTTTAACCCATTCATGCCTGGAGAACTCCTTGACATGGGTCGTCTGGATATATAATACTTTTGAAAATAATTTTGGAATAAGCCAAAAGTTTGAGAAATATTTGAAGGAGAGTTGTTTGTAAATTTCTGATCAACATTTCTCCTTCAAATATTTTCCGGAAATTGCTTTTGTTTAAAAGATATCATCAAAATGTCCGGCAGGTTTGGCTGCCACAGGCATGAATGGGTTAACCCATTCTTGCTTCACAGTTCCAAAATTCTATCTGGATCTATGATACATTCAACAATAACTTGAGAATTTAATTTTTTTTTTCCAAAACATCTGAAGGAGAGTTGTGGGTATTCTCATTAACATTTCTCCTTCAAACAATTTTCCCAAATACGCTTTTGCCTATAAGATTTCACCAAAATTGCCAGGCCTCTTTTGGCCACTGCAAGTAATAATGGGGTAAGATATTGTATCCTTAATGAGATATTGATCTCGAAAAGTATTGTGAATATTTTAAAGGTGCCAATCCCTCCTTCAAATATCTGAAATCAACTAACACAAGAACTGCAAAAAGATTTTTGCACTTTAATTTTGAGCAACCAAAAATTTGATGGGGCCACTAAAAGTCAATTTTTGATGGCCAATTATGCCACTGAGTTGTCAAAAACTGTTTGTATCACTGCGCAGGTGATTTTATTCTGTTTGTTTTTTTCAGTCTGACACTGTGGCGCTGCCAGTAGATGGCAGCACTGAGCAGCAGTGGGGTCACCAGAGGTCAGTGAGCATGCCCAGTCACCACAATAACTCTGACTTCCTCACTGCATTGCTAGACCTCGTCGATAAATACTGGAATGGCTCAAAATCATTACACAGAAATCACAAGTTCCAAGGTAGGACCCGTTGTCTCATAAATTGTTTTTCCTTCTAGAAAAAGTTCTGTCTCCCCTCCCCCCCACCCAATATATATGTATATTTATATATATATATATATATATATATATATATATATATATATATATATATATATATGTGGTTTTCTCAAAATCAGTGAACTTTAATTTAATAAATGCCTTGATGAAATGTTATTAACATTTGTTCACATTAAATTGTTATTAAATGAATTTATGATGAAGAACTAATGTCTACAACCTCTAGAAAACTGCTACTAGGTCCATATAACAGGTCTGTATACTTCTTATAAAAGAGATCCATATACTACCAAGTTTCACTCGCTTATTCAACCGACGAGGTTTTCAGAAGATTGGCAGAGTTATCGTTGCAATTATCTAATGAGTTACCTCAGAATAATGATTGACAAAAAGAGGTGTTTGTGGCTGTATCTCCAAGACGACATATGGAATTGTTCTTACCAATGAGCCCAATTAAATATGTTAGGTAGCAATGTAAAGCTACAGTAAAAGTAAGTAGAAAATTGTAAAAATTAGTTTATATTATGGAAACAAATTGCCAAGTCTCTTACCATAAATCAGCAGATTTATGATAATTGCTGTTAACCTTTATATTATGCTGGTGGTGGCTAATGATTTTGCCAATAAAAAATGATCCAAAAAACCTGAAAGAGACTGAAACCCTGGCATATGGGTACTCATTCGAGAGTGCTCAGTAAGAGCTATCCAATGAATACCAACATGACAGGGTTTTGATGGTTTTCAAAAATATTTGCGTCTTTGTGCCCTGGACATAAGTATCCTAAGCATTGGTTATAATCATTTTTCCATATAATTTTTTATTCAGCGTATGCCAAAAAACTCATCAGCCAAAGATTAGAGGTCCATAACTCGGGCCTGGAGTCGGATGTCGGCCAGCTGCAAGACGAGCTGGACCGCTTTACGATGGAGAACAGTCAGCTTAAGGAGAGACTTTCAGCGACCAATCAGGAGGCAGCGGGCGAGGAAACGAGACTCAAAGCATCGCTGTCTCAGGCAAACAAAGACGTGGTATGTATTACAGCAGGAATTGACCTTTGCCATCTCTGTTGCATAACCTGATAATAAATAAAGACAGGGCTCGACGGTCCGCAGATGGACCAGGTAGGCTGGCGGGACTACCTGAACCCAAAATCAGGTAGTCCCGCCAGCATTTTAGGTAGCCCCGCCATTTATTCCAAAAAGGTTATTTTTCCCCCTTTTCATGTTAGTAATGGTACTTATGCTTTTATCTTCTATTTTATAGGCTGCATGCTTTAAAAGGGATGCTATATTTTTCTTTTTTCCACTAACATTTTGTAGCATTTAAGTGGGGAACTTCCCCAGGATTCAGGTAGTAGTCGAGCGGGACTACCTGAATCCAACTTTAGGTAGCCCGACAGTGCTGTTTTTGGAATTCAGATCTCCCGGGAGATGGGACTATGCTATTTGTCGAGCCCTGAAAGATAAATTGGAAATCAAAGTTGAACTTGAATCTTAGCTTTAAAATGTTATGATTAATCAATGGTGAAGAAAACCTAATGAGTAAACCTGATAGAACACCATACAGTAATTTTTAACCCTTCCATTGCTTAGGCTACATTCAACCAAAGCACAAGGGTGCAAAGATTTTTGAAGACCAACTTATCCCTGTCATGTTGGTATTCATTGGATAGCTCTCGCTGAGCACTCTCAGATGAGTACCCATGTTCCAGGTTATTTTCTATCATTTTGTATTGGCCAAATTAGCCACGGCAGAATGAGGGTTAAAATGTTGTTGTTTTTTTTAAGTTGACAGGCTATTTTTGCACTCCAGATGTATAGGATTTAACCCATTAAAGCTTAATAGTTACTCTTGAAGTGTTTGTCTGGATATTTGGTAAAACCTTTTACAAAATATTTAAAGACGAGTTGTTGGTTATGATCTGCCCAAATGTGCCTTTGGCTGAAAGATTTCACCAAAATTGTCCGGCGCTACAAGTTAATGAGTTAAAGTGATCAGTATCATTGCAAGCTAGTTAAAAAAAACATCCCAAAACATTACCTCACAACAGCATAATCATATTACAAGGTGTATCTCTAGTGTTATTATGTATACAATATTATAGCCAACCATCCTTTGTCAACCCATGTGCTATATCATTTCAATATTTTAACTTATCACTCAAAATGACATAATCGCATAACTTGCACAGGTGATGGTCACTGCAGGTTCAGAATTACCTGAAGGATATCATTGTCTATGCAAAATAAGAAATAAATTTGAGATTGCTGAAATCACTTTAAAGGGGCATTTGTCAATGTATTTAGATATCTGTGCGTGCTTTATAATAGCTTTTGTTTTATTTTGAAGGACATTCTTCAACAAAGGCTTCAACATGTGATAGAGGAAAATAGAGTTCTTCAGCAGCATTTAAAAATGGCAGGAAATAGTCAGAACGAACCAATAGGTGGCAGCACCGCAGACAGTGTTTACTCAGGTGGGTTATAGCCCTTCCAATGCTGAGGGTACTTACATCCAAAGCACAATGATGCAAAGATTTTTGTTGGTGTTCATTGGATAGCTCTCGCTGAGTACTCTCAGATGAGTACCCATTTGCCAGGATTTCAATCATTTTTCAGGTTTTTTGCATCTTTTTGTTATGGTCAAATTTGCCACCAGCAGCGTAAGGGATGGTATAGCATAGACACTGTGTGCCAAATCATACCCAACTTGATTTACTCAAAATTGCAAAGGGCATCCTGGGAGTTGTATTATAATCAGTAACTAACGCCAGCACTATTGCTGCAGAATCGGATGTGGATGATAATGATAACAATTATGAAAAAAATGAGACAAATAGAAATAATTCAAATGAGTATTAGTAAGGATGATGATGATGATAAATATTATTATCATTACTTTATTATTATTATTATTATTATTATTATTAATATTATTATTATTACCATTATTATTATTTCCCATTATTATTATTAATATTATTATTATTATTATTATTATCATTATTATTATTATTATTGTTATTATTATCATTATTATTAGTATTATTAGTATTATTATGGTCATGATAATAACACACTTTATAGACTTTGTTTTTTTATTTGAGGAAGTATATTTCCCTGGTTTTGCATTTCAGCCATTGTCATTCAATAACCGTTTATAGAAATTCATTTTGTATATAGAATCATTTTTTTGTGTCTCCACAGATGGTTTACTGAAAGAGAACGAAGATCTACGGAAAGATCTGAACCAGCTGAGTATAAGGTTGAAACAGTACGCCCAGATGCAGGAGCTAGCCACTATGCTACAGGAAAGTCATAAGTAAGTACATAGCCCAGGGGCTGCCTCATGGCTGAGCTGTCTAATGTATCTTTACCAGCTGAGTATAAGGTTGAAACAGTGTGCCCAGATGCAGGAGCTAGCCACTATGCTACAGGAAAGTCATAAGTGAGTACAGAGCCCAGGGGCTGCCTCATGGCTGAGCTGTCTAATGTATCTTTACCAGCTGAGTATAAGGTTGAAACAGTGTGCCCAGATGCAGGAGCTAGCCACTATGCTACAGGAAAGTCATAAGTGAGTACAGAGCCCAGGGGCTGCCTCATGGCTGAGCTGTCTAATGTATCTTTACCAGCTGAGTATAAGGTTGAAACAGTGTGCCCAGATGCAGGAGCTAGCCACTATGCTACAGGAAAGTCATAAGTAAGTACATAGCCCAGGGGCTGCCTCATGGCTGAGCTGTCTAATGTATCTTTACCAGCTGAGTATAAGGTTGAAACAGTGTGCCCAGATGCAGGAGCTAGCCACTATGCTACAGGAAAGTCATAAGTGAGTACAGAGCCCAGGGGCTGCCTCATGGCTGAGCTGTCTAATGTATCTTTACCAGCTGAGTATAAGGTTGAAACAGTGTGCCCAGATGCAGGAGCTAGCCACTATGCTACAGGAAAGTCATAAGTAAGTACAGAGCCCAGGGGCTGCCTCCATGGCTTAATTTGTCCTGTGCCCAATCAATTGACTGCTCACTTTGTCTCAACATTGCAAAATCTTGGATTTGAATTTTGTCTTAGGCTTGTTGGCAGTTACCAGTGATTAAGTGTTACTCAGTGTTTTCCTTGCATGATTCAGCTTCATACTTTGAACACTAGAAATTTGCTACAATCATGTTATGATATATCAATTTTGTTTGACCCTTTCGCTGTTGGTGGTTAATTTGGACAAAAGAATTTTTTCTGAAAAATGTCGAAAAATGACCGGAACCCTGGCACATTGGTACTCATCTGATAGAGTTCAGTTCTTTCAAATGAATACCAACATGACAGGATTTGGATAATTATTGAATATTTTTGCGATATTGTGCTTTGGATAAAAGTACACTCAGGATCCCTTGTGGCCTAGTGGTTACGATACCCGGCTCCCAAGCACGCGTTCGCAAGTTTGAGGCTCCACTGGATCCCAAAGCGGGTTTGCCTGGTCGCTATATAAATGTGAGGCGTTATTGAGTTCTGTCTTTGGTTCTTCTACAACTAAAAAAGCCTTGGAACTACAGGGGTCCAGTTAGACACTAGCCCGATAGCCCGAGGCTACAGAAAATTGTTTTGGGCTGTAAGAATATTTTCCTTTGTAGCCCGGCTGGCTATAAGAAAAGATTGACATTTTGCAGTCATGCTCAGAGGAATAACAATACTATAAGCAGTGTGTGTGTGTGCGTATATACATATATATACATATATATACATATATATATATATATATATATATATATATATATATATATATATATATATATATATATATATATATATATATATATATATATATATACATATATATATATATATATATATATATATGTGTGTGTGTGTGTAATTTAGGATAACCGAGGCAGCTCGCTTTTGTTTTTGTTTTTGTTTTTTAATGGGTCTATAAAATTTTCTATCGGGCTATGGAGTTTTGGGAACCTATAGCCCGGTGGTCTTCCTCATTTTTTTGCCGTAGCCTGACCCCTGGAACTATTTGTGAAGAGCAGGGAATTTCTACCCGGTTTCAGGTTTCTATCTCATTGCGATATGACCTAAGCTGTTGAAAGTGACGTTAACCCATTCACACTCAGACCGGCCAAAACAATTTTGATAATATTTCTCTAACAACAGCATTTTTAGGAAAAATATTTGAAGGAGAAATGTTAATCAGAAGCCAAGCAACAACTCTACTTCAAATATTTTGTAAACTTTTGCTTTATTCCCAAGTTATTTTCAAAAGGAATAGAGTAGCAGACGATACTATCAATGGAACTATGAGTGTGAATGGGTTTTAACCCATTCCTTCCTAACTTCACTGTATATTTTTGTTGAATTTCAGATCCCTCGTGACGACCAATGACCATTTACTAAAGGAGCTGGATGAAACGAGAGCTCGTCACCAGCATGAAGTTCAGCAGCTACACTGGAGCTACGACCAACTCAAAAAAACTGTCGACTACCTCCCCAATAACACCTCCGATCTTACATCATCTAGTAGGTGTAACGGTCTCTAGCAGTTTAAGTGTAGACTATCACAAAAAGAACAAGCAAATTCAATGGACAAAGTAGCTCAGTTGGTTAGGTGTCGGACTCGTAATCATAGGGTCGCTGGTTCAATTCCCTGCCGGGGCACTTTGGTCTGTTCTTGGGCAAGACAGTTTATTGCATATTGCCTCAGTCTACCCAGCTGCAAAATGGGTACCTAGCATTAATAAGGCAGTGCTTAGAGCTTGTGCGCTTTTTGCTGCCAACTGCTCAGGAATATCCCTCAGGGGATTTGAAATGGTGTCCGTGTCTACAGGCCTGCTAGGGGAGGAAGGTCGTGTGAGCGCTTCGGTGGATATTATAAACCGAATACCTTTACCTTTATTCAATGGCGAAGATCTTTTGCGTTTCCTGTGGTGTTAATTATATAGGGTTCAACTCAAAAGATAATTATGTTGTGACATGTATCTAAAGCCAGGCTGTTTCTTGGTACTAGTGCATATCAGTGGCTTGCAATCTAGGGATCCGAATTTAATTACTACCAACTAATCATTTAACCTCAAACATTCCAATGCTGGGGCTACTTTAGTCCAAAGCAAAAATATGCAAAGTCTTTTGAAAACCATGTACCGGTAAACCCTGCCATTTTGGTATGCATTGGATGGCTCACTGAAAACTCTAAGATGAGTACCCACATGCCAGGGGATCAATCATTTTTCATGTTTTTTGCATCATATTGTATTGGTCAAATTAGCCACAAGCAGCATGAGGGTTAGGAAACTATAACAACACATGGTTGGCATGTGTCACATAGGTGGCGGACTAGATGTTAAGGTCAAACACATTTCAACCACAGGTCTACCATGGTAAGTTTATGACACAAGATTTTCTCCACAAGAAGATTCCCAGGTTGGCTGCTATGTCGGTATATCACACCATGGTGTTTTATTTGGGATATTTAGCAAAGTATAAGAAACCTCACTTACCTTGGAAAAATGGTCAGAGTTAGTCTTAGGCTGATTTGTGTGTATGATAAGCATGTGTTAGTGAGAAAATTGCTATCTAAGTTCATATTTTATCATAGTCAAAACCTGTACATTTATGCCAAATTATTCTTTGTGTGCACTTACAGTTGACTGAAACAAACTTAAAGCTTAACCAATTTATACTTGAACATTCCAATAGATATTGTCTATTCTGTATTGCTCGGACTTGGCCAAAAAAATTTTATCGATATATCGTCCCAGATGATAAAAGATTATCGATAAAAAAACGATAATTTGGAAGCTGAAACGGCACAGAAGTTACCCGTATTCTCCTCCTGATGGATCATTATACCGACGATGCCGTCTGGTAAACAATATCTGCCATTTTGAAATCGACAAAAATCACGTCTGTGGCGGGATTATCAACGTGATTTCGAAGTCCATAATGGCGGTTTATTTACCGGTAAGGACCGCCGGTATATCAAACTAATAGAAGTGGCGTTGTAGTGAGTAGTTTTTTTCGGACGAGAATTATCGTGCATTATCGATAATTCCTCAGGATATCGATAGCGCTACTATCGTGGCGCAACGATCAATAAGGCTATATTTCGATTTATCGTCGGAGCACTACTATTCTGATAGATGATATGATACTTTCGATAATAACAAGGAAATTAGAAATGATTCTACAAAGAAATTGATGGAGTGTTGTTTTACCATATGATGCCTACTCGGCGTACTTGCCTCCACCTATGTTAGGGAAGTGAACATATATAATCATGTATGGTCCCTGTGATACTGCCCAGTTAAGTAACTACTGATATTTCTGTAATCGTTGCAGAGCAGGAATGGTGGAGATGTCTAGAAAACTCTCTTCGATAGACAAAGAAAATGCTACCCTTAACCCTTATGCTGCTAGTGGCTAATTTAGCCAATACAAATGATGCAAAAATTCCTGAAAAATGACTGAAACCATGGCAAATGGGTACTCATCTGAGAGTACTCAGCGAGATCTATCCAATGAATACCAACATGACAGGGTTTAGATGTTTTTCAAAAATCTTTGTGTTTTTGTGCTTTGGGCAAAAGTGGCCTCAGCATTGGAAGGGTTAAGGCATGCATCAATGCATTCTTATCAAATAAAGACCCAAATAGATAACAAAACAAAGGCAGGCTGCAAATGTGAATGGTTTTAGGGAGTAAACGGGCCTAGAAATATGAGCACCCAGTTTTTTCTTGGTGTTGCATGCATATCTAATGGTGATTATGAACATAGACCTCACATATTAACCATTCCAATGCTGAGGCTACTTTCATCCAAAGCACAAGGATGCAAAGATTCTTGAAAAATATTTAAACCCTGTCCTGTTGATATACATTGGATAGCTCTTGCTGAGTTCTATCAGATGAGTACCCATATGGCAGGGTTTCGGTCATTTCTCAGCTTTTTTGCATCATTTTGAATGGGCAAAATTACAAGCTACTACAAGCATATGGGTTAAACTACATGCATATACCAGAATTGGATTTGCTTGTACTTAGATGTTCTATGTCCTGGTAGATATATAAGTAATATATAAGTAAATAATAAGTAAAATAATATATAAGTAAAATGAAAGAAAAGAACAAGGCTATCATTCCACCATGTGTGAGATGTCTTGGGCTGAGATCGATAAATTGCTAGAAACTAGTATTGATTTAAGCGAAAGTGAACTTGGAACAACCTCAGTGTGTGAGCTAAGTGAAAATCTAAAATAGGGAAGACTGTCGTGAGTGAGGGGTCATGTATTCACAGAAGATGGAGCAATTAAATCATATGTTACTAATTTATGCAAAATTTATATATTATAATTCATAATGGATTGCTTAGAGTTAGAATCAATGATGTATATGATGTACATAACTTATGACTATTTTAAGAAACAAAAAGTACAAAAACCAATGATGTCTGATATGTGGAAAGTATGCGTGTTGATTGCATAAACGATTTATGTATATATATTTTTTACTGTGGATGGTCTTTGTATATATAGGTATTCAGCATTTTTGATATGTGTTATCCCAATCAAAAATAAACTTATCACTGTATTCCATTTGTATGTGTTGTTTATTAGAAGCTATTGATTGTTTACAAACAGCATGCCTATGTAAAGAATCAGTATATCAACATCCTTTGTTTGTGTATATATATATATATATATATATATATATATATATATATATATTTATATAAATATATATTTATATATATATATATATATATATATGTATATATATATATATATATATATATATGTGTGTATATATATATATATATATATATATATAGAGAGAGAGAGAGAGAGAGAGAGAAAGAGATATGTAGATAGATTTATAGATATAAAGGTATATACATAGAAAAGAAAAAAACAATAATATTTTACTGGGGAATTTCTCCGCTTTGGCTTGCAACATTACATTAAACAGCAACAGATAAGTGGTAATACTGAATGATTTTCTAGTAACTTTTATTGCACCATATAAAACATACAAAAGCGCTTTTACATTGGTAGTGTAGGCGGATAGTATAGAATTACAAATAAGTACAACAGTTGTGAATATATTGAATTAAAATTTGCAGCTATGTTTGATACTTATGTTTTAGATATACATGTACAATAATGTGGATAGTGACTTTGGATATCATGACAGTAATATCTATGTCCTGCTAATATTCTACCTGAAGCAGCATTTAAAGTTAAATGTGTCTCGCAAAAACTAAACTGCTCTTTTTTTCGTGTTGTATAACTACATGACACACATACATTCTGAAACTTTAAAAAAGTAAATTTCGCCTTTTCATGTTGTACACTTTTAAGCAATTACAGTAACAGTTGAATTTTACATTGAAAAGTTTTCTGCATTAACATAATTTTTTGTTATTTTACCCTTTGGTATGACCATGTGAATGTACTACAACGTTAAAGCATCATTTCAACACTACTATTATTCTGTCCTTAGGATTGTGTGCTTGAAGACCTTGTCTGAGCATTTGTAATACATTCAAAATTATTTTTTCATCATTCAATTGTCACAATATGTTTTATAATAAATGACCTTTCTATACCATATTGGGGGTTGTAACAGTTCCAGCCCAAATTTATTTTCAATTTTCTACTTTACCTGAACTAAAAATTAGTCTCCAAATGAGCAATTCTTTTCAAAAGAAGTTTTTTGCTTATTTTGCTGCATGTCAGGTATGACCATCGCTTTATGTATAACTGGTTTATTTAGTGGGCATATCAATTTAGCTATAATAGCGCCCAGCAAATGTCCACTAAATTTATTTTTCAGTAATATATGACCTTCAGTATAATTAAGATAATGACTAGGGTTAAGTGCGCAATCTTAATGTTGTGCAATAAAGTTATACTGATGCTACCGCGCTAAATATTTGACACACCATATTAAAGTGTTATACAGTATAAATTGAATATATTGATATACTTATGTCATTTTTTATAGAAGATCGCTGACTTGGGCTTACATTGCCAAATGATAGTTGATTATAGGCTTCGAAGCATGAAAGCAAATGACGTTAGCATACCTGTCAACTCTACTGATTTGAGCAGTACTCTACTGATTTCAGACCCCAAAAATGCTGTCTACTGATTGATCACCTGATTTGAAGAAATCTACTGATTAGCTACTGATTTTGCTGGCTTTGAAAAATCCTCCATTTTTTTCTCAGCAAGTTGGTCAGTCTGCTCCCTTTTATCCAGTGTATCTCACCTGACCCATTTACTGTCTGTAGCAATTGATTCCTATCAGTAGGTATTAATAGCTAATCCCTTACTAATTGGAATTATCATTCAGCCATGCTTTGTTCTCGGATTAAGAGGGAAAGGTGCATTATGGGCTAGAATCATCAGATAGCATCTCAAGAAAAATCTAGATGGTTATAGCAAGGAAAATTCACCACCTCATGAAATTATTTTCAGTGTTCAAAAAAAAAAAAGAAGATTTTTCATAATATGCTGAAAATGTAGGCCTAAATGTTGCTATGATATTTTTAGTTCAAAAGCTAGTTCAAAAACTGTGAATATATCATCATTTGTTAAGTGTGATCTGCTACATAAAAAAGAAGTTACTTCAGTAACATATTTGTATGGTTATCAATTTTGCCAACTTCTCTGAAATATGATAGCCCACTCCTAAGCTAAACTACTAACCTGTCCCCTGGTGGCCAGGATTTGAACTAAACAAAATGCCGTGAAAGAAGCCCCAAAAGTGAACCGCTTGAAATCTACTGATTTGGGATGGTTGAATGTTGACAGGTATGCGTTAGGGAAGCTCAGTTATAGAACAATATACAGTATAGTAATTGGTAGCACGCATTTGCATCATGATCCTTAAGGTTTGGGTTAAGACGTCGCTTACAACAGCTTTGCACCTATCGCGATGAGTTAGAAACCCGGAACAGTGAAGAAATTCCCTTCCCTTCAAAAATAGTTCCAATGGGTCTTTGATTTGCAAAAGGACCATAGACAGCCCCTCCACAACGCCGCACGTTTATATAGTAACCAAGCCAAACCACTTTCGTGGGGACCCAGCAGAGACTCGAAGGAACCACTAGGTCACAGCGAATACCATTATAACATGGTTGAATTAGTAGGTAGGTATCAGACTGATGATTGGACAGTATTGTTTTGCTGCAACGATGTATAGCTATATTGAATTACTTGATAAACCGCAACAATTTATATTTTGTCCCATCAGTTCCAGAAGTCACTGTAATTGCTACCTCTATAACATGGTTGAATTAGTAGGTAGGTATCAGACTGATGATTGGACAGTATCATTTTGCTACAATGATGTATAGCTGTATTGAAATACTTGATAAACCGCAAAGATGTATATTTGTAAAGTGTTAGACAGTAAACCACACTAACAACTGATTATAGACTATACATAATGCATTACAGTATTTATTCATTTACGGATTGTTGTTTGTGTAAGTGGCGATAGGGACCCATTTTTAAAATCAAAAATGGCTTGCTTGCATTTTAATTTTGCTTTGTATCCTTCTGTATTACAAATGTTTCATATAAATGCCAAATGTATTTGTTCACTTAAAGCCATACTTCCCATTCCAATTAATGTATGGTCCTGCCTCCTGCACTCAGGTACAGAGAGGGCCGCACCTTCGTTACGTATTTCGCGGAAGAGGGGTCTTTTTTTAAGACCTCCGCATGTCCGCGATTTTGTAAAAGAAGGGTACTTTTTTGTACCCAGGTACGAAGTATGGGGGTCAAAATCCCCTTACAATCCACGAAATATACGCGGCTCTGACGCCGAGTGACTCCCGAAGTGACTGGGCTTCCGAGTTTGCAGCCGCCACTTGCTGCCGCTAAACAGGCAGAGGATTATGAAATCTTAAAGTTAGAATACTTGTTCCCGTTCATCCAATGTCAGTGTTTTGATAAAAGAAGGGGTGTTTATTAAGTGGAAAAAATCAGCGTTTTATTAAAATAAGGGTGCTTTTTTGGCCAGAAATCAGTGCTTTAGGGGTATTTTTTAATTTTGATAACAAACGTATGCACCCACCTAAATGCCCAAGTGCCCCCCCCCCCCGGGGGGGGGGGGGGGGACAGCCTGGAGCTGGCAGAAGCTGTGGCGATATCCGATATTGAACATTTATTAGTTAATCCCTTTCTGAAAGTGGGAATCATTTAAACAATTACATTAATTAACATTACTCACAAATCACGCTATATGTTAAGTATGTGTTGCTTTTCTAGAAGTAACATAACTCCTGGTAAGTTTTGTAGGGAAGCTGCATAGAGTAGGGAAATCAACCAGGTGTGTTCAAATATATAGAAACATTATTGTGCACTATCAGAGCTCCAAACCGTTGAAAACTTTTCACGTTCAAACCACCAAACTAAATTTGTCCTCATACATGCATCATCCCATTTTACTTTTTTTCCTTCGAATACATATAAATTGATATATTTTTCAATCAATAGAAAACCATTATTTTGCTTCACTTTACAGCTGTTGAGGCCCATCAATTTGACAGTACCCCTTGAAACCTCTTTGTATGGGAGTCTAGCAGCTCTGCACTAAAAGCACTTGACAATTACAAAAGGAAAATCTGCAAAGACAGTCAAGTGAACTTTTCGTAAGTTGGTTTTAGACTCTGCATCCCATCACTTCGAAGCGGAGCGAAATCCACACATTCCAAGTTACAGGATTGATGCGTACATATCTAGCATTGGATGGTCTCAGTAATTCATAGGGGGTTGTTGAAAGGGGTGCACTGTTGCCGGGAAGCACCTGCAAACAGATAAACATATATGTGTAAGTAGTTAATATTATTAGTTACGCCCTGTTGGAACTTGAAAGTGCAATCTGGCCTGATATCCAAACGAAGTCATCCAGATCCCACGAGGCGGAGATTCCAGCAGGGCGTAACGAAGTTATCAGCTGCTCTTTCATGCTAAGAAAAAATAACAAATATATCTCATAAAATTTTAAGATAACTTTGGAGGTCAGAACGAGGCTGGTGACCTTCCAGGGGTCAGGTGGTAATATTGAATTCTGACGTTCGATATTGAATTCTGCCGTTTGATATCGAATCTACAAAGTGTGAGCGGCTCCAGGTCTAATTACACCTATTGACCAATCAGCATAGAGAATTACAGCAGAGCAGGTGATAAATTATCACAGGCAATGTTGATTGAGAAGATTTGAGGATTTACCAAAGTTGATATGTGCCCTGCCACAACTTCCTCTTACTACTCGTGCATGTATGGTATCAGTGTTGAAATAATAGTAGTTTGGTATGGGGCGCCGTTTGTAACGTGCACACTTTTGTTGACAGAAGCACATTTTGTCCAACAAAAGTCACTTTTGTCTGACAAAATTATTTTTGTCAGACAAAAGTTGATTTTGTCAGACAAAAGTTGATTTTGTCAGACGAAAGTAATTTTGTCGTATACAAAATTACTTTTGTCTGACAAAAGCAATTTTGTCTTGACAAAAATTGCTTCTGTCAACAAAAGTAATTTTGTCGTAGACAAAATTACTTTTGTCGAGACAAAATTTCTTTTGTGTTACACCTGAGATGTATTTCTCTGGTTACACTTGGCGAGACCACTCGCCAAGTGTAACATTCAGAATTCTGTCCTAGTGTCGTGCAGCGATGGCAGGCGGCGTGCATGATCGAATAGACCATGGATATAAATAGAACGGGATTGCGTACTTGTCACGTGACGTGATGTAAACACACAGAACACCGGCCATGTTGACACTGAACTGGCCATGCAGACGGCTCTTGCAGAGTCTCTTAAAGTGATTTTGCGAGTATAACAACTAATAGGAACACATCCGAGACATGCCGTAATATATTTTAAAGGAAAATGCCAGAGAATTTCCACAGGAGAACTCGTCTAATTGAAAATTGTACGAGACTCGAGAGGCAGCCTTAGGCTGTTGTTTACCTTTAATAATATCAACTTCGAACTTAATCAAGCAATAATTCTCGAATCTCAAGCCAAGGATACTCAACGTATATAAACAATCGAAAGGGTATACATATACACTCATTCAGTTTATTTGAATAAATGAATTTGGAGCTTATAGTCATGAGATAGGTTGTAGCAGAGAAATACATCCCCTTGATCCGCAACCCCATAGGCACAGCATGCTATTGCCTAGGGTATGTGCTGCCTCGTGTTTATAAGCAGGGTAGCCTGGGGAAGTATTGGTCACACGATTTATTTCCAAGGAGATGGGGTCAGCAGGCAGCCAATCCTGGGGTACACAGGTTATCTATGACTCATAGTGGGAGAGGCAGCGAAATTTGATGATGCATGCACAGTGCCCACTCCCTGTCTACTACTCTCAGGCTGTAGTTGAATTGGGTCCTTAAGTTATTTAACACTGTTACTAACTGACACTGTTAATAGCTATGTCAGTAACCAGGTAACATCAACATGTGAACTATGGTTAGGGACATCTGGGAAGCTGCTTTTACAGATAACTTAAAGAGACAATGAAGAAAAATAGGCATTTCCTTATGATTATCTAATGAATTTAAAGGCTGGGTGTAAATTGAATATCTTTAATTGTTTCCCCTTGAAAAATACATATCATATACATGTAAATAATACAAAGATATTCACAAACACACACAATCAATGCATCTTTGATGATAAACTCTCCTGAGAGTTGTTATTTTTTGTTCTTTGACATTTTTAAGTAAGTTATTTGTATATGCACATGTACTTCAAGTGATCTCATATATTTACAGATACAAGTTTATCATTGATGTAGGGACATGACATATCTACTTAGCAGCTTGCCATGAGCAGGGACACAGTATAATATAATATTGATATTTGATATTTTACGCAGATGCCAATGATAATATAACACCCTTTTCCTGTTTGATACAAGTTTTGGATACTGCAGACAGTGCAGAGTCATGTCATGTTTATAATCACATCATCAAAACAATTTAAAATCATGGGGTCATCAGCTTAGTTTTTTTTCACAGATTTTTGAAAAAGTAATGCAATTCATGTCACAAACATCACTTTCTCCAAAATTGGTGTCTTTCTTTGGTAGATTTATCCCTTCAGAGATACTGACACAGCCTGAAATACTGTTCTATCTTGTTTAAATTATTTTTCGGCTGTTATATAGGAATTATTGGGCAAAATCAAGGAATTCGAGAAACAAGTTTTTGACCCAAAATTGATATAAGTAAGAATTGCCTAAATTAATTGTTAATTTTTGTTCTTTGATTTGAAGTATGTGGTTATAATCTTGTATATGTACTTCAAGTGATCTCTTTTTATCTATTTAAAGATACAAGTTTATTATTGATGTAGAGATATGACATATCTACTAAGCAGCTTGCCATGGGCAGGGACACAGTATAATTAACAATTTAATATAATATTGATATTTAATATTTTACGCAGATGCCAATGATAATATAACACCCTTTTCCTGTTTGATTTAGAAACTGGGTGACCAAAATTGTCAATTGTTAAATTTTGGGGTGTCCAAATTGTTAAATTTAACAAAATAAGGCATGATATCCTTAAACAATGTCATGGGAATCATGTGGAGATTAAAAAATCAATCATATGCTTCAGATTGACATTTTAAGAAACAAGGTGTCTGATTTAAATTTCTGGATGTTGTTTTCTACTTGGGGTAGTGTTGAGGCACTTAAAAGGTAGGTGTCACTACCGTCAGAGAGATTCTGTGATAAGCATGGTTCGGAAAGATAGTCTGTTGGAGTTTAGTCTGGTTCTCAGGCTGAGTTAGGTTTGATATTATGCCACCATCACTACTGGGTAGATATGATGTCTCTCTTAGCCTATAGATGGCAGCACAGTTTTCAGAAGTTTCAGTTAGACTACAACTCAGGTGTGTCCCCCTTGAGGATTTATTCAGAACTAAACCTGGAGTGAAATCAACTCTTGTTAGTGTGACTAAGGAAAGAGCCAGATAACACAGACTTGTAGCAAGTCTAGTTAGAGTTATGAGTGTCAGCAAAGAGCCGGATTCACTCACAGATAGCCTGGGTTTCTAGGTTGCCATATGCATTTTTCTGTCTTCAGGTTTTTCTGTTACCAGACAACAAATGCGGGTGGTCAGAGTGGCCAAATTAGTTCAAATTTATCTCACTAGGTAAATAGAGGACTAAGTTTAAGCAAAGAGGTCGATCTTGTTTTTAGGTTTAAGCATGACAAATTAAACCTCAAGAAGTATAACAGAATCAGGTGGTGCCATATATCAACTATTGCTGATAATACACCACACTGCTTGGTCAAATTCTAATGTCAACTTTTTAGGAACTAGAACCCTAGTCTAAGTCGCGGATTGAGCCCGCTTGTGGCAGGTGATCCGAAGAGGAACAGTGTTAGCAAGCCGCTGTTGCTGATCGTGGCTGCCTGGTGTCCACTGGTAGTCATTCAGAACCACAGACTCCAGATCTACCTTGAAAATCATTATCATTCAACGGGTACCTGGATTTTGGATGTTTCTGGTAGTATTGCTATTCTAGTGCAGGCTTCATAATCATTTTATTTCATCATAGGCAGTCATCAATACATTCATTCCCCGTACCCAGAGAAAGTCCTATACAAGGCGATAGGAATGGAGATGAATGTAGTGGAAAGCTGTATGAAGCTAGTGGCGCTGGGTGCAACACAGCGCAAAGGTTAGGCAAATATGGAAGAAGAATGGATCCGTGCGCCAAAATAGAGGCCGGCGCACGGATCCATGTCTCAGAGGGAATGGTTAAAGATGTAACAGTTATGAAATGTGAGGAAAATGGGTAGTGAGTAAAAGCAATTTAGTGATCGTGTAAATATATAAGTTCACCTGGGAAAAGAAAAGGTCTGATTTGGAAAATATTTGTTACTGAAATACCATGAAGCTGAGAATATGGGGAATTCAAAAAGATTAATCAGAATTTGCCCCCCAATATGGTATGAGCAACCCTCTGGATCATGGACTATAGAGTGTGATCTGCTACTTGATATTAAAGTACGTTATTTCATAATCATATTTGTATGGTTATCAATTTGCCAACTCCTGTGAAATATAATTGCCCAATCGCAACCTATATTCTCACCGGACCCCTTGTGGCCAGGATTGGAACTGAACAAAACGGCACGAAAGAAGCCCCAATATTGGACCGCGAGAATTGATGATGATGATATTTTCAGTTACAAAGCTACCTGTTTGTTCTTGATAACTCTGCAATAATGTGATCTACTACACAAAATTAAAGTTATCCCATTACCATATACGTGTACATGGTTATCAATTATAAAGGCGCACTCCTTAAGCACAAGTACAAGTACTAACCTCTCCCCTAGTGGCCAGAATTGGAACTAAACAAAACGAAAGCAAATGAAAGCACAACAAGCCGCAATAATAAACCGCCTGAAATCTCCTGATTTGATATTTAAATATTTTTGGTCACTTTCACCCCCACGGCCTGATCAGAAATCCCTCCTTCCAGGATTTCATTATTTCTCTCTCACTTTCTAATGAGACCATTGTTGCTTTGTACATTAAATAACTTTAATCATTTTCCTTAACAATCATCTTGTCCATCTGAATTTTTTTTTATTTCTAATTTTTTTTATTAGTCTTATTCTTTACCTCACACGATTCCCTGGATTTAGATGTCTGCAATAAAGTTTGCCTTCTTGTAATTGTCTTTATATGCAGTAATTGTACTTCTATTCATCCAGAAATCGATTATGATGGTTGGAGAATTGATATTTAGGAAAGCGTGTATGAAATTGAAATAAATCTGTGGAATGTACACATAGGCTGTCTTATTTGTATTTTTTGGTCATGATTCTTACAGTTCCAGTTGTTCCTTCTTCAAAATATTATTTTTAAAAACATGATTGGAAAGATGTTACAATGAGATCTAAACAATCTCATTGGTTTCAGTTAGAAGCGTATGCAACTGTAGCAGCTCTTTATTTTGTTTCCTCCACGAAACTGTAGAGTTTTTAGCCGTACCTGTTAAGATAATGACTAGTCCCATAGGGCTACTCTTATTTGTGTTTAACTACTGCCTGCCTGATTTGGTGGCAACGACCGGCTCAGGAAAGTTGGCTACCACATATGTGGAATACTGGGCTGGAAAAACTTGTTTGGCATCTTTAAATGCACTTTAATATTTGATATCATAGTTTGCCATTTGGTTTTATTGTATTAATTTCCATGTGCATAACACAGTTATCTCTAGGTTGTTACAGTAGCCACAGCATGGACATAAATAGATTTTATAATTGCTTTATTATATTGGCTTCAGAAATATATTAAGACCATTTATGACACTCTCTTCAATTTGATTGGCCTATTCAGCTTTCTTCAATCTCCTCCCCTGCTCTCACTGGAGATGAGGTCTATGATAAGAGAGTGACTGGTCACATCAAAGTCCAGTCTCCCTGATAACTCACCTATAAAACCAATCATCAGGTCCTTCAATGGCCAGCAGCAGCATGTCATTTGGACAACCAATCCATTAAAACCACACACCAGGATGCCCAATTATTTGTCAAGAACTTTTAGAATGTTATTCTAACAAAAAGTGGTTGGAGATCCTAGCAACAAGGCCATAGCCTGTAGGGTATGTGCGCACCAGTTGCATTCCCAGACCTTTAAGAATCACACTTTAGGATACTCAGATATTTCAAAATAAAAAAAAGGATACTCAGATATATTGATCAGAAAAGGTGTCATTTTAAGGCAAATACTTTATTTCAACTTGAGTAGCCTTAGCCAGCAGGGCATCATTTAGACAACCAAGTGACCAACCTCTCAAAAATCACCCCTGGGACACCATCACTGTGAGAAATTTCTTAAAATGTCATTTACAAACAAATAATTGATTTTTTTCACCTCAAAATAAATCCAATCATATTATATAAGAATATTTTACCTTAATTCAATATAAAAGTAAATTTATACAATATATAAATTTAGATTATATTTAATACATGTACTGATTGGAATGTTTAGGAGCGATCAAACAGGGCATCTGTCATCGCCTCTTAGTGCGCCACCTTACTGATTTGCATGAAATGTGGGATATGATTAAGTTATTAAGTACTCCTAGGTTTTGAAAGTCTTGTAGAATTGGTTGCGGCGGTTCTAACGATCTAAGCCGCATTAAAATAGACCCACGGGAGGCTGAGTTATCTATAGTAAAAGAAAGAAGTATAGCGCAGGAGAAGCACCTGCGCTCATAGCGTGCACGGGCCACGACGTCGCGGTATTTTGCCCCTCTGTCGCCGCCATGTTTGTTCCCCATGCCGTCCCGTCACGGCTAATGGTGCAACAATGGGAGTGCGCACTCTAGCACCTACGGTGCTAAGGGGACGACGTCATACAGCTCTATGGAATAGACGAGTTGCAGCATCTCCAACGCTCGATCGAGAAGCAGTATCTCGTTCTAGATACTGCAGCCCGATCGAGATGCATAACTTAGTCTAGGGCCCCTTAAATTAATGAAGAACTACGAAGTGTAAGCTTACAGTCGTGATGGGGCCTTTACAAGCTCAAAATACAGGCAGGAAACGAAAATTATGTAAAAGTCTTCAAAGCATCTCGATCGGGCTGCAGTATCTAGAACGAGATACTGCTTCTCGATCGAGCGTTGGAGATGCTGCAACTCGTCTATTCGATCATGCACGCCGCCTGCCATCGCTGCACGACACTAGGACAGAATTCTGAATGTAACACTTGGCGAGTGGTCTCGCCAAGTGTAACACAAAAGAAATTTTGTCTCGACAAAAGTAATTTTGTCTACGACAAAATTACTTTTGTTGACAGAAGCAATTTTTGTTAAGACAAAATTGCTTTTGTCAGACAAAATTACTTTTGTCTATGACAAAACTACTTTTGTCTGACAAAATCAACTTTTGTCTGACAAAAGTAATTTTGTCTATGACAAAATTACTTTTGTCAGACAAAAGTGACTTTTGTTGGACAAAATTTGCTTCTGTCAACAAAAGTGTGCATGTTACAAACGGCGCCCCATAGTGGTTTCCTCCTGCTTTCGCCATTAGACAATCGCTTTATCACCCAAACCTCATCACTCCATCTGACACATTACATCTGCTTTGTACAATCCTTTAATGGTGTTAGCCAATCAGTGGAAATCCGTCACATGCTTTTAAAATATTTACCACAAGGTGCCTGACCAGGAAATTACAGCACATTTGAGCATAGCAATAGACGCATCTTTTATACTACAGCATGTTCCTTGCACCACAGCGGGTGATTACTATACTCGCCATATGAGATATAATCAGCACAAGAGAGCAGCTATACCCCCAGTGCATATCCCAGTTGAACTAAAACTGGCCCAATATATAAATGACACATTGGTATCTATGTTAGTCAACGATGTAGGCTCTTTATTTAGATCACATCAAAGGGCACCCATCATTAGCAGATTTACCGGATTGGCTTGGATGCGTTTGGAAGTGTTTATTTTGGTCGAAAAGATGTTATTTATTCGTACCATTCTTAATATGGATAAAAGTTAGGAGGTCAAAAAAAATTCCGTAATATAGTTGTGCATTTCTGTACTAGGAATATAGGGGATACACATAACGTATACCACAGTCAGGCCTACGAACCTATAATTGCAGACAACACACTAGAAACGATTGTCCAGGTGCTAGGTATGGTGAGTAGGAGACTGTTCTGGTCCAAGTAAGGTTGGATGGAGCAATTTAACCTGGGCCCAGTGGGGGAAATATGAATGAGCAACGGATAAAGGAATACATGTTGCAATATGAAAGCCTTGATTAGTTTAAGGTAGAACCCTACCCCATACCCGGGTCATTTTTCAAAACTTAAATATCTGAAAACTAAGTTAAATGTAGACAACGGCACTTATGCCTATTGTATAGCTTACATCTCATAGTTATAGCATAATGATAAACTTGTCAATAATTTGCTATTTTGAGTTGATATGGCACCATTTACGCACATACCTGTCTGTGTTTGGTTTTTTTGGGAAAATGTCAAGACTCACCCTTTACTTGAAAACCAAACTCTAGCATCTGATCATTCATGTCTTTGGTAAGGTGCAAGATCCTACCTAAACCGGGAATCTGCACGATGAGTACATTAAAACATTTTTGAATGTTCCCATATGCCTCAAGATTACTAACAGCGCGTGGTTTAAGTAGTAAATGCTGATTTTCAAGTCATGTCATAATACGAGGTACTTATGACATGACCTTGCACCTAGAGGGGATTCATATCTGTCATATTCCAAAACAATGGCTTCGGAGACCGTATCGTTATTCACTTTCAGCCAAAACATGAGATGAAAAAATGGTCTATCTCAAAGGAATCTGCATGATCGAAGCAGATACCCATGTTGTTTGGGACCAATTTAACACGGAGGGCCTAAAGGGACCCGCCCTTTGTTCTTGTGGTCGTACCACAATAGGATGACGGCTGACCACTCCTCATGTGCAATCTTTTGCTTTGATATCCATGCTTATAGGGGCCAGCCAAAGACACCATCTAGTGGTGATGATCTTGCTGTACTAAATTATCACCTTAAGCAAATAGACCTCAACCCAACATACAGTGACTGGTGGGCAATAGCGGACAGAATATCAGAGTTCTTATATGTATGTATATATATATACACACACACATATATATATATATATATATATATATATATATATATATATATATATATATATAATATATATATATATATATATATATATATATATATATATATATATATATATATATATATATATATATATATGTGTGTGTGTGTACATATGTACATAAATACACACATAAATATACATATATATATATATATATATGTATATATATATATATATATATATATATATATATATATATATATACCATGTTGACCTACTTTTGTAAGTAACATTTCTACCAAAATTGCGTGCTGTAAAGTACTATCTTGTAGGAACTCCAAATTTTCCAACAAGTTGCCCTAGCCTAGTATATATAGCAGACATGCATGGTTTTTACAAATCAAAGTACCCTTTATTGATCAAGAAAACGTCATTTGAGGTAAAACACTGTAAAATTGAAACTGCGGTCCTATCTAGGTCAGCTCAAGCACATAAGTTAAAGACAACTAATAGTTGAAACTCTAAGACCTTAGGGATAAGATAACCATTATTAGAAAGGGGACAAGAGCGCTGAACTAGGAGATGTCTTATTCTGAGTGTGTCACCAACATCACAGCCTTAACATGTTTGATATGTATGTATGACGATAGGTGGTGTCTTTCTACATGCCTGTTCAGAGATTTGAGCAATACAACTACATATTTCATTAATCTCACCGCCAATAGATGGCATCTAGGACAAACTGGGCTACGTTTCTTTGATCCCTTACCAGCCTCGGGTTCGACCTGGGCCTTGTTCAGCACCATAAACGTTGATCAACGTTAATCCAACGTATCCCGTTCAGATCGTCATCGCAAGTAAACGTTGAAACCGTTCAGATTCCGTTTTCCCACCACGTCTATCAACGTTCATGGTCCTGAACAGGGCCCAGTCGAACCCGAGGCTGGTAAGGGACCAAAGAAACGTAGCCCTGGTCTTCTGTGTGATGCTTAGTCAACAAAGATATTTCATTTCCTTTGAGCAAGGCTATCAGTATGTTGAGTTTATGGTTCTTGTTCATATTTTTGTAAATTTTCTACATGATTGTTTATTTTCCTAATTTCCATTTTTTAATGTGATGAAACTATTGTGTATACAATCACACAGTCAATAAGATTCATTCATTCACTAATTCATTCATTCATTTACTTCAGCTAGTGCATGTACTTGAGTTAATATTTTTACTTATCAAAAAAAACATGCATTGTTATTATATCATTAACAATCAATCATCTGTTTATGCTTGTGCATATGCCTGAGTTAATATTTGAGATACATTTTGTGTAACATCACATATTATCATTACGAATCCATGGGTTTTAGGCAAAGTTAGCATAATATTGTTATCCATCACCTTATCAATTCCTGGCATTTCTTGGTACGGCGCGAAATTGGCTCCATCGGAGGAGAACAGAAGTCTGTAGGATTTAATATACTGGTGCCTATATGGTTCATCAGCCCTTCCTGCTATCACAATTACCTCAACTCGACGAATTTCGCCTGAAAAAAGATATATTGCTAGGTGTAAGTACCAAGATTGCAAGAAAGAGAACCAAGAGTGAGAGATCGAGAGACAAGATGCCGGAAAATAGGCAAGATTTTGAAAAGGGAACCAAGATACCAATGTTGACATGTGAAATAGATATTCATGTCTAGTTAGGTTACACAGATGAAGTAATGACTAATCAGAAAGGTGTGATTGTGTGTGTGTGTGTGTGTGTGTGTGTGTGTGTGTGTGTGTGTGTGTGTGTGATCTGTGCCCTGAACTGAGACATCGTGTCCAAGTGAAATTGTTATTGAGAAGCAAACAAATGCATTTCCTGAGCGGTAGTAAGATGCTGGATTAACACCGATTGTGATTGCATTTAAAATGATCATTATCAATTTTGAATGTGGCCTGCATCTTGGTTACCATGTGACTTGATATTTTGAAAACTACATTCCGATATCATTGGTACAAATGAAATGTCGTCTGGAGTATTTTTAAAGCAATATACTTTTCTTCATTATTAGAATTCCTATGTAATTTAAGCTGAATCATTGATACATGAATTAACATGCCTGACAGACAGCAGAGAGGATATATGGTTAAGCATATAGACACTTTTTTAAATCGTGCCTCTCTTTCTGACACATTGTCTTTCAATCTCTCACTCACCGCTCTCTGTCTCGTAACCTCTGTGATACTCACACTGTCCATTTAGTTTTACCTCTCATTTCGTGAATGTATGTGCAAAGGGTATTCCATAGTATTATTGCATAATATTGTTTATAATGTTCATCGACTCAAATACAGGCAGAAGTATCTTACCAAAATCTGCTTGAATCCAGGCTTGTGTGCTGGGACTGTTGACTGCCCAGCAATAAAGAGAACTCATTCTGGCCATACTGGGTACGTGAACTGCGTTTGCATAAGAGCCTGATGCGGTTAGCTGGGCATCAGGAATTTGAAGCGCTGATCCAGTTATTAGCGGTATCCTTCCCATGTAGCATACAGCTGAAATAAGATTGAATAAAAATCATATTTGAATAGGTTTTTTGATATAACTAAAAACCTTTTACGAACAAAATAGTGTATGTTTTCTATAGACATCACTGCTCCATAAGTGGCGAACTGTTATACCCAAATCCATTTGAATTACTGCAATTTTATCTTCCAAATATACATGTTGGTAGATTACAAAGAGGAAATAGATTTTTAACACCAAAAACAATTTCCTAGCGGGCTGTGATTAATGCTTGCCGCCATCTTTCACTTCCTCTGTTGCCATGATATGGCCAACAATGGTTGCCATGGCGCTGGCAATACAGAATTAATATTAAGCCCATAAGAATGAGCAATGTGAATAACATTGTTAGGATCCCAATACAGTCCAACATGAAAAACAAATTGGCCAATCTGCTTAGGGTTTCAGACTGGAACTAATGATAGACATCTATATATGCATTTGCCTTTATCAACAGAACCACCATGAAGATGTAACATACAGTTGATAATATTTTGAATTTTGTGAAATTGTGTGGTAAACACAAAGTCTAACAGATATATGCCTATGGCTGGACTTACATTGCTGTGAGATTTTGTTCCTCAGAAGATTAAGATGTGCAGTCAAATTCCTGTTAAGGTCCTTGAGTTGTTGGTATTCGCCCCGTAATTGTTGGAAATCAGCCTGAACGTCACGTAATAAATGTTGCATCCTCTGAAAGGTGTCATACATGCAATGCAGGTCGTCCGAATAACACTGGTCGTCGCCCCTTGTTGTATCCTGTGAAGTCACCGAAGTAAGGAAGCTTGCCAGAAGCATCGTATGAATAAGTGACCACATCGTGAAACGGTGGCGTGGTAGCTTTACGTACTGGTATGGAACATATAAATGTAAAATATAACATTTGCTGTATATAGAATATGCTATATATTTACTGTACATGGAATATTCTACATCACAATCAATTTGCCTATTTAGCTACCTACCTTCCTACCTACCTACGTGCATGCATGCATGTCTGCATGAATGTGTACGTACATACATACATTCATACATACATTCATACATACATACATACATACATACATACATACATACATACATACATACATACATACATGCATACAATGAAAGGATGTTCCTGTAAGGAGATATTCCCCTAAACATGACACCCCCATTGAAGTGAAATCGCCGGCGATGGGTACTGGCCTGTCAATTCACAAGCTAGCACTGATTTTACCTGCTTTTACCTGTTCTGCTTCAACCTCTTGTGAAACAAAGCCCTGGCTTGCCTGTCAAAATGCAAAGGGATGACGAGTCAATCATGACCAAAATCACTTGGATCAGAATTCCCATTTTGAATAATTTGAGTGGAGCAATTGCCTGATCACTGATCAGTCCTTTCCTAAGCTTCCATTGCAACTGTTATGAGTACATGGTGGGCCAGCAATTTACATCTCAGGAAGACTTTTTTTAATATCATTGTGCTCAAAAATATGTTTTGATATAATTTGCCCTCAACTTATGGCAGTATGCCTTTATATTAATTGTTTTAGGGGTGTTCAAGCCATCTGTATGGGAATATTACATGCAAACACACAAGAACCTCTCGTGTGCAATTTCACTTTGGAGGGGGTGTGACCTTTTGGAGTGTATCTCCCCTCAGGAGTATTTTTTGATTTTGATTTTTCCATGTTAGTTAGCTGACATATGTAGCTTTTCATGGATGTATGAACAATATATACCGGTTTCATGGTTTTCCAGTAATTAGGGAAAATGTACCTCATTGCTAGCTTATGTATTAACAGGACAGTAACCGTCACGCGCGATTTCACTTCACTGTCATGTTTGAGGGTACATCTCCCCACAGGAATATCATTTCATTGTAATTTTTTCAGGTTACACAGGTACAAATTTGATAAATTTTGAATTCAGAAGTAAGGTAATCAGCATGATCAGTATTTTACTGAAATACACGATAGTTGAGGGGAAGCATGAGATTGGCCTGTTAATTTTATCAATTGTAAAACTTATTTTTTAGAATTTAGATTTTTTTATGAATCAGTTATGTATTGCTGCACTTTGACCTTTTGTTATTATTTTGTTAGCGTTTTATCCATGATTCTTTGCCTCCATATAGTTTTCTGCAAAGGAAAATAACCAATATTATAAAAATATATACTGACAATGAATGCCCTTTGTGTACTGATGCCTATAAATAACATTTTTTTTATCACTACGTTCATGAATCTCATATAATGACGATGATAGTCGTGACGTGATTTTTTAAAATACAGCATCACACTGGAGTCCAAGTGGGAATGAAAGTAACAAGACCATATAGAAAAATATCCTCAATACAGGATTATTACTTTGCTTTCTATACAGCCCATTGTAAAATAGTAGCTATGTGTTGTTTGTAACTGCATGGAAATGAGTATTAACTAAACTATTTGCATCATCTCCCATTGACGGTAGTGTTTATTCAGCAACTAGTACAGCCAACGTAATGTCCTATCCAATAGCAATTCCTGCATGATCTTCTTCTAGTACTAAATCCAAACTAGTAAAAATAAACAGCAAAACCTACACAATATCCCAAATTGTACGCCATATATCTCTAATCCTTTCTTGAAACGGTTGTAAAAGTTTATACTGCGGATAAATACCGCCTGTTCATGGCTCAGTTCACATTGCCCTAGTTGGGCTAGAAAAGAGTTTTGTGATTAATGGTCTGACACAGGTAAGGCCAAACATCTACACCGGCTGACTAAGTGTCCTATATGGGACTGCCGTGATAGCTCTGACAGCATTCAGACACTATCCTAAACTATCGTTAAAGGGCAAATGCACCATCATGATGATTTAGGTTCAAAATGTGCCTATATGTGTCACCTTTCAAATAAGACCACCCGCAAGTCTGTCCTCCTCAGCACTCCTCAGATATGGCTTATGAAAGTTAGTAAAAAACTAGCCTGAGTCTGGGCATGGAGGCTGCCATTATCAGAAGTGGTGCTTATGAAGTGACTGCCAGCCCTGCTTCTGATTGGTTGAGAGATATCAGTGGCAGTCACTCCCAGCCACTGATATCTCTCAACCAATCAGAAGCAGCACTGGCAGTCACTCCATACCACTGATTGTGCTTAATTGGGCTTAATTGGCCTGCAATGTCAGCCTCCATGCCCAGACTCAGGCTAGTTTTTTACTAACTTTCATAAGCCATATCTGAGGAGTGCTGAGGAGGACAGACTTGCGGGTGGTCTTATTAGAAAGGTGACACGTATAGGCACATTTTGAACCTGAATCATTATGATGGTGCATTTGCCCTTTAAGTCAATAAACGATACATACTATTGTTATGCGAAATGCGCTCTTATCAGTACCACGTTCTTCCACAGTCACTGAACTGGGTATGTACTAATCTCACAGCTGCCGAAAGCAACCTGACAATTTGGGTGAAATATTGAAGGTGAAAACAATGTTGGGAACTATTTTTAGGAGAGATGTTGCTAAGAACACAAACAACATCTTTTCTTCAAATATTGTGTAGAGTTATCCTGAATTTCCAAGTTATTCTTAAAATTATGACAATATCCCAAGGATGCCCTAAGTAACAAATGGCTTAAGAGATCACCATGTATTATCATCTGCTCCAGGCAATAGTATAGACAAAGGCCAGAAAAAGACCAGTCCAGCAGATGATGTACCTGCATGGCCACCCTACCTTTTCAGTATATCATACATGGGCAGCTTTCAGTTATAATACTCACATACACCAAAGATGTTGACTGTTATCAGCGCATGTCCCTTTCAGAACCAAATCTGCTGTTTGCAACCTGGTCAGGATCCCAAAACTCCGAGTTATCAAAGATGGTAGATGCAAGGTAACCCGGAAGGTAACATGGTGTGACGTAACACAGCAATGAGGTCATTTGTTTCTAAGGGTTGTGAAACAGTGCACATAGCTAGGGTTGTAATATACATGAAGTATACTGGGGATTGGAATTTGAGATCTAAGTATATGACACAACGACCATATTTTCCTTTTTTTGTGTGAAAGTTTAAATCGATGAGAGGTTAGAAACTTGATTACGTACCCTTTCAGTAGCAACAAAAAGACAAATTTGCCGAAGCTCATTTTAAGGTGATCACCGGGAGGGGGGGGGGGCGGGGGGCACTCATGTTCAGAGGGGGGCCGCACCCGCGTTACGTATTTCGCTGAAGAAAGGGTCTTTTTTAAGACCTCTGCATGTCCGCGATTTTGTAAAAAAAAAGGTACTTTTTTGTACCCAGGTACGAAGTATGGGAGATGAAAATCCCCTTACATTCGACGAAATATTCTTCTCATTATCCTTACACTAAACTCCTAACAAACTATATATTCTTAGAAAGATGATATTATTAGGAATACATAGGATATGTATAGGCTGTGTGTGCTACAAATATTTAAAAAAAATTGTGGTCAAAACTTTGCCTAGTCAATTTTCAGTACTGTGTCACGGCTGACGCAAATCTAAGAGCAGAATCTAAGATAATAACCTGATCTTTTAATATGTTGAAAGAAACCTTTGTCTCTAGAGAATGAGACAGGTTTTTCTGTTAAATATTGCTCTTGACCATTTTTATGGTCATTTATCTAACAACAATTAAGGAAGAAAATACTTTTTTCATTTCTTGATTTTTGACTCACTTTAAAAAATAGACTAGACAAGATATTGCAATATCCCCGTCTCATTCTCTAGAGAACATGTTTAAAATCTATATGCAAAGTTTGAAGCTAATTGATTAAGATTTGTGTCTGAAATCACGTCAGCCGAAAGAGTAACACTATAGAAAACTGAGCAGAGAAATTGGCAGTTTTGTGTTTTACAGAGTTCTTGTTACTGTGCAACAATTTGCTACTACTTTAATGCATCTATTTTAGTCCAAGTGAAAAGATAAAGTAACTTTCCATTGTATTCCACAACTGTCGACATTTCTTCTTCTGAGGCACCTCAAAAATAAGTATAAATAGGTACATTTCTGCAACTGGCTAATAACCCTGTCAACTGGGTTTAGAGTGCCTTCCATATATGGGCATATGACCACACCCAAGCACCGCCTTCTTAGTAGACTGGCATCTTGTTTGCATGCTAATGTAATGCATTATAGCTCTAGATTTCTTAATGATTCAAAGAACTGTGCCATCAAAATTTTCAGCTATCTAGTGTGTTATGCTGGCAGACTCTTTGACCGCAAGTATATTGATTTTGCAAATAAAAGCTTGTTATACTCTATATGTGTTTTTAGCTTCATTTATCTAAAATGTTGCAGGGCCAATTCTGAAGCTATCCCAAGCATAGCTTTCTGACAAGGTGGCTTTTAGATTTTGGCCATTGCTGTATAACCTACTCAAGTGATCCAAGTTACATAATCCTCTATGAGAGTGTTACATATTTTGCAGCAGCAATGGCAACTTTCCCTAAGGTCCCACACAGTATATTCCTTTGACTTATGAATCCCATATGAGTAAAAATGTCCACATGCACTACTACACGGCTTGAAATGCTCAGAGGAAGTGAACATTTCCTCCTGACTCCAATAATCCTTGACGGGATTATGGGTGACACCACACTCATTGTTGTAGAATGGGGAGTCCTGAGTCCTCAGGGGATTATGACACCACACATACCTGTATCTACATGTATTTACTCAGAGCTGAGGCCACAGTGCTAATCAATCACCAAACCCAATTATTCACCTGCAATTTCAATCTCTTTTGTGTCTCCTACTGAATTGACAACAATTGTTGTGAAAAATACAATCCAGGTTTCAATTAGTTGATAGCTGAATCATATGGGTGTAATTGTACTTTGTGTAACTATATCATGATGGCTGTATTATTGTTTGAGAAAAACTTGTGTTTGAAGATGAAACCAAGTCATTTTCATTCTCATTTCCATCCTCCTCATCACTGCTGCTATCACTGTGAATTTCCTCATTCTCTCTGTAGGAGTATCCATTATGTATCGGAGATACATGTAGTTTGTGTGCATTTCCTCTTTTTCTTCCCCTATTCTCTCCCTGTCCCATTTTAGTATTGTTAGTGATCCATAGAGCATAAGAGTGTCTGTTCAAGCTAGAGGTCTGAGACGGAATGACCCAACATCCTCCCAAAAGCCCAGGGTTTCCCATCAAATACACACATATTTTTACCTGAAACCCAAAACTGGGATGTTTCCTGTTTTTCTAAGACAGCTGGAGTCACATTTTGATTAAGACTAATCCCTAATACACTATTTTTTAATTGATTAAAACATCATTGTCTGTGGTGCTAAGTTGCCAACCTTACCCGACACACATCCTTTCTAACCAACACCCCAACACCTGCATACAAGGAAAGACTGATTGACCTATTGCCAGCTCTAATCAGTTACCAATCCAATACACACTTCTTTCCTGTTAAAGCTCAGAGGGTCCCAGCTTAAATAAGCAGGTGGGAGGGGCTTATCAGCTAATTAGGGTCACATGACCATAACATTGCAGCATGATGTCAGTCCTTCCTCTGTCAAATCAAACTATTGCACAAATTATGGGGTTAGGAGTGGGGAAGAGGTATGGTTTTTTTTCATATGGAGGGTGAGACCCGGTTTATTAACATAAAACATATATCTCAAAACAGGCCTTCCCTGAGGATAAAACGTTTACAGCCACCTTAAACCATATTTTTGAATATCAAAAGAATGATTTTTTGATAATACTGTATTGCCTTGCTATTGTAATGTTGTATTGCTCCGGTATTGATATTCTTGTAGTTTTGTAGTTTACTACCATCCATGGAATATTTATTGTACAGGTTTGTTGTAGCTACTTGCGACTCGGCGGCAGAGCACAAAATAAAGTGGGTGAATTACATTTATTTTCCCGTTGATCGGCGGATCCAAGAACCAATAAATAAAGTAACTGTCGCCTAAGATTATACGATGCCGGCATTTGAAACCTGCAAAAAATGTGTGGATAGCCCGATTGACACCCAGTTTCCTGGACTTGAAAGCGACCTCAGGCCCATGACCTCACAACTGAACGCAGCTTTGATTAGCAAGGTACGTGTGTTAAAACGCATCATATAATAAACGTTGCAAAATGTAATACCTACGCATAACGTAATACAAAATCGTTGCGAAATGTAATACCTACGCATAATGTGATAAAAAATTGTTGCAAAATGTAATACCTGCACGAAACGTAATAGAAAATCGTTGCGAAATGTAATACCTACGCATAATGTAATAAAAAATTATTGCAAAGTGTAATACCTACGCATAATGTAATACGAAATTTTCACGAAATGTAATAGCACAAGGTACGCGAAATGTAATAAAAATCGTTGCGAAATGAAATACCTATGCATAATGTAATAAGAAATTTTCACGAAATGTAATAAAAGTATTCTACAAGCAAATTGTTTTTGTAGATAGATATAGGGGGTCTGCTCTGACGGCCGTGTGGTCTAAGGCGCAGCCACTGACGGCACACTGTATTTCACCACTGCCTGGGTTCGAATCCCGGCCTGGGCATGTGAGAAAGTTGCCAGTGACTTGGGGCTAGGCGGTGGTTTTTGCCAGGTACTCCGGTTTCCTCCACTACTTACAACTGGCTAGTCACGAATTAGGCACAATTGGCATAAATGTGACGAAAATCAAAATTCAAATGCAAATTCAAATATATAGATATAGCAAGTCAATCAAAAATTAACACCCGATATCTTTTTCTTTTAGTATGCTCTAGTTCTTATTTCATATTTTTGTACGTTGCTCTTTATTGAGCTCCTTAACACAGTTAAAACTATGGTTTCACCATCTTGTCTAGATATAGGTATATTTTCAGAAACCAGAGGCAACATACATCTGACACCATTGTTATGTGTGCTACCTGTATGAATATCTCTGGTCATCTAATTAGGGTATAACAACTGTAGATTCTTCACTAGTGAAAAACTGCTCCAGAGAAGCACTAGCCTGTGCATTCGAACAGTGTATATGCCCCACTGTACAGTCAATATGTGTGTGGTCTTGGACCTGAGACATTCATTCAGATACCACACAATTCCACAGTTGTAGCTGTAAACCATTGCAGTAATAAATGTACCCATTGAATGATTGAAAAAATTACTAATTACACAATTAATTCTAAATTTACCTTCTATAAAAATTACAAAGATATATTACAAGTAATAAACTTTAAAACATATCAACATACAAAAATATTCATTAGTTTTGCGAGATGAAACTTGTTTCCCCCAAATATTTGTGCATGTTTTGATGCCACACTTTTGCTAATCAGTATATATCAACAATGTTATCTACAATTTTCATAGTTTCTCTTGCAAAATAAACCTAATTGAAAAAATGTAGAGATCAGTGCTGTACAAAAATTGCTTTTCTAATCCATCTTTCACAGCCAATGTTTTTCTTTATTTCAAAGACTGAAACATTTCATCTATTTCAAACATAACTGCAAACATTTCCCAATGTCATAAGAATATCTTTCCATGCTAAATTCTAAAAAAGCTGATAAACCCCCAAGGGTTTAAATCATATTATGGAAATACACGGCACTAAGCAAATCATCAGGAAGTTTGGAATAGTTGTAATTATTGAGATTTTTCTGTAACTCCATAGACTTCCTTCAATAGTTAAACCCTACATGGGTGGATATATAATGACATAAAACATATGGTCAGCAATGATTGCTTTTTTCAAAATCAAACCAGCCTCCTGTATATGCTCCCACAAATAGGAAGAATTCACACAATTCAATTGACCCCATTGAAAGCTGATGAATCTTTGATCGCCAAATATGTACAGGCCACCAGTTGGCTTATAGCTAATGCCATCAGGGAAAACCTGCAATGATTTCCTGATGCAGATCAAAGCAAAAATACAACAAGTAGCAAACAATATTAAAACTGTAACAAGAAAATGGTGAAAACTAAAACTTCATTGGTAGATGACAAATATCTACCAGTTCATTATAACATAAACTCCAATTTAGTTGATTATATGAGAAAAAACTGATTTAAAGGGGAAAATAAAATCTTTACCAAAATGACACAAAAAAATATAATCGACCCATTGTTAAAAGGCCAACATGGACTAAAAAATGATTTCGGGTGTTAATTTTTGATAACAAAAATATTTTGACTTGCTATATCTATCTACAAAAACAATTTGCTTGTAGAATACTTTTATTACATTTCGTGAAAATTTCTTATTACATTATGCTTAGGTATTACATTTCGCAATGACTTTTTATTACATTTCGCGTACCTTGTGCTATTACATTTCGTGAAAATTTTGTATTACATTATGCGTAGGTATTACATTTCGCAAAGATTTATTATTTCATTATGCTAAGGTATTACATTTCGCAACGATTTTTTATTACATTATGCGAAGGTATTACATTTCGCAACAATTTTTTATTACATTATGCGTAGGTATTACATTTCGCAACGATTTTGTATTACGTTATGCGTAGGTATTACATTTTGCAACGTTTATTACATTATGCGTTTTAACATACCTGGGTAATTAATGTTCTTGGCTCATTTTCTTGACATTTTATCCATGGGTGTTTTCACAACCAGGCATTGGCAGACGTCCGGTCGACTGGTGCAGAAACTTAATGCGTGTACTGTATATAAGATACTGCTGAGAGTTGCAAACCACTCTTTTTATTTAAAATTTAAAAAAGGTCATTTCTCTCGAAAAGCCACACTATTCCTCTGTACCTATATGGTAAAAAGTATGTTTTCTGATAGTCCGGATCAGTATACAGTCGTGTGTTTACCCTTTAATATATGAGGTATTCGTGCACAACATCCACGAACCAGAACGTGGGTCAGCTTCTCTCTCTCGTAGTTGTTGAAGCATGAGCTCTGCAGGACGTCAGGCGTGCAAGCCACAATAATAGAGAGGTTCCGCTATGTCGTATACGCCTCCGCCTACGGCTAAGCTTGTACGGAGCCGTAGGCGGAGGCGGATGGGTACAAATATGAAACCGCTACGACGGGACTACGGTTTAAAGAGGCGATTAAAGAGGCTTCAGCGCTGATCATCTGTGCCAAACGGAACCTATTTTTATAATTTCAATTTTAAAACCGTCAATGTTGAGTTAACATATTTAACTCAATGTTCCAATCAATGTTTTTGTGGATCATCAATTTAATATTCCACATTTATTCAAATAGCTGCGCCGTTTTGGACTTACGTCTCACAGCGTGGCTTAGCCGGTTCACGAGATCGCCCCCGCGCCAGGCTACACGCAAAGTGATGACGATACATCACTTTTGCGTGACGTGGCACTATGCTTAGCCGTAGCCGGAGCCGTACCCGAGATAGCGGAACATCCCTATTGACAACCAAGTACGTACGAGTCCTGCTTACTGACGTAGTTGCGAGATAAGCTTAGGCAGCAGAGGGGTCGGGTGTTTAAATCTTAAACCATTTCGTTCGGTTTTAGGAAGATTTATTTTCTCAATATCAATGCAAGAGGGAGCTAAAAAAGTTTGAACAATACAGTGAAAAGCCAGTTATACAAGCTTAAACATGGTTTCATCGTCAGTTATATGTATGATTTATTTTCTATTTTCATTATAACATATGCAATGAGGGGCCCAAAATCAATGAGAGATTTTTGTTAAAACAAAGAAAAGAGACTTATTTCAGAAATAAACAGCCGAATAAAAAACAGCATTGTTGACTCGCAAGTTTAAACCCGTGATACTTATAGGAATCAAAATCAGTGGCCTACATGTACAGTAGGACGGTAGATACCGGGAGATACAGTGGGGGTGGGGAAATTACCATACAATCACATAAGGCTTAGTGAGCAGCGACCGTGATACGGCTACTATAGGTGTTCAGTGGTACATTTTGCTGCACTAGGGTTATTAAGGAACGGGCTAAATGGGATAGAGGATAATCATTGGCTGCGAGCATGGTAGATGTTGATCCACTGCTGCGACTCATAACGAGGACCACGCTGTGAGATCTGCTGGCTACCGGTCAATCCAAATTTTGTCAAAGTCTAAAGTGACGCTTCCAGATAATGTTACTACACTTAAGGTAGCTTATGAGATTAGGGCTATTCCAGAAAAAAAGGCTGAAGCGCCGGAACGCACCATGCCAATTTTTAGACATCCTACCAACGATTTTTTAAATTTATTTCTATTTGACACATGCTACAACTGTACTAGTTGCTAATCTGGTCAATACACAATGATGCAAAAATCCTTTAAAATGACTTAGAGTCCTGGCACATGGGTATTCATCGGTGAGTACCAACAGGGTTAAGAGGGTTTTCAAAGATCTTTGCGTCCGAGAGCTTTGGACGAAAATAGCCTTAGCATTGGAAGGGTTAACAAATGATTTCTTTATTTAATGTTTTCACCGCCCCCCTGTCCATAATTTTGATTTCATTTGACCGCCCCCAATAGGTTCTTTAATTTAAAATAAGCCCCCTTCCAATTATATTAAAGGACTAACTTTGAGACCACAAATGTATCTTTCAGAATATGGCGGAAGATTCAAGCATCACAATTAAGTTGTAAACCACTTTTTATTACTGTCAACTAAAGAATTTAGACACGTCTCAGCTTAATGTAAATGTGTAACTAAACTAAAGTCTCGTGCTAAAATAAAATTAACCATCCGTTTCGGTTTTATTTGAGCTTTTCGTTTTAAAGATATGACTTTAAATCATCTAAATCATTCAAGTATATATTCACCATCATATTGTAATTGTACAACAGTTTATAAAATAATTCACAATGCGTTTATCATGATAACTAAAACAAGGTCATGCAATATACGAAGTTAGATTGGTGACAGAAAATAGAAAGGAAACTGTTTCAATCTCCATACAATATATTCCATCTATCTATGGTCATACAGGATTTGCTTTGTACTCAGCAATCTTAAGTTGTTGATACACATGGTATTTAACTAACTTAACGTGCATTTTCTTTCAAGTTTCTTTGTTCATTTATATTACCTTTTTGTTTAAAGAATAATAACATTTATCATGAAGGATGACTTTGTATGGCCAGACACTTTACCCCACTCATGCATTTTGTATACAGGTTGAATCATACAAAATCAACAATACTCCAGAATTAAATATTGAAGGACAAAAAAATATGCATGTATGTGTGTATCATTTTCTTTACAATATAGACAGGACTCAGATTCTGATTGGCCAATTTTGGCAGTAAGGTCTGCGTCACTATCCTATCATATATAATCTTACACTATATATATCTCAAATAAGCACACTGTATATATCTCAAATAAGCACGCTGTATATATCGCAAATAAGCACACTGTATGTATCTCAAATAAGCACACTGTATATATCTCAAATAAGCACACTATATATCGCAGATAAGCAAACTGTATTTATCGCAACTAAGCACACTCTATTGTCTTATTGCAGAGACTAAAACATGTTTTATTTGATTGAAATTCACTATGACATTTCAATTTTCTTGTAATTAAGACTTAATTTGAAACCTTTAAAACCTCTTATTTAGTATGGGAGGCACTCCCTTGAAAAGAAATTGACAATTATAGAAAGAACTTTATCTGCGAAAACAGTCGAGTGAACAATTCTTCTGGTGTTAAACTCTGCATCCTATCATTTCGAAACGGAGCGAAATCCACACATTCCAAGTTACAGGATTGATGCGTACATATCTAGCATTGAATGGTCTCAGTAATTCATAAGAGGTTGTTGAAAAGGGTGCACTGTTGCCGGGTAGCACCTGTAAACAGATAAACACATATATGTAAATAATTGATATTATTAGTTACGCCCTGTTGGAAAGTGCAATCTGGCCTGATATCCAACCGAAGTCATCCAGATCCCACGAGGCGGAGATTCCAACAGGGCGTAACGAGTTTATCACCTGCTCTTTCATGCTAAGAAAAAATAACAAATATATCTCATAACATTTTAAAATAACTTTGGAGGTCAGAACGAGGCTGGTGACCCTCCAGGGGTCAGGTGGTAATATTTAATTCTGCCGTTCGATATTGAATCTACAAAGTGTGAGCGGCTCCAGGTCTAACATCTATTGACCAATAAGCATAGAGAATTACAGCAGAGCAGGTGATAAATTATCACAGGCAATGTTGATTGAGAAGATTTGAGGATTTACCCCCAAAGTTGCTATGTGCCCTTTCACAACTTCCTCTTACTACTAACTACTCGTGCATGTATGGTACAGTGTTGAAATCTCTCTTGTGAGGCATGAGAAAACCGAGAAATAACTTAGGTCACGCGGTTCTTCCCTATACTAGTAGTAGTTTGGTTTCCTCCAGCTTTCGCCATCAGACAATCGCTTTATCAAAAAAACCTCATCACCCTATCTGACACATCTGCTTGGTACACTCCATTAATGGTCTCAGCCAATCAGTGAAAAACAGTCCCATGCTTTTGAAATATTTACCACAAGGTGCCTGACCATGAAATTACAGCACATTTGAGCATAGCAATAGACACATATTTTATACTACAGCATGCACCTTGCATCACAGCGGGTGATTACTTTACTCGCCATATGAGATATAATCAGCACAAGAGAGCAGCTATACCCCCAGTGCATACAGCTTTCCTATCAAACAATATCTATTGTTATAGCCCACCCTACGTTAAGAGTCATTTAACAATCCACGCTATCAGTAAGAAAGCGGGGAATAATAGCACAAGCAGGTAAATAATTACCAGTCAATAATCTACCCTATTCCATGGTGGCTGGCCGCAGTTGATTAATAAAACCGGGTGAAATGTGGTGGGCCGGTTGATAACTAACTATTAATGATACTGAAATAACTATGACATTGGCTTTCCGAAACATTTATCAGGTGGTTACAAGAGTTCTCCAACGTATATGGCGATCACAATTATAGTTGTAAGTACACTGCATGATGCACCGATTCATCAGCCGGTTTATTAAATGAATGCTGCTGCTGAACGTAGAAATCAGCTCTGGTCTTGTCCTACGAATTTGCCGCTTGTAAGGCCTATAAAATGTTCGGTATAACAACACAGTTATTGCCTGTCTTGTTGGTGGATATCAGGAAATAATTCATTCTCGGGGGGATAATCTGCACCATCCACCAACAAGCCAGGCAATAACTGTTTATTATCATATGATATTCTAAAGAAAGGTCCCCTGATATGTTACATTGTGCACAAGTTTAATTACTGATATCAGTAGGTCGTTTTGCACAGTAACATGTCCAATTCACATCCCAACCCTTTTCTCTGCTGTGAATTATTGGTTATATTCCAGTTGAACTAAAACTGGCCCAATATATGAATGACACATTGGTATCTATGTTAGACAACGATGTAGGCTCTTTATTTAGATCATATCAAAGGGCACCCATCATTAGCAGATTTACCGGATTGGCTTGGGTGCGTTTGGAAGTGTTTATTTTGGTCGAAAAGATTTTATTTATTTTTTATATTTTATTTTATTTATTCGTACCATTCTTAATATGGATAATGGTTAGGAGGTCAAAAACGTATACCACAGCCAGGTCTGCGAACCTATAATTTCAGCCAACACACTAGAAACGATTGGCCAGGTGCTAGGTATGGTGAGTAGGAGACTGTTCTGGTCCAAGTAAGGTTGGATGGAGCAATTTAACCTGGGTCCAGGGGTGGAAATATGAATGAGCAACGGATAAAGGAATACATGTTGCAATATGAAAGCCTTGATTAGTTTAAGGTAGAACAATACCCCATACCCGGGTCATTTTTCAAAATTAAATATCTGAAAACTGAGTTAAATGTAGACAACGACACTTATGCCTATTGTATAGCTTACATCTCATAGAGTTGATATGGCACCATTTACGCACATACCTGTCTGTGTTTCGTTTTTTTGGGAAAATCTCAAGAATCACCCTTTACTTGAAAACCAAACTCTAGCATCTGATCATTCATGTCTATGTCTTTGGTAAGGTGCAAGGTCCTACCTAAACCGGGAATCTGCACGATGAGTACATTAAAACCCTTTTTGAATGTTCCCACATGCCTCAAGATTACTAACAGCGCGTGGTTTAAGTATTAAATGCTGATTTTCAAGTCCTGTCATAATACGAGGTACTTATGACATGACCTTGCACCTAGAGGGGATTCATATCTGTCATATTCCAAAACAATGGCTTCGGAGACCGTATCGTTATTCACTTTCAACCAAAAAATGAGATGGTCAAAATGGTCTATCTCGAAGGAATCTGCATGATCGAAGCAGACACCCATGTTGTTTGGGACCAATTTAACACGTAGGGCCTAAAGGGGCCCGCCCTTTGTTCTCGTGGTCGTACCACAATAGGATGGCGGGTGACCACTCCTCATGTGCAATCTTTTGCTTTGATATCCTTGCTTATAGGGGCCAGCCAAAGACACCACCTAGTGGTGATGATCTTGCTGTACTAAATTATCACCTTAAGCAAATAGACCTCAACCCAACATACAGTGACTGGTGCAAAATAGCGGACAGAATATCAGAGTTCTTATATATATATATATATATATATATATATATATATATATATATATATATATATATATATATATATATATATATATATATATATATATATATATATATATATATATATATATACTATATATATATATATATATATATATATATATATATGTGGATATATACATATATATATATATATATATATATATATATATATATATATATATATATATATATTATATATATATATATATTATATATATATATATATATATATATATATATATATTCATATATATATATATATATATATATATATATATATATATATATATATATATATATATATATATATATATATATAATATATATATATATATATATATATATATATATATATGTGATATATATATATTATATATATATATATATATATATATATATATATATATATATATATATATATATATATACTAGTATATATATATGTATAGCACTCGATTTTAGTGGTAATTCTTACCTAAGAAAGTAAGTCACAATGGATACCATGTTGACCTACTTTTGTAAGTAAAATTTCTACCAAAATTGCGTGCTGTAAGGTCCTATCTTGTAGGAACTCCAAATTTTCCAACAAGTTGCCCTAGCCTAGTATATATAGCAGACATGCATGGTATTTAAAAATCAAAGTACTCTTTATTGATTAAGAAAACGTCATTTGAGGTAAAACACTGTAAAATTGAAACTGCGGTCCTATCTAGGTCAGCTCAAGCACCTAAGTTAAGGAAAACCAAAAGTTGAAACTCTAAGACCTCAGGGATTAGATAACCATTGTTAGAATGGGGACAAGAGCGCTGAACTAGTAGATATCTTATTCTGAGTTTGTCACCAGTATCACAGCCTTAACATGTTTGATATGTATGTATGACGTTAGGTGGCGTCTTTCTACATGCCTGTACAGAGCTTTGAGCAATACGACTACATATTTGAAATAATTTCTAATACGACTACATATTTCATTAACCTAACCGCCAATAGATGGCATCTAGAACAAACTCGTCTTCTGTGTGATGCTTAGTCAACAAAGACATTTAATTTCTTTTGAGCAAGGCTATCAATATGTTGAGTTTATGGTTCTTGTTCATATTTTTGTAAACTTTTCTACTTTTCTTTTCTATTTTCCTAATTTCCACTTTTTCTTTGAATGGGATGAAAAATATTGTGTATACAATCACACAGTCAATAAGATTCATTCATTCACTAATTCATTCATTCATTTACTCCAGCTAATGCATGTACTTGAGTTAATATTTTTACTTATCAAAAAAAAAATATATATGCATTGTTTATATAACATTAATAATAAATCATTTGTTTATGCTTATGCATATGCCTGGGTTAATACTTGAGATACGTTTTTTTGTAACATCACATATTAAAAACGTGCATCATGTTTTTTATCATTACAAATCCATGGGTTTTAGGCAAACTTAGCATAATATTGTTATCCATCACCTTATCAATTCCTGGCATTTCTTGGTACTGTGTGAAATTGGCTCCATCGGAGGAGAACAGAAGTCTGTAGGATTTAACATACTGCTCCCTATATGGTTCATCAGCCCTTCCTGCTATCACAATAACCTCAACTCGACGAATCTCGCCTGAAAAAAGATATATTGTAAGGTGTAAGTACCAAGATTGCTAGAAAGAGAACCAAGAGTGAGAGATCGAGAGAAAAGATGCCGGAAAATAGGCAAGATTTTGAAAAGGGGACCAAGATACTAATTATGATATGAGAAATATATATTCATGTCTAGGTAGGTTACACAGATGAAGTAATGACTAATCAGAAAGGTGTGATTGTGTGTGTGTGTGTGTGTGTGTGTGTGTGTGATCTGTGCCCTGAATTGAGACATCGTGTCTGAGTGAAATTGTTATTGAGAAGCAAACAAATGCATTTCCTGGGCGGTAGTTAGATGCTAGATTAACACCGATTGCAATTGCATTTAAAAGGATCATTATCAATTGTGAATGTGGCCTGCATCTTGGTTATCATGTGACTTGATATTTTGAAAACTACATTCCGATATCATTGGTACCATTGAAATGTCGTCTAGAGTATTTTTCAACGCGATATACTTTTCTTCGATATTAGAATTCCTATGTAATTTAAGCTGAATCATTGATACATGAATTAACATGCATGACAGACAGCAGAGAGGATATATGGTTAAGCATATAGACACTTTTTGAAATCGTGCCTCTCTTTCTAACACATTGTCCCTCAATCTCTCACTCACCGCTCTCTGTCTCGTAATCTCTGTGATACTGTATAACTGGTTAATTTGGCGTGTACTTAAGTTGGCGTTTTTTTTTTCAAAAAAATAATTTCCCTGTATTTATTTTGGCGTCTGCAACAGTCAGCGGCCCTTAAAGACACTAAATCTGTATTTTTATGCGATCTTTAATTTGGCGTTGATGGGCATTCGCCAAAAAATGCCAAATTAAAGACCGTGCCAAATTAACCAGTTATACAGTACTCACCCTGTCCAGTTTTACCTCTCATTTCGTGAATGTATGTGCAAAGGGTATTCTATAGTATTATTGCATAGTATTGTATATAATGCTCATCGACTCAAATACAGGCAGAAGTATCTTACCAAAATCTGCTTGAATCCAAGCTTGTGTGCTGTCGGCTGCCCAGCAATAAAGAGAACTCATTCTGGCCATACTGGGTACGTGGACTGCGCTTGCATAAGAGCCTGATGCGGTTAGCTGGGCATCAGGGATTTGAAGCGCTGATCCAGTTATCATTGGTATCCTTCCCAAGGAGCATACAGCTGGAATCAGATTGTATTCATATTTGAATAGTGTATTTGATACAACTAAAAACCTTTTAGGAACAAAATGGTGGATGTTTTCTACAGACATCTCTGCCCGTTACGTGAAAAATTATTTTACTCAAATTCATTTGAATTTCTTCCCGTCATTTTATTTACCGAAAATGCAATATGCTGGCATATCATTATGCGCAAATGGTTGTTTTTTATCACCTAAAACAATTACTAGCGGGTTGGGATTCCCTGCTTGCCGCCAACTTAAGCTCCCTTTAAGTGTTGCCATGGTGTGGCCAACATGGTGTTGCCAGGGCACTGACGACATAGGAATAATATCGGACTCCTTACAATAATCGCTGTGAAAAGCATTGTTGGTATCCCAATACATTCCTGTACGACAAACGCATTGACCAATTAGCTATGGGAGTCAGACTGGAGCTGATGATAAACATCTATATATACATTTGCTTTTACTAATAGAGCCGCCTTGAAAATGTAACAATTGATGATATTTTGAATTTTGTGAAATATATATTGTGTACGGTGTGGTGAAACAAAGTTTAACAGATAGCTGCTTGTGGCTGGACTTACGTAGCTGTGAGATTTTGTCCCACAAAAGATGAAGATTTGCTGTCAAATTCCTGTTAAGGTCCTCGAGTTGCTGGTTGTCCCCTCGTAATTGTCGAATGTCATCCCGAACGTCACGTAACAAATCTTGCATCCTCTGTTGGTTTTCCCTCCGCAATTGTTGAAAATCATCCCGAACTTCATGTAGCAAATCTTGCATCCTCTGTTGGTTTTCCCTCCGCAATTGTTGAAAATCATCCTGAACTTCATGTAGCAAATCTTGCATCCTCTGGATGGAGTCATACATGCAGTGCAGGTCGTCCGAAGAACATTGGTCGTCGTCCCTTGTCGTAGCCTGTGAAGACGCGATAGTAATAACGCTTGCCAAAATCAACGTATGAATGAGTGACCACTTGTGGTGGCGTGGTGGCTTTGACGTACTGGAAAAGAATGTATAAAAGTAAAATATCACATTTATGTGATATAAAATATGCTGTATATTTTCTGTATATAGAATACACTACATGTACATCACTGTATATAGAGTACACTACATCAAATATATATATATATATATATATATATATATATATATATATATATATATATATATATATATATATATATATATATATATATATATATATATATATATATATTACAATTCCATAGGATATATATATACAGGGTGTCCCAAAAAAATGCAACGAGCTACATTTTCCTAGATTACAGGGAAAATAGGAAGCCAGTATTTATCATCTATGCACTGTTGGAAAGCTACATATCGCGGCTAATCACCATGAAAATATCACAATGAAATGATATTCCTGTGGGGAGGTATCCCCCCAAACATGACAACCCCTCTGAAATAAAATTGCGCGTGACCGGTACTGGCCTGTTAATACACAAGCTAGCAACGAGGTACATTTTTCCTAATTGCTGGAAAACTATGAGACCGGTATGTATTGTTCTTACATCCTTGAAGAGGTTCTTGTGTGTTTGCATGTAATATTCCCACCGGCGGATCCACACAGGTGATTCCGGTGACAAGTCACCGCTCAATTAAAAAAGTGGATGTTTGGCACCGGTCAAATCCGCGAGCTGAATCCTGCCCGTTCACACCACCACTTTTTAGACATGCAGTTAGAGGGCATCATGTCCCGGATAGATAACCTTAAAAAACACCTTGGGACGGGTGGATTTGGGAAGAGGAGGCAGTCAACTCAACATAGTTCTCGCGACCGGCCGCCAGACTCAATTAGTCTCCGTGGGGAATTGATAAGGATGGCAGATATCGGCCGCGGCGAGATAGTAATTCCCTGTGGAGATGATTATCAATCCCTGGCAAACACGAGATTATACTCGCCACTAGGAGCGCTGTTAAGCACCAAGCAACCATGGCTGGAGTGTTGCGAGTCCTGCCGCAGCTGGACAACTGAAGTCATCTCTTCACTTTAAGGTAGAAGACGACTTTGGGAACTTGGTATACAAGTATGAACATTTCAAGTATCAGATTTTTAGGTAGGGAAATCGTGAACAATATTAGGAGGTAGTATTGTAACATTAATGGTAGATTATACTGGTCAACATATATTGGTATCCAATTGCTCTTTTGCCAGTTTTGGATGGAGTGTATTCAGGATTAACTAGGTAAATGCATTAGTTAATTGAATCAACTGGACGGAAGGGGGGGGGGTGGTAGTGTTCTGAACTTCTGCCCGATTTTGCACAGTCCCAACCCCTAGGGCACATTTTCTTTTGTCAGTTATCCCCATCCCTGTGGTACATTTTGTGAATCTTACTTTCTAGCCATGTGGGCATTAAAAGAATTGAAAAAGGAATTTAAAAATAAACTTTTATTTTGTTGATTTGGACAACGACAAGAACTAATTTCATTTATTTTCCCACTGTTTAATTGCCGATTGGGCTAATCAAAATCAAGTAATTGGGATATTTATTAACCCATTCACACTCAGAGCGGCCAAAATAGGCCTGACAATTTTGGAAATATTTCATTTCCAAAAACGTTTTCTGGAAAATATTTGGAGGAGAAATGTTGATCATAAGCCAAACAACAACTGACCTTCAAACATTTTGTGAACTTTCACTTTAATCCTAAGTTATTTTCAAAAGTATGAGAGAGTAGCAGATGATACTTTCTCGAGTGACTCTGAGTGTGAATGGGTTAAGGAGGGTTTTGGAGGTATTCACTATCCCCGCCCTGTGGGGATAGTGCCTGTGAAGTGTAGCATGTAAGCAATCACTACAGTTTCAGAAATAAAGAAATATTTTACCCATAAATTAGCCTTTTATTATGAAATCCATTCCAAAGATCAGTAGTGAGTAATGAGTGGTTCAGTATATGGACAAGAAATACTAGAAATAAAATGAAATTCTTTGAAAAGTAAGTCAATACAATTTATAATTTTAAGTGCCACTAGTTGCTGAGAATACATCTCAGAGCGTCGAAAACCCTTGGGCTTCTGGGGCCACCAGACCCCCGGCCACTAGTGGCCATTTTCAGTTTTGGCACCTTTTAAATTCAGGCCTGTATCCGCCCCTGATTCCTATACAGATGGCTTGAACATCCCTAAAACAATTAACCAAAGGCATATTGCCATAAGCTGAGGGCAAATTATATTAGAACTTCTTTTTTGGCTCAATTAAATTTAAAAAGAGTCTTCCTGAGGTGTAACTTGCTGGCCCATTATGTACTCATAACAGTTGTAAAGGACGCTTAGGAAGGGATTGTCCAGTGATCAGGCAAACGCTCCACTCAAATTATTCAAAATGGGAATTCGGATCAAGTAATTTTGCTCATGATTGACTGGGCATCCGTTTGCATTTTAATAGGTAAGCCAGGGCTTTGTTTCACACATGGTTGAAGCAGGTTAAACAGGTGAAAGCAGGTAAATCAGTGCTAGCTTGTGTATTAACAGGCCAGTATCGGTCGCGCGCAATTTCACCTCAGAGGGGGTGTCATATTTGGGGGGATACCTCCCCACGGGAATATCATTTCATTGTGATTTTTTCATGGTGCTTAGCCGAGATATGTAGCTTTCCAACAGTGTATAAATGATAAATACTGGCTTCCTATTTTCCCTTAAATCTAGGGAAATGTAGCTCGTTGCATTTTTTTGGGGACACCCTGTATATATATATATATATATATATATATATATATATATATATATATATATATATATATATATATATATATATATATATATATATATATATATATATATATGTATATATATATATATATATATATATATACAGTCAAACTTGCGAATAAAGACCGCCCTTGGGAAGTAAAAAAACGGTCTTTGTTTACAGGTGGGCTTTGTTCGGGGGGTTGATTACTGGTGGTATTTTCATAAGGGCTCATGAACTGAATACTATTTTTTCACTGTTTTATCTGTTAAAAAATATAATTACAAATTGGTGGGTAAAATGTAAAAAAGACTAAAATGTATCTGATTAAAAGGTTTATTATTATCACATATTATATTTCATAATACCAAAAAAAAAAGGTAAAGCTAGGAAAAGCAGCACATGTTTTGACAGTTATCATATGAGCCTTCAAAATAAGAAAGTTATACTCATTCAGAATGAGAAAGATATACATGTACATATACATGTACTTGGGAATCTGGGTTTTTCCAACCACAAAGTCCTCGGCTATCTTACGAGCACTTCTGTTCTTATTGTTGAGCTCTATTACCTTAACTCTTTCTACCAGGGTAAAAACTTCCTTTTAGGTGGCATCTCTACTTAGGTTATCAACTGTACTGCACAAAATCTCAAAGCAAAGTAAAGACATGTGACCTCATTTTCCATCAAGACAAAGGATGACAAAATTGCAATTGAACATTAGCTGGCTTGGGTTAAATTTAGCTTACACAGGTCCCCACACAGGCTTGGGTTAAATTACAATTGTATCCCACTGCTGCATTCACTGCACGTGTGTGTGCGGTAGGTATCCCTTTAATACCCTCACAAAAAAGTAATGGTTATGAGTTATGACTTACTGAAAATCAGGCTGAGAAAATTCTGTCAACAAAGAGACTTGGAAATGTCTATTTCTGAAAGGGGTCCTTGTTCACAGGTGAAACAGGGTCTCTGGTCTTTGTTGACAAGGGGTCTCTATTCGGAGGGGAAATATAGAGTAATTTCTCTCGGGGGGATTTTGAGCGGTCTTTGTCGGGAGGGGGTCCTTGTTATATATATATATATATATATATATATATATATATATATATATATATATATATATATATATATATATATATATATATATATATATATATATATATATATATATATATATACACATATATACATTGCAGTAGACGCGCTACTCTTTCCTGCGGGTGGGACTCTAATAGTGTCAGTGTGAGAATAGCTTACGTCTGTTTTCAGTTAACCGATCACATATGATCACGTTTGCTAAATTAAGATTCAACAATTTCTGAAAAAGGCTGAATCACCATTTTAGACATTGTAAATTAAGAAGATCTATAATATTTACTAAAACATTTGCACGATCTACCACTAATGGGAATGTTCATTCAGCAACCAGCAATGACAATGGAATACGCTGTTACATAGCAATTTCATCGTCTTCTTCTAAAACTAAATGCAGTCACCAAAATGAAAGTTATTCGGTTTATAGTCTTGTATCCACCGAAGCGCTCACACAACCTTCCTCCCCTAGCAGGCACTGTACACGCGGAATCCATTTCAATCCCCCGGTGGATATTCCAGAGCAACTGGCAGCATATAGCATTTATTTATGCTAGACCGAGTCGGGATTCGAAGTGCCCAAGCACGTCACTGCCCGTAGGGCTTAATAGGTTCAGCATTCTCCCATTCGCCCAGATGGGATATTACTAGGTAATAGGGAGAATCGACGATTACAAATTCGTCGTCAATAACGGTTTATGTTAGCGAGTTTATTGATGAAACTGAGCGGCCAAAAAATCAAGTCATGCGTGCGATTGAAACATTGTCTGAAGCTTATATGTGGGAAAATTTTTGGCATATTTTCGCGCCCGTGTACTTTTAGCTAATATGTCGAAAAAGGGGAACAACTTTACTGTAATTCCGCGCATAGCGAAACAGCGAAATATGTATAGGACGTACACCTACGGCATACTATTATACTACGGAGATGCCTCATTCTGAGAATATCGCTAAACTGGCCATAAGTTCTTAAATCATGGTACGTGTGTGTTATGAATTGTTCAATTGATATTGTGCACGTACGTTGGCATACCCGTCAGCATTCAACAATCCAAAATCAGGATATTTCACTTATCAGGCGGTTTACTATACTGCAACGTCTTTTGGTTTCATTTTGTTTAGTTCCAATTCTGGGAGGGGCCAGGTTAGTACTTTTGCTTAAGGAGCGGGCCTTTAGAGTTGGTAATCATGGAAACATATGTTAATAGGATAACTTTAATTTTAGCAGATCACAATTGCTGCATGATAATATACACACTGTTTTCAAAAACACGCCGATAGCTTTGGTACTGAAAATGTCTTCATCAACAACATTTACATTGTGTGATCTGTCCAGACATTGTGTGATCTTTCAAGATCAAATACTTACTATGTTCAGCATATTATGAAATTCTTGGCTCTTGGCTAGAAAATAAATTTATTCTTGAGGAATGGTGGATGATTTTTGAAAGTTGGCAAACCAGTAGCTAATCTGAAGATTTCTGACCAAATTATATAAGTCATACCTGTTAACATTCAACAATCCAAAATCAGGAGATTTTATGCGGTTCCAATCCTGGCCACCAGGGGTCAGATTAGTTTATTAGTTTAGGAGTGGGCTATTATATTTTACAGGTGTTGGAAAATTGATAACCATACAAGTATGATTATGAAATAACTTTAATTTTATGTAGCAGATCACACTTGCAGCATGATGACAAATTCCCAGTTATGAGAAACACACAGAGATTGCTTTTGAACTGAATACATCATAATAGTCCATGACCCAGAGGTGGTCAGTATTATATTGGGGGGGGGGGGGGTGCAAATTCTGGTTAATGTTTTTGAATTCCCCATATTCTCACCTTTATGGTATTTCAGTAACAAATATTTTCCAAATCAGACCTTTTTTCCCAGGTGAACTTAGCTTTAAATATTTACACGATCACTAATTTGCTTTTACTCACTACCCATATTCCTCATATTTCATAACTATTACATCTCTATCAATTCCCCTTGAGATATGGATCCGTGCGCCGGCCTACATATTTTGGCGCACGGATCCATTCCTCTACAATACCTGCCTAACCTCTGCGCTGTGTTGCGCCCAGCGCCACTAGCTTCATACTACTTTCCATTCCTTTCATTTCCACTCCTATCACCTTGTATCGGACTTTCTCTGGACCGAGTCGGGATTCGAAGTGCCCAAGCACGTCACTGCCCGTAGGGCTTAATAGGTTCAGCATTCTCCCATTCGCCCAGATGGGATATTACTAGGTAATAGGGAGAATCGACGATTACAAATTCGTCGTCAGTAACGGTTTATGGTAGGAGTTTATTGATGAAACTGAGCGGCCAAAAAATCAAGTCATGCGTGCGATTGAAACATTGTCTGAAGCTTATATACGGGAAAATTTTTGGCATATTTTCGCGCCCGTGTACTTTTAGCTAATATGTCGAAAAAGGGGAACAACTTTACTGTAATTCCGCGCATAGCGAGACAGCGAAATATGTATAGGACGTACACCTACGGCATACTATTAAACTACGGAGATGCCTCATTCTGAGAATATCGCTAAACTGGCCATAAGTTCTTAAATCATGGTACGTGTGTGTTATGAATTCTTCAATTGATATTGTGCACGTACGTTGGCATACCCGTCAGCATTCAACAATCCAAAATCAGGATATATCACTTATCAGGCGGTTACTGCGACGTCTTTTGGTTTCATTTTGTTTAGTTCCAATTCTGGGAGGGGCCAGGTTAGTACTTTTGCTTAAGGAGCGGGCCTTTAGAGTTGGTAATCATGGAAACATATGTTAATAGGATAACTTTAATTTTAGCAGATCACAATTGCTGCATGATAATATTCACACAGTTTTAAAAAACACGCAGATAGCTTTGGAACTGAAAATGTCGTCATCAACAACATTTACATTGTGTGATCTTTCCAGACATTGTGTGATCTTTCAAGATCAAATACTTACTATGTTCAGCATATTATGAAATTCTTGGCTCTTGGCTAGAAAATGAATTTATTCTTGAGGAATTGTGGATGATTTTTGAAAGTTGGCAAATCAGTAGCTAATCTGAAGATTTCTGACCAAGTTATATAATTCATACCTGTTAACATTCAACCATCCAAAATCAGCAGATTTTATGCGGTTCCAATCCTGGCCACCAGGGGTCAGATTAGTTTATTAGTTTAGGAGTGGGCTATCATATTTTACAGGTGTTGGCAAATTGATAACCATACAAGTATGATTATGAAATAACTTTAATTTTATGTAGCATATCACACTTGTAGCATGATGACAAATTCCCAGTTATGAGAAACACACAGAGATTGCTTTTGAACTGAATACATCATAATAGTCCATGACCCAGAGGTGGTCAGTATCATATTGGGGGAGGGGGGGGGGGGGGCAAATTCTGATTAATGTTTTTGAATTCCCCATATTCTCACCTTTATGGTATTTCAGTAACAAATATTTTCCAAATCAGACCTTTTTTCCCAGGTGAACATAGCTTTAAATATTTACACGATCACTAATTTGCTTTTCCTCACTACCCATATTCCTCATATAACTAATACATCTATATCCATTCCCCTTGAGACATGGATCCGTGCGCCGGCCTACATATTTTGGCGCACGGATCCATTCCTCTGCCATACCTCCCTAACCTTTGCGCTGTGTTGCGCCCAGCGCCACTAGCTTCATACTACTTTCCATTCCTTTCATTTCCCCTCCTATCACCTTGTATCGGACTTTCTCTGGGTACCCATTTTGCAGCTGGGTAGACTGAAGCAATATGGAATAAACTGTCTTGCACAAGGACAGACCAAAGTGCCCCGGCCGGGAATTGAACCAGGGTCCCTCTGATAACTAGTCCGACACCTAACCAGCTGAGCTACTTTGTCCCTACAAAAATGAAAGGCAACACTTACCTGATATACCATTTATTGTACTCCATTCTTGAAACAATTTGAAAAGTCTATGCTGTGTATATTACCACCTGTTCAGTTCTATCTGACATAGTGCAGAACAGAATTTTGTGATTAAGGTTTCCTCTTAGGGTAATTTCATCGACTCAGTTATTCCTCTACCCTGCTTTTACTTGATAGTTTAGCCTATACAAAGTGTATATAACCTAAAAGATAGGGAATGCATTTCTGGGTAAAACACTGAAAGAATATACGTAGGTTTCAACCAGAGCTACTACCCACACTTATGGATCAGGGACCTTCAATTTCACAAATGTAGAGAAAAGATACAAAAGGAAGAATATCACTGTTTTTCAAATCTTGACTCTATTCAATTTTTTATACCCATTTTTTAAGGATTCTTGGTTAAAAATGAAAAAAATGGATTTTTTTAACTTCTAGATTGCATACCATTGACACAAGTCAAAATATAAAAAGATTTGATACACCTCCCCCAGGAATACGCTTATGAATAACTCTACCAAAGCCAAGCAAATCCGTTTATATATTATACCCGAAATGCATGTTCAAAACAACCATGATTTTTATGAAAGTCGATATGGAGAAAAGGGCCAAACCATTTCCTGCTTGTGTGCAAGCCTTTGTGTAGTAGATGGTCTATCACTCGGCTCCGTGATTTCCTAGAAAGTCACAATTGATCTGATTGCGAGGAAAAGGATGTAAGCTTTAACATACGTAAACATCTCAAAATGACATTATATATTCTCAAATAAACCCCACGAGCCCCCTTAACGGCCTGTCACAGATATGGCCAGCCAACTACGCAGGCAGACACAGTATGGGACAGCGGTAATATCTCTGACACATTCCAAAACCATTGTTATGCATATTAGCTCTTATCAGTGCAATCCTCTTCCAATGTCACTGAACTGAACATGTGCTAATGGCAAAGCATTCCACTGTATGCCACAGAAGTTATATGCAGCCTGACAATTTGCATGAAGTCTTAAGGTGAAATCAAAGTTAAAAGAAAATTCTGTGAGGGATGTTAATAGGATCACTAGCAACAGCTCTTCTTCTCCTCAAAATATGTATGTATATATATATATATATATATATATATATATATATATATATATATATATATATATATATATATATATATATATATATATATATATATATATATATATACGTATATGTATACATATATTATAGTGGATTGACCCTAGGTCTGCGATTCTTGATCATGATCCGCCACGGGCAGTGACCTTGATGTAAAAAGGAGAATTGGCTCCTGTATTTCAATACTTTGCTGAGTGGTTATATATAACTTAAAGGATTATATTGTTGCTATGTTGCTATTTCGCGCAAGATGTCTCTCCCGCCATCTTCTCGTTGATAATCACGTGAAATAAGCGTGTGTTCACTCTTGCATATCATGAGTGTATGTTGGGATAGAAGCCGTGACGTTTCATTAAACGGACGATCACGGAGAATTCGAGTAACCATGAAGGCTAATAGACATATTTTGGATTACAGTACAGGCATTTAGTTACTGCACCAGTAGACCGGACGTCTACCAGTGACTGGTTGTAAAAACATCCACGTAAAGCATGTTCAGAAAAAAGGCCAAGCACATCATGACCCACATAGCTTGCGAACCAATGCTACTTTTCAGTTGTGAGTTCAGGCACCTGTGATCACATACATGCTAAGGAAACCGGGTGGCAATCGGGCGTGCGGTCGTGCACTTTGCCCGGGCTGGTCATGCATAAAGTGCAGGAATTAAATGTCGGCACTGTAGTTCCTGGATTACCTTAACTATGGATATGGATTATTGGAGATAGTGTGATTCGTAATGGATTATCAGGATGTCAGCTGATTCATGACGGATTTATACAAGATTGTCCATGTCGAGTTGGATGTTCATGCGAGTTTGTACTTTACAGGGAGACCGGATAAATAATTTCAAAATTTGTGAAGGTGTTCGGAGTAACCAGTATGGGATGTATGACTCTATAAACACTATTATGACAGAAAGATGAAGCCCAACAACTGTAAACTGCATATGTAATATCAAGGAGGATCATTAAAGCTGGCGTTAAACATTTGAACTTCCTTGTCCAATTCTGACTCTATATGTACACCCACACATCCATTCCGCTAGCTGACCCTAAATGCTATCACTATAGGGTAAGAGAAACCCAACTGAAGTTTATTTACTTTCTGTGATCAAGAACTGAGACACATTTTATCTAAGTAAAGTGATTCTGTATGATTATATATATAAATATATATATGTATATATATATATATAAATATATATATATATATATATATATATATATATATATATATATATATATATATATATATATATATATATATATATATATATATATGTATATATTTAAATATATATACATATATATATATATATATATATATATATATATATATATATATATATATATATATATATATATATATATATATATATATATATATATATATTCATGAAATCTGGAATCCATACATACTCAAAAGGATTTTGTGACGAGCATAATTTACAAAAATCATAGTATATATATGTATTCATGAAATTTACATGCTCAAAAGGGTTCTGTGACAAACATGTTTTACGAACATCTGAACTTTGCACGTAATTCCTTTTCAGCACTTGTTATGATTACGTATTTCCTAGGCTGCCATGTTTGTATCTAAAAAAGATTTGAGCATTTTGAGGAATTCATATGTATTCATGGACTCCAATTCCTGCGCAAACAATAAATTCTTACAAATAATTCCACCTTAACATATTGAAAAAGCATTTCATAAAGTTAAAATGAATGTTAGCCTTCTTTTTCCAATATCATTTTAGAGATCAAATGTCCACAATAAGGACCTATCTGCATTGAACCAGAACAGGAAGAGGCAGGAGGGGGAAGGGGAGTGGGCTGACGATTTTTGGGAGTCATTCGAAATGTGCATTATGAGGTAAGCATATTCTAATAACGGTAGATTGCCTTTAGTGACGAGATTCAGCATGAAAGTAATGACTACATAAAACGTAAATCCAAAAAGAAATACAGGCTTCATAAATAGAAATAATGAAGCCACTCATTTATGATATATTTCAACTCCACTACTCAATAATAACAAATAAACTTTATGTAACATTAGAAAATCATCATAAATCTTTCATGCTATACGTATGTGTAATCAATCTACTATGCTACAAATCCTACTTCTTACTTGACGAAAGGGAGGGTTGCACAATGGAGGCAGCAAGAAATGAATTTGACATTAAGTTTCATATTAATTTTGTTCACATTTAAGTATGTAGAATTTGTTTCATTGTTTTGACTCATGGTCGCATCTTTAAGTTACCTCATCCTTAAGGCAAGACTGCTGCATGTCTTCCGTGCACACTTCAAGAGTACCACTTCCCCATAGATGTGTTGTGTAATGCAGGGAGATAGGGAACCTTATGTTATAATGGGTGCTGCCAGCATTCAGGACTCTGCCTCATTGATCGTGCATGATAAATCAACCAGGGTTTGTGGGGGATGAGGATGAATGTCTGCAATTGACTATGGCAACTTCAGGGCCTAAGATCCTCTGAAATAAATCTCTTTATATCAATAATAATAACAATGATAGCAATAATACTAATTTAATCATACATTCTTAGTTTTATACACTGAATGTATGTATATTTATTGACTATGATTTCCATCATAAAAAATGATGTAGAAACATAAATGTATTATATTTATGATTACATGGTTGTTTCTTAACTTTTTGTATGACCATCAATAATTGCATTACCCTCCAATAACGCATATCATAATTTTATTATAAAGCTGGTAAATAAATGGTACGCCATTCACAAAAGATGATGAGCATGATAAGCATGATGACGTTTCAATTTAAATGTATTCGAATATCAATGTTTCAGGAAAACAGAATTAAAGAATTGAATAATAATGACTTAATCGTTATGTCAGCGTCATTAAATCATAGTCGTAACACAAACATATATTTCATGTAAAAACAGATACTTGTGTGCGTGTTACTTCAAAGTCTGTATACTACATCCTTGTAAGGCAAACCTTGCACGTTACACTTTAATGAATTTGAAAATGTTGTACATTTATTGTATGAGCTTGTAATTTCATTGATATAATGAAAGCTGCATGACCTTATAACAACATGTGGTATCCATGCCTGTGTATGACATGGATATCAGGTGATTGCAATATGTGACTAATCATTAGGACTAACATCTTTAAAAATAGATTTCCGTTACCTAATTGAACTATTTCTCAAAACCTGAATAATTCATTTCTGTTGACCATGCTTTTACCCTAACTTTGTTTGATAGATTTATTATTTCTGAGGTGTGTAGAAACTGAATATCAATTAGAAGTAAGCTTTCAGTAATAATAGCATACATACAACAAAATAAGTCCACTTATGGAGATTTCGAAATTGTGGACACATGTATCGTCTTGGTTTCTAAACGTTGTTTCCTTGAAAATTTGAAAGTAAGATTTGGTTTGTATATACTTATAAATCTTCTCCTTGGAATGCTGGGATAACATAGAATGATTTGGTCAAAGAAGTATCGTCAAAATGGTGAGGCCTCTTTTGGGAACTATGAAAAGGTTAAAGTAATAATAGACCTTTTGTACATGCTTTGAAATTCCTGTCATTGGTTAAACTGAAGATAATTCTATTTCACTTGTACCATTGTTGCAAAAATGTCTCGGAAGTACATAAAATGGCTTACAGCTTACCCTAATAACTTGACTAGAGCTTTGTGTTTTGACTTCTTTTATAACCATCTGTGTCAGTTCTTTTTAAAGAAATGACTTTTTAATTCATCTAAAAGTACATATCCACCATTATATTATTATTGTACCACATGGGTATATAATGATAACTACAATTAAGGCAGGCTAGACGAGGACTAGGAAAATGGTGAAAGCAAATAGAAAGGAAGGAAATTCAATCTTCATTTTCAAAGTGGCTCAAAGACTTGCTCATATCCCATCGGAAATGAAACTGGCACAATTGTTCAATGGGCATTGCTATATACGTTAGACAATGAAGTAGGCTCTGCATTTATTGCTGGCTGTGCGTGTACCCAAGTCAGTACATGAAATACGCTTTTATGAATATGAATTTGAATTTTGTTTTTCGTCACATTTATGACAATTGTGGCTAATTCGTGACTAGCCAGTTGTAAGTAGTGGAGGAAACCGGAGTACCCGGCGAAAACCACCGCCTAGCCCCAAGTCACTGGCAACTTTCTGACATGCCCAGACCGGGATTCGAACACAGACAGTGGTGAGAGACAGCGTACAGTCGGTGGCGGCGCCTTAGACAACACGGCCGTCAGAGCAGGCCCCGCTTTTATGATAACAACAAAATGAAAACCATACAGTAAACAGAACTGTTCAAATTCATTACAATTCCATACGATTTAGACACAATTAGCATAATGTTGTTATCAATCACCTTATCAGTTCCGGGCATTTCTTGGTACTGCGTGAAATAGGCTCCATCAGAAGAGTACAGAAGTCTGTAGGATTTAACATACTGGCCTCTGTATGGTATATCAGCCCTTCCTGCTATCACAATTGCCTCAACTCGACGAGTCTCGCCTAAAAAAAGACATTTGCCAAATAGTTAGTGACTTGAAATGCAATATCGTGCCTAGTCAGATGGTGCACTCAGGCGTGTTATCAAGATTAATCAAGATGAGGAAATAAAATTTTCTACTAGTAAGAGCAGTAACATGAGGACTCGCTCTGATACGAGCTGATGTACACACACACACACACTTTATTACTTCTGTCTGCGAATATATATATATATATATATATATATATATATATATATATATATATATATATATATATATATATATATATATATATATATATATACACACACACACATATATATATATATATATATATATATATATATATATATATATACATATATATATATATATATATACATATAAATATATATAGATATATATGTATATATATATATATATATATATATATATATATATATATATATATATATATATATATATATATATATATGTATATATATATATATATATATATATATAGAGAGAGAGAGAGAGAGAGAGAGAGAGAGAGAGAGAGAGAGAGAGAGAGAGAGAGAGAGAGAGAGAGCTCTTACATTTGATTTGTGTTGTTAGGTAGAAACCATTTTGTCCTGATTGCTATGAAATACGGTAGTGCTAATCGCTTCGAGAAAATTGCAACACCCGTGAATCATAAAAAGGCTCACTTTTGCCTAGCCCAACACCTTTGAAAGTGGTTTGGTTTGACTACCATATGCCCCAGTTTTGTCTACACCCTATAGTCCACTTCCTCTATCAAGTGCAAGCGTCAACTTGAGTTTTAACTTTAAAAACGGTAACATTTAGTCAATCAAATGCTCTTAAACAGAGATAGGTCACCCAGTTCTCAGCTAATACTAATGACCTCTGTAATTACTTCAAGAAGTTACTTTAATGGCACTAAATACTTTGATTGATAAATGATGGAGGGATGTTTGATTACAAACAAATGAATGCAATCTTACCAAACATTTATATACTGCTTAGATAATCTGTGTAGGTTTAATCATTTATATTGAAATTATTTTTACTGTTTAAACCTGAGACAAAATAAGTATGATTCCACTAAAAACAAAGAGAACTCCCACGTATAGTAAAAAGAATTCTGGATTTATCCTGAAATTAGCAATTGAATAAAATTTCAGTAAGATTTCTTTTGGTGCTATCATTATATCTAGATGCTGCACATAGCACCATGTTTCATAAATTTATCAAATATAAGCAGGAGAGCTGTACACTGAGTGTAGTAATGCTCGTAATCTCTTACAATCATCTTGCCTCTCAATCTATCACTCTTGGCACTCTTTCTCACCATCTTGGTACTCCCCCAGCCCATTTCCTTCTCCCTTGCATATCCTTAAATAATCTTCTCGTAAAGTATTGTGGATGATGTGGGATCTTACCAAAGTCGGCCTGAATCCAGGCTTCCTTGCTGAGGCTGTTCACTGACCAGGCAGAAGGAGAATTCAATCTGGCCATAAAGGGTGCGTGGAATGGATGCGGATAAGAACCTGATGCAGTCAGCTGGGACTCGGAGATTTGAAGAGCGGATCCAGTTATCAGTGGTGTCCTTCCCATAAAGCATACAGCTGGAATTAGATTGTATAATAATCATATATGAATAGATTTTTTGATATGACTAGACACTTTTTAGGAACAAAAGATGTGGATGTTTACAATAGACGTATATATATATATATATATATATATATATATATATATATATATATATATATATATATATATATATATATATATATATGTATGTATGTATGTATGTATGTATGTATGTATATATATATATATATATATATATATATATATATATATATATATATATATATATATATATATATATATATATATATATATATATATATATATATATATATATATATATATATATATATATATATATATATATATATATATATATATATTTGGTTTGGCATGGAGGTATTTTCTAAGAATGTTTATATATAAATGTATTTCTTGATAGAACCACAATGAAAATGTAACACTCGATACGTGTATTATCTTTTCTTTTGCAAAAAATATATTGTGTACTGTTCGGATTAACACTTACTCAAATAGATACATGCTTATGGAATAGACTTACATTGCTGAGAGATTTTGTTCTTCAAAAGATTAACAATTGCTGTCAAATTCTTATTACGGTTCTTTAGTTGTTGGTTTTCTTCCTGTAATTTTGGAAAATCATTCGGAACGTAACGTAACACATCTTGCATCTTCTGAAAGGTTCTATTCATGCACTGCGGGTCCATGTAACACTCGTTGCCCTTCTTTGGTGTATGCCTTGAAGTCGCCATAGTAATACAGCTTGCCAAAAGCCAGGTATGAATGAGTGACCACATTGTGAAACGGTGGCGTGAAAGCTTTGACGTACTGGTAAAGAACATGTAAATATAAAATATAAAATTTAATGTATATAGAACATGCTGTATATGGTACATACTATAACACACACACACTCACTAACAATATATATATATATATATATATATATATATATATATATATATATATATATATATATATATATATATATATATATATATATATATGTATATATATATATATATATATATATATATATATATATACAAATCAAATTAGGTTGTTAGATTGCATTAATTTAGAAGAACATCATCATGGAGGGAAGTGTATTTATTTATTTTTTGTTATGTTTGTCTTTAATTTTATCTTATTTTTAAAAATCTTAGAATGTTTCGTGAAAATGAACCAGCACTTCCTTCAAATCTAGAGCATATAACTCCGGAAGAAAGTCCCAGTTCAAAAGGTGTTACATTACCGTTTGACACTCTAAATGCATGTATAAAGTAACCATGCTATTTGGAAGTTCATTAGGGACAAGATAACTTAAAACCTTTCCTGATTGTATGCAGTCTGTGCTAGGTTTTACGATTGTTGGTCTGTTATGGCTAGCAGTCAATGCATGTATTCACTACTTTCCGTAAATTGGTAAATCATCCATTGCAAACTCATAATGAATTATGGAAAACAAAACAAATATCATTTTCCGCATTCAATAATTCAGAGGATTTTTCGTTTATGGGAAATTTCACAAAAGAAATACTCAATACATGATTTTTATTCTGCTTTCGATACATTCCATCATGAAAATGTATCTATTTCTTGTTACGAATAGCAAATCCTCCCTCTGACGGGAACGTTCATTCAGCAACCAGCAAAGCCAACGAAGTGTGTTGCCAATGGCCATTCCTGCATTATTTTATTCTAACACTAAATGCAGTCATCAGTCATCGCATTGACCTAGTTAGCCCAGTACGATATTTGTGATTAATAGCCTGTCATAGTTGTTTGTTTGTTTGCCTTAGATCGACTCCTAGGGATCCAGGATCGGGTCTGTACCCTCCCCTGTTCACCTGTCCTATACAGCTATCCTCCCAAGTATCTGGTCTGTTCCCTTCTTTGTCTGCCCATCATACACATATGTTTAACCCTCACATGTATGCCCCATCACCCCGTTTAACCCCACACATAAATTTGGTTTTACCAACAAAAAAACAAACAGTGTAACTCTTAACATTTTCCCTTATATACCCTTCATACTCATCTGCTCCAGCTTCCTTTCCCTGTATTTGCTTTGTATGAACACAAAAGATGCAACTGATATAGACAGGAATAATAGCATAAAAGCACAAATGCACACCACTCTGACTCCCTTCCTATTTCTTTACATCCACTTCTCCCCAATTTCCTCTCCCTTCCCCTTCTATCTCTCTCTCCCTTTTCATCCTCTTCTCTACCATCTATCCTCGTCTTCATCTCCCACCCCCTCTTTTTCCCCATTTTCTCTGATACTTTCTCCCCCATCATCTGGCCCCCTTTTTGCACTTCTTCACCCTTCTCACCTGCCTCCCCCGCCATTTCTCTTTTTTCTCCCTTTATACCCTCCCCTCCGTTTCTTATCATTATCTCCCATTCCTACTTATATTCTTTACACTCGGATCTACTTTAACTCTATCTCTTTCCTCCTTCTCACTCCCTTTCCGCCCTTTCTACTTCTCCCTAGTTCCCTTCCCCTTCTATCTCTCTCTCCCTTTTTTTCATCCTCCTCTTTACCATCTATCCTCGTCTTCCTCTCCCACCCCCTCCTTTTCCCCCATTTGTATTTCATACTTTCTCCCCATCATCTTTTTGCACCTCTTCACCCTTCTCACCTGCCTCCCCCGCCATTTCTCTTTCTCTCCCTTTATACCCTCCCCTCCGTTTCTTATTATTATCCCGCATTCCTACTTATATTCTTTACACTCGGACCTGCTTTAACTCTATCTCTTTCCTCCTTCTTACTCCCTTTCCCCCCTTTCCACTCTCTCTCTCTTCTGATCTTTGCACTCTTTATCCCAGTCTCCCATCCTCCTCTCCATCTCTCGCCTCCACTCTGCTAAGCCCTGTTCGCTGACTCCTTCCTCCCTATCCATCTTTATTGATTTCCAATATCAAGCTTCCTTCTCCCACCTTTCCATATCTATGCACGCCCTATAGGTAAAATCCATCTTGCTCATCTTTTCCTTTTGCAGACCCTAACCATCCTCCTTATCCATTGCTTGCACCTGCCACACTCCACCAAAACTCTTCCCCCTACTTACCGCGTTCCCTGTTTATTTTTATATTCATTTAGATCTAAATATCTTGTAAAATGCAAACTTCCCTGTGTCCCCAAATACTCCCAGCGGTTTCTCATGTCCATATTTCGTGTCTGGTAACTTAAATTGAATTGAATGTTTATTGGCTGTAACATTTTGTCACAAAAAAGTCTGCTAGTAAAGTCCGCCGTTTTGCAATACTGTTGTAACCTCAAAGCCATACAGAAATCAAGGCTAGGCTAACGTACAGTTATCCTGAGTTTCCAAGTTATGGTCAGAAGTATTAGATCCAGACAACAATTTCTCATCGATCTCCTAAGCATCAATGGAATAAAGAATTTCTAAAACCTCAAGCAATTAGCCAATGAATTTCACGTTTAACCAAAAATATCTAAACCAATCTGATTAAATATAAAAATTGTTTTAGGTACATTATTTATATTCATTATTTCACTAATGTTTTACTTATGGTTATTGAACATTTTTTAACTTTTTATTTATGTTTATTGTGAATGTTTCTAACAATTCTTTTTCAGTCCTTTTAAAAATATTTTGAAAATGTTTTGTGATTCTGGTCTGTGTTTTCATTTCGAGACCTTGCGTTTAGACCTGAAATTGACACATTTTCATATTAATCAAGCCCTGAAGGACAACAAGCAAAGGGAACCCCAGTTTCTTACGACCCTTTGATGAGCTTTATATAAAGAAACTTTTCTAAAACATTTATTTTTATGAATACATAAAAATATCTTGTGTTTATGAATTATAGAATAATCCAACATTCGTTTAAGGGTGCTTATGAATGGGGTTAATTCGTCAACATAGGGTCATTTGAGACTTTTCCTTATAATCAACTGTGAATGTTTAGGCCATCACTGGGAAAGGTAAATGACCTGCTACTGTATAACTGATTAATTTGGCGTGTACTTAAGTTGGCGTTTTTTTCAAAAAAGTATTTTCCCTGTATTTATTCTGGCGTCTGGAGCAGTCAGAACAACGCCATCTTTATGGAGACATATTTTATGCGATCTTTAATTTGGTGTTGATGGGCATTTGCCAAAAAACGCCAAATTAAAAACAACGCCAAATTAACCAGTTATACAGTATTAGAAAGGCTCCCACGTGCTTGCACGCAACCAAGGAAGGCTTTTGGCCCTTTTCTTATCATAGAATGTCATCAAAACATAATCGCCTCAAATTAACATGCATTTGAGCATCGAAGTTAAGAGATTTGCTTTACATTTGACATGTTTATAGAAAAGGCTTTTACATTCTAATTTTGAATTCGTTGAGAATATGTAAATGTGCGCGATTGTCCTTTAGTATTTCTTGACAAATTAATCTGTTTCTGTTTTGAAACATAGGTTTTATCGTTTATGTATGTAAATACTAAAACTTACACAAGAATAATTTGCAATATTAAATGTTTCAATAAAACTCAATGGCAAGATTGCCGGCCTGAGTCAGCTGGGAGGCATGGGGTTCAGAGTTCAATCCCAGGCCGGGGCGAGTAGGGGTTGGATTCCTCTATAAACTAAGGCAACCACCGAAAACCTTCATTTCTTATTCTTTATTGTTTGTCGCCCAAATAAGGAGAGATTACTTTGATCAGTTTCATATTCATTTCATATCATCGTTCATGCTTTCTGTGTCGTCTGCATATCCAAAAATCTCTCATTCTTACATGTCTGAGCCTGCCTTAGAAAAAGGGAGGCGAACCCTTTAAAAAAATGTTTAAATAATGTAAAATACCCACAAGAGGAGAGGTAGGAACAAGGTTACCTGCTTAATTCGTGAAATGTAGAAAAGTCCCCCCCCCCCCAACTGTGGCATTAAAATGAAGAAAGTATGGTGATCCCTCAATAATCTGAGGGTACATCGATCATTGAAAGCTGAAAGCCTCTTATCGACACCCCCTCCCCCCTTCCAGCCAGAAATTATATATAATCTAATGGGATGAGATAATTCAGAATTCGGCCCCTCCCCCCTTTCAAAAAACCTTTCGTTCCTCCTCCCCCCACACTTTTAAATGGAATAGCCCTTACAGCCGCAATCAACATTCTCCGTACAGCAAACCTTTTTTGGTACTTTATATTTATCTTCATTACATCATACATATTACATAAGTACCCTACCTTTTCAGTGAAGCATACTCACATGAACATCCTTCCCTTTCTGTTTGTCACACTTGGGCGCCCTAACCTTTCAGTAATGATACACACTCACACCAAACAAGTCGACTGTTATCAGCATGAATATTCCTTTTAGTAACAACCCTGTTTTTTTTCTAACCAGGCGAGGAATCTGACCCCTGAACTCTATAGTGATCCATTGAATCATTAACTACAATTGTGTGTGTCTGTGCCTGGTAATGTCAAGTATATGATGCGTCATCAACATCTGAGTTGGCACTGGACATACAACGAATGTACAAAAAACGTTTATGTACAAATTAAACGTTCCATGCACGTATATGAGACTGCTGCCAACTTGGATAAGGTGTATGAGTGATAGCGCTAGATAAAGCATGACGCAAAATATAAACAATCTCATATATCAGTGTTGTCACACTTCAGTTGGCACTTGCTTTGTAGCCACTAGATTACCTCTAAGAGCATAGCTACTGATATGTAGTTTTAAAATATAAGTATCAATAACCTCAGTGTAGTTAGCTACTGTTTTCTTTTTTTTCTTATGCAAGCACTCATCCGTTTTCACCTACTTATTCAGAGGCACTTCCTATAAATCAAACTCAGATCTTACATGACTGATATTGTTAATAAGCATGCATTGCAATGTACTATATAGTCCAAATAATGTACCAGTAAGGTAATAATATCCGAATCGGTAAATGAAATCTTAAATGATCCTTTAAAAAGAGTCATTTCTCTGGGAAAAAAGCACGTTATCGATCTGTTCCTCCATTATTACAATCTGTACGCGTAAGCATGGCCAAGATCAGTATTCCCCTGTGGCTATATATATATATATATATATATATATATATATATATATATATATATATATATATATATATATATATATATATATATATATATATATATATATATATATATATATATATATATATATATATATATATATATATATATATATTTATATAAATATATATATATATATATATATATGTATGTATATATATATATATATATATATATATATATATATATATATATATATATATATATATATATATACTAGTATATATATACTAGTATATATATATATATATATATATATATATATATATATATATATATATATATATATATATATATATATATATATATATATATATATATATATATATATATATATACACACACACGCAATGCTTTGGAGTGGTTTCAGTGGCTGCATATAGTGGCTCACCATATAAGATACTAATGGTGCAATAATGTCCACGTTGTCATGCACACCCAGCTTCCTCTAATGAAGACGCTCCTTCACTGTAGGTTATTATTTTGGGCAAGTCAATAATCACATGGTACCATTACTGGGGGATCATCAAAAACAGATTAGCCATGGAATGTCATGTAACAATTATATTGATGATTGAGGAGTGTGCGCAACCTCATTTATATCAACAAACATATAAAGCATACATATGGGTTGAATGTGTTATGTGTTTTTTTTTGTTTGTTTTTTCTTCTTTTAACAAAATAAAATCCATATTCCAAAAGAATAGTAGGTGTTCTCAAATTCTTTAACATCCAAAGAGGTTTTTATCTTGTGACCACATACCATAATGTCCATATGCCTTTTACCCAATATTTCTTCATTGGTAGTTGTAATTTAATAATGTACCACAGTGGAGTAAATGATATACTTTTAGAAATAATTATAAAATCAGCCTTCCAAGGATAGTTCAGACCTCTGCAGACATCCTTCCAAAAAGGATTAAAAGTTATATCAATTACTCTATCTAGATAACTCTGAAAAGAGTATACACTGAGCTTTGTTTTGCTCATTCCCAGGCCTAGTTCTCAGTCCCACATATCATAAACACGATTATGTATTAACCACTCCTGGGAGTGGATAAAAAGAAAAAATATACGAGTTTTATCGTGATGCATATGCACTAATTAAACAATGGTAATATGCGTGTGTTGTGACGTGCATTGTTTTATCCTAAGAAACTAGCGCTGTATCGCGTACGTGATGCACGCGCGTCACTGTTTTCAGTATCATCTACATACACTCCTAATACATGCTGGCACCACGAATAGAAGATTGCAGCTATGTGCAGAGCTGCGCTCGTCATCGAAGCAATGCTTCATCATATTAGTCCAGGAATTTGTTCAATTATGTAATTGCATCCAAGAGTAATCTAGTGTTTTCCCCTATAAATCTATTAGAAATAAAGCAGGTTTGATAGGTTTTCATGATAAGTTCCATAACATTTTGATTCTTTCAGATATCATTGCAGACAGAAATATGTAGGAGGCATTTAGTAATGTGAATGGAATTTTTTCTTAATTTTCCAGTTTTTGTAATGCTGGTAATTGTTCCCATTGTAACACGTGTACTCAATGCACCCGGCCCAAGAGATTCCATATAAGCTTTGAGTAGCCAAGTTTTTAATTCCTCTGTAAAAATAGTTTAACCACCCGGGCCAGGTGATTGGTTCAAATTGCTATTTTTTTATTATTAACTCTAATTCACGTAGTGTAAAAGGAAGGTCCAGATGTTTTGAGGTTCCTGATTTAATCAAGGAGACGAGTACTGCGACCATAGGTTGTAAAAGAAGGATATTTCTCCCCGAAGACCTTCCATACCGGATACCATTTATGTAGACTTTGTGGATAGATGGCGCCATATATATGTACAAGTGTATGTATACAAATATGGGACTTTCATCGTGTGCCTAAGTGTCTCCTCATAGTGATGTTTTTCGGCTGCTTTTCGGCTAATGAACTTTTTTGATGACTGTGTGTGATTACCTTGATGATTCACTTGAGTTTTTATCTTTGGAAGATAATAATAGCAAGTACAGTATTAATATGAATTTTCTTGATCATCATAAAAAAGATAAATGACTTTCTAGAATTCCTGGAAAAAAAACAAGTTATCTACACTTTCAACCAAATAATAATTCAAACAATAAACTGATACATCTTGACACTAAAGGGGTATCCAACCGATATAAAAACACTTCAAGTTTCAAAAGAGAACGTTCTTTTTGAAATATGTGACAAATGGGAACAAAAGGCATGCCTCACTCTAAACTCTCATTAAGTATCTCGATCTTTCTAGCTTCATATTAGAATAATTGATGATACATTTCTTAAATACATCCACTTCGGAACTATTCACAGGAATTTTTTCACTAATGAGAAATTGTTTAAAGTGGAACTAAAGCCTCACATACATATTAGCTTATATAAAAGTAATAAACTTCAAGAATAGGATGCTGTCCTCCTTTTTCCCTCAGTGATCCCAATTGAGGGGAGAAGTTTGCGTATTGCCATCAGCCTGCCTAGCCCCTGGCAGCCCCTCAGTAGCAGCCATGTTCTCCAATTGCTATCAGCTGTGACTCAATGAGTGGCATTGGCACTTCCTGCCCCCGCTTTCTGAGCAGTGAATCATAGACTGCAGTGCTCTTCACAAGAACTCTCTTCGAAATTTGCATTAAAACGTGTATCAAACAGGAAAATGTTTAAATCATGTTCAGCAAGTAGGGTAGTAGAGTTAGTTTTTATATATTTCCTGTTGGTAAAGTCAGACAAAAACAGTGGCTAGCATCACTGAAACTTGTAAATCCATCTGTCCGTATCTATTGAACGTATTATATTGGGAGACTTAGAGAATGGACCATTCTTTAATTTCTTAATTTTAATATCCAAAAAAGTAATTTATAATGCAATGAAGAACAATAAAACACCACACAAAGAACAAGTGGTAACTGAAATGAAGAATGTTCTTTATTCAGAAATATACAAAGCTGAAATTATAGGTAAACGAGCAATCTTTGACAAAAAATGGAACACAATACTCAACTTTTTTTCTGAAAACAAATAATCTTCCAATATGCTATTTTAACTATACTCTAAGTTTGATTATGGTCAACATATTTCTCTTACAATAAGAATATTTTGGGTTCTCGCATCCTGCGAACACTATTACATTACATGGTATATGCTTAGTAGGTAACTAAACTTTGTTGTATATGTTTTTTTATTGTTTTATTCTCAGAACTACAAACAGTCGTTAATGTAAATGCTGCTCTTCGTATCTCAGTGTAAGCTTTTCAACAGTACAAGGTATTATGTATTAGACGATGGTCAAAGTTGACTCCAAGGAAAATAAACAAAAAACATCTTAAAATAAAAAAAAGTTTATGTATACAAATATAGAACTTCCATCGTGTGTCTCCATGTCTCCTCACAGTAATGTGGTTCAGTAAGACGAGCAACTGTGTTTCAAGACGTGCAATCAGAGAAGACGTCTTTTATAATGGTGATTGTAATTTAAAGTTCGCCTAATGAGCATTTTTCGCCGACTCAAAAATAATATGCCGACTTTTTTGACAATTTCTAAGGCTTAGACTTCTTTGTGAATTCGACACTACCCGGGAGGTAGATACCTGGGAGATGCAGCAGGGGGGGGGGGGGCAATTGCCCTCATTTAGTTTAGTCTCAGTGCACAACGCATACGTGTGTTGCCCAGCACGACTAACCCATCTGCAGTGAAATCAATGTTACATTCAGATTACTATCGGCCCGTCTCTTGACAATATAGCACGCTTATTGGCTTTAAGTAGGGTATATCACTTGATCCCCTGCTGTAACCCGTAACCCATGTTATGCTACAAGACCTTCTGGCTACGATTCCAAGTGATTTTCGTCTAAGGTACCATGTGTCATTGTGTGTTATCTATTTTTCTTTGTAATATACATCATATTTTTCCTTCCCTAGAGATCGAATTATACTTAAAAGTTGCACATCGTTAATAGATGGCGCTACTTATCAAGTTTCCCTATACACATTTCTTAAATGTGCCTTCATATAATCTTCATATAATTATGAATCCGTTCAAATGAAACTTCCAAAATGTAACAATACACGGGATAGTGTTTGTAGAAAAAGTCTGTAGAATTCCATTTTAAAGTTATAAACATCTTAGTGCTGGAACTAGAATTATTAAGTTTGCAACTTTGGTTTCATTATTACTAGGAGTATGGGTGACACTACAACTTAATCAATTACTTTAAAATGTGGTTGATTATGAGGTGTGTATGCTATTCTGAAGATAAAAGCGATCTGCATAGTAGATATGTGGGGCTTACGTTATTGAGTGCGCCACGCTGATTAAAATTGATTTTTATTGGTATTAGTATAGATGATCATATCTTTTAATGACTAGCTACTGCACTATTTCTAATATGGATTGTTTTTCAGTTTTTATTTCTGGCTAAATTGATTATAATTAGTACGGGTATGAATGACAATACCTGCATTCGGATTATTATCGGCCCGTCTCCTCAAAATATAGTACGCTTATTGGCTACAAGCAGGGTATATCAGTTGACCTCCTAGGATCCTGCCGTAACCCGAAGCCCGTGTAACGCAGCGGCATCTTCTGGCTACGTGTGCATGCAATATTCGTTTAAGCTGCCATAACCATGTGTATCATTCATGTTTTGGTAAAATCCATAATCTTTTTCCCTCCAAAGATATCAAATTATTGTTTCGCACACTCTTAATAGATGGCGCTACTTTATCCATACATTCGATGTGAGTAGTGATATGGATTGATATATTCTCGTAGGTTATTGGCCTCGAATTCTTAAAATGTTATTAAAAATTTTGCATTTTTACATGTTATTACAATTTTCTTTTGGCATGCAATTAGAATACTTTACTCTGCTACACCATAACTGTATCATAGGGGCAAAACTGATAAAACTCTCTATCCTGGCGTTCTTTTTACTTAATTTACGAATTCGTTTGAATGAAACGTCAAAAATGGGGAATAGTTTAGTGCTATAAACGAAATCATTTTAAAAGAATATCAAATTGACGCAATATCGCAAAGTTTCGTAGGTAACCGATTTGTGATATCTCGTTCATTTTGTTTCAATCTTTTCAGATAGATGATTTCCCATACTCGGCCAAATACAGCCAGGCTATCTTCATTACCGTTATCTGCAGAAATTGTAATTCCTGCACTAAATGCATGGGCTGCCCGGGCAAAATACACGACCGCATGCCCATTGATAAGCTTGGCTTATTCTTTGACATGTCATCCATGGTTGTTTGTACAACCGGTCATTGGCAGACGTCCGGTCGACTGGTGCAGGAATTGAATCTCTGAACTTTGTTAAACGTTTCCGATCTGGCGGATTATACCATTGCAACGTTACTCCCAAAACATCATGTACGTAATAAGTATTTTTCTGTACACCGTGTATTCCATATTTTCCAAAAATGGCATCTGGTAAGTTTCAACCATATCGCCAGTCGTTTGACAGTAATATTGCCAACGATGCCTGCACACTGTCAAGCAATAGACAAGAGCTGGTCAAGATGATATCGGTCAAAGTCATAAAGATCTATCAGCTTTGTCATAAAGCCATCACTTGGGACATTTCTGGCAGCCACACGATTGATCAAGTCTGGCGTAGTCATGACACTGGCTTTTCCTGGTAAAAAAAGGAATATTTTTGCTGAAGGTATGTGCAGTTTTGTTCTGTGTTGCAAGCGTATGTATATGTATGTATATTTAATGACCAAATCTCACGATTGGATAAATACACACATATAATAAATGATATAAACATAAAGAAATATTACACAAAAACACAACCAATTTTACCCTTATGCGGCTGTTAACTAATTTGACCAATACAACATTATTGGAAATATTCTGAAAGTGACTGAACACTGAGAGTGCGCAGCGAGAGTATCCAATGAATACCAACATCACAGGGTGTAGGTGGATTTCAAACATCTTTGAGTCCATGTGCTTTGAATGAAAGTAGCCTCAGCATTGTAAGGGTTAAGATTAACATGACATACATGGAACAAACATAGGACAAATGTGTAGACCTGGTACTTGGCCTATCACATATAGGTACTAACATGTAACTACCACTTGCCATGTTCTATGGAGACCCGTGGCTGACCCGTGGTAGACTGGCGGTAATAAAGGTAAACCACAGGTCTGTCACTGATCTGATACTGAACTGTGGTCCGTCCATAAATATTTGCATTCTACTGCTACAGTATCGACGTACAATCATGGCACTAAATGCGTGGGCAGCACAGGCACAATACACGACCGCACACCCGATTGCCACCAGGTTTACCGGGCTTAGATGCATGGATGACCTCACAACGTAGCTTTGATTCACAAGCTATGTGGGTCATTGATGTGCTATGCTAATTTTTGACATGTTATCCATGGATGTTTGTACAACCAGGCAGACATCCGGTCAACTGGTGCAGGAATTAAATGTCTGTACTGTACTATACATATACCTGAAACGTTCGAACAGTGGGTCTACCTCGATGGCCGGGCGTTGTAATGAATTGTGCTCCGATTATTTGCTGTCTCACCACTGCACAGGATCCGAGTTCTATTTGAGGCATATGAAAATGTTGACAGTGACTCTGTGTTAGTCGATCTTTTTCCACCGTATAGATCAGCTTCCTTCATCATTTATAAGTGGTTAACTGAATTTTAGATTAAAATGGCCGAGATCGTGTTTAAGGTCGGTATTCCTTTTTCCCTCTATTTGGATAAACATTTGAGTGAGAACCCCCAGCAATTGTCCTGCAAAGGTCGTCAGGATCGTAAGGGGTTTCTACGGTAAGTACAGGAGCAGACGTATCAGTTCATTCCTTGACCTTAACACATTAATGCTCAATACAGCCAAAAGCAGCCTCACAATTTTGATGAAATCTTGTGGGATAGAGCAAAGTTTGGAAATATTATTTGAAGGGGAAATGTTATTCAAAACATTACCTACAACTCTCCTCCAAATATTTTGTAAAATCATTCTTATCTCCAAAGTTATAATCAAAATTGTTTTAGATCCAGATGAAAATTTCTAAAGGAACTCTTATGCATGGATGGGTTAGTAGTCCTGCCCACTTGTTTCCTTCATCTGTTATTAAACGCATTTTCACCTGGAGATGACCCTCAGTCTGATGTCTTGAAATATAACTTGTCAATTTGTACAATATTTCAAAAGTAATTCATGGAGGAATGTTAAACCTAGCATGGGAACAACTTTCAGTCGAATAAGTCTTGAGATATCGATTTATTTTCAAGATACTGCCATGTGTGTCAGACGATGTCAGAACGCGTAATTGTGAATGGGTGTTGGGCGAGCCCCAGTATCTCTGCGCGCCCGTTCCTCGCGCTATGTTAAGGCCCATTCTCACATTCACGACTTACAGCCACGATCGACCACGACTCAGCAGTCCTGGTCGATCGTGGTGAGTCGGCAATAGTACATGTACTGATGTATGACAGTCTAGCGAGTCTGCACGAGTCGTATTGAAGTCAGCGTCGGCTATATACGACTGTTTTGAAAATTTCAAAACAGTCGTAGTCGATCGGCGCCACCTCCAATAACAAGTAGGTGCCAATAGGTAGCGTATGAGAAGCGTACGAAGGTCGGCAATAGCGTATGAAGGTCGGCAACAGCGTATGAAGGTCGGCAACAGCGTATAGCAGTCGTATTGACATCGGCGTCATGCGTATGCAAATCCGTGCGAAAGTTGCATACGCTCTGCGTACGATCGTACAGGACTGCTATATGCTATTCAAGTCGTATAGCAAGCGTATGAGTAGCTTATGATAGTCGGGATATACCTATGAGCATCGTATAAGGGTCGTAATAACTACAACTACATGCGGGATAAGTCTTGAACGAACATATTCATGTCCAACAACAGTCGTGACTCCGTCGCCGTCAATCGTATGGTAGTCGAATAACAGTCCTTTTAAAAAGAAAAACCGCAAAATTTGCATAATAGCGTACTCGAAACATCAAATTCGGTCTATTCGCTAGATCGGCATAGTCGTGGCTGAAGTCGTGAATGTGAGAATGGGGCTTTAGACTGGTTCCCGGTCCCTTATCGTTCCCGCTACTACAGCTGCCACTTAGACGGGTCCAGTCTAGCGCTATGTTATGTTACCCTCTTGGGCGGCACGGACGGCAAGTCCTAAGATTGCGGAAATAAACGCCGAGAAATACCAGACGTGTGATATATAACATGGCGCTTGTCTAGTATTAGTCGAACTTAACTCTCGTGGGCGTCTGTCTGCAGAAAAACATCTCCGCCTGCTGCCTTGCGTCACGGGTTATCTTCAAACGGCAGAAAAAGTGCCGATAACACGAATTCCGCTCTTCCTATTCTGGTGTTCCTACAGCACAATACCTAGCCTTTCTCATTTTAACCCGTTAATGCTCAAAGCGGCCAAAATATGCAGCCTGACAAAGCTGAAAAAATTAGCAAGCAGAAGCGTAGTCAGGAAATTACATGGAGGAGAACTTTTATATTAGAACACTGACCATAATTCGCCTTTAACTAGTTTGTAAGATGATGTTTAATTCCAATGCAATTTATCCTGTATTTCCACGTGGTGCCGCAAATCTGCAGTCACTTAGTATTAATGAATGACCTATTTTGACCGTTCATTGCATATTCTCTCGGGTTTTCTAACATTTCTCTTTGTTCACTGCATTTACAAATATGTTAGTAGACAAGGCTCCTAGTCCCTGAAAATTTACCATTCTTTTCTGAGTTGACTTTCTTGAGTGTGGTGTAGGACCAGCTATGGCATATAGATGGTACCATATGGGCCTCCTTACCATGGTCTATTCAAACAGAGTCCTCTATTCCCCTGGTGAAATAAACGTTAACTAAACTGGCCACCATCGCCACCTTAACTATTTGGTGACTGGTAACAGAAAAGGCGTGACAGAAAAATACATAGCATTGCTTAGACATCTAGGCTACTCAAATAGAGTCCTCTATTCCCCTGGTGAGATAAATGTAAACTAAATTGACCACTATGGCCACCTTGACTATTTGGTGACTGGTAACAGAAAAGGCATGACAGAAACATACATATGAATGCCTAGAAAGCTATAAAGGTGAACTTGCATCAATATGCATGACCTACGATGTCTGTAGATTTGAATAAGTCCCTGATATCAATCAGTGTAATATTGGAATGAATAGCTGAATAGAAATCCACATGCAATCCAAGCTTTTTACAAGGATGAACCAACAAAAATAAAATGACAAATATAGTGAATAAATAATAGAAAAAACGCCCATAGTTTAAGTAGTTGATTGTAATTTATTCCTAGTAATATGATTATATTTACATGTTATCAATTGCAATACCAAAGGCGTCTTTATTAAGTACTACCCACATAGAGAAAGAGAGTTATAGCAGTTCAATGACAATTATATAAAATATTCATAAGTTGATGTAAAGTATATTTGCAAGGCGAAGTGCTCCCCTTGTACATGTAAGCGTTGCGTTAGTAGAATCCGTTCAGAACCCATTAATGCTTAAGAGACCCTTAAATATTGTCGCCTGCATCTATAATGTTTCTAACAATAACTTGAACATTTGTAATTACTTCACAAAATATATGAAGGAGAATTGTAGGTTTTGTTCTAATAAACATTTTTCCTTCGAATTCTTTCGAAATGTCGTTTTCAGCTTTAGGATTTCACCAAAAATGTCTTGCTGCTTTTGGCCTTTGTGAGCATTAATGGATTGAGAAGATAAACACATTATATAAGGTCAACCCATGAATTGCACAGTTACAGTTTGCAGTTCACCAAGGATTCCACGAATCTAAGAAAATACAACAAACACATTTCTTTGCAGTATTTCAAATTAATGGGGAAGATGGCAAAGGGAATTCTGAACTCTTGGGGTAGGATATGAAAGACACTTGCCTTGTCAATCATGACGTGAACATTCATGTTTGGAAAACATTAAAACATCAATCCAGTCTTGTCGGTCCACAGTTCAAATGGATTACAATATGTTACTTATAAACCCCTAGGTGTACGTGACAATCATATAGACATTGAGCATGTTAAACACATATATGAACACGTCATGGTGGTGTTAGTGTTCATCCTACATTTATAATACTCAAGAAAGATGTTCATGTGTTACAGTAGTTATATACATCCAATACATAAGTACACACTCAAACCTGCCCGAGACACCAACGCTATTGAGAGTCCACCTATATTAAGAGACCAGATTTTCGTTTCCCCTGGTCTAACATCATAGGTTGAATGACCCTCCATAAAGGGACCACCTGTCTTAAGAGACCATATTTTGGTCTTCCCTTGGGTGGTCTCTTAATACAGGTTGCACTGTATTTGTCTGTGCACCATATGATCTGATTACATACAGTAACTATCTGTTTACTTATATTTACTCCAGAAGTTCTACTACCATCTGAAACAATTTATTCTCATTCTATAGAGTTTTGATCAAAACTTTGGAGGGCGAAAATATCATAAAATAATGATTGTATTTATTTTCAAAGCATGTTATTACTTTATGATGACGAACAGTGCATTTAGTTAACTGGAAGAAAGGTGTGGGATCAGGGTATTAAAAAGTTAACAGTAACTAGGGACAAGTGGCTAGTTTTCCTGATTAATCCAGTAATCTATACCTACAGCTACTAGCTGGTTCTAATATATCCTATAATGGCAGGGGCTGTGAAGATAATCAATATTCTAAACTTAACTATTGCAAGTAACGTCGACCCATACTAATCATGTACTGGTTTAGACCAATTTCATGTCATCTGTCCATTATGTATTCTTAATTGTACATTGATTTTGATCCATTTACCTTTTTTGCCACAGCAGCTAAGAATTACAATGAACTGCTCGTTTATCAGGGCCAAGTTTTCTTTGGTTTGGTTTAGCCTCGGGTTCGACGTGGGCCTTGTTCAAAACCATAAACGTTGATCAACATTGATCCAACGTATCCCGTTCAGATCGTCATCGCAAGTAAACGTTGTTAACGTTTTCCCACCACGTTGATCAACGTTGATGGTCCTGAACAACGCTCGGTCGAACACGAGGCTTAACCAAACCAAAGAAAACTTGGCCCTAATTTATCCGACAATTAAAACATGCATACGGCTACGCCAATCAAAAGAGGTTACTTAGCTCTACTTATGGGCCGATCACAAAGTGACGTCCATCACCCCTCTATTATCCTTTTTTGTTATTCTACTGACCCTATGTCCAAGCGATAACCTTAATACTAGTATTCAGCCTATTTGTAATTGACTAAGAAATCGACTACAGATTAGACGATGCATTCATAATCGTACATGTACGATATTAAGGTGGATAATGACCCAGAGTGAAGTGACCTGGTTCACTTAAAGGTTTGATGACATGTCCAAGCGATAACCTTAATATTCAGCCTATTTGTAATTGACTAAGAAATCAACTACAGACTAAAAGGATACTTTCATGATCGTGCGGTATTAAGGCGCATACTGACCCAATTGAAAGCGAAGTTGCCTAGTTTACTAAAAGGTTTAATAATTAACATTTCGTTTTTAAGTAGCCACCTTAGTGATACGCATACCAAGAAAGTGAAGTGGTCAAATTAACTTAGTTTTTTTCCAACATTTGGTTTTTAATTAGCCACCTTAACGATATCTACTCCCCCACAAGTTGTGGATGTTGGTGTTTGAAGTACTTGCCCATGCCCTCTTTAATAGCGGTACCGTGGAGTTGTTGGTAATCAATAGGTTAAGGGCTGCCTTCATAGCTGAGCGGTCAACCGCATTGCACATCATTGTAACAAACATTGTAACAAGCTCCTCTTGGGGTTGGGGGAGGTGGCCGTTGGTTATTTCTTAAAAACTACAGTGGATGAAAACATCGTGGCATGATATTTCCATTCATGAAAATGAAAGTTTTGCCCATGGGATTATTTTTTTGCCCCTAAAATTGTCATGGGTAATGGGGCTGTACACAATTTCATGCATGGAATTCTCACCCATGATTTTTTGGGGCAAAAATGTAATATTCAAAGATGGAAATTTCATGTTCATGCATGGAAACTTTCATTTGTTTGCATGACATTTTCATGTCACCGGTTTTTCATACATGAAACATTTTGTACGGGAATGCCTGCAATACCTGAACTAGCATTATTTGAGGAGGCGGAGGATGCTCTAACAAGTAGTTTGGAAATCGTGCAAACACACATGCCTTTTCATACAGATCCCGTTTTTGTCTATAACAAAGACAAGCATTATTCTATTGGGCATAAAATAAAGCAGATTATATTCTAATTTTATTGTTGTGCATTTAAGACTGACCACACCCAATTCTGACGCTAGGCAGCTATTAGAATTACATGTATTAGGTTTTCACATCGACTCTAGCTCCTAAACGGATTATGTGGACGACATGCGACACTACATAATAATGTATTTCACATTTCACAGGTTCTTCTACATGAAATTACATATCCAAAATGCTATAGAACTAGACAATCAGATATAGAAATTAGATTTATTAGAATAACATGACTTTTCACGACAATACGTATTGTTACTGGACAAAAGTGTTAAACCGTTGGTTTGCCCCGCTATGTGGGGTTTTATCAAATCACTCATCAAAATCTTTCACAAAGTTCTATATAAATATACAAGACGATCCATTGAGTTAAATATACAAATCTCAGAGCAATATTTAAAAAAGTAGAACACACTAATGAGTATATTCGAGTTGATTAGGAAATTTCCCGTAGCATTTATTAGAAAAAAAATAGTGGACGTGATTTTATTGCATCAAACTTAGTTAAAACCTTAAAGGAACCAAAAGATTTTCTGGCAAAAGAATCTTCATATGAGAAAGTCTTATTTTTGATAATAACATTCTCTTAACAACATTGACAAAAGATTCACTTACACCTAAATGTGTTGCTTGTTCCCATAGAAGATGACTATGATTTCGAGTGTGTCCAAAAGGTAGGCGTTTTTCCTTGATATAAGATATGCTCATTGATCAAACATCTCACCATAAAATATCTCAAACCTACAGCATCTAATCAATTTACCCCCCCCCCCCCCCCCAAAAAAAAAAAATGCATGTTTTCCTTAAGAAGCTGTCTTAACACGTTTGCATTGAGTTCAGTTAATTAGTATCTACAACCAGATGCTATGGAGATCAGCAACTCATGCCAAAGCCTGATTCACTCACGCTTTGGGGACAAATCTCACCCGACAGCTCGAGACTTCGGCGAGATTTGGGGGCGGCCTGTTGTTAAGTTATTTATTTCTTTGCTACCACTCGTCTGCTTTGAAGCGTTACCACATTGCCCTATTGGTGCATCTCAAAACAAAATAATGAAGTAGCCACAACGCCATATCTAACCTTGAATTAAATCAAAATTATCTTTATCATCTTTAATGCAGGAACAAAACAAGACAAGGAACCAGAAAAGGTGTTTGAGTATGGAACTTCTACCTGTTCTTTGTCTTGGAGAAACCTTAAGCCGCCTGATCTACAGTAGTAAGTGCTCAGAGCAAAAGAGTTAATGTAACATTTGAATATATAAAAGTATTTAAGTTCGCAGATAGCTAGTCGATTTTGGACGCACTACTTTTTCTCGTATGTATCCTTCTCTTTATAACCGGTGACGTAGCCATCTTGGTTGACGAGATTCTTGCGCCCAGCTATTCCTTTGCCTTTTCCGCTCTCGTCAAATCTTTCTTTATGCGATCCTGTGTAGCCTTTGGCATCAGTTAACCTGTTCACGGCGTCACTCTTGGCAGTTTTCTGTAGAAGAAAATGTACAAGTTAGATTATCCAAAAATGACTATTGGATATGTATGCAGTACCACTTAACTCATCAGTTAACCTGTTCACGGCTTCACTCTTGGTAGTTTTCTGTAGAAGAAAATGTACAAGTTAGATTATCCAAAAATGACTATTGGATATATGCAGTACCACTTAACTCATCAGTTAACCTGTCACAGCTTCACTCTCGGCAGTTTCCTGTAGAAGAAAATGTACATGTTGGATTATACTAAAATGACTATTGGATATATGCAGTACCACTTAACTCATCAGTTAACCTGTTCACGGCTTTACTCTTGGCAGTTTTCTGTAGAAGAAAATGTATAAGTTAGATCATCCAAAAATGACTATTGGATATGTATGCAGTACCACTTAACTCATCAGTTAACCTGTCACGGCTTTACTCTTGGCAGTTTTCTGTAGAAGAAAATGTATAAGTTAGATCATCCAAAAATGACTATTGGATATGTATGCAGTACCACTTAACTCATCAGTTAACCTGTCACAGCTTCACTCTCGGCAGTTTCCTGTAGAAGAAAATGTACATGTTAAATTATACTAAAATGACTATTGGATATATGCAGTACCACTTAACTCATCAGTTAACCTGTTCACGGCGTCACTCTTGGCAGTTTTCTGTAGAAGAAAATGTACAAGTTAGATTATCCAAAAATGACTATTGGATATATGCAGTACCACTTAACTCATCAGTTAACCTGTCACAGCTTCACTCTCGGCAGTTTCCTGTAGAAGAAAATGTACATGTTGGATTGTTCTAAAATGACTATTGGATATATGCAGTACCACTTAACTCATCAGTTAACCTGTCACGGCTTCACTCTCGGCAGTTTCCTGTAGAAGAAAATGTACATGTTAAATTATACTAAAATGACTATTGGATATGTATGCAGTACCACTTAACTCATCAGTTAACCTGTTCACAGCTTCACTCTTGGCAGTTTTCTGTAGAAGAAAAAGTGAGATCAGTTTTAACCCTTATGCTGATACTGGGTAACTTGACCAGTACAAAATGATGCAAAAAACTAGAAAATTACCAAACCCCGGCACATGGGTATTCATTAGAGAGTACTTAGCGAAAGCTATCCAATGAATACCAAAATGACAGGGTTTAGATGTTGCTGTTTTTAAATATTTGCTTCCGTGTGCTCTGGACGAAAGTTGCCTCAGCACTAGAAGGGTGCAATGACTTTTGGCCAGAAGCAGTACCTCTTAACTCATTAATGCTTACAGCGGCGAAATGCAGTCTGACAATTTTGTTGAAATCTATCAAGCAAAAGCAAAGTTGGGTAAATATGTGAAGGAGAAAGGTTGATTAAAACACTACCAACAACTCTACTTCAAATCTTTCATTAAATCGTTTTCAATTTCAAAGTTACTGTCAAAAGTATTATAGGTCCAGACGACAATTTTTAGAGGACTTTTAAGCAGTAATCGGTTAGGTAGGACTAAGATACTGAAGTGTGCACATTTAACAGATTTTTGAACGCATAATGCAACCTCCTAAAAGAGCCCTAAAAAGGGATTAAGGCAGGGAGATTTTGTGTATATATCGCTTTTATCATCTTAGGTCACATCGCGACGAGATAGAAACCGGAAATGTGGAAAAAGTGAACTTCTATTCTCGAAAATTCCGAAGGGGTCTTTCAGTTACTGAAGCACCATAGACAGTCCCCCACAAACCTACACATGTGTACAGCGACCAGGACAACCCACATATACAAGTAGAACTAAGACAATGCAGTGTACACACTTGATTTTTTTCTTCTAAATAATATTTTTGGTGAAAATGTCATCCTTCGTTATCATTGTTTTGTCATCCAATGTAAGGGATGGATTTGTTGGTTCGCGAATACGTATCATGACATACGGTACCTAAGATATGTCGCTAAAATCTCCAAATGCACGTAGTAGTTTTTGGGCAGAATAAAACCGATTGCCGAACTGACTTTAGGTCAAATGAAACACACGAATAGCCTCATGATGAGAATATTTTCGGTGGTTAGTTTTCTGTTGAGACGCAGGTACACATACAAAAGACAAATTGAAATTTCTTAGGTTTGACTTATACTTATCTCATCTATTTTGTAATTCTTGTTTGGGTGTACTGTACATTGTATTTGTACAATTTTGCATTTGACTTGCAGCCAATAGAGATACATACATATATATGAAGTTTACCTTGTTAAACGCCTCTACATATAAGGAGGGAAACATTCAATATTAACTTTTGTTGTCTTTACTTTTTAATTGTGTTTATTTAATATTGCTTAGTTAAGTTTTAATTAGTATAAGGAACTGGTATAAAAGATTCTATCACTTTACTGAATTTCCCAATTTAATTTTAGGATTTTCTATGTTATTGAGCAATTTGCGGAAGGGTACTAGTATCACTTAAAGGCGCAGGTTTAAACCTTATCTGGTACCTACGTGTTTGAGGTGACTCTAGGAATACCTGATGCGGAGTAATCACTTGCGGGGCTTCTGTTTGCAATGGCAAATATCAAAGAACTAACAATTACATTGAAACTTAGGTAGGAAAACAAGGCTTCATAGAATTTTAGGTATTGCTGACTTTTATTTAATTAATAAAGTCAATATTTGAAAAGAGATTTACATTATGTACATTATGAAATTGAAGTAATTGATAATTTATTACACTCTAATAATACATATGCATTTGTTTAGATGGAACTCGCTGGCCATTCAGATGTTGTTTATGTATCAAATACGAATACTAGATATAGCAACTTTATATCACAGTATATTGTAAATATTTTGTTCAATAAATTTATATGGTTACGTAATCATTGAAACGGTAAGTTTATCGATAAAAGCACTTATTTATCAGTATTTATTTAATTGTTTAATAAGTAAACGAATATTTTATAAGAAATTGGAAAGTGGAAACTAAGCAAATGGGTGTTAAAACTTGTAGCTGTGGTTCAGTTAAGTGAGTCAATCGAGCATACCGAATATGCAGTTGTCAAGCGAGAGTTATACAAAGTGTTTAATACAGAACTAGTAAATAAATTGATTAGAAAATATGAATGCATATGTACGTTACATAGTGACCGGGTATTCGCGTTTATGAACTGTAAGAATATGCACTGTTGGTATTTGATTCATGCACTAAAAGCGTGGGCAGCCCGGGCATCATTCACGACCGCACGCCCGATTGCCACCCAGTATCCGGGGTATGAATGCGACCACAGTTTCCTGCCCTAGCAACTGAACGTAACCCTGGTTTGCAAGCTACTTGGGTCATTGACGCATTACTGTGCTTGGCTAATCATTGCAATTTTATCGATGGGTGTTAGTACAACAAGGCACTGGGAGACGTCTGGTTGACTGGTGCAGGAATTAAATGCCTGTACACAGGCTGTACTGTAGTAAACGGTGTTAAAGAGGGATCAGCGAGAGTGAACGTTAAATACATGCTGCAACGACATCATTTAAGCTATAGCAGCTCGAAGAAACTCCTGGTAAAGTAAAGGTAGGGCATCATTTGTTCACACTCTACATGTATATAAAGAGCTTTTCTCTTGGTGCTGTTAGACGTCAATAACCATTAGAAATTGAAGTTAGTATTTTATCTAATTGGGGTGCCTACAAAATCTATGCATACTAGTGTGTTTACACTATAATATCGGGCAATTTTTATATTGCCAAAAATATTACTAATAATTTACTTTGGACATAATTCGTATTCATGTCGGGTAATACATAAGGCATAGCTCAGGACAAAGCTTTAACTTTCTAACCTTGCATAGCAGTGAGATCATATATTTGAGTATGTTGCTAAGTAATGCGGGGAAGTATCACAGAGCCGTGTGTATTGTGTAATAGTTGTAAATATGTCATAGGTATAACAGATAGATAGAAAGGTAGGTCAACGAATGCCTGTGGGGAGTTGGGGCGGGAGGGAGGGGGTTAAATATTAATTGTGGGCACACATCGTAGGGTGGGGAAGCCGTTTTAACATTTATATTTGCTGCATACAAATGGTCTGACAAATACTGGAATATCTCGAGCACAACGCAGCATTCTGAAAAATATTTGACTAAAAAATATTAACCTTGTTGGGTTTAGCGATTCCTCTATAAATACTGTAATATCTGAAAGCGTCCATGTATAAAGGAAATGGTGCTGTTTGGAGGTGCCTTTCATTGTGTATGAGGTCGTATAAGAAAGTTAGTGATAAAGCTTTTAAAATACTGCAGCGCACAAATCAAACGTGTTTATATTTTATGATGTACAAGATAAGGAAAATCAAGGCTCATGCAGATGTGTAAATTTTAGCAAATAATCAAAGAATTTTAGAAGTCTCTTATGATGCACTGTAAAATCATTATGTTTAACGATTTTATATTCATCGAGTTAGCCTTATTTTTCTCTATTGTAGAACAATTACATGTATTTAAACTTGTCATTAAAGTCATGTATTTGACATGGCTAATTAAGCAGACATACATTTAGTTTACCCTTAATTTAGCGTTTTATGTATCTCAAAGTTGTGCATATGACTACTTCGCGAGAGTACTTAGTATTTTCTCGTCCAAATAACAAGTGTTTAAAGTGTTCTCAAAGTGTTACTTCAGGCATTCGTAAAAGGTCAGACCTTTTACTCCAGAAATCCTACTTGTCATGTTTTGAAATGTACAAAAGGTATGCTTTAAAAACGTTTCAACTGCAGTAGGTTACCTCGTATGGTAAAGGCATGATCAAGGAGAATTTTATTCCATTCGTACTTTTGATTCTTAACAGTAGACAATGCAGCAAATATCGTGAAATATGGTGTTTCGATATTTTCCCACATATTATATATCACATTTAATACATGTACTTCCAACACACTTTGCCGAATTCACCTAAAATGGTGAACAATCTGTTTATTTGCTAAAAAGTCTCCTTTTCAAGGACGAATAGAATTTAACTTTTAACTGTCTTACTTTCGTTCCTTTTCTCGAGAGCTTGAATTAAAGAAAAGCTTTAGTCAAAGTATACAGTATTGGGCTCTTTTAAAGACCATTATATTCATATATGCAATCATAAGTCTGTTCTATTCAGTTTATAGTTCGTTTACTTTATGTACATAAGTTACGTTTATCTTAATTTCCCTATTGTTCCTGTGTTGTTTGTTAAAAGTTTTTGAATGGAAAAAATCGTTTGTAGCTGAACCTACAATCAATACTAGTAATCATTCATTCAATCAATTCGGCCATTAATTGAAATCTTCCTTAATACACATAGACTTCACATCGGAAAAAATCAAACTATAAAGCAATATGTTAGTGTAGGAAAACCCTTATCGTGTTTCATAAATCATTCCTAATGATTTATTTTTTTCTAGGAGCAAAGTAACAGCCAGTAGGGTCGACTTAAACCATCTGAAAATGATCAGCACAGTGTGGCAGACAGACATCAAGGATGGCGGGGAAACTTTGATTTGAAAATGACCTATAGCTTCGGGGTTTGCTTTGTGTTAGTCTTGAGTAAATTAGGAAACCTGCTCAATGCGGAAATGGTGGGGATGAGGGTATCTTAGATTATGGCACGAACAATTGAGATATATATTTAGCTTTGGTTCGAATGCCAATCCCAGTTGCAGATGGGACGCCTAACAGTATACACCCGAGGTGTATCAAACCTCTCTTTTCTCGTTCTCTAATAACAGTTTATCGGTGTTTAGCAGGGGAAAGGACAGGTACAGATATGATAGATCTCTTCCAAAGCTTCCTCTTGGTCATATCTGTGTAACAATTTAAGCAAAATAAGTTGTTAAACCCATCATCATTGCTCTAAACACAAAATACGTCCTTGTGACTGTTGTTTTTATATTATATCCTATTATGATATATATATATATATATATATATATATATATATATATATATATATATATATATATATATATATATAAATATATATATATATATATATATATATATATATAAATATATATATATATATAAATATATATATATATTATTTACCGATCGTGATCATATGTGATCGACGAATTAAAAACAGAAGTCATCTTGTGCTCTCTCTCTCTCTCTCTCTCTCTCTCTCTCTCTCTCTCTCTATATATATATATATATATATATATATATATATATATATATATATATATATTTATATATATATATATATATATATATATATATATATATATATATATATGTATATATATATACATAACTATATATATAACTATATATAACTATATATATATATATATATATATATATATATATATATAGAGAGAGAGAGAGAGAGAGAGAGAGAGAGAGAGAGAGAGAGAGAGAGAGAGAGAGAGAGAGAGAGAGAGTATGGACAATTGGTGATACTGACCGTTGTGCCATGTTGTTTTGGTTCACTCTCCCTAATTTTCTCTGTGAAATCTTTTTCTAAAGCTAGTACTGTAGGATCGTCTTCCGGCAGCCTAGGATTCTTTGCCTTGTCACGTGCATGCTCAATGGCAAGCTGTTTGATAAAATGCTTGAACTCTTTTATAAGCAGGAACCTGAAATATACAAAAATGCCGAGGATTAGTTTTGCTTTAATTGTGAAAATTGAACAATACTTCACACCACAATTTCTAATCAGATATTCATACATACATACATACAGTGGCGACATTACATTCCTGTACTAAATGCGATGGCAGCCCGGGCATAATACACGTCCGCATGCCAGATTGCCACCCAGTTTCCTTGGCATAGATGCATACATGACCTCAGTCAACTGAACGTAGCTTTGATCCGCAAGCTACATGTACGTGGGTCGTTGATGTGCTTGGCCTATTTTTTGACATGTTGTCGATGGGTGTTTGTACGACCATGCACTTATAGACGTCCGGTCGACTGGTGCAGGAATTAAATGTCTGAACTGTAGAGGAGAGGATTGATTTGATAGGCATGACTGTCAAATACCGGTACTATTTTCTTGTAGGTGCTGTCATTTTGGGTAAACTGTCAGGGTTGCATTTAAGCTAGATATCTACAAAAATATATACTGTTGTATAAATTTTTGAAATTATGTTTTAGGATGTCATGGTTTAGATTTTTTCTCGATTCGATATTGATCAATCGTTTTCGATTTCGATTATTTCGATACGATGCTTTGATATATCCATAGAAATGCTATCTATGCCATGGTGGAAAATCGTGAAGCATTTATGGTGGTTTTTCACCATTTTATGAGGGTTCTGCCTCATTTTTTTTGCTTCCTCTTGGAAAGCAACAAGGAAAGAAAGTGAGGCATGACTACGTAGATAAATGCATTTAGAAAGTATATGACTATCAACACCACCAATATTCAGCTCTCAATTTCTTATCTAAGTGTCCAATTTCATTTATTTTTATATTTCGATACATTGATATGTGTATTGACAAGTGAAAGCAGGCTGTATTGTTTAAGGGGAGTTATCGATATATCAATATGGACCATATCAATGACACCACTAATGTATGTTCCTGAATGAATATCTCTCCATAAATGGATGTCTATTGCTATAACTGCAAACTTCTTCAATGAATATGACTTTCCTGACTGTCTTACTTGCTTTTTAAACAAGATTCAAAGATTTAAGTGAATGCATAAATTACGTACGGCTTTGTAAATATTTTATGCAAAGTGGTAGAAAACACATTTCAAAATGGAAAAAATACAATATTTCGTGTATTTTGTTTGGATAGGAATCGAATGCATGTAAGCCATTACTCAGATATTGGGTAAAGGCAAGTCGGACAATGAGGAAGTAATAATAATGAAATAATAATAATAATAATAATAATCATAATAATGATAATAATAATAACAATAATAATATTGATAATGATGATAAAAACGATAATAATAATGTTCATAATAATGATAATAACAATAATAATAATCATGATAATAATACCAATACTAATAATGATACTAATAATGACAATAATACTAATAATGATAGTAATGCTATAAGGAAATAATGCATTTAACTAGAAATGGCACATTTATTCGATATTGGAAGATATACCTGAACGGTTCTTATTGTATCATTAATAAGTCAATTAGATGAGCCTGGTTTTATAACAGGCTCACTATCATTTAACAGCTGGATTTACAACAAGTTCTTTATGATTTCCCTGGCGAGTCCACAGCAACAAGAAGCTTATGGTGAGGAGTTGTTAAAGCACTAGCGATATCTCTAAAGACAGGATTCCCTGCTGTGCTGGCATATAGCCACAGACACTACTCCAGCTGATGCTACTAGAACCTTTACTCTGTATTCATAGCGAGAGGAGCCGTCATGAGATATTGCACATATTGGTACAGATCTCTTTTTCTTTTTCTTTTCTACCAGAACCACGAGCACTATATTTAGTATCTCGTGATACAGTCCCATGAAATATACTTTATTATACACTACAACAACCACCATCCTCATCATTTATCTCCTCTTCCGTAGTGATATTAATATTACTGCTACTATTTTTACTTCTACTACTACTACTACTACTACTATTACTACTACTACTACTGCTACTACTACTACTACTAGTACTACTACTAATAATAATAATAATATGATAATACATCATAATTATCATCATCATCTAGTTCTCTCTTCCATAATATAACGATAATGACGGTAGTAATAATTATAATAATACTAATACTAATAACAATACTAATAGTAATAGAACTAAAGTGATGATAATGATTAAATGATAAAGATAGTGATAATAATAATAAGTTAAATTAGAAATAATGATAATAATAATAATGATACTAATACTACATGTACTACTTCTAATAATGATAGTAATAAGTATAATGATATCATTATTATTACCAATATTGTTAAAATTGTCAGTCATCATCATAACCATCATTAACACCCATTTTCGCCATCAACATTGCTTTCATAACCAACATTTCCATCTTCATCGCAGCAACCAGGCATGTAGATACAGACGTATGCCAATTTGATACCCTAGGGACTTTTCGTGACCTTTTTTAAAAACAGTCTGTGCATCATGCTTGTTATGATAGTATAGTCAATATTGTGTCCATGCATTATTAAGGCATCAGGCTCATGAACTCACCAGGGAATACAATACATATCATCACGATCTAGACTATTGTTCCTGACATTCACACTCTATAGTCGTGTCAAGGTCTCTAATAGACCTGTTAGTATCGTGCTATTGTTACCCACCCACATAACTCTAAAAGGCATATATATATATATATATATATATATATATATATATATATATATATATATATATATATATATATATATATGTATATATATACATGTATATATATATATATATATATATATATATATATATATGTATGTATATATATATATATATATATATATATATATATATATATATATATATATATATATATATATATATATATGCATGCCTGTTAAAAGCGTTCTTCTCTTACCTTTCAACATCTACTTTTAACAAGGTTTCACTAGTTTTAACACCAAAGAAACCAATGCATAAAGATTTCTCATTGTTCTCCATTATTTTTTTCTTACTTTGGAATATGTGGTCACGATGCATCCAGGCGTGTATTAAAGGCACATGGTGCCCTGGTGAACAGTCTCTAAATCACATATTGTCAAATGAATCAGTACAAACAAGCCCGCCATTGCTAACTTAAACCAACATCCTATTAGACGTTGAATACTAGTGTTAGACATTTTCTTAATGGAACTTTTCGAGTTATAACGGATCGGATTGAAATTGTGAAATGAGCACCTTTTAGGCATGACTGTGACAGGCAGGATAAATCATTTTCCAACACTTTTTCCAAAAACGCAAGAAAAAAAATCCCAATTTCTTTCGAAAAAAGTTTTGATTTGTTTTCTGAAACCTTTGGGAAAAGGTGTTGGAAAAACGTCTGTCGCGTTTGCTCTTTCGTATAATCATGACACATTGTATATCATTACTTCAGACATACGGTCGAACCTTGGTATGTTGCTCTCCGCATGGTATAGGTAAAGAAAGTATTCATCTAGCACATGTGTTCTACATATGGTACCTCCCAAAAATAACCACTGTCAAGATAATCAGTAAACAGATACAAACTATGCTACGTACATTCGGACAAAGAACATTTGCACATGTCCGCTAGACGTCTAAACCCCCGATGTGAAAAACTAATCGATAACTGGTACATAAAATAAAGTCACTTGTTGTATAAGGGCTGTTCTATTTAAAAGTGTGGGGGGGGGGGGGGGGGGGGGGGGAGGGGGGTGGGAATGGGAGATTTTTTGAGGGGGGAGGGGTCGAATTCTGAATTAGTTTACCCCTTGAGATTAGATATGATTTCTGGCAGGAGGGGGGGGGGGGGGGTGGCTGATCTTTTAATTAACTTCCGTCCCCCCCCCCCCCCACACACACACTTTTAAATTATCATACCCTAAGGAGTTTTCAAAACAATGTCAGATCAACAGCGAATTCCAAATTATACAAGCTCGTTTTAATATCATAGAGCTTAGATGTTTGCTACTTTCCCCCTGAAAGACTTGGTCCTATTAAATTACAGCTTAGCTAACTATTCATGACAAGTGATCGATGGACGGATCCCACCCCGAGCATGTGAGAAAGTTGCCAGTGACTTGGTTTAGGAGGTGGTTTTCGACGGGTACTCCTGTTTCATCCACCAATTACCACTGGCTAGTCTTGACTTAGTCGTAATATGCCAGAAAAAGTGACGAAAAACGAAATTGCAGATTGCAAGATCGATGAACGGCATCCCATGAATTGCACAGAGATCAGGCGAGCGTGTAATCTAATCGATGCCTTTATCTCATTTGTCAACATAAGCATCTGATAGATATAAATCATCCTAAAACAATCGATTTAGAGCAGAACAGACTATCGATATTTTCACTATTAGTCAGTACATATTAGACACTGCTCTCGTGACCACATGGCGCTTCACATGGTTTACATGTAGAAATATGCAGAGTGGAATTCTACCAATATCCCGTTTGTCGGAGGTTCTAACCGGGTACATTCGTTGCCTCCACCATTGATGACTGACTAGTCACGATTGGATTAACAATATATCGAACTTAAATATACAACTCAACTCGGAAATGTTAAACTTAATCCCCTTCAATATGCTCAACTTACCCAACATCATAACGTTCAACTTTAAGTAGTATTCTGCTTGAGACAACATATACCACTGTCCACAGGTAAAATACGTCATGTATGGAAATTGGATAGAGCGTGTTTTGTACCAGCAAGGTACATGCATGCATTACAGATGGTCGAGCCAAAATATGATGCACTTTACATGGGATTCTTTACCGGTTTCATGAACGGAATGCTTGTTGCATGCGTTTCGTCCAATGGCCGATACGTACATACATGTAAATCTTAGGGCAAAACAAATTCATATAAGCATGTTCATTGAAACTGTATTTTGAATTAATGCCTTTTTCATTATCATGGAATTATTTTCATTCATGCACGCTCTAAGCATGCATCAGTATCTCTATACACGGTCCATGTATAAAGATTATTGCAGTCTATGCAAGAATCAGCCCTACATAGCAAATGCATAATCCACGCATAGATTACCCATACAGATCCACGCATAGCCCATACATGTTAATTCATTAAACAGGAGTTTTACATGCATGGAACCGGTATAGATTACCCATACAAATCATGCATTGCTCATGCATGCTATTCATGAAATGAGGTCGCATGCATGGAAAATACATGAATAGATTACTCATACAAATTCACGCATAGCCTAAAGTTCTATGCATGGAACATGCCTACATTGCCCATACAAATCCATGCATAGCCCATACACGAAAGTTAATTCATGAAACAGAATATCCATGTATGGAACAGACATGCTCCATATTGCATGCTTTTTCTCATTTGGCTGTCATTAGCCTAATTTACTTCAGCAAGCAATCCATTTCTCAGATCCATCCTAGATGGACCTGCTCTGTGACTGTTGATTTATGTCTATTGATCAGCACTCTATTAGCAACTCTCTACTAGGAGAGATAAGAAAGATCTGATGTGTTCGCCTGCTGAGAGGGAAAATAACGCACACACGAGGAATCAGGATGCGTTGGTAACCAAGCATAGCCAATGCAAATAAGGATGGATTGGCATCCTCGAAAAGCCATGGGAATGCACATGTGCCTTTTAATTTTCACTCATATTATTATTTTTCCCAAAGCATTCGCTTCAGATTTATGCGATTTCATTCCTATCTAAATCATAGTCTAACCCATCGATACTCTTAGCTATGTCTGTGCAAAGTTTCACGTAAATCCGTTTACATTTGATGACCAAAATGCTTGTTTGAAGCGACCATGTTTTCGTGAAATTCACTGAGAAAAGAGCCCAAGACCTTTCCTGCGTGTGTGCAAACCCATAGGAGTTTCTGTAATACGTGGTCGCTTAATCTGCTCAGTGATGGCCATGGCAGTCACAGTTGGTCTGATTATGAGAGTAGGGGTGTAGGCTTTAAAATATGTAAAAATTTCAAAATGATCCCCTATTCACAAATTGACCCCATAAATCACCTTGGGAGTTTTTTTATTGATAATATGGTTTGGAATTATGATACTTTTCGGAGTAACTTTGAAAATTAAGAACATCGCAAAATATTTGACGGAGAGTTGTTTTTAGTGTTCGATTAACTTGCGGCAGTAGCTGAGAATAGGAGCAAGGTACTACCGGTGCATTGACCCGATCTCCTTCATATTTCAAGAGAGAGAAAGAGAGGGGGGGGGGGGGGGGGGTAGAGAGTGAGAGAGAATTATAGCTAAGAGTCCGCAATGATGAGTCGAGCACGCACGCCAGGCACCCAAGTTAATTACACAGTGTGTTTGCGCCCTGATCCATAGCCCTACATTGGGGGAGTGGCCGACCTGACCCCCATCCTCAAAATCCCACACACTCTCACTCTTGACCTAATTCCAGCAACGCTAAATTACTTCAGATATAGCACACAGCGTGGTGGTATGGAAAGATTTTTTGTTATCGTCATTCTTTTGCAATTCTAGGAAAAAGGTTCTATCATCATTTAAAGACTATTCTTTATAAAGCGCTTTTGAACATTATAGGTTTAGAGGGCGCTATATTAAATATCAAATTATTATTATTACTATTATCATCATTATTATTATTACTATTATTATTAGTATTATCATTATGAGTATTATCATTATTATTATTATCATTATATCAATAACTATTTTACAAGTGTACAACATGATTTTTAAAATTTCATTTTTGTCTTTTATTCCAGCACAAATATGTAAATGTTGTTTCTTTACGGATTAAATCAAGTTATTTAACATACTCAAATGCGTTTGGCGTTCTAATTTAAAAGTTTTGAAATGGTATTTATTTTTGTTAACCGCTTATATTTTTGGTTGCCACTGACTTCGGTTTAGGTAGTGTTTTCCAATACTTTCTCAACCATTTTGAAATGGCTAGGCACGATTTATCCCATAAATGTCGGATAAACTGGCGATAAACGAAACTACAACTTCCACCAAGCCAATGTAGATTCACAAAAGATTGTGTAGAGTAAATTTTACGAATTTACAGAAAATCGATTTTTGCGTTTTTTTTAACTTTGCGAATTGGCCGCCATGGAGTGCCAGCTATACACTTTAAGTGGCAGCACTAATCATTGCGAACTTTAATTTTGCGTCCGAGGCTAAACGCAAAAATTAAACTAACGCAATCTTTTCCGTTATCATCATCATTATCATCAGTATTATTATCAATGTTGCACATACGGATGTTCATACGTGCAGTAGAATACGCGGTTTCCATCTATATACACTGCACTGCTAAAGAACAGACGCAGTGATTATTCCACAGCAGTAGGAAATTAGGGATAGCCCACAACCGCCATAGCCATAGCAGTAAGCACGATTAGGGAGTATTTGTGTAATTGAACATGGTAGGAGAGATATCATGTCCCTTGGAGACATATTCAAAACATTCAAATCGACTGTCTACCACGGCTGAGATGAAAAAATAATTGATAATTACTAGTATTGCAAAATGATATAATAGTGGATTAATCAACCGCTGGTTAAAGTCCTTACCCTTATGCTGCTGGTGGCTGACTTGGCCAATGCAAAATGAAACAAAAAGCTTAAAAATGAAAAAGGAAATCCTGGGTACTCATCTGAAACTACTCAGTGATGACTATCCAATGAATACCAATATGACAAGGTTTAGATGCTTTTAAAAAATCGTTGCGTTCTTGGGTATGGACGAACGTAGCCTCAGCAGTGGAAGGGTCAGAAATGACCATGTGCATTTCTATCTTTAGATACTGCATGCAATATATACCAAGTATGCCTCCGAGGGGTAGGATATCTCCCCTACTATTGAACATGGATTGTCACTGTGCTGTTAGGCACAAATATGCTTTTCCTTTTTCTCTCAGTCCACTGCAATCAGACGTGTATACTTAAGATGGAGATTGATTTAGCCCTGGGTGCCTTACTCAGTCGTTTATGGTATAAAATTAAGAAATATAATAGCGCATTGTGTAACCGAATGTCTTCTTTGGATTTGGAATTGCAATATCATTCATCACCTTTTCAATCATATTAACCCTTGGGAGTCCAAATTGTTTGTTTTCCTCGCGTAGGTCTGATGCCAAATCCTAATGGGGATCTAGTGCAAGGTTGTTTATGTTTGGCAATCTTAGAAATCTTGGTCCATCAATCTGGAAAGTGCTCGTTTGAACCATCTAGTATGGTGAGTTTTATACAAGTGACCAAGGGTCACTAAATCACAAAGTTCACCCATTTGCCCAGCGAGCGTGTTCAAATAAAATTCCCATAATCTGTATTTATCAATAATATGTAACATTTTAACCTGGCTTGAACGCGCTCGGTGGGCAAAGTTACTATTTGGAACCGTTTCCACATAGGCTCAAATCTCATTAGTAGGTATGGAGGCAGCCATTTTGTTGAAGGTCATAGGTCAATGCCAATCCATTGAATATTTCTGATTTTCATCAAAATCCATAAGTACAGCCTTCTATGAAATGTCATTACTGGATCTCCTTCAACATCTTCATAGTATACCCATAAAGTAGGTTTTTGATCAACTGGGTTCAGTTATAGCTGAAATCTGTTTCAATGCAAATATGCTGACACATGTGATTTCAGAGTGGTCATATGCAATATCCAGGGCGCGGGTTGGGAATATGTTAGCA
>OZ012688.1:11638982-11646482 GCA_963942565.1 Maea johnstoni | reverse complement strand
GTACTATACGTAAAAACATATTATGATACCAATTTTGTCGTTTCGGCATATGAGACATAGCCATTTTCCAAAGTATTGATTGACTTAAAGAAACTGTCATCAAATTGCCTATAAGCTTTATTTAATCCCTAAGAAATAAAAGTTAAGTTGCGTTCGTATGCATGTCAGTAAACACACCATAGGCTTAACATTAAAGAATGATAAAAGCCATCTATGGGTCATGTACTGGGAAACAGGCAATTCCGTTGTACTGCGGTGATTTATTTTGAAAGCGTTGCATACATTTGCGGAGAAATGGGAAAATGCACTTTATCCTTAATGTAGAAGTGCCACCATTAATCATCCATCTAAACCATACTGAATGCATATATTTTAACCCTGTCATACCAATGGGAATTCCCGCATTGTTATGCCACTTGAGCCTTATTCCTTTTAATTTTTGTCTTTAAGTCGGATCTGTTGCTTGTCTGACGTGAGTGGCCAATCGAAATGTCCTATATACATGTAGTGTCCGTGTTGTTTTTCGCTCTCATTTATGGTGATATTGCTTTAAATATGCAGATTTGGGAAACTTGGGAGTAAGTTGGGAAACTGCATTTGACAAGTTATAAACATTTTCTTTCGAGGAATGACAGCTATAATCAAGCATGGAAATTAATTTTGATTATAACGAATTAAAGAGAAACTTAAACACGGCCTTTGAGGACCTAAATCAAATGATTCCTGATATTTGTAAATGACCAGGGAACAAGACTATTTACTTTTATGACAATAGTTATTTTACTAACAGAAGTCTTTAACAATAATCAAATGATTTTTTTCTCACTTGACTGTATGTGTTGATAGAGTTAGTTTCTCCCTTAAGTTTCAGATTTTTAACATTTCCTAGACCCAATAAAATTGCTTCGTGCAATTTACTGGTTAAGATCGTTTTCAAAGGGGTCACATCACATAATATATCCCTTTATGTGTATGACTTAATGTGGCCGGTGGTGATTGAGATAACAGGCAGTGAGAAATGAATGTATTCCTTGGCCTAATAGTACTAAACAAATGACTAAGTGGGTCACATTTGTCAAGATAGCATATTTACCCTATCACTTAAGGCTAGCATGACAACTCAATAAGAGTTATTCCCCTGTCCCATTTCAGCTGAAATTCGTCTCACAGACCACCAAAGCTGACCTTGCCTGTGCCCTTCGTGGGTTGACGGTGTCTTTTCTGATGTTTTTGTGATAACGCCTATATCAGTGTCAATACTAAGACCGTATGTGTCAGGCCTGGTCCATGAACTGAATCCGAGATGATGAGCTGGCTTTTCATGTCTGACAAGTGTCTGCCAATACGCTTATGGCCATCATAGCTAACTATGCATGTATACATGACCGGATCATGCCATGAATGCATTTCAATGAATTATATGAGTCGATTTAGAACTGCAATCAGCGACTAAATGGCATGCATTTTCCATGGTGTGATACTTTTGATACTTCCCATTGCTATATTCCTAATTGTAAATGCAATATCTCATATTGTTCTTGCTTTTGAGGCAATAACCTGATTTCCTATTCCATTCGAACAGAACTTATGCAAGGCATTTCAGGTTTCCGAGAGAAGAAGCATTGGTTCCTTCAGTTCCTATACGAACCGGGATATATATATCTATCTATCTATCTATCTATCTATCTATATCTATATCTATCTATCTATTTATATATATATATCTATATCTATCTATCTATCTATCTATCTATCTATATATATATATATATATATATATATATATATATATATATATATATATATATATGTGTGTGTGTGTATCTATCTATCTATCTATCTATCTATATATATATATATATATATATATATATATATATATATATATATATATATATATATATATATATATATATATATATATATATATATATATATATATATATATATATATATATATATATTGTTTGCCAACGGAGGAATGCAATACGTATGTGAAGGGCAAACTAATCGCTATTGGTACAAAGCCAGTATATTAGCGCGAAAAAACGAAAAACATATCAGTCGGCTTTATGTACAACATGACTGACTAAAGGAGAGACGTTTCGGCTAATTTAACAATGAAATGACGCTATAAATCTGACTTTCCTTATGACATAACTGCAAAAGGACACTTGTTGAATACCAAATTTAAATTATGAAGTCCCAATAGCCCCATTCTGTGTACACGATATGTAGTCTATAGATAATTAACCTTACTTATTTTCTACCTTCGTGTAGGTTGAGGATCCTATTCCACTAAATCAGGTCACAAAATGACGCGAAACAGTTCCATTAAAGGTATAACCTAATAAGGCCATGTGATTGGTATGGAGATGTGGTATCTTTCACAAATCAACCTTAAAACTTATGGTTTGAACAATTTGTTTTAAAGTAAGTCTAGTCTAGCAATAGCAGACTAAATATTGGTACATCGAAATAGTATTCGAGTATCGCCCCCCAGAAAAACATGCGAGCACTCACACAGACATACTACATACATGATGATGATGATGATGATGAGTGGGAGTCTAACATTTTGACATGTGTTACAAGGATCTGTCTGACTGACTTTGGGCGATAGCTATCACTCATACAGATGTATGTCTAACTTTCGTATGGGAACATATATGCACGCTGCATGGTGCTCTGAATGCAGTCAAAACAGCTGTCAAAACAAGTTATTCCATGCCATAACCCATCCCGTGTTGAATTGACTAAGGTGTGCGACTAGCATGCAAGCTAAATGTTTCTACAGATACGTACGAGAACATGTCAAAATCTCGTGGCTTTAACCCTTCCAATGCTGAGGCTACTTTCGTTCAAAGCACAATGACGCAAAGATTCTTGAAAAGCATTTAAACCCTGGCATGTTGATATTCATTAGCCGGGTTCATTAGATAGCTTTAGCTGAATACTCTCAGATTATTACCTATGTGCCAGGGTTTCAGTCTTTTTCTCTTCAGGTCTTTGCATCGTTATGTATTGGAAAAATTAGCAACCACGAGCATAAGGCTTAAAATACGAAATATCCCTCATCGTTTCCTGATATAGAGTTAAATGTAGAATTCTGAATTGTGTTTTACATTTTCCACTGGTCCCGCATAATTGTGGACTACTATGTACCATAATAACCGTAATAGTATACCATAATACGTACCTACATGACTAAAAGTGCATACTGATACAAGCATGTAGCAAAATGTTTCTGTGAAGTGATTGTAAGATGTGAATACATTTAAGATAAAATTAAGAAACGCCATCGTTTTGATAGGAAGGATTCTTTAAGATAAACTCTTGATTGCATGCAAAAAGAGTGAATATTCGTTTGTGTTTTACCGTGTGGACAACACAAGCAATTTAAGGTTGTGCAGCCTTAACGGCGGTGCAATATGTTTAACACATTAATGTTCAGAGTGACCACAACAGTCTGACATATTTGATGGATACTTGCAGGCAAAGGCATAGTAAGGAAACTATTTGATGGAGAAATGCTAATTAAAACATTACCAACATTTCTCCTTCAAATATTTCGTTAAACCATTCTTAATTACAAAGATATTGTCAAATGTACCATCGTTCCAGACGACAATTTTTGGATGAATGTTTAAGCAATGATGGGTTAACCCATTAATGCTCACAGCAGCCAAAACAGTCTGACAATTTTGATGAAATCTTTCAAATGAAAGCATAGTTGGGAAAATACTTGAAGGAGAAATGTTAATCAGAACATTACCTACAACGCTCCTTCAAATACTATGCAAGATCTCTTGCAATTCAAAAGTTATTGTCAAAAGTATTATAGATCCAGACGACAATTTTTGGATGAACTTTTAAGCAATGATGAGTTAAGGTGGATGTACACCGTCTTACCATCTGGGAAATCTACAACGTGGTTTTCCTCTGGTGGGGGTGGGGAGACCATTTCCCATGTCTCGGGATCAAAAATCAGCTCCTCTTCCTGAATCTCTTCAGGAGTCTTATTATAATGCACAACTTCATATGAGGTAGTTTTTTGAGTGGCCTGATTGTAAACAGGCTTTAGTAAGCTTATCTTCTTGTCATTGTGTTCCTTAATGCAGTGGTCAATACCTTCTTGACCGCTAAAAGATTTAACCTGGCAGTAGTAGCACCTGGGACAGGAGCTAGGATCTGAGCTCTCTTCTTGGAAGTTATTCTCCATATCTCTTTCCTGGAAAGAATTGGAATCCACTGTGCTTGATAATTAGAAGAAGTTCCTCAGGCACCGACATAAGTACTAGCCCGCTCGCCCCGGCAAGTGAATTTTTGAAAAAAGGGCTTTCGTGCAAGGACATTTTAGTTTTCACTTGCCCAGCTAATTTTTTGAATACTAAACACACATTTTATAGTAAATGGCCCGAATACCTAGAAAATATGCAAACAATGCAACAAAGCTGAAAATAAGATGGTCCTCAAATCTTTATATTCATGATAAACAATGCATACCTTTCTAGCATATGTTATAATTTAGTTCGGGCAAGCCAAAAATTATGTCGGGTAAGTAAACACCATTAACTACTTGCCCGGCGTGGTAAGTTAGTTCTGAAACTTATGTCGCTGCCTGTTCCTAAATATCAATTCAAAAATCGCAGGTGTTCCTTACTTTAAACGCTATACATATAACGTAATCAAATCATGTAGACATCTTCGAAAAAGTATTCCTAATTAACCTTTTCATTTTTGAAAATTTTCCGTGACGTCAGGATATTACATGATTTTGAAAATAACTTCGAAGTGAAGCATGTATTCATAAAATATTTGATGGAGAGTTGTTGATGTGATACTGAGCAACCTTTTTCTTTACAATACTTTCCGAAAGACGTTTTAGTTAAAAGGATTTCACTACAATAGCCAGAGCCGTTTAGTCCCCCTATAGCCTGAATAGGTAAAGAAACTAAATTTACTACCTCTAATATAAGAGCATCGTTCTAGGAAAATACACAAGTGGACGTATATCCTTAATTTTAATCTTTACAACAGTGATTTAAGTATTCCAAGAACTATAACACAATAATGATGTTGTTGCAAAGTAAATTAGTAAAATATATCTAATCTGTGCGCCTACCTTTGCCTTCCACAATGCATAACACATCTGCCATACAAGCATACCGACATGACAATTTTCTTTGCCCATGCGTGAAAAGATTAATCTTAAGATATTGTATAATTAATACCATTTCAATTTCCGGTGGAAAGTTTTTCTCAAGGCGAGTGACCTTTCCTATTTATTATGATAACTGTTGTTTTGGTATTGGCAAGGCGGAATAGGTAGCTTATTCAGGTGCTTATAGAATGAGATTTTGTTGATAGACGGAAGTGACTTCTACGGTCAAGTTTATATTACATGAATAAATACAGCATACATATTTTGTAGTCAGCATTACTTAGCTTCCTGTCTCTCACCACTGCCCGGGTTCGAATCCCACTCAGGGCACAAGTTTCCAGTGACTTGGCGTTAGACGGTGGCTTTCGCCGGTGAATCCGGTTCCGTCCACTAGAAACAACTGGCTAGCCGCAATATGACAAAAAGTGACGAATAACGTAATTCCAAATTATATATTTGTAAATCGGATCCTTTATCTTCCACAAAGATTCCACAAATGAATGTCCGTCACCGAGACTCGAATCCTACTCGAGGCATTTGAGAAGGTTGCCAGTGACTTAAGGTTGGTCGGTGGTTTTCTGTGGCTACTCAGGTTTCCTCGGGGTCCACCAATAAAAACTTGAGCTTTCCAAGATGTAATACGTCAGAAAAGGAGACGATATATGAAAATCCGATTTCCAAACTGAATTTTCTTGACAGACATTGGAATGGAGTAGGTTGGAGTGTCAACCCCATTGCAATGGCCATTGGACACCTCGAAACTACACAACTTCAAAATCGACATTCATAGTTGTAAATACGGTATAGTGGCCGAGATTCCTAGGGCGTCCGAGATTTGCGAGAATTTACGGTAGGCATATTTGCATTTGCTCATGTCAGTTTTCGAACACTGTCAATTTCAAATCTGTCAGTGCAACTAATTATTTGATTCCTCCAATCAGAGTGAACCCGGGTAGATGGGTTATATTGTTTAGTATATGACCTAGAAACGATTGTCCATACTATTCATTGATATGGCAACACTTTTGGGAATATGACCAATGGTATACAATGGACAGCAATCTTTTCATTACATACTATTCACTGTTGTTTTAAATAACGTGGGAAATTGTCATATCCCCTTGGTGTTGAACCACAAAACGAAAGAATAGATTCCTTTACCAAAGGGATTCATTTTTGCAGTGAATGTGCGGCATTTTGCACATTCTGTACATATCTATGTCAAGGGCTTCTTATTTATCCGCTTGTAAGTTCGTATCAGGTGACAAGTTCTAGGGCCTATGCATAGTCTTCGTTTTTCATACCTCATACCGTGAGATGAAAACAATACTATTCTTTTTGTAAATCATGAACAAAGGAACATCTCATCATTAACAGGGTATACCACTGTGACTTTCCGTTTTACAATTAACACATTAATGCCCACAGAGGTCAAAAGCAGCCTAACAACTTTGATAAATTTCCGCAGGCAAAAGCATAGTTAGGAAAACAACTAACGGAGAAATGTTAATCAGGACATTACCAACAACTCTTCTTCAAATATTTTGAAAAATCATTTTCAATTCCAACGTTATGGTCAAAAGTTTCATAGATCCAGACGACAATTGCTGGAGTCTCTCTTAAGCATTAATGGGTTAATGGGCAAGTTACAATCGTAAGGAAATACCAATGAGGTTCGGCAAATACTGAATGCAATAAGGTGGCACAGTAGGCTAAATAATAGTGACTGGGTGGGAATGGAAGACATCGATATATATAAACGAACGCAGACATCTTAGATTAATTTAAAATGTTGGGAAGTCTTTATTTCAACTTGATGATGCGCATGGCGGATGTTTTACAGTATTCTCATTTGTTGCTATATGTATTCATATATTGACTTACAAAAATCATAACACTAGTTTGGATTGAGTTTTACTCTGCAATTAATTAGTCGCTGTCACCAGTGTCCATAGTATAGTAAAGTTCAAAATTTCCAAATAAATTTCTATTGATAAGTTGGTAAATTACCAACCTTACATATTCTTTCGTTATATACCGTCCTTGGACTGATCCAGTTGCTCGCTGGCTCTGACCACTTCCAAGGGTCCTGGGTACGAGGTCATCTCGGAGTATGAGAGAAAGTTACCAGTGACTCGGGGTTTATCAATGATTTCCTCATGTTCCCAGATTTTCCCAACCACTGCTAGCTATCTTCTCACGATGTTTCTAATCATACTAGTGTATACAGTAGAATAAAACAAATAAATAAATGTTAGGTTTATAGTCTTGTTCCATTTTATCAATGTTCACACGACTCTATACATTTATTCCCCAGCAGGCCTGTTAAATCTTTG
>OZ012688.1:11540282-11633782 GCA_963942565.1 Maea johnstoni | reverse complement strand
ACTGAATTCAACAGCTAGAAATATCACTTACCGCATAAATCTCTCCAAGCCTTGAATAGTCACCCTAACTTTTCTCCTTTGTATACTGTCTAGTGTAGAATAGTAGATTCCACCGCCTAGAGCTGGGACAGCAAGGAATAAATACAATCCTTTACGCTTGTAAAATCTAGGTTTTTTCTTGATGGCTTGTTGTTTAGTCTGTACATCGGCCAATTGCTGTCGTGTTGTGTGCAGAAAGCGCTCGCCGAGTCCATTTTTACGAGAACTCTGAAGTAGAGAAATAGCGTGGAAAAGGATAAAATCATGAAAAACTTTATTTCGATATTTCAATAGTTCCAACTATGAGATAAAAAAACTGAACCCTTATAAAATCTATGCAACTACAGCAACTTTGCAACAAGAGACAAACTAACATTCATCTTCTTCATATTGTGAAATCAGACGTAAGTCAGAAGTTTATATACGTATGCAGGGCTCAACGTTAAGGCCTACCCGGGGCAGCAGTAAAAACTTTTCAGGGCAGGTAAAAGTTCCAGGTCACCTGCCCTGCAAGGCAAGTGTAATATCAAGACAGGTCAACTGCCACCATGAACCAAAGATTAGGGTACACATAGTTATTACAATGAAACATGAAACCAAAACGTTTGTGAGGGAGTTTTTTTTGCAGGGCAGGTGAAAAGTTTTCAGGGCAGGTAAAAGTTCCAGGTCACCTGCCCTGCAGGGCAGGTGGTTTCAAAAGTGAAATTCGAGCCCTGGTATGTATCTTTGACATGCAAATGCCATGGATTTCTGTAAGTTGACCCATTTAAAAATGTATTTAGGATTATTTACACTAGATGGTGAAGTATAGGCCAGCTCTAACTTTTGCTAGCGCCATAACTCACACTTAGAGAGTGGGCTTACATTGAGATTGATACAAATGTGAGATAAAAATGTTATTATTTTTTCTATACTGTTCATTGTGTGTGCAACGTCTGATGTTTGACCAGTTTTCAATGTGAGAACATGGGAGGTGGTCTGTGGATGATCTCAATTAAGTCTTGCAAATTTTTGTTTACGTGGTCAAGTATAAGGGTCACTAGGGAGTAGGATAAGAAACCAGACAAAAAAAGTTTTTTATTTGTTTTTCCTTTACTTTTCAGATTGTATCAGAAACCTGTGGTTGAGCAATTCTGTTATATCCAATTGTACAATTCTGGTTTATATACTAGAACTAAGGTTGTAAAGTAAAGAACTTAGAAGATGACCAGGGCTTCTTCCAGCAATGATTGGGAACAAATGAAAGTCAAAGTTTGCATGACCTAATCTATATATTTCATTAGGGGGCAGGCCATTCTTGGGGGGGGGGGGGGGGGGGTGCTATCCTTTTTAGGTAGAAAATCCTAAGCCTATGTAGGTGGGTAAGGATTTTAAGTAGTTTAGTAGCTAAATCTGGACGGGTAGAAATTTTGAAATTGTTGTTTTGGATAGGCTGTTTCGAAATCCTGGCTAAGACCCTGGTTCACCCCGTGACAGGGGTGCTACTGAGTGGTCCCCTTTCCCATAGTTCGAGCAACTCTAACTGTGGTATCGGCCGTTGTTTACTATATTGATGTATATTAGCCTCATGTGATGAGGCTAATAGACATATTATATAGTAAACAACGGCCGATACCACAGTTAGAGTTGCTCGAACTACCTTTCCCTGATCTCTAGAGCTCTATAGGAGTTCCCTGATCTAACTTAGGGTTGCGGCCCTCCCCCCTCCCCCGTTTAGTGGTTTTGTAAACCCTTCTCTCATCCCTGCCTTTATTTTTTTCCTAAAAATCAAGAAAAATATGTATAGGTACGTATATTATGGCTGTGAAAGGTAAGAAACATATTCTGGCCCTGAATATTAAGATTTGTGGCCAGAGGTTAAAAGAAATCTGTCTCAGCAGAGAAACACATCCCCTTGATCCGCAACCCAATAGGCACAGCATGCTAGTACCTAGGGTATGTGCGCCTCGGGTTACGCGATGTAGCCTGGGGAAGTATTGGTCACGTGATTTTTTTCAGAAAGAGGCTGAGAGTGGTGGACAGGGAGTTGGCAATCCAGAGCCTTATCTCTTTTCGCTGCCTCTATCTAGGTCAGATAGGTTGCCAAGGAGATAGGGTCGGCGGGCGGCCGGGCTGGGGTGCACAGGTTGTCTATGTCTCATGTGTGGGAGGCAGCGAAATTTGATGATGCATGCACAGTGCCCACTCCCTGTCTGCTACTCTCGGGTCTCAGCAAAAAAATCTATGTGAAAGCTGAGAGAAGTAGACAGGGAGTGGGCGCTGGTCATGAATCATCAAATTTCGCTGCCTCTCACTATCTGACCTAGATAGCATAACAGCTCCCAGCCAGCCAGTCAACCAGCAGTGCACAGATCACGTGACCCATACAACCCCAGGCTACAGCGCGTAACTCGAGGCACATATGCCGTAGAGGCTGGCATGCAGTACCTATGGTGTTGCGGTTCAAGGGGATGTATTTCTCTGGTGAAAGCTAAAATGTACTTGCCCGCAAGCCATTTTTTCAAAAAATCACTTGCCGGGGCAAGCGGGCTAGTAGTTATGTCAGTGCCTGCCCCCCCCCCCCCCCTACACACACTCAATATCAGATGGTCCACCCCTTGAACTGCATAAAATGGTATTTAATGTTGTGTAAATAAATCAAGTTACACAACCCCCTTCCATATAAATTTCAATGACAGTGCCTAAATAGAGGACAGATCATTTCATCAGTGACATCAAAGAAATGAGTAATTGAAATACTTACCAGTCTTAGCGTAGGTGCATGTCGATTTGGTGATATGTGACTGTAAACAGTAGTTATGTGTCTCAACTTTGAGCATAGTCGACAGTACATGGACAGCGCCATCTTTGCTCGTCTGCATCAGACGGATAAGGTCGTTGATTGGTTGGATTTATCGTTCGGGGCTAAATCTAAAAAATGAAGCCAGTACGAATAGTGGAATTATTTTAAAATCTCAAAAGCTTCGATTCGTTGCTGTGAACCATTATGTAATTCGATGAAAATGCAATTCTACAATAGTGGATAATAATATATGACTTCATTTTCTTTGAGCAGATTTGAGACTCAAATAAAGTATTAGTATTTCGATTCTAGGTTTTCAATTAGCTGACAGCGACATCTATTGAAAACAATACGAACTATGAGGGACATGTTCGATTCAACAAAACCGGCGTACCTTAATTCCCCGACTTTTCTATGAATGAAATTTGAACGAATAATACGATGGTGCAAGTGTGAACGGCAGAAGAAAAAAAAAATCACTGTTTTTCTGGAAAACGACAGAAAAAATATTTTCTACTGTTTTCCAAAAACAGCGGAGGTTTAAAAAAAAATCAGTAGTTTTTCCGAAAAACTGCAGATTTTTTTCTGCCATTCACACCGCACCATCGTAGAATAATGACAAGGTGGTCATCAAAATGATATTGGTCAGTATTTGGGAGAGATGAGACTGCCATGTTATATTTAAAATGATAAGTCTGACAATTAATGTTAAAGTTGAATTTGATAAAAGGTTCAGAATATGAAATAGTAATTTCCAAACAATTTTTTAGGGTCCTGATTACCATATTTGGAATTATATATGGATTTTATATAAAAAGCGCTGTTTCTCTCATAACTTTAATAATTTTGTTTAGAAACTTACATTGTGCCTAGGATTTCTATATGTTAAAGTCATAATGATAGTATTTAAGAATGAATGGGAAAATACAGCCCTGCGTCTTTTCATTGGTCTGCCTTTTAAATAATATATGAGGTAATGTTAATGTTTATAACTTCTATTTTGAAATGAAATAAAACAATTCATTGGAAATAGTTCAACGTTGGCTGTTAATTCTTATCTAAAACATTATTCTTACTTATACCACATTTTCTCTTGCGTGAACTCGGCAGATATTTAAAACATGATGAAATAACTATTGCTAATGTAAGAGTATCCCATCTTCTTCCTTTGAAGCTTTGAACTGTTAAAGCTACAATGGCAAAGTATGCAAAAATATTAGACTTCAGAAATCGGATGATGGGCTAGTTGATGTATTGGGCAGTATTTAAAAACATTTAGGTACATTCTAAAGGCTGCTTGCTAGAAGCATTGAAATGTCACACTTTTGCTTAGGTTAGACATTTATTGCAGGCTGTACTTTTGCCCGATCGATGAATCGAACACATCCGTGATGAAAACATTCAGCTTGGCATGATTCTCCTAGTGACACACATAGCACCATCCCACTGATGGGCAAGTCATTACCACACCACAACATTAGCGATTTTCTGCTATAGCCTAGTTAACCAGGTAAGTAATGCACATAGAAATAGCCATATTATAGCTTGAGTAGTATGTAAAAGGGATTAATAACATGACTCCTAGTCTCGGTGCCACTTAGATCGAGCAACTCTATCGTCGGGTATGCCGTTGTTTACATTCTGAGATTGATAGGCCATACCCACGATAGAGAAAGCCCCATACAAAACTTTTCCACTGCGCCCAAAAAACTGGGCGCTCACATTTCTAGCTCAGTCTGGCCACCCAAACCAACTAAATTCGTTTCCTACCTTGATAATTTACGTTGTGACGCCTTTACAGCACTCAAATCCATTCAGAGTGCGAGAAATAAAGAGCTTTTTGGCTGGAAGCGATAATTTTCACCGTGTACTTACCGCCATTTAATTCGAGATATGACTAGTCGAGCAGCACTGTCCATCATTTCCCGTATCAAACCTATCACCTTCTCACACGTGTGCTGCTCGACTAGTCATATTTCGAATTAAATGGCGGTAAGTACACGGTGAAAATCATCGCTTCCAGCCAAAAAGCTCTCATTTCTCGCACTCTGGACGAATTTGAGTGCTCTAAAGGCGTCACAACGTGAATTACCAAGGTAGGAAACGAATTCAGTTGGTATGGGTGGCCAGACTGGGCTAGAAATGTGAGCGCCCAGTTTTTTGGGCGCAGTGGAAAAGTTTTGTATGGGGCTTTCTCTATCGTGGGTATGGCTTATCAATCTCAGAATGTAAACAACGGCATACCCGACGATAGAGTTGCTCGATCTAGGTGCCACTGCAATGGCTGAGCCTGTGGGCTAGGCAGCTCTGACAAGACCACTGACCAGATCAACATCAGGTGTCTCTGTAAATCACCCTGTATCTCGAAGGAAATATTCTCAGGATTTTTTTTTACTTTTGAGGATATTTCCCTACGGAAATCTCCCCCTCCCCTTCCTGGCAGATTTACATAACAAGTTGTGGTGTTATATGTAAATGTATGTATATATTATTTTTATTGTATATATATATTTATAAATATATATATATATATATATATATATATATATATATGTATTAGGGCTGTCATCGATACCGACGGTATCGATGGATCGCTGGCGAAGCCCTAGCGATAATCGATACGCCATAAATGCTGGGGTATCGATTCATTATAAAAAATAACAAAAAAATGGTTGGATACGTTGCAACACGCCAAAACTGTCGTTACCAACCAGAAATCTTTATAAAAAAAAGTCCAAATCAGCGAAAACTTACCCCAATTCAAAAACGGAAGTTGAAATGAGGACGGACAATCTCTAGCGCACTACTGCGCAGGTCAGCGCAATGCATTGTGGGGTCCTGTTGAGACGATGACAGGCGAAGACATCATTGGCGCTAATGGCAAGATCGCAAATTGTAGGTACCTTTTAGTTATTGTTAGGGCCGGGAATTGCCGGGGAATAAAAATATAATGCGTGGTGGGCTAATTGCGTACACATACAGGCGCGGATCCACACCGGTTTGCATCGATGCATGCATGTGCATCGATCAATCTCGAAAGTGCATCGTTTCATATCAAAGTGCATCGGTCAATTTCAAAAGTCCAAACTCACCATTACTTATATTTGTTTGGGAAGCAATGGCGATCCAACTTTTGGAGGTTAGATTGTTACGCAATGGCGTCTGTCTCTGTAGAGCAGGAAGTAAATGAACGTAAACGTGTATAATCTAAGGCTCCGGACGTCCAGACTAGCTAGTATTCTCCGGGGAGTCTGGGTAGTCGCCATGGTGCGGCAGGATGAGGGGGGGGGGGGGGGGTGTGGGGGTGGCGGCATCCTCTCCCATCATCAATTGCACTTCCGACTGAGTGATGCATCCAGATTAAGGGTGCACCAGTACCAATGCCAATCTAGACTTGACGGCAATCTTGATCAGTGACTAAATATCACCTTATAAGTCTTGTTTCGCTAACTACAAATGGTTAGATGGGTTTGAACGATTGTGTTTTAGGAAATCTGTGTATCTATTCCGAAACATTGTGTTTAGACCCGAAATTGACACTTTTTCTTCATAATCAATGCCCTGTAGGACAACGAACATACAGACCCCCTGTTTCTTATCAGCTTTTGATGAGCGGTACATATAGAAACTTGATAGTCTCAGAACTTTTCAACAACATTTATTGTAAGAAATAAATGAAATATATCTCGTTTCTATAGTCGTTTGCTCGCTGGGTTACTTGTGAACATAGGGTCATTTGAGATTTTTATATCAATTAAAGCCGATGCACTTTTCCTCATCCTCAACTGTCAATGTTTAGGCTACCATAAGGGAAAGGAAAATACCTGCTGCTAGAACGGCTTCCAGAGGCTTGCACACAATCTTAGACGTAGAAAAGAATGGATATGTAGCGAGAGACTAATTAATTTATGCGCTCGGCTATAGTGAAGGGCTGGACATGCCAGGGGTCTCTGATATTGCATCAGCGTGAGGTCACGAGGGAACAAGGACCAATCAGGAATCTCTTATCATTTACATTATATAGAAACCTGAGCGCCAACATGCACAGAGCACGACTTTTGGGCTATTCTTTGAGGCTAGCCTGTTCAGGTTGACCGCCTGGTTTCATATTCACTTGTTTTTATTTATCTAAAACACAATCAGAAGAGGTTTTTGGCCCTTTTCTCATTATGGAATTTTCCTACTAAAAGGGTACTTTTGTTATGCTTAATGTATTAGCCATCAGAAGACCTTTCAATCAATCTTTGTATAGGTACAAGTGTCAAATAAAAGCGGGATAGGGGAAAACTGTGTAAATTATAAGGAAATTAACCCCCGTGTGCTTCCCTAATATCTCATGGCCAGTTTTGAAATAATTCACCCAATATAAATATACATGACAGAAATATGAAGACAGAATGTGCGGTGCTTTGGTACAGAACCACAGTGCTCGAGAGATGCTCAATTTGCTGGATCAGAAACTAACATATTTAGTGTGGTGTATGATATCTGACACCCCAATTTGATTCATTCACTTGGGTATTTAGGGGGGCGCATACGCTCGTTATCAAAATTTAAAAATACCCCTAAAGCACGGATTTCTGGTCAAAAAAGCACCCTTATTTTAATAAAAACGCTGACATTTTCCACTAAATAAACACCCCTTCTTTTTTCAAAACACTGACATTGGATGAACGGGAACACGTATGTCAACTTTAGATTTGAAACTCGGACGCCAAGTCACTTCGGGAGTCACTCGGCGTCAGAGCCGCGTATATTTTGTGGATTGTAAGGGGATTTTCACCCCCATACTTCGTACCAGGATACAAAAAGGTACCCTTCTTTTACAAAATCGCGGACATGCGGAGGTCTTTAAAAAGACCCCTTCTTCCGCGGAATACATAACGCGGGTGCGGCCCCCATCTGTACCTGAGTGACCCCCCCCCCCCCCCGGGTTGAAAATGTATCTTATGACTACATGGAACATGTTTGGATTACAGCAGGTACTTTTATATATATATAAGCAAAATTTAGTATATTTCCAGTATATACTGGAAAAAAACTAAAATCAGTGTGAAATCAAATGATAAAATTATGTGAAATATACACAAGAGGAGAAGTAAGAACAAGGTTACTTGCTAAATTTGTGAGAAAAGCCCCCCCCCCCCCCCCCCCCTCCCGCGTCATTTTAATGAAGAAAATATATGGCCATCTTCCAATAATCTGATGGTGCATAGGTCAATTTGGGAAGCTGGATCCGCACCTGATATATTAGCCGAAAACCAAGCGTGAGTGTGAATCGATAGCGAATGGAATCGAAGTGCTGTATCGGTAAAAATCTTTTCGATTATCGAATCGCTAAAAATTTGTTAGTGATGACAGCCCTAATATGTATATATATATATATATATATATATGTATATATATATATATATATATATATATATATATATATATATATATATATATATATATATATATATATATATATATATATATGATGGACTGACACACTATATATCCTCTTTTCCACTTGGGCAGTGATAGCATAAATATGTGTAGCAAGTTATGGTTCCTGTGGCACTTGCAATATGTTAGTTGACCGAGAGACTTGAGTCCCTTCTGAAACTGACTGACACAATATATGGTCGTCCCTATCCCATTGGGTGGTGATAGCAATTAGCAATTGTTCGTTACTGTGTCATCTTCTTGATAGCTGGTCGTTGATACAGGGGTTGGTTTTCAAATTAGCATGTTGTCTCTCACCGTGACAGCCTAGCTGATTGCAGTCTTTCACCTGGGCCGTGTCCCTTATTACTGTTTCCCTAAATAAATAAAACAAGTGGATATGAAACCAGCCGGTCAACCTGAACAGGCTAGCCTCAAGCAGTGTCAAATCATAGCCCAAAATTTGTGTTCTGCTCATGCTTAGTTGATGGTGGCGATCAGGTTTCTCTGTAATATAAATGATACGAGAGCCCTGATTGGTCCTTGTTCCCACATGACCTCATGCTGATGCCAGATCAGTGACCCCTGGCATGAGTCCAGCCCTTCATTATAGCGCATATAGTAATAGGTCTCTTGCTGCATATACATTCTTTTCTTCATCTAAGCTGTTTTGTAGTGGTGTGTCTAATAGTTAAATGCTTATGTAACCAACTCGTTATGCCTCAGATGAATACAAACAAGTGGATATGAAACCAGCCGGTCAACCTAAACAACCAGGGTTACCAGGCTGTGACAAATAGCCCAAAAGTTTTGTTCTGCGCATGTTGGTGCGCACCTTTCTCTGTAATGTAAAAGATATGAAAGCTGTCATCAGTCTTTCTTTCCTAGTGAAATCACACTGAGGCCAGATTCGAGACCCCTGGGATAGCCAGGTCTGCACTTTAGCGCATATAGTAATTGGTCTCTTGCTACATATCCATTCTTTTAATCATCTAAGGATATGCTGTGAGTCATTAATTGAGCAGGAAATTTGGTCACTTGGTGAAAACAAGCAACATCGTAACAAAATGCTGGCTGTTGAGTCTCACTAATGAAGGCAAAATTACCTCCAAGAACTTTCGCTATAAAAGATATATCACCTGTCTGTAATGTTATTTTTGCTGTTTCCTTGCTCCTTATTTCATTTATTGATGATTTCATCAGAAAAAAATGATTTAAAATAAACTCATGTCACAGACATAATGTCTATGCCAATAAACAAGAGCGAGCACACACATAACCTGCGCACAAGCCTGGTACAGAGATTTTGTCTTTGCAATTTGCGAGCACTCAAGCTCAATAACTGTCAATGATTGTCAATAATTATCATTGAAATTTATGAGCACTCGAGCTCAATAATTGCGATAATTCCTATATCACTTGCATGCACATGTGATAAGGAGCAGCTATGGCTTGCTGTTTCATCTCTTGTGAGAACAGACCTGCCTCAATTGCCGTGTGGCATAGTCCTAGCCAGCAGGGCGTCTGGTTGTCATAAACCCTCAAAAATCATCCCTCAGGACACACAATTTCTTTTAAAGAGGAATTTCTCAAAATGTCATTTTTAAACAAATGATCATTGATTTGTTTTCGCCCAATATAAACCCCACGATATTGTATAAGGATATTATACCTTATTTCAGGAATTGAATACATGTTTGTGGTTGTAATCAGAGTATATTGTGGTCTCCCTTGAAAAATTAAGGGCTCCCCAAAATTTCACAATTGCCAAATGGGCATCCAGTATGTGTGGTCTTAGACTTTGTCTCCCAATGCTGCCCAAGCCTGTAGCAAGTGAAAAAGCTACCAGTGACTTTGGGTTAGGGGTGGATCTCCCTAGGTAGTCTGGTTTTCTCCATAAGGCCACTCCAATTTAATTATTTGTCTCATGAGATTTTTTTGGAAAAAAAATCCTGTCAGACTCCAAAAAAAAGAAAAAAAGTCTCCTTTGGTGTCTTACGGATGAAAGTGGTTTTGAAATTTTCTGTCAGACTCCCAAAAAAAAAGAAAAAAGTGCAAGTTTTAAGAATATTCTTTGTAAGGGAGATTCAATCAACTACGAGGAAGCTGTAATTGCTGTAGTAGAGCCTCAGACTTGAGTATCTCCCACCCTTCAGGTTACAGGGATCAATTGATTGATTGATTTTATTAAGTTGAGAATAGGCTGGTAGAAACATATCGCTACCAGTCCTAGTCGGCAGACTCTAAAAAAAATAAAATAAACAAAAAAAGTCACATTTTTCAACTTTTTTTTATTCCAAAATGGCTCATTTTCTGCCTCCTGAGCTCGTAAGACAAGTAAATAAATTGGAGTGGCCTAAATAACAATTGACACTTTAACAAGAAATTACTTAAAAGAATTCTGGTGTCCTGAGGGCCAGTGAGGGGTGATTTCTGAGGATTTGGGTGTCCAAATGGTGCCAAGACGCCCTTCTGGCTAAGACTAAGACTGTATTTCACCACTTGCTAAACTGCTGACATCTATAACCTGTTATCGTTCAGCAGAACACCGCAGACAATCAGTGCCATTGTCTCAGGAGTAGCAGACAATAGAGCACGTACCTACCGCTTGATTGCCTTTGTCTCCCAGCTGCTACCTGATCTCACAGACCTATTCTGAAACAATAGGGACATTGTTAAGAAACAGATTGATTTAACCTTTATGCTGCTGGTGGCTAAATTGGTCACTGCCAAATGATGCAAAAAATACTGAAAAATGACTGAAACTCTGGCACATGGGTACTAATCTGAGACTCAGCGAGAGTTAGTTAATTGATACCAACATGACAGGGCTTAGCTGGTTTTCAAAATCTTTGCGTCCTTGTGCTTTGGACGAAAGTAGCCTCAGCATTGGAAGGGTTAACTTGCTTGCAGGGTCTACATGTATGGCCAGCAGTCTGGGTGTCATTTGAACACCCAAACCCTCCAAAATCATCCCTCAAGGACACCCTAATTTTTCAGTGAGTAATTTCTTAAACTGTAAATTTTCCCTCAAGTGGAATTATTAATTCCTGCTTTTCGCTGTCCTGATGTCTGTTTATCACTTGATGCCTATAAGGTTTTGGATTCCCAGAATAAACATAAGAAACACACCTAGGATTCGGACACCCTTATTAGCTAAAACCATCTTACAGTGGCCACCTGGTGAACAAGTGTGGAATTACATTAAGATGGATTGAGTTTTAAGTTTCAGGCTAAGGTATAGAACTAATGTAAATATTGCTTTTAGGCATGGATACCTGCCTTAAAATGAAATGGTACGGTACCAGCAGTGTTACCATTGAAACGGTACCAATGAAATGGTACAGTAGTTTAACCCTTCCAATGCTGAGGCTACTTTCATCCAAAGCACAAGGACGCAAAGATCTTTGAAAACCATCTAAACCCTGTCATGTTGGTACTCATTGGATAGCTCTTACTATATACATGAGCACTCTCAGATGGGTAGCCATTTACCAGGGTTTCAGTCATTTTTTCAGGTTTTTGCATCAATTTTGATATTGGCCAAATTATAGCCACCAGCAGCATAAGGCTTAATGATGGTACTTTATTACATTATTACCTTCTTAATTTTGTTGTGAATACTGAATAGTCATGTTTAGGATCTTGGACACTCCATAATCTGATAATGATTGATAACTTCAGTGGTAAGTGTTGTTAAGAGTACCTTTAAGGAAAGAAATGCTACAAATACAGTACTCTTTGAAAGGATACTGGTACCAGTACCGGTGCCTCTAAATGTTATCCAACCCTAACTGCTTGGCCTAGGGCTAGGCTAGGTTAGTAGTCTATATATACCGCTGTCTGGGTTCAAACTCCATGTGAGTGAGTTGCCAGTGACTTAGGCTTAGGCAGTGGTTTTCCCCATATACTCCGGTTTCCTCCACCAATCAGAAGTGGCTAGTTACGATTTAGCTGCAATATGGCATAAAAAGTGACTAGGGCTCAATGTTAAGGCTAGCCCCGTAGCCCCGGGCTTGTAATTGAAAGTCAGGGCTAGTAAATTCTACCTGTGAGTAGCCCTGAGGTGCTAGATAGAATTCGAATATCAGCGCTTAAAAAATTATGAAGCCCACCTTTGGCTCTGCATACCCGGATGAGAATTTAACTCAATTTACCACAATACAAGTTCTTTTCATGTTATCAACGGAGGCTATGATATCAACAGAGGTCACTATTTCAAAAGAGTTGTCATTAATATCAGGGCTAGCAAAAATATTTCAGGGCTAGTAAAAGTTTTGGTAACTAGCCCTGCTGGGCTTATGAATTTTTTTCTTAATGTTGAGCCCTGGTGACAAAAAACAAAATTCTGTAGCAGTGTACATCAGTATTCGCCCGTAGTATGAGCCTGTAGTTAAAGGACTCTGTGATACTGATAAGCCATTCCAACACTGTCTGAAGCACTCATTCTTGGCTGAGTATGCATCCTAGAGGATTTCAATATGGAGAGAAAGTGTACGAAATGTATAAAATTCTTATATTCTTGCTGAGGGATGCAATTCCCAATTGGCATACACACAATATACCCTTTAAATAACAATAGATAACACAAGTACTGAGTTGTAGGTTGCATATCTTCGTAATATTGATTTGTTTCTTGAGAGATAGGCTTGCAAGAGATTTTAAAAATTCACATAAAAACTCAATTCAGATAAACATTTTTTATTCAATTAATTATTTGAATTGCTTTCCTCCAAATGATATTATCCAAAATAGGTAAGCCATTTAACCATGCAATTAATGCTCACTGTCCAAAGGCAGCCTAACCATTTTGGTAAAATTGTGCAAAAGCATAATTTGGGAAATATTTCAAGGAGTAGTGCTAATAAGAACACTACCATCAACTCTCTTTCAAATATTATATCAAACCATTCTTAATTTCGAAGTTATTGTCAAATGTATTATATATGCAGAAGATAATTTCTTCAGGAACTCTTAAGCATTGCTGGAAGCTGCTGTGAATTGGTTTAACCCATTGGCGTCTGGAGTGTATAGATAAGGAAATATTTGCAAAACAAGGAAATACTGTAGAACACAAAATTTACGCGTCTGTTTATATAAAGCGCACATTATAGCGTGTGGTTTCCGCTTCGCTATAAATAAAAATGCTGTATTTTTTTTCTGTACTTTGGCGCTGTCAGCGGCGGCTACGGTCGCTAACATAAAGATACGCTATGATGTAAAAACTCCCCAATTCGCTATATTTGGGACACGCGTCACATGTGTGTTATACAGTACTTAATTAAGAGTAATTTTTTACCAGAAATGTATTGGTAAAGCTGTATTTACCAATCCCTTTTCAAATATCTTTCAAATATTCATCTTATTGATGAGTTATGTTATAATCTGGCAGACCGCATTCTCCCGCACGATACAAACAGCTAGGTCATGTTCTTATTTCTTGATTAGGCCACTCCAATTTAATTACTTGTCTTACGAGCTCAGGAGGTAGGAAATGAGCCATTTTAGAATTTTAAAAAAAGTTGAAAAATGTGACTTTTTTTATTTATTTTATTTTTTTAGAGTCTGCCGACTAGGACTGGTAGCGATATGTTTCTACCAGCCTACTCTCAACTAAATAAAATCAATTTTTGGAGTCTGACAGAAAATTTCGAAGCAACTTTCGTCCGTAAAACACCAAAGGTGACTTTTTTTTCTTTTTTTTTTGGAGTCTGACAGGATTTTTTTTCCAAAAAAAGCTTGTAAGACAAGTAATTAAATTGGAGTGGCCTTAAGTATGTGATATAAGTAGTAAACACAGAGGAGATGAAGACTGTGTAGGACTTGCTTCGGATGTAAAAGCCATTTATAGATCACTCATGCAATCTTATTAGTGGTTCTCCTTCAAACTGAATCCAAAAATTCTTTGGGGCCTACTCTGATGGCCAAGTCGACTATGGCGCTGCCGCAGACTGCTAGCAGTCTCTCACCACTGGAACTGTTTAAATTGAAAGCAAAGTTGGGAAAATATTGGACGCAAAAATGTTTATTAAAACACTCCTAACAACTTTGTTCAGTAATTTTGTAAAATAGAATAACAACATGGATACTTAACCCTTCTAATGCTAAGGCTACTTTTGTCCAAAGCACAGGAATAGAAAGACTTATGGAAACCAATTAAACCATGTCATGTTGGTACTCATTGGATAGCTCTCACTGAGTACTCTCAGATGAGTACCCATATGCCAAGGTTCCAATCATTTTTCAGCTTTTTTGCATCATTTTTGTATTGGCAAAATTAGCCACCAGCAGCATAAGGGTTAAACCTCTTCCAAGCATGAATGGGTTAAGAAGGGGCTCAGCTGTGTGGGATATGTAACAGGTTTACTCTAGGACGGGGTGTCCGTCGTATCATGTGCCGTAATTGCAGTCAGTGCACTTATTGGGTTTAGAGGCTGGCCCCATAATCCTATTACAGGGTATCTGCATTACAAGCTGAGAACTCTCTTAATTGAATGCCGTGGCTTTCAGCCCAATACCACGGAATGATAATTGACTACTCAGACAGTCTCCATCCGTACATATTAACCTGTAGTATACGTTACATACTTAATCAGTGGTTTACTTTCATTTTTTTACTGCCAGTCCAGCAGACAGACTGCTTCCATATATTACAGCTACCTTTTGCCAGTCATATATCACCAGGGCTCGACTTTGCTTGCCCAGGGCTTGCCCCGTTGCCGCAGGCAAGTAGAATTTCTAAATTATAGCTGAAGGGCAAGTAAAACTGTATCTTGCTTGCCCAACTGGGCAAGTACGCTGTATATATTTCGGGTTTACTTTTGAGAACATGTGCAAGTTTTGTGGTCTGGCGTCCATTAATGGTAGGGGAAGCTTGTCTTAGAAAATATGCTTTCACATGCCAGCACCATGTTCTACTTGGTTTGAAATGAAACATTATAAAGCATGCAATTTTTCAAGGGCAGGTGAAAGTTGGAGTAGACAGCGTGCAACATGACCCCTGGACCCGTTGCAGGTTGCAAGTGAATTCGGCCAAAAACGGCAATGGGGCACGCTGAACAATACCCTGACTTGCCCCGCTTGGCAAGTAATGTTTTGGGCAAAGTCCTATTTCACCTTTGTGAGTGGTGGGGCAAGTGGAAGTGCGGGCGGGGCAGGTCAACGTTAAGGGCAGCTTGCCCCGCTCAGAAAATAATGTTCTGCCACCTATGTTGCACCCTGGTAGAGCAAGTGAAAGTTGAATCTCACGTGCCCTACTGGGCAAGACGCTGCAAAAGTAAATGTCGTACCCTGATCACATATGAGAATTCTTGGTTCATAGATTACTACTGGCTTGGATTCAAAGGCCTCATGACGCTATGCTGGCTTAATTCAACATACTGGCAACAATTCTAGAATATTGTTACAATGCCGTTAAGGCTGCAATGCTGGTGACACGCTCAAAATAGCCATCTCCTAGTTTAGCACTCTTGTCCCCTTTGTAACAGAGGTTATCTAATCCCTGAGGTCTTGGTGTTTCAAATAGGTTTACTATAAATTAGCTGCTTGTGTATTCCTGAATAGGACCACAGTTTCTAATTTGCAATGTTTTACCTCAAATGAGATTTTCTTGATCAATAAAGGGTACATTTGATTTTTAAATACAACGCACATCTGCTATACATACTAGGCTAGGGCTACTTGTTGGAAAATAATGAATTCCTGCAAGATAGTGCCTTACAGCACACAACTTTGTTGGAAATTTTACCCAAGAAAGTAGGTCAGAAATGAATATGCTGTGTCTACCTTGTTGACCTACTTTCGTAAGTAATATTTCTACCAAAATTGTGTGCTGTTAAGTATCATCTTGCAGGAACTTCAAATTTTCCATCAACATGTCCTAGCCGAGTATATATAGCAGACATGCATTGTATTTGAAAATTAGATGTATTGGAAGGAAGGGTTAAATAGTCTAGGCTACTGCTGCTGCTAGTCCTTATATATATATAGTCACAAGCCTTACAGACACAGCTAGCTCTCAGCCCAATGGGAGCCAAGGGCCACTCGGGCAGCTGCTGTTGCCAGGGCGTCCATCACCAAGACGAGGAGAACAACATCCTCTTTCCGTTCCCGCTGCGTCTGCGATGAAATATACGCCAATAAGGAAATGCCTTTCTTCACCTGTACTTCTCGCGCCGACCCGAAAAACAACAAATCAATTTACGCGCTACTCTCCTAACAGGTGACCTTCACCTTGGGGTGTGTTATATTACGGCGAATTGTTTTGTTGTACTTTGTCATTTGCATTCTTTGTCCTTAAGTTATATTAGGTCTCTACCTGTGCTTGGTTCTTGCATGACTGGGGCATGTGAGAAAGTTGCCAGTGACTTGGGGTTTTCGATGGGTCCTCCGGTTTCCTCCACCAGTTACAACTGACTTGTCATGCTGCAATATGGCAGAAAAAGTAATGAAAATTAACAACAACAAAAATCCTTGTATTACTTTAACTTTTGAGACTTAATTTATGCCTGCCATACAATGATAGTCTAAGTCAGCAGAGCGTCTGGGTGTCATTTGAACACACAAACCCTCAAAAATCTCACAACAGGACACCTAAAATCTTTTAAGAGTAATTTCTTAGAATTTCAATGTCAAGCATATAATTGAACTTCTTCCCCCTAAACATAATACCCATGATGTCGTATAAGGATATTCTGCATTTTTTCAAGAAATATAGATACAGGTCCATGGTTGCAATCTTTGTGATATACCGTGGTCAACCTCGAAAAATAGGATGCCCAAAAGTTTCACAGTTGCCAATTTTAGGTACTTTGTTTCTAAATTATGGCTATTAGACCCTTCTATAATCTGCCCCCTCTGAGGCACTGGTTATTGACAGAATTGTACTGGCCTAAAAATATAGATTTATTGTTTCCTGAAATGGCCTGAAAAAATAGGGTAGGTGACATGGTCTTAGCAAGCAGGTCGTCTGGGTACCTTTTTGGACACACAAACCCCTAAAAAGAACCCCTCAGGACACCCAAAATTTTTAGTGTGGAATTTCAATCTTAAGCATATGATTAAATTTTTTTATCTCCTTATAATTCCCATGACATTGTTTAAAGATAGCATGCCTTATTTTGATGAATTTATACATGTTTATGGTTGAAATATGAGTATATTGTGATCCCCCTTAACTCCCAACAATTTTACAACTGCCAATTTTAGGCACCCAGTTTCAAAATCCTGGCTAAGACACTGGGGTAGGTTTGGTAGGTAAAATATATTGGGAGTTGGAAGGGCAGAAAAATACTTTGGGTAGGGATTTTTCTCGGTAAAAACTAGTTAGGGTCAGGTCACAGGAAACAAACAACTTTTTTTAGGCCTCACCTGCCCCAATGGAAATTGTTGGATCGCTGACTGCTTTTGTTAAGTCAGTCGCGCACCACTGTAGTCACTGTCCATAGTTATTTAAAAATATTCAACTTCCAATTCTGGGCAGATTAAGTAGAAATTATTGTACCTGCATCACAATTTTTTTTCAAGGTTTTTAAGTGCAGGACTCTATGCTAACAGTGATCCTATGGCCCCAGGCCAGTAAAAATTCCCCAAAACGGCTTTGGGCCAGTAAAAAAAAGACTTCAACTGGTCCTCCAGGGCCAGTAAACATTTGGGGGCATTCTTATTAAGAAGTTTCCCCTCAAGAATATCCCAAATGTTTTTGAGATAAATGAAGATAAAATAAATAAAAATAAATGTTGTCTGTGAATTTTATGCAATGTTTTTTCTTTTAATGTTAAAGAAGAATTTGCCGGACCAGTAAAATCGTTGCAGGACCAGTAGATCCTCGTAGTTACTGGTCCTACAGGCCGGCCACTACCATTTTGAGTTAGCTTTGAGGCCTGAAGTGCCTTTGGAATAAAAAAATAACCCATTGTTACTGAATTCTGTCTGTAAAACATTCTCTGTCAGCTTGAATTTCAAAGTTATTGTCAAAAATAACATAGATCCAGATTATAGTATCCGGAGGAATTCTTTTAAAGCATAATAATGATAATGGTTAATCACAACCAAACCTCAACCTTCCTCTTATAGAATTATCCTCTAAGTGTCTCAGCTGCAAGGGGGGGACAAAGTAGCTCAGTTGGTTAGGTGTCGGACTAGTAATCGGAGGGGAGCTGGTTTCAATTCCCGGCCGGGCACTTTGGTCTGTCCTTGGGCAAGACAGTTTATTCCATATTGCTTCAGTCTACCCAGCTGCAAAACGGGTACCTAGCTAAATAAGGCAGTGCTTAGAGAGCACCTTTACTCTCGGTTCAGGTATCCGTATTCGCCCGATTTAGCCCACTGTCTTAAATATGCGCACCCCCCCCCCCCCCCCCCAAATTTGGGGGACCAGCAAGTGCCAAAGATCGTCTCCTCATGTTAAATTTCTACTGTTTTAGTAGAACGAGTAAGTATATAGATGACGACCGTTAATGCCATCCATCGGCCATTTCTTGTTGCGGTACATAACACCGCGATCGGCACTAATATGGGGGTGCAGTTACACGAATGTTTGACAAAACCAGAAAAATTTCCTAACTTGCACCCGCACTGTGCGCTTAATCGGGCGAATACGGTAGGTTAACCCATTTGCCACATTAACCCATTTAAGCAGTTCTTATTTCTTGCATAATTTTTGAGCGTGGTGCAATTAGTGAAAGTAGGATGTGGCACTGATCCAGTGTACTGCCAACCTATCACTCAAGTATATTTGCTTCCGCAAAGCTCATTAACGTAGCTTATAAAGTTGCTTGGATGCATCCAGGATTTCTCTAACGGGGGTTCTTTCTGTATGAGGTGGGTTCATTTTGACAGAGAGGTATATTTACATCAGGTCTAAAAAATTGTTTTCAGTAATGGTCTGAAAAATTGGGGAAATTATTTCAGGGTGGATGAGGAGATGGATTTTTTTTCAAAAAATGTGTGTTTCATGCATATTTTATGTTGTTTGGGATTTGAAAGGGCGGAAAAAACTTAGGGGTAGGGATTTTTTTTTAGTAAAAACATGTTAGGGTCAGGCTACAGAAAACAAACAACCATTTTTAGGTCCAGGGTCTGACACTTAGATTTTAGGGTAGGAGCCCGAAAAGCCTTTTGATAAAAAATAGTGGTCAAAAACTGGATTTCGGGTTAATATACATGCTATTTTGGGCCCCTAGTCTGAAAAGTCTAGGGGCCCTCAGCAAAATCTAGGGGCATATGCCCCTGGGCCCCTGGGAAAGTCGAACCCTGAGGTCTCATGCAAAACTAACAAAAAGAGACAATACTATCCTCATTTTGGGTTGTGAAGGGGATTCATCAATCCCCTTGAACCGGCCTCTCTGTATGAGCAGCAGGGACCGGCCCTGTTGAGCAGCCATTCTTTATATCCTTACAGCAGTAATCAAATGCCACCATTTGTCTTCGATTCCCATTCAGATGTGAATCAATTTGGCCATTTCTATACGCTAGGCTGACTCCTCTTCACCTACTACTCTAAATCCTCCTCCACGTCTCCCTCCTACTACTGCTACTCTCCTCCTCTACCTCCTCATCCTTCTCTACCTCCTCCTCCTCTTCCTCCTTATCCTCTACCTCTTTCTCATCCTCTACCTCCTCTTCCTCTTTATCCTCTTCCTCATCCGGCTCATCCTCTACCTTCTCATCTTCTACCTCCTCTTCATCCTCTACCTCCTTATCATCCTCTACCTCCTCTTCTTCCTCCTCATCCTCCTCATTCGCTTCCTCCTCACCCTCCCTCTCCTTATCCTCTAGCTCCTCTTCCTCCTCATCTTCTACCTCCTCTTCATGATCTACCTCCTTATCATCCTCCTCCTCTTCTTCCTCCTCATCCTCTTCCTCTTCATCCTCTACCTCCACATCCTCTACCTCCTCCTTTACCTCCTCATCCTGTACCTACTTCTCTTCCTCCTCTTCCTCCCCTTATGCCTCCTCCTTTACCTTCTCTTCTACCTCCTCTTCTTCCCCCTCTACCTCCTCCTCCACTTCCTCCTCTTCCTATCTTCCTCATCCTGTACCTCCTCATCCTCCTCTTCCTCTACTACCTCCTCCCCCTACACCTCCTTCTCATCCTCCTCTTCCTCTACTACCTCCTCCTCTCCCTCCTTCTCCTCCTTGTACTTCTCATCCTCCTAATTATCTACCTCCTCTTCCTCCTCCCCCTCATTCTCTTCCACCTCTAACTCCTCCTCCTCCTTACTGTTCCAGGTGGCGTCCCCACGGCGGCAGCGGCACTGATCAGGCAGCATTCCCGGCCCTCGGCACGCCGCAACACAACGGCAACAACGACCACTCTCCCGGCTAATGGGAACAACTACTAGAGCTCTCATCATCAGCTGCAGCTGCCGTCGCTACTTCTACTATCACTGCAACCACGGAGACCGCTCGACGACGTGACAATACTGGGTCTGTTATCTATCGCCGTCTTTGGGTGTAGTGGGGGATTAGGGATGGAGGACCAAGCTGTAACACCGCTTGGATTGTAAGCGGTGCCTCTGGATTTAAAGAGGCGAAGTAACAGCATGTTAAAGGTAAATAAATCTTGTTATTCTCTGCCTTGTCTTATTGTTAAAGGTAAATAAATCTTGTTATTCTCTGCCTTGTCTTATTGTTAAAGGTAAATGAATCTTGTTATTCTCTGCCTTGTCTTATTGTTAAAGGTAAATAAATCATGGTATTCTCTGCCTTGTCTTATTGTTAAAGGTAAATAAATCTTGTTATTCTCTGCCTTGTCTTATTGATAAAGGTAAATAAATCATGGTATTCTCTGCCTCATTTCTTGTTTAAGGTAAATAAAGCATGTTATTCTCTGCTGTGTCTTATTGGTACTTCATGTAGATTTTTACCCATTCATGCCTGGAGATATACAAACCAGTGTCGTCTGGACCTATGATGCTTTTGAAAATAACTTAGGAAATAAGTAGGGCTGTCATTGATAACGCCTGTATCGATGAATCGACAAAAAAACATAATCGATTATCGATATCGAAGAATGCACAACATATCGATTCATATGCATATTAGGTAAATAAACTATTTTTCAGGAAAACACAGCTTGAACAACACATAAACTCCCCACTACAACTGTGTGCGTCCATTCCATTTATCCTTGAATTCACACAGATGAATGTGTATGTGTTGGGGCTGTGATCAATAGGTCAAAAAATCACCCCACAAACGAACTACAACCATTCCATATAAGCACATTGCTGGTTTGTATTCATTTTGAATTCGATTCGCTGAATCGAATCGAAGTAGCGTATCGGTAATAATTTTGTCAATTATCGAATCAATAGATATTTCTTATCAATGACAGCCCTAGAAATAAGCATATATTTATAAAATGTTTAAAGGAGAGTTGTTGGTTTAGTTCTGAGCAACATTTCTTCTACATTTTTTTTTTGAAAAATGCTTCAGTCATTAAGATATCACCAAAATAGTTGGGGCGATTTTGGGCTCTACAGGTATGAATGGGTTTATTGTCTTAAATCTCTCTTAATGGTACCAAACATTTTCAACTCAAGTTACAATGAAAGTATGGGCAATCTGTTGAGGTGCTTGGACATGTCAGCTTTAAAGTCAGGGCTTATTTCTAAGCTTTCCACAAACTCAAGACCTTCATGGGTTTTTTCTTCTTTTTTTTTAGTTTTGCAACCTTTATTTTATTCAAGGTGGTTCAGACATATATGAAGGAGAGCTTTATTTAGGAGAGCTAACAGCAAATAGCATTGGTAGGATTCTACTAATAAAGGATTATATTTGCCTCCTTACATTGCCAATTACAATTTGGTCTCACAGGGGTTAAGATAACTTTATTAAAATGTAAGTAACCTTCTTTTATATAATGAAAGGCACTTTATCTTAGAATGATAACTTAGGACTAAAGCATTGTTCAGACATATTGGGCATTGATTTGTGAAATATTTAAAAATTCTTATCACAAAAATATAACCGAAATTGTCCTGACATTTTGGGCACAGTATGGGTGTGACTGGGTTATGGAGGCAGAGCTGGTAAGTGCTACCTGCAATAGAGCTTAACCTTAATGAACCAGGCTCTACACATTATGGCTCCTCTCCATCTCCCTGAGAGAAAAGATGTTATAAAGCTTCCACTAGCTCGCACTTCGCCACCAAGGTCAGGTGGCAAGGTCACCGGGGAATGGCTCGAGACGCTGACACCCTGTCGTTAGAGGTTAATGTCACCCTTCCTGTGTCGCACTAAGTGTTTCCCTCGGATCTCAGAGACAACTTGGCAAGATCTAATGGCCAAGATTGTGAAGTAAACAGACTGCCGTGAGAAATAGACGCGGCTAGATTAGCCCTTAACCCTTATGCTGCTGGTTGTTAATTTTGCCAATTACAAAATGATGCAAAACCTAAATATTGTCTGAAACCCTGACACATAGGTACTCATCTGAAAGTACTCAGCGAGAGTTTTCTAATGAATACCAACATGATAGGGTTTAGATGGTTTTCAAAAAATCTTTGCAATTCCTTATACTTTGGATTAAAGTAGCCTCAGCATTGAAAGGGTTAATGGTCCTGATTGTGAAGCACACAGCTGACTGCCTTGAGAAATAGAGGCGCCTAGATTAACCATTAACCCCTCCAATGCCAAGGTCACTATCGTACAAATCACAAGAATGCAAAACAAAGATTTTTGAACACCATATAAACCCTGTCATGTTGGTATCCATTGGATAGCTCTCACTGAGTGCTTTCAGATAAGTACTGATGTGCAAAGATCTTTGAAGACCATATAAACCCTGTCATGTTGGTATTCATTGGAAAGTGCTTTCAGATGAGTACTGATGTGCCAGGGTTTCAGTCATTTTCCAGGTTTTTGCATCTGATATTGGTCAAATTAGCCAACATTAGCAGAAGGGTTAACCATTTCACTGTGTCACCTATTTGCAAAAAAAGCTTGAAAATGTGCCTTGAAATTTCTCCTTGAAAAGCGTTGCATAGTACAGGTGAACTTGGATATGACGGACCACTGTATGACGGAATCTTTTCATATGACGGACGATATGATTGGTCCCAGTCCGATGCATGTCAAGTATTCGTCATATGTATACGACGGATTTTGCATATGACGGACCAATTTTCCTGGTCCCATTTAGTCTGTCATATCCACCTGTACCACGTTACTTCTTAAAGTGACTGAAATATTCTGTGGCTTTGCAAGATATGTGAAGAGGAGTTGTATGTTAATGGCTTCTGATTTAAATTTTATTCCTTATGAGGACTCATTCATGCTGGTAGCAGCCTCAAATATATATAAATCTACCTTTTTGATAATATCTTTGTTAGCAGGGCAATTTATGGGGAAAATTTGAAAAATGCTGTTGGAACCAAATTAACCCTGCAACTCTCCCTCAAACATTTCATGATTATATTCTTTATAAGATAAAATATCTTTTTCATCTTTATAAGATAAAATATCTTTTTCATCTTTATAAGATAAAATATCTTTTTAAAAGGCACTGATAACACTTATCTAGGTTTCTAGGCATAAATGTTCAGCTGTCTATGTGCATAATAAATCTTATCTAGGAGATTTCTAGGCATAAAATGTCAGCTGTGTCCTTGATAATTCTGACAATAACTTAGTGATGATATATGGATTTGTGAAATATTCTAAGCAGACCTTTGGATGGTCTTCCAAACGCAGACACCAACATAATTTTCAGAACTAACTTGCCATGTAGTTAATGATTTTAACTTGCCCGACATAATTTCTGTCTTGCCCGAATTATGATATAACATATGCTAGAAAGGCATGTATTGTTTGTCATAGATTTAAAGATTTAAAAACCATTTTCTTTTCAGTTTTGTTGCATTGTTTGCATATTTCTGGGTATTTGGGCTGAAAAAATAAGTTAAGTGTTCAGAAAATCAGATTGCCCATTTGGGTAAGTGATAACTAAAATGTACTTGTACCGAACGCACTTTTTCCAAATAATTCACTTGCCGGGGCAAGTGGGCCAGTACTTATGTCGGTGCCTGAAACGATATTAGGGGATTTTTTCATGGCCTAATGGTTTAACCCATTTAAATCTGGAGATCTCCTTTCCCAGAATATAAAAGATATGGATATTAATATCAGATCAAAGTTCACACAACATTCCTATATTACCATAGCAAAGTATAACCCAGACTTTGTAGAAAGTGGAGCATTGACAGCATGTAATTTGCTAAACCAATAAATTCCAGTACTGTGACATTTACAGATTTTATGATTCACATCTGGTGCAGATAATATGGAAATACATGTAGCTCGATAGCAAAATACACATAATATTTCAAAACATATATATTTTACTGAGGGTATTTGCTCCTATTGAATTTAAGAAATCCTAATAAAATATTTGTTAATCACCTTGTTTGTCCATTTCTTTTAAATTAGTAATACTTTTAATTTTCTTAAGGCATAATTATTAATCTCTGCCATGGTCTGACCAAGGTAATCCTTGGAGCGTACCAAGGATAAAGCTAGGTCTACCATGGTGTAGCTCACACCACGGTAATACATGGTTTCATCCAGCTTCTAGACCTGGGTAAGACCTTGGAAATGCATGGGCTACCCTGCATTTCCCAGGTGCTACCCAGGAAGCATGGAGAAATTTTGGCAAGGGTATTCTGTTCTCCTTACTAGGTTTATGAACATTTTATTTTGTTTCTATCATTCAATATCATTTTGAATTGTTTTTATTTATTTTCATTTTAATGTAACCTTGATTCAATCTGAATCTCACTCTCCTTTTGGTTAACCCTTCCAATGCCACACACACATGTGTTAACATAACCTAGATAACCATGCACACATATATGCATGTGACATATAATCAATTTCATTTAACCCTTATGCTGCAAGTGGCTCATTTGGCCAACACAAAATAATGCAAAAACACTTTTAAAAAATGACTGAAACCCTAGCAAATGGGTACTCATCAGAGTATTCAGCGAGTGCTTTCCAATGAATACCAACATGACAGGGTTTAGATGGTTTTCAAATGAATTTGTGTCCTTGTATATTGAAAGTAGCCTCAGCATTGGCAGGTTAAAGAAGAGCCTGCATGTACCACCAATCTCGAAGACTCCCTCCATAGCTTGAAAATTAGTCCATTGGCTTTCGGAATGTTGTGCTCGATTCAAGGCTCATTTTGATGTGTTAAAAAATAAACTAGTCTGACTCCACTAATAACCATCAACTTAACCAATGGCAAAATGAAATTTAGAAGAATCAGAGAGGGAGATACCAGGATGATGCAGCGAGTTCTTCATACACACCACCTTTATTATTCAAATTGTTAGTTTGCTTGCTAAGAAATGGCACTTTTCTTTATAGCTTTGCTTAACTCTTTGGCTGCTGGTGGCCAATTTCATCAATACAACATTATGTGAATAAAGCTGAAAATAACTCAAACCCTGGCACATGGGTACTCATCTAATAGTACTCAACAAGAGCTTTTATATGAATACCAACATGACAGTGTTTTGTATGGTTTTCAAAATTTTGATATTTTTATGCCTTTGGCAAAAGTAGCCTCAGCATCACAAGGGTTAAAACCAATGATCAGAAGTAGATCTACCCATCTGTCAAAACATATCCCCCTAATACTAAATGAAGACCCTATACACAGAAATCCTGGATCCACCTCTGCATTTGCTGTGGGGAATTTCATCTTCATGTGCCTGTGTGTGAGACAGAGAGTAATGAGCTAGGTTAATAGCTTGTCATGCCTGCCACAGAATATGGGGAGTAATCTTCCTGACAGAGAGGGGGCAATTACATTGAGGAATTGTTACATAATTGTCACAGTGAAGTTCATATTGCACGAACATGAATAAAGCACAAGAAGCCTCTATAGCTAGTTGCATGGCTGATGACAGGCTAGATTGGCTGTGCGCTCCATAGGGTAATAAACTGTCAGCAAGCATCCTTTATTCTAAGAGAGAGAGAGAGAGAGAGAGAGAGAGAGAGAGAGAAAGAGAGAGAGATAGAGAGAGTGAGGACGAGTGTGTGTGTTTGAGAGAGAGAACAAGAGAGAGAGAGAGAACGAACGAACGAGTGTGTGAGTGAGAAAGAACGAGAGAGAGAAAGAGTGTGTGAAAGAGAGAAAGAACGAGAGAGAGAAGACAGAGAGAGAGAGAGAGAGAGAGAGTGAGAGAACGAATATGTGTGTGAGAGAATGAGAGGGAGAGAGAGAGAGAGAGAGAGAGAGAGAGAGAGAGAGAGAGAGAGAGAGAGAGAGAGAGAGAGAGAGAGAGAGAGAGAGAGAGAGAGAGAGAGAGAGAGAGAGAGAACGAGAGAACGAGAGATGGAGAGAGATATTTCACCACATTTCAGGGGTGTCATTTATGACTTGAATTGTCATTTTTAGATTTCCCATCTTGTGGTATGTACTACTATTAATAGTAACTTTCCATGGGAGACATATTGAAAACATTCTCATATCCGTGCTCACAACCATCTCTATTTTTCTTAAGAAACACGACTTCAAGATATATTATAAGGAAGAAAATATTGACTGCTACATATTGCAAACATTGTTATTTATAAGATGTCTGTGGGCTGGTGCTATTTTCACTAATTGTTCATGTTTTATTCATACGACAACTCATGTTAGAAACTGCTGACCCCAACCCATCAATGTTGTATGGTCCATTATGGTACACAGTCCTGCCTGAAATGCAGAGGGGCCAAATGGGCACCCCTCAGAATACATCTATCAGGGCTTGACGCTAAGCGGGTGAACCTATGGCCCCAGGCCAGTAAAAATTCCCAAAAACTGCTTCAGGCCAGTAAAAAAATACCTCAACTGGTCCTACAGGCATGCAGTAAACATTTGGAGATATTCTTGTTAAAAAGCTTCCCTCCGAGAATTTGCCCAAATGTTTTTGAAATAAATGACAATAAAATCTACAAAGATAAATGTTGTGGTGAATTTTATGCAATGTTCTTTCTTGTTATGTTAAAGAAAAAATGTAGGACCAGTAAATATTTTGCAGGACCAGCAGATGCTAGGTTTTAAGGGGCCTACAGGGCCAGTATCATTTTGAGTTAGCGTTGAGGCCTGTCTATAACCACAGGAAGAAGATATGTATCTAGGGATGGACTTTGGTAATGGAACTTGAATTTTATCATCACCTTTTCTGCCATTCAGGAACTATTTGAAGAAGAAGTATTGATCAGAAACTAACCAACAATTCTCCTTAAAATAATTTTCCAATTTATGATTAATTTGAGAGATATTTTCAAAAGTATCACAAATCCAGACGACTTTCGTCAAGAAAATCTTCAGGCATGAATGATTTGTGCTTTAAGTTATCATCACAGTTGAGCTGGTCTCATGGAGATCGAGAGTGAATTAACCAGCTGGTGGCACAAACCCATTCTATATTCATAGAAGATTATTGATTTCAGATTCGTCTAGCTATATCAGCTTGGCAGGAGCGGGTTTCCTTTATGCGCCATTGATTTACTAAATAATTAGCATGTCAAACTGACAGTTTGTTGGTTCTCACTGGGAACCCGCACGAAATATTCACACTATTTTCCTATGTATAGGTATTTAACACCATTTAACATAGTCCTACCCAGCAGGGTGTCTGGAAGTCATTTGGACACCCAAATCCTTAAAATTCACCCCTCAGGACACCCCCGCCAAAATTTATGAGAATTTTTTGGAATGTCAATTACAAGAATATAATTGATTTTCTTACCTCAACATAATTCCCATGACATTGTGTATTAGAGTGTATTATGCCTTATTTTACCCCTTATCCTGCTAACCACAACAATTGTTGTGGTGTGCAGCAGTGCTCATAGGTTTCACAGCAGGATAAGGGTTTAGAAGTAAATACATGATTATGGTCGCAATCTGATTATATTGTGAATCCATTGAAAAATGGATACCCCAAAATTTTACATGTGCCAATTTAAGCACCCAGTTTCTGAATATGAATAAAGGCACTGCTGGTGAACATACAGAATGAATACCCAGGGGGCACTGGATCAATTTGAGGGTTGATCCACTGAATGAACCTAATCATTTCTGTTTGTGTTAATTAACATTTATGCTGCTGGTGACAAATTTGGCCAATGCAAAATGATGCAGAAATACTGAAAAAATGACTGAAACCCTGGCACATGAGTACTCATCTAAGAGTACTCAGCGAGAGCTTTTCAATGAATATTAACATGACAGTGTTTAGATGGCTTTCAAAAATCTTAAAGTTTGCATTCTTGTGCTTTGGACGAAAGTAGACAGTATTGGAAGGATTAAGTGTCTGCAGTTTTTTGCATATTTCCTATTAGTACAGTGTGTTGCTTTGATTTAGCTGTTTATTGACACAAATGAGTAACCTTTCTTCTTAGAAAAAAAATTACATGGATTCGTAGCCGTCAGATCTCGCTGCATGACCTGGGTCCCCGGTCATAGCAGATGATCAACTGGTATACCCTGATTTTCTCCAAATATTTTTGTCTGGATCTGTAATACTTTTGATGATAACTATAGAATTGAGAATGATTTTGCTAAATATTTTAAGGTCAGCTGTTGCATGATGATGTTCTCAGTGACCATGTCTCCCTCAAATATTTTTACAAATTTGCTTTAGCTTAAAAGAGTGCTGCACTAATTACACTGCAGGCGTGTTACAACAGCCATATACCCATTGATTGCACACTGGGCCTAATTATGATTGTATGATATTTGGCCCCTTGCTGCATCTCCCTGGTATCTACCTCTCTGCTTTCTTAAACTTAACCCTTTTATGGCTAGAATTGTTGTCTAGAAGTTTTATCTGGATAGTGCAAAATATTGAAAATAATTGGAAATGAAGCATTAATTCACCAACTATTTGAAAGGAAAGTTATCGGTAGGATTAGCTCTGATGTGAATTATTCTAATCAATTATTTTTCAAAATATGTTTTAGTCAGCAAAATACCACCAATAATAGTTGGTTTGGGTATGAATCATGGACTTAGCCAGGACCCGTCCTACCTGTCTTTTGGACAGGTAGTTTCCTGAAGACCTCCTGTTTGGACAAGCAAAAATTTCTATGATGATTTTTCAATTTTGAATTTAGGGGTGTAATAACCTGATAGTACAGTAGCCAGACACCCATTTTCGGGATTCAGGTTAACCCGAGAGCTAGAAAATTTCCGTTGGTATCATGTTTTAGGCCCACACTTGGGGCATACCGCCAGGGTGGATGTAGACTTCAGAAGTGGTGCACATCTTTTTTATGAGGTCATGTCTTAGACACCCCACTATATGTAAAAAGGCCCCAAAATGGTCAAAATAATAGGTATAGGGGTAGGAAAGCCACCCTAAAACAGTCATAACTCCGCTTAAACTAATCATAGGGATCAGTGTTTGGTATTAAAATGTTGGTATGAAAGAGAAGTATCTTTTGAAATAGTAAATACATAACCAACTCTATCCCATGATGTAATAAAGGTCATTCAAGGTCAAAATGGCTGCCAAATCAAGAATCTGGGATTTTCCGATATTCTATAGTTTCCGTTTATAAACTTCTCAGTTTTTTTGACGGTATGTATTTCTTTTTTGTAGCCACTTTTTCTGAAGAAATGTCTTTTAATGGAATTGTTGAACATTTTAGAAAGTTCATTGACTAGAGTTTTAAGTCCAATTTTGAGCTGTAAGGTACAAAGTAGGGTACTAAGCCCACCTGAAGACCCCAAAAAGTGCCTAAAATGGTAAAAATTTGAAAATCAAAATGACTTTATCTTAAGTTTTATAAGTAGGAAGAGAGTAGATGATGTACCAAAACATTAGGTTTAATTTTCTCCTCAATCTGGAAGATTATGGAAAAATAATATTGAAATTAAGGGGTTGTTGAAGGTCAAATAAAGGTCAAAATGCCATTTTTCCTCTAAAAATTTCAAATTTTGATCAAGAAATTTTGATGAAGTAGTTGTGTTTTGTCATTATTTAATTTCCAAACCAAGTTACCACAATGATTGACAGATAGATAATCTCAAATATGGTCCAACAAATCATTTTTTACCATTCACCGGTGAAAATGAAGTAGTTTTAAGTCAATAAGGAGGTGTGGAAGGTGGCATTTGGCTATTCCATGCTTATAATAAGTGTTTACGAACGAACAATTTTTTTGTTGTATGACAGTCTTTCCATTCCATGCAACCAACCAAGGGTAGGGTCTATTGTTGCGATACTAGAGGTCATTCAAGGTCAAACTAACCCCAATTTCATAATTTGAGGCATTTTGTCTTTGAATTTTCCATTAAACAGCTTATCATATTCTCCTAGAATACATATTATTTATCCTGGAAATATTTTTAGGTGAGAAATAAATTTTAAAAAGGATTCTGAGACATTTTTAGGTCATTTCAAGAGAAAGTCTGGACCAATTTGGAATATTTCAGGGCCAAAATGACAAATGCCTGGTTACGGGTGCACTCAAATATTTAAGTGAAGCAGCAGAAAGTTGACATAACAGATCCAGTCATATCTTATGGTATGTCAGTTTTCATTTTCAGTAGGGAGAATAAGCCTTTTAACTTGCAACATTACTTGCCTATTGTGCTTGTCATGTAAGATTATAAAGGCAGTGTGAAATATCTCTGAGATTTAAGGAAAAAATGAAGGTCAAATAAAGGTCAAAACATCATTTTTTCTCTAAAAAATTCAAATTTTGATGAAGAAATTTTGATGGAGTAGTTTGTGTTTTGTTATTACATAATATCCTAACCACATTACCACAATAATTGACAGACAAGATGCCTTAAATATGTTTTAGCAAAACATTTCCATCCTTTACCTGTGAAAATGAAGTAGTTTAAAGTCAATATGGAGGTGTGGAAGGTGGCATTTGGTTATTCCATGCATATAATAAGAGTTTACGAACGGGTTGTGAGAAGGTGCTAGTATGGGACCACTGTTTAGGTTATAAAAGTTGTGAGCACCAAACATTATAGGCATTGTTTGGTACCTAAATGTTTGTTGTAAGACAATCTTTCCATTCCATGCAACCAACCTAGGGTAGGGTCTATTGTTGTGATACTAGAGGTCATTCAAGGTCAAACTAACCCCAATTTCATGATTTAAGGCATTTTGTCTTTGGATTTTCCACTTAGCAGCTTATCAAATTCTCATAGAATACATATTTTATCCTGGAAATATTTTTAGGTGAGAAATATTTCTTAAAAAGGATTCTGAGACATTTTCAGGTCATTTCAAGAGAAAGTTTGAACCAATCTGGAATATTTAGGGGCCAAAATGACAAAATGCCTGATTACGGGTGCACTCAAATATTTAAGTGAAGCAGCAGAAAGTTGACATAACAGATAGAGACTCATATCTTATGGCATGTCAGCTTTCATTTTTAATGGGAAGAATAAGTCTTTTAACTTGCCTATTGTGTTTTTTATGTAAGATTATAAAGGCAGTGTAATATAACTTTGAGATTTAAGGACAGAATGAAGGTCAAATAAAGGTCAAAACGTCATTTTTTCTCTAAAAAGTTTAAATTTTGATGATGAAATTTTGATGAGGTACTTCTGTTTTGTCATTACATAATTTCCTAAGCCTGTCACCACAATAATTGACAGACAAGATACCTTAAATATGTTTAACAAAATCAAAATGAAGTCTAGTTTCAAGGTCATATGCAAATGTCGAATGGGCTATTGGACAATTCATGCCTAATCGAGTTGTTAGCAACTGCTAGTAACATATGGGACCACTGTTTAGGTGATAAAAGTTGTGAGCACCAAACATTATAGTCATTGTTTGCTATCAAAATGCTTGTTGTTAGACAATCTTTCCATTTCATGCAACCAGGCTAGTGCAATGCCATGATATAAAAGGTCATTCAAGGTCAAACTATCCCCAATTTCATGACTTAAGGCATTTTGTCTGTGAGTTGCCTATGTAGTATCTCATCAAATTCTCCTAGAATACATATCTAATGATATCTTTTCCTGCAAATATTATTTTTAGGTGAGAAATGTCTTTTAAAAGAGAAACTCATGCCTTTTAAGGTTATTTCGAGACAAAGTCTGTGCTAATCGTGAATATTTAGGCATCAAAATGACAAAATGCCTGATTTTAGGTGCACCCAAATATCAATTTAGCAGCTGAAAGTTGACACAACAGCCTTATCATATGGTACGTCATGCAGCTTTCATTTTCAATTGGGCATATACGCCTTTTAACTTGCCAATTTGTGCTTGCCACGTAAGGTTAAAGATAGCGTTAAATATTATTTGACTTTTTTGAATTCAATCGAAACTTGTGATACATCTAGAGCTTTCTACTCAAAAGACATTGTGTTGAAACATTGTTAATATTTTTGAATTCAATCGAAACTTGTGATACATTTAGAGATTTCTACTCAAAAGACATTGTGTTGAAGCATTGTTTACATTGTCATTGACTTGTGTGATAGTACATTGAAACAGTGTTAATATTTTTGAATTCAATCGAAACTTGTGATACATTTAGAGATTTCTACTCAAAAGACATTGTGCTGAAGCATTGTTTACATTGTCATTGACTTGTGTGATAGTACATTGAAACATATTGGACATCTTTGAATTTAATTGAAACTAGTGATACATTGAAAGATTGTTATACTGCTATTGACTTGTGCAATAGTGCATTGAAACATATTTGACATCTTTGAACTTAATTGAAACTTGTGTTTACATTGAGGGATTGATACATTGCTATTGACTTGTGCGATAGTGCATTGAAACATATTGGACATCTTTGAATTTAATTGAAACTTGGGTTTACATTGAGAGATTTCTACTCATAAAACATTGAGCTAAAACACTGTTAAACCGAAACACTTCACAATGAGTAAGACTAGGCTTCAGAGGGAGCGAGCGGGAGATCAGTCCAACCTGGACACATACTTAAACAAAAAAGACAGTAATGCCAGTCCAGCTACTGAATTTACCAATGCAGAACTTAAAACTATGTTTGAAAAGTTAGAGCAAAACCAGACAGCAATCAGAGATTCCTTGGATTCTAGAAACAAGGACGATGAAACTAGACATCTTAAAAATGAGAAACTGGTGGAGACAATTACAAGCAATGTAAATAGAATCACTGAAAACTTGGACAAAATCTTTCCGAGAATGTGTGAGATCGAAAATAGGATTACAGCGATAGAGGATAGAATGGACTCTGTAAATGATGTAGAGAAAACGCTGGAAAATCTAGATGATATTGAACAGGTGCTCCCTAGAATAGGAGATGCAGAGGATAGGATCACAAAACTTGAGAAGAAAATGGAAGAAAATCTGAGTCTGAGAAAGGACATAACTAGTCTTCAAACTCAGGCCCTCTGGGAAGAGTATGAAAGAAAAAAACAGAACCTAGTCGTATATGGGTTAGAAGGATCGGAAAATGAAAATACTGTGAGAGTCACAAAAGAATTCATGATAAACCGATTAAAACTCGACAGAGACTGGGTGGATAGCTTACAGCTAAAATCATGCATTAGGCTACAGGGAAATGGAAAAGGACCTCTTCCCCTGAGAATCAGCTTCTCACTCCCAGAGGATAGAGATAGGGTACTTAGAGCAGGACCGGAGTTGAGAGACACAAAGATATCCCTCAGAACTGACTTGCCTAAATCTATGAGAATAGAAAGAGCAAAGCTAGCAAGTAAAGGCTACGGAATGAAGAAAAGAGGGGAAGTCTTCAAAACAAGAGTCAGGGAAAAGGGAATAGATCTCTGGTTAGAAGTCATAGAGAACGAGGGAGACAGATGGAAGCCGGAGAAAGAGAAGTCAAACTCTAGAAAGTCTCCCGAGTAAAGTGGAAGCAAAGGAGTCTCTCAAATAACTTTCCTTGGTCGAGGAAAGAGCATGTCACCCAAACAGAAAGGGTGAATAGTCAAAACCAAAAAAATAGCAAAACACTTAACAAGACTACTAATATTATATCAATTTTGAAAAATGCTATATGGTTAAGATTGTCTTGTTTGTATATATTTGTTGAAATTTATGTTCTATGTCCATTATTATTGATACACCAAAGGGGATCTGTATACTATACTTGTGATGCATGTAGTGAGTTGACAGTAAGGTGGGTCTGTCTCGTGACAAAGATTTGTGAATATAGTTGGTATTATACTTCTATGAAATATGGTGACTATTGAATCCAGAAATTGTAGAGGCCTAGCGGACACAAATAAGAGGTTAGACATTATTGATAGATTAAAGAGAGATAAGATTCATATCGCTTGTCTACAAGATGTACACTTAAGAAAGAGGGACCGCGCTAGGTTAAGAGGTGAATGGGGAGGCGAAGTTTTCTTGTCAGCAAAAACCTCTAATGCCAGAGGGGTGGCGATTATGATCCGGAGGGATTTAGAATATAAAATACATAGTTCCAGTTGTGATGAGGAAGGAAACTTCGTGATCATTGATGTCACAATTGAGGGCATCCCAAGACTAACATTGGTTTCTCTATACGCTCCTAATAATGATTCCCCGCAATTCTTTCATAACATATGGGAAAAAATAAGCGCATTGGGGAATGTTGAAATTATCGTATGTGGAGACTGGAATGTGGTGAGGGATTATAATCTAGATACCTATAACTATACAAGAAATAATAACCCAAAGGCCAAGAGGGAAATACAGAAGGGAATAGAGACATTGGAATTATTGGATGTATGGAGACTCAATAATGTCGACTCGTTTAAATTTACTTGGGGCACTCAAAACCCCACAAAGAGAGCCAGACTGGATTATTTCTTAACCTCGCATGCAATTGCAAATATAGTTTCTGAATGTTCAATTGTTAGCAAATACAGATCGGATCATAATCCAGTGAGGCTCTCTTTAATAACAAACGAACATACAATAGGGCCAGGCTTCTGGAAACTTAATCTTTCTCTGTTGGAAAATGAAGAGCTGATAGCTAAGATCAAAGACGAAATAAAACTAATTAGATCCACCTATGCTGCCTCACCCTATAGCCCTGATTACATTGACTCATGCCCAAATAAAGATATCCAATTGATGATTGGTGACTCCCTGTTCTGGGAAACCATGTTAGCCCAGCTGAGAGGTGTTTTTATTAGATTTGCGTCAATCGAAAAAAGAAAAACATGTTCAATTGAAAAACAACTTGTCAAAAAGATTGAGAAATTGGAGATTGAGTGTAACCTAAATAAGAACAACATTCAAATTCAATCGAACCTCTCAGACGCAAACAAGGAGTTAGAAAAGCTTAGGAAACCCAAAATAGAGAGAGCCAAATTCAGAGCACGTGCAGAATGGGTTGAGCAGGGAGAAAAATCAACGAAATTTTTCCTACAACAGGAAAAAAGTAACTTCATTAACAAAACCATTAAAGAGTTAGAATTAGATGATAAATCTAAAATAACAGATCAAAAAGAGATTCTTGAATGTATAAGGGACTTCTATCAAGGCCTGTATACAGAGAAAACACGAAGTGATCCATTAGAAAAAACTATGGAAAAACTCGACTATACAGGTTTGAAAGTAATCCCAGAAAATATGATACCAAATTTGGAGGGTGAAATTTCGATGGAGGAATTAACTAAAGCCTTGAATGAAACAAAGAACAACAAAAGCCCCGGATCTGATGGATACCCTATTGAATTTTATAAATTCTTCTGGGATAAATTGGGATGGTTTCTGCTAAGAGCAATCAATGAAAACTTTACAAATAAATCCTTTTCTCTTTCACAATCACAGGGGGTGATAACATGCATCCCCAAAGGTGACAAAAACAGAAAACAACTCAAAAACTGGCGGCCAATTTCGCTATTGAACTCATCCTACAAGTTGGTATCCTCTTGCATTGCGAATAGAATAAAACCTATCCTACCCCATGTAATTGAGTCTCAGCAAAAGGGTTTTATTAAGGGGAGAAACATAGCCGAATGTACGAGGGAGATTTACAATTTCCTTTTTGAATATGAAGTGAGCGAGGCCCCTGGCATGATGCTATTGATTGATTTCGAAAAAGCGTTTGATTCGCTTGCCTGGGACTTCGTTCACTTCGCCCTTGGAAAGTTTGGTCTCCCTCAAACAATTTTAGATTGGGTTTCGATGATGCAACATAATGCAACATCTAGAGTTACACAGTGTGGCTGGTTATCTGAACCATTTACTCTGCAGAGGGGATGCAGACAGGGAGACCCGTTGTCTCCTTATGTCTTCATCCTCTGTGCAGAATTTCTTAACAGGGCTATAGTCAACGCTCCAGAAATTCAGGGATTTGTGATAAAGGGCCATGAAAAGAAGCTAACACAATTCGCAGATGACACTTCTCTTTTTCTTGATGGATCAAAAAGATCACTAAGAAAAGCCATCTCAGTGTTAAAAACCTATGAAGAAGCTTCTGGCCTAAAAATGAACCTCACAAAAACAAAGGCAGTATGGGTAGGCTCTAATAGGTTCTCCAAATCAAAGATTTGTCACGAGATAGAATTGGACTGGGTCCACCGATTTACTGCGTTGGGCATCCAATATGATGTTCATGATTTACAAAATGTGACTACTTTAAACTGCACTGAGAAACTGGCCGAAATGGACAGAATCCTGCTAAATTGGAGTAGGAGAAATACCACTCTCATAGGAAGGATTCTGATCATTAAAAGCCTAGCACTGTCTAAACTGGTACATTTTTTTATTGCTCTTCCTACTCCTCCTAAGGACTTCTTTCGAGAAATCAACAAGAAGTTCTATCGTTTCTTGTGGAAGGGAAAGCCCCCAAAAATAAAGAAGTCAACTATTGAATTAGATTTTAAAGATGGAGGGTTAAGAATGGTCAATGTGGAATTGTTTGAAAAAACCTTAAAGACCAAATGGTTGAAAAAGGTCTTAGTTTGTAATGAGGTATGGTCACTGATTCCTGAAAGTCATAAAATTGATAAAGTTGGAGGCTATGGAATTAATTTTTATAATAATATTTTGCCTCACATAAAGAATCCCTTTTGGATCTCAGTGGTTAAAGCGCTTGAATCATACCATGTAAACTATTCTATACACAACCAACCAGAGATATCTATGCACTCTCCCATATGGTTCAATCCAAATATTAATATTTCTTTTGTGAAAAAATGGGATGATAAAGGATTGAAATGTCTGGGAGATATATTTGAGGAACATGGTGTGGTGAAAACAAGAGAAAAACTATCTGATGATTTTAAAATAAAATTCAACTTTATTGATTACACAAGATTAATAAAATCCATACCTAATGACTTTATACTTCAAAACATAGAATTCGACAGAGAAGAAATGAATCCCTGGTGTCAGGAGCATGTTCTAACTATTTTAGGTGATACCAAGTCTAATCAAACGATTAAACATGAATTCCTCAAAAGGAAACATCACCTGCCTATAATTGAAAAGTGGGAAACAGTGCTACTGATACCGGATGATTCAAGCTTCTGGAACAAAACCTTTACGCTTTTAAAAACATGCAATCAGGATAAATGGATGCAAATGTTCCAGTACAAAATATTACACCGTATTCTTGCAACAAATAAGAAACTTTTTCAATATAAGATCATTGACTCTCCTCTATGTAATTACTGTGGACTTGAAGACGAGTCAATTCAGCACCTTTTTTGTGAATGTGATCTGGCAACAACAATATGGCAAGATATTATTGATTGGCTAAAAAAACAGGGCCGCAATATAGAGTATTTCAAAGATTCTCAAATAATACTTGGGGACTCGAATTTTGATCCAGTAATCAACAGAATAATTCTTACGGCAAAAATTGCCATTTTTAAGAATAAAAAAAGGAATCCCCCGACAATTCATCAAATATTAGCCATGCTCAGATCACAATTCAACATCGAAAAGTTTAATGCTGAAAAGACCGGTAAATTGAAATTTTTTAGGGGTTTTTGGGCCCCAATATGGAAGGGTATTAACATATAAAAACCTCTTTCCTACACAGAGATTCAATACTGTATATATTGTTTGTATCACTTTACAAAGTACACAGGACCTTTTAAGGTCCACCCCTTGATTGTATACTTTTTTTTCTTGTTTTCAATATAGTGTGCGTTGTGTGGCGTCAACAGTACATGTATGGTAATTCTTTATTTTTGTGATTTTTGAATAAATATCAGGTGCACAGCATATTGGCTGAATGCATCAAAATGTAAAAAAAAAGTAATGTCGCAAGTTAAAAGGCTTATTCTCCCTACTGAAAATGAAAACTGACATACCATAAGATATGACTGGATCTGTTATGTCAACTTTCTGCTGCTTCACTTAAATATTTGAGTGCACCCGTAACCAGGCATTTGTAATTTTGACCCTGAAATATTCCAAATTGGTCCAGACTTTCTCTTGAAATGACCTAAAAATGTCTCAGAATCCTTTTTAAAATTTATTTCTCACCTAAAAATATTTCCAGGATAAATAATATGTATTCTAGGAGAATATGATAAGCTGTTTAATGGAAAATCCAAAGACAAAATGCCTCAAATTATGAAATTGGGGTTAGTTTGACCTTGAATGACCTCTAGTATCGCAACAATAGACCCTACCCTTGGTTGGTTGCATGGAATGGAAAGACTGTCATACAACAAAAAAATTGATACCAAACAATGCCTATATTGTTTGGTGCTCACAACTTTTATGACCTAAACAGTGGTCCCATACTAGCACCTTCCCACAACCCGTTCGTAAACACTTATTATAAGCATGGAATAGCCAAATGCCACCTTCCACACCTCCTTATTGACTTAAAACTACTTCATTTTTACCGGTGAATGGTAAAAAATGGTTTGTTGGACCATATAGGAGATTATCTATCCGTCAATCATTGTGGTAACTTGGTTTGGAAATTAAATAATGACAAAACACAACTACTTCGTCAAAATTTATTGATCAAAATTTGAAATTTTTAGAGGGAAAATGGCATTTTGACCTTTATTTGACCTTCAACAACCCCTTAATTCCAATATTATTTTTCCATAATCTTCCAGATTGAGGAGAAAATTAAACCTGATGTTTTGGTACATCATCTGCTCCCTTCCTACTTATAAAACTTAAGATAAAGTCATTTTGATTTTCAAATTTTTACCATTTTAGGCACTTTTTGGGGTCTCCAGGTGGGCTTAGTACCCTACTTTGTACCTTACAGCTCAAAATTGGACTTAAAACTCTAGTCAATGAACTTTCTAAAATGTTCAACAATTCCATTAAAAGACATTCCTTCAGAAAAAGTGGCTACAAAAAAGAAATACATACCGTCAAAAAAACTGAGAAGTTTATAAACGGAAACTATAGAATATCGGAAAATCCCAGATTCTTGATTTGGCAGCCATTTTGACCTTGAATGACCTTTATTACATCATGGGATAGAGTTGGTTATGTATTTACTATTTCAAAAGATACTTCTCTTTCATACCAACATTTTAATACCAAACACTGATCCCTATGATTGGTTTAAGCTGAGTTATGACTGTTTTAGGGTGGCTTTCCTACCCCTATACCTATTATTTTGACCATTTTGGGGCCTTTTTACATATAGTGGGGTGTCTAAGACATGACCCCGTAAAAAAGATGTGCACCACTTCTGAAGTCTACATCCACCCTAGCGGTATGCCCCAAGTGTGGGCCTAAAACATGATACCAACGGAAATTTTCTAGCTCTCGGGTTAACCCAGAGATATATAGGTTAGGGAGATAGGAGACAGCTAATAATAGCTCCTACACCAGTCAGACACTATTGTTATGCAAATGAGCTCTTATCTGTATCCCACTCATTCCCAGGGACTCAACCTGACTCAACTGAGCATGGGCACTGCTCTACTTATCACCACTTCCTGTGTATACCACAGGGTTATTTGACTACTTTCTCTGGTATGGGGAATGTAGAAGAGCTCTTTTAGTATATATATTCCATGGTTAAACAGGTCCATAACATCAGACAGGATGCAGTGACAAAACCTGATACTTTCCTGTCTCAACCTACTGCTGTGGATTGCCTTTACATTCAGGGCCGCACCTTTCAGGGGCTATACAGGATACACATGTCTGATTGCAATCCTATGTCTGGCTTAATTCTGATCAATAGGAACATCCCTGTCTAGAGCCTGAGGTATGAGTACAGGATATCAACCCAATAAACACATGCCACACTGCTTTTGTTTCTCATTAAATGTCTATAAAGGAAGTCGGAAGATTTAAAGGGGCTCTGAGTAGATAATAAACCTCTCATCCTCTGTCAATGTTACTCACTCAAGACTGAAAGAAATTCTCTGGCAAAAGAGGGAATATACCACATGTATTGTTCAGTTTTTTAAAATGTTTCATCTCTGTTGAGTTTAATGTTTATTCAAATAATTTGAATTAAAGGGCTAGTATGCTAATTTACCTATTTCAATACAAAGATATGAATAATCCATATACAATCATTACTAATTGTGTTTACCTTTTGAGGAGGATTATTTACCTGGGCATGTTGGTAGGAATGCAGGTGAGCACTGTTCCATGTGTTTACAGTTTAATTGATGTTAGGCTTATTGCAATAAGTCTAATCTTGGTTCAACTCAAGACTTTTGTCATGTCTTCAGAATGCTAACATAGATATGTGCCATAAGTGCCATTTCAGTAAATAACCCTGTGCCTGACTGTCTTTTACTGTTAGTTTATCAGCATAGCTCATAACAATGATACAAGGAAATATTTATCTATTATTATTTCTACATTTTTACATGATGTGAAATTGAAATATATAAAAAAGTAACCTTTCATTTACTATTCAGCATACAAAATGGGAGAAAATATAGTTCTATTGTTACCTTAGAACAGGTCCAGACAATGTGACAAATTTACAATTTCAAGTATACATATTCTCTTTGAAAATAGAACAGCGATAAAGATTAACTTCTTTATTTATCTATTTAAACTCATATACCAACTTAAAATTGTTGGTTTCTCAATAAATTAAACCAGCACAGAAGGGGAAATTTACTGAGATGACTGATGTTTAGTCATATCACAAGTTAATTGGAGTACCCAATTAAACCTCCCAGATACATGTATTGCAATTGCGCTAACATCAATTAAGCAAAGTTAGCACAAGTTCTTACCTACATCCCTAGCATGTCCTTATAGTTGAGCCTCTCCAAAAGGTAAAATCCATTTTTCACATGTTTAAAAGCACAAGTAGTCCATTTAACATTATGACCAACACAATAGGCCTAAGATGGCCACCCCAAATCTCACGAAATCTCACCCAAGTCTCTAGCCCTTTCAAGCCTCTGGACGAGATTAGCCTTCACAGTGGGAGTGAGTTTCCTGTCACTGTATTCCTAGTCACTGGTTAACCTAACTTCTAAAATAGAGCACTTTTCTTGATCTGGCTACTGGACTATGAGAGAAGTAGACAGGGAGTGGGCATTTTGCATGCATCATCAAATTTCGCTGCCTCCCACTGAGTCATAGATAACCTGTGTACCCTGCCTGCTGACCCCCATCTCCTTGGCAACCTAGGTATCTGACCTAGATAGGATGACATTCTGTGTACCCAGCCAGCCAGCCAGTCAGTCAGTCAGCCAGCCTCTTTCTGAAAAAAATCACGTGACCAATACTTCCACAGGCTCTACCGCGTAACCCGAGGTTCACATACCCTAGGTACTAGCATGCTGTGCCTCTGGGGTTGCGGATCAAGGGGATGTATTTCTCTGGTAATAACCAAGTATTTTTCTAACAAACCATCTTTAAGGACATAGCTGAAGTGAAAATTGCCCTTTTTGACACACTAGGCTATTAAATGTAGCTGGTATAAGGAATTGAGGTAGATAAGTAGCTAAATCTGGATGGGTGAATGTTTGAAATTGCTGTTTTGGACAGGCACTTTTGAAATCCTGGCTAAGACCCTGGTATGAATGAGTTAATGGCAGTATGCAGATGTTTCAGCATGATACAGTCATTTTTCCAATGTTTCAGTTATAGATCAATATGGAATAAGCTTGCATAGAAAATGACAATACAAGCTGCTGGTTCACCCAGGCACACTGAAACTGCTCTAGAAGGACTCTGAAATTTCATTTATTGTCCACATTCCTTAACCCTTTCATGCCTGTATAACCCGAAATCACCTGACTATTTTTGTATACTGTAGAACAGACAATGTACGCGTCTGTTTATATATAGCGTACATAGCGTGTGTTTCCGCTTCGCTTTATATAAATGCTGTACTTTTTTTCTGTACTTTGGCGCTGCCAGCGGCGGCTACTAAGTTATTTTCGAAAATATGTGAGGTCCGGACGACACTTGTCAAGAAAATGTCCAGGCATGAATGGGTTAGATCCCACTGTGCTGAGATTTATATTATGTTATCTAATGCATTGATCTTTTTTTTCCAGATATTGGTCGATATGGACTAAGCCATAGAAAATGACAACACAAGCTGCTGTCACCAAGATTTGCAATCACAAAAGACGGAAACATTTATCAGCGTTGGCCGCACAGGAAGTAATTGGAGGATATGAGGGAATAGCAGGAAGCAGGACGTTTTTAACGGGATCTTCGACGAGATAACAAGATGCGCCGCGATCGCGTTAATTTCTTGTCATGTGACGCCCTGGAGGCGGTCCTTATGATTCTCGCCTGTGTGGCTTTTGTGACCTTTGTCCCGATCGTCACAAGGATGATCTCGGACTCGAAAAAGCAGGACAATGATGTTGTTTATTTCCAAAGCAACATCGATAGTGTTGGTGATCAGCTGGATCGAAGGAAATATAGCGATATTCTCCACATGCAACAATTACTCGATCAGTCAGCAGCACAAGTCAGCACGACGGACGATCTCCCGAAACCTAACCGCAGACGCGTTAACGCTCATGATTCCTGGAAGAGAATTTTGAAACACTATCACCATAGCAACAATATGGGGCTTGATTCGGGAGCTCAAGGTCGCCTGTTGAGGAAAAGAAGGTCGTTAAATAGTAATGGAAACACAGTGAATGATAAGCCAAATTTACCAAGTAAAACAAAAGGTAAGAAAATTCATCTTAAAATTTCAAATTTCAGACCTACAAGTTTTTATTATTTACCATGGTACCTTGATACTGCCTTTAGTTGGGATTTTGGTTTTGGAACTTCATTTATCATCATTTTTTTTATCCATTTTGAAGCTAACTCATGAATAGTAATTTGGAGTGAACTACCGAAAACTGCCACCTAACCACAAGTCACTAGCAACTTTCTTACATGCATTGAGCTGGATTCCAATTCAGGCAGTGGTAAGAATTTTGCAGCGAGCAGTTTTAGGCAATGCTCTAGACCACTCAACTTTTGGGGCATGCCTGTCTGCCCTTAGAGTCTGGTTCTAGTTAGGAGACAGTAGAAGATTTTGACCAAGCCTCAAAAATAGAAAAGAAATCATGATAAGGTCCCCCAAAAAGTTGCTTGTTTCCTGTAACCCTACCCTAACAAGTTTTTATTCAAAAAAATCCCTACCCTTAAGTTTTTTACGCCCTCCCAACTCCCAATCAACGTAAAACATGCATAAAAAACATATTTTTGACCAAAAAGATAATGCAAAAAAAATGTTTTTACCTACCTACCTACCCTATTATTTTCAGACCGTTACAGGTATCAAACATTATTTTTTTCTTGGTCTAATCCGAATTTCACCATTACTATGAAGGCTACTGGTAAATGAGATGACCTTTGACCTACCAGTAATCCCTCAATCACTGGACCTCCATAACTGGAGATTAATGCAGATGGATTTATTAGCGTGGAAAGGAGAAAATCACACGGCAATTTTATCATGCTGACATTTTCTATTACAGGATTTGCAAATGCCAGTAATACCAAAGCTCCAGGAAAGCTTTGCTAATGCAGAATTGATAAGTTCTGTTATGTGACACCAGAACAGGGTCTGATGGTGCGTTCAGGCATTTGGCACTTTGATTATCATCACTTTTTCTGTCATAAGCTCCAGGAAAGCTTTGCTAATGCAGAATCAATAAGCTCTGTTATGTGACACCAGAACAGGGTCTGGTGGTGCGTTCAGGCATTTGGCATTTTGATTATCATCACTTTTTCTGTCATAAGCTCCAGGAAAGCTTTGCTAATGCAGAATCAATAAGCTCTGTTATGTGACACCAGAGCAGGGTCTGCGGGTGCGTTTAGGAATTTGTCATTTTGATTATCATCACTTTTTCTGCCACAAGCAAGTCTCTCTTCTACTCTCTTTTAGCCGCCGTGAAGAATCAAGCTATAAATCCTCAAAATGGGGGCAGGGCACAAGCTATGTTAAAGGCTATATTTGATGGCATAGGTAAGTTATCTTTTTTCATATTTTTGTATGCTTTAAATCAATATTTATCATTAACCCTTATTATTATACTGCTAGATGCTAATTTGGCCCAAATGAAATGATGCAAAAAATCTGAAAAATGACTGAAACCCTGGCACATGGGTACTTATCTGAGAGCACTTAGTGAGAGTTATCTAATTAATACCAACATGACAGGGTTTAGAGGGCTTACAAAAATCGTTACGTCCTTGTGCTTTGGACAAAAGTAGCCTCAGCATTGGAAGGGTTAATCTATCATTAACCCATTCATGGCTGGAGATATTCTTGACAAGTGTTGCCTGGACTTGCAGCACTTTTGAATATAACATCGTAATAAAGCATAGATTCGCAAAACATTTTAAGGAAAGTTTTAGATAGAGTTCTGATGAACACCTCTCCTTCAAATATTTTCAAAATATTGCTTTTGTTAGATAGATATCAACAAACCGTCCAGCAGACATGGGTGCTACAGGCATGAATAGGTTAATGAAATAAATCTTGCATATTTACGTTACCTTTTTCTACCTTTCCTTATTAACATGGATATATTTTGGCTTTGATGCTTCCATTTGACATTGTTTTCAAATATCTATCTGTAGTGACAATCCGATGATTGATTATAATTGATCATTGGATCGAAAGGGTTTCAATTTTGATTAATCAATCCCAAAATTTGGTATTGATTATGATCGAAATAAACAGCAAAAAGGTTGTGTTGCGACACGTCTCGCTAGACATATTTTGACCAGTTTTTTTTCCAAAAACAGTACCAGGAATAGTCTGCCATATTTCTTAGCGGCAGAAATAGCTATTAAGTGCTGCTGGGATGAAAGCACATGCAACCAATCATGATCGATCATCGATCGGTTGTACCCAACCGATGATCGATCATGAAAATCCGAGCCGATTCCTATCACTATCTTTTTGGATAATATGTACCATATACTTCAAAGTCTGGATTTAAAAAACTGAGTAGGTACGTTCACAGCTCACTCTTCTAGTGTTTTCATCATGTTGGTTGAATTGTTTCACTTTCAAATGAGGGTCTTACCAAGGATTTGGAAAAGGGGAGTCAAAATTGAGGATTTCTGAAACATGAAATATTGGTACCCATTTTACGAGGATAAGCACTCCAGTCTTATATATTGACATAAAAAGAAAAGTTTGCTTCTTTACATCATTTAGGCCACTCCAATTTAATTACTTGTCTTACGAGCTTTTTTTGGAAAAAAAATCCTGTCAGACTCAAAAAAAAAGAAAGAAAAAAGTCGACTTTGGTGACTTACGGACGAAAGTGGTTTGGAAATTTTCTGTCAGACTCCAAAAAAAAAAAGAAAAAAAAAGTGCTAGATTTAAGAATATTCATTGTTAGGGTGATTCAATCAACTTCAGGAATTTATAAATGCTGTAGTAGAGCCTCATATTTGAGGATGTATATCTCCCATCCTTAAGGTTACAGGGATTAATTGATTTTGATTGATTTTATTTAGTTAAGAATAGGCTGTTAGAAACATCTCGCGACCAGTCCTAGTCAGCAGACTCTAAAAAAAAAAATAATAATAAAAAAAAAACATTTTTCAACTTTTTTTTTATTCCAAAATGGCTCATTTCCTGCCTCCTGAGCATGTAAGACAAGTAATTAAATTGGAGTGGCCTTAGTGTACCTATTGTCTTGTCTTGTATTTGAATGTGTATTTTGTATGTGCTTTATTTCTTCCAATTGTAATGCTTTTACAGGTCCTGTAATAAATCCACCAAAAGACTTCCTTCATGACGAAACCCGCAAAGATGTGATGAACTATATGGATGCCCCGCTTGACACGCCTAAATTACAAGATGGCCATCGACCCGAACAAATCCATATCGCGCTGGGGAGCAAACCATCAGAAATGGTAAGAACTTTGATTCAGAATTTATGGTTTCATTTATCATCACTTTTTCCGTCATATAAAAGCTAAATTGTGACTTCAAAGGAAAGTGGGGTACCTGGGGAAATCACCACCTTACCCCAGGTACAGTCTTAGCCAGGATTTTGAAAGTGGGTGCCCAAAACGGGGTATCATAACATTGTTGTGTGTCCAATATTCTTAGTAAGACCATAATTTAGAACCATAAGAATATATTTTCTTATTAAGAAACTGAATATTACATTACCTTTAAGTAATCTCTTAGCATTCACATTTAAATGAAAATATCAAAATTATTTGCTTGAAATTGGAATTTCTTGAAATTCATCACAACAATTTGTGGGTGTCCTTAACTTCCTCACTTGCTCCGAGCAGGTTTGGAACACTGGGGGGTGGTGAGAGACTCATAGCAGTCAGTGGCAGCTTTTGACTACTCAGCTATCACTGCAGACCCAGCAATATCGTAGAGAGTTAGGACTGCCCAGATTGCTGAACGGTCAAAGGCGTTTGCACTAACAGCTAGCTGTCTCTCACCACTGCCTGGGGTTTGAATCCTAGCTAGGATATGTGCGGTTTTTGCTGGGTACTCAGGTTTCCTCCAATACTTACAACTGAATAGTCACTATGATTGGTATTGACTTGGTATTTTTAGGCTCCAAAATGGCTGCCATTTGCACTCCATGTTAAGATCTATAATATTTAGTCTCTGTGAGTTTAGCTCAAACTGTTACCCGAGCTAGTAACTAGAGAATAAAGCTTTGAATTTGTCGCCATGTGAACCCTTTTATCATCAAATTTTGAAAAAGGATCTTGGACTATGCCATACAAAACATAGGCACAGCTGTTTGCACAACCAAGGTTTTCTATAGAATCATCTTGAATACAATTATACAGACGTAAGAGCTGGGTAAAATGGTTGTCGATCGATCTAGTTGTAACCGATGATTCTTTAGAAAATCCTGTTTGGGCAGACAGCTGTGCCTTCGTTTTTGTTTAGCATAGCCATCGGAGCTGAGGGCCTGCCCTGATGGCTGAGTGGTCTAAGGCGTTGCCACTGTCTGATAGCTGTCTCTCACCACTGAAGGCCTGCCCTGATGGCCCAGTGGTCTAAGGTTTTGCCACTGACTGCTAGCTGTCTCTCACCACTGAAGGCTTGCCCTGATGGCCCAGTGGTCTAAGGCGTTGCCACTGACTGCTAGCTGTCTCTCACCACTGAAGGTATGCCCTGATGGCCGAGTGGTCTAAGGCGTTGCCACTGTCTGATAGCTTTCTCTCACCACTGAAGGCCTGCCCTGATGGCCCAGTGGTCTAAGGTGTTACCACTGGCTGCAAGCTGTCTCTCACAACCTAGGGCCTGCCCTGATGGCCCAGTGGGCTAAGGTGTTGCCACTGACTGCTAGCTGTCTCTCACCACTGAGGGCCTGCCCCGATGGCCGATTGGTCTAAGGCAAATGAAAAACATCATGAAATTTACAAGACTTACAGTACTTTATTCAGCATGTGAAATGGCAACACATGTATCTTTGTTTGCCTGGTAATTTTCTTTCTCTCTTTTCCAGATTGTCGTGTGGGCCACACAGGCGTATGAATCCGGTAGTACTCCCGTCGTGCGATACGGCATCGCGCCAAATAACTACTCTCTCCAAGCCACTGGCAAGATGGACTCATTCTACATGGCCAATGCTGAGGGCACAAAATATCACTACAGAGTCTTGCTAGAGGTAAGGAAAAAGACAAAATACCACTATAAACAGGGCATTTTCTTAGACAGAAATTTGACCCTTCCAATGCTGAGGCTACTATCATCCAAAGCACAAGGACGTAAAGATTTTTGAAAACCATCTAAACCCTGTCATTTTGGTATTCATTGGATAGCTTTCGCTAATGTCAGATGAGTACCCTTTTGACAGGGTTTCAGTCATTTTTCCGATTTTATTGCATCATTTAGTATTGGCCAATACAAAATGATGCTACTTCGAATACTTATACCAACTACATTCAATAGCCTATCTTATGAAACATGTTATGCATATATCGCTTATGCATTGTATAACTATTATTGCAAAATAACATAACAAAGTAACACAGTAGTGACATGTCATTATTTTATGCATATATTTGTATGCATTGCAAAACTGCCTTATGTTATGCATATATCTGTTATGCATTGTAAATCTGCTATTGTTGCAAAATAACATTGAAACACAGTGGTGTACAGTACAGCCATTTACTTCCCGCACCAGTTGACCAGACGTCTGCCAGTGCATGGTTGGACAGACACCCATAGATAACATGCCAAAAAAAGGCCAAGCACATCATTGACCTTTAAGCTTGGGAATCTCAGCTACGGTCAGTTGTGAGGTCATTCATGCATCCATGCCCAGGAAACTGGGTGGCAATCGGGCATGCGGTCGTTTATTATGCACAGGCAGCCCACACATTTAGTGCAGGAATTGAATGTCTGTATTGTATGAAACACATATTTCAATGGTATGCATATTTTGTATTTATAGAACCTGAAGGCGAATACAAAGTACTCCTACCGGGTAGAAGTTGGTGGCTTTCAAGGAGTGGCCTATGAATTTGACACAATTAAAGATGGAGTGGTAAGTGAATCAGAGCTCAAGAGCTCATTGCCGAATAGTCAGAACTACCTGGGACATAGTCTTAGCCAGCAGGGCTTCTGGGTGTCATTTGGATGCCCAAACCCTCAAAAATTATCCCTTAGGACACCTTAAATAATTTGTGAGTAAGTTCTGAAAAGCCAATTTCAAGTATATAATTTACATATTTCTACCACAATATAATTCCCATACCATTGCATAAGGATACTATGCCTTATTTCAATAAGTAAATGCATGTTTATGGTTGTAATCACAGGATATTGTGGTCCCCCTTGAAAAATAGGATGCCCAAACATTCTACAATTGCCAATTTTGGGCATTCAGTTTCTAAATCCTGGCTAAGTCCTGGCCTGGGACCTAGGCTGGGCATGTTCATTATGCTATGAACTTGCCCTGCTGGACTAGATGATTCTAAGGGTGGGAGATTCAAAACTTTAATTGTGCTGAGCGCACACTCATTTTGTTCCACAAAAATTGCTTCATACCACACCACTCATAGCGAAAAAAAGCTATGATGACATTATTTTTTGCAAGATTTTTTTTTTCAAATTGGTAGAGCAATCTGATGCTGGCGAGTCAACCGGATTTTAATCCAACTTGTCCGGCTGTTATACATGGTAATTAACCTGTGAACGATTGAAATATGCAACTTATTAATTGATGCTGCAATAAACTTATTCTGTATCAGTGATATGTTCTAAGGTGGCAATTTCTGTTTTCATGAACCTGTTCCAGCATATTTCAGAAAATATTTCAGAGAAATATGTTTTTGAGTTTACACTATTGTTTAATTGATATTTTTGACTAGCATACATCCAGTTCATACTATTTAAAGTTGAACTATGCTCAAATGTTCAGAAACAAAACTATACAGTTTCATAAAAGTACATTTGACATAACAAAATATGTGTTGTATTTCTGACCATGTAAGGATTTTGACATATTTTAAATTTATGTTTTACATTACAAAATATCATTTGTATTTCTGACCATTACAACATATGTGTTATATTTCTGATCATTACAAACTATTTGTTGTATTTCTGAACATGTTAGTATTTTGATAATTTTAATCTTTATTTCACATTGCAAAATATATGTTGCATTTCTGACCATGTTAGAATTTTATATAAATATTTTGTTCAATTGTCTAGGATTGGAGTCCAGAGTTCATTGTGTATGGCGACATGGGAAGAACTGGTGGCGCCCCCTCTCTGAGGCGGTTGAAATCAGAGGCACATTCGGGCCGTTATGCGGCATTCATCCATTCAGGGGACTTTGCTTATAACTTCAATGATGAAGAGGGAGTGGTAAGTACACCTGCCTTATTATTTCTAGGCTGTTGTTCGATTCTAAAAAGCAGTGGGTGGGGGACTGGAAAATGATTCAAATTAGGGGGGGATGGGAGGTGGGTGATGAAAATTCAGAATTTGGGGGGAGGGGTGGTTCTGGGTATTTAGAATTCATACGAGTCAGGCTTGGTTAAAAAAAAAAATTTAGTTCAGGTATCAGGATTCAGGGGAGGGGGGATATCTTTGGTAGTCAAAATTTCCTCTTGTCCCTTCTCCACTTCTTTTAAAGATGTGAGGGTATTGGATATCTTTATAATAATAGCAGGATTTTAACCCTTCCAATGCTGAGACTACTTTCGTCTATGGCACAAAAACTCAAAATATCTTGAAAATCTTCTAAACCCTGTCATGTTGGTATTCATTGGAAAGCTCTCACTAAGTACTCTCAGATGAGTACCCATTTGCCAGGGTTTCAGTCATTTCTCAGGTTTTTTGCATCATTTTGTATTGGCCAAATTAGTCACCAGCAGGATAAGGGTTAAGAAGGCTTGAAGAAGAATGACTATTGCATCATCATAACCACCATTTTGACTTAAGTACTCCTCAAAATCATGCTTCATTACTCATGATTTGTTGATGGATAAGTTATAAGTTTTATAGCATACAGGCAATACTTTTCAGGGGTACCTTCTTTCATTGAATGGGGCAATAAATGTTGACAACCCTTTTGAAAATGGCAGAATCATAGATATTATGAGACAAATTTCTTAACTTCGGAAAATGTATGAAAACTTAGAATTTTCTAAGTGTTTTTTGTCTGAAACGTATGTGTGCAAATTCATTGTGTGTGTTATTTTTCTCATTTCAGGTTGGGGATCATTTTATGAATAGGATTCAGGATATAGCTGCACGGGTGCCTTACATGACCTGTCCAGGGAATCATGGTGAGATTTCGGCTTACACATGGAGGATCAGCTTCAAACAAAACTGCTTTTCAGCTTATAACAGGGGTGTCCAAATATTTCAGTCCCAGAGCACAGTCAATAATTCCTGGAGCACAGTTTTCACAACTTTTTTGGTGAACGTGGTTCGATTATAGCTCTGAATATTGTCACCTGATGGCACTACATGCAGGGTTTGACTTAAGTGGGTGTCCGGGCGGTATTCACGCCCTGAAATGTGTCCGGCCTACCCAAGACTGACTATCATTTATCATATGAGATCGCCCGAAAACCGACCAAATTTTTCTTAAGTCAATCCCTGTACATGTACTATATTAGCCTTTATTGCAATAGTTAAGACTGAGACCAATCAATAGACAGCATAACCAGATTGACCTCACTAGTTTTCAAATGCATTTTGTATCAAAAATAATTGAAGAGTAATATCTAATTGGCTCAATTGGTCATGTATTGCAAAAAAATCCCCGAGTTAAATAGCGCATGAAGTTTTTGGTTTATCGCACGTTATGAAGGCCTTGTCGCACGCTGGTGCGACAATGCGACAGTTTGACACCCCTGTTATAATCTTAGGGAGATAATTTGTGCTTAGGCTACTCCAATCTGGGCAAGTGGTAGCCTAACTACAAGGCTCTGTTATGATTTTACTTTATTATTTATAGAAGCCTGCACCTATACTAGATAGGGACTTGTGGCCTACTGTTGGCCATTTAGTTCACACAATTGCCACACGAGGGAGATTACTATTATCATATTTCCAACTGAACTCCTAGTATAACGCAGTGCCATCTATCCATAATGCTAACCCAGTATGCGGATGACACCACCATCTTTTTAGGTGGAGACAAGGCAAGTCTTTGTGGTGTCATGCGGGTACTGGATTGGTTCAGAAAGATTTCTGGTCTTGCAGTTAACAAGGACAAGACAAGTGTCATTAAGATTGGGGCATTAAGGGGCAGGAGTGTATCATGGGAAGGCAAATTTGGCCTAAAATGGACAACAGAGTTTGAGGTGTTAGGTATTAAGTACAATATTGATAGTATGGAAACTATCTCTGACGACAATGTTAGTGCTAAAATTGCTGACATCAAAAAACTTATTGCAATTTGGAGTACAAGAACTTTAACACCTTATGGTAAAGTGGTTATAATCAAGTCACTCCTTATGTCCAAGATAACACATATACTCCTGTCCCTCCCCACTCCTTCGAATACAGCAATATGCCAGTTGGAGCAATTGTTTTATACCTTTTTGTGGAACAATAAACCTCCTAAATTCAGAAGAGAGATTATGGAGGCAAATACCACTGATGGAGGATTAAAACTCCCTAATTTGAAAATTTTTGATGCAGCCCTGAAGATAGGTTGGCTAAAGAGGTATAATAACACAAACTCCAAATGGAGTGTTGTCCCGTATAACTTTGACTTTGATGGTTTATTTAAATATGGTGTAGATTACATAGAAAGACTATTGGAAATAACGTTTAATCCTTTTTGGCTGAATGTATTACACAGTCTGAAATTGCTTTGGAAAGATGACAACATATATATACCAGAGAATTTATTTCTCACACCTCTATGGTACAATAGTTCTTTCCGTCTACAGATAAAAAAAGGATGGAAAGACAAAGGAATATATCTAGTTAATGATCTATTGCAAACAGATGGAAAGCTTTTAAGTCAATCTGAATTTGAAGAAAAATTCCATTTAAAAACCAATTTCCTTGAATATGGGGCTGTGTTAACTAAAATCAACTCCTTCATGCAAACAAGAGAGGTTCCTCTCCATATTCATAGCTCACCAAGTAATTGTTTATTAAATGTGATACTGCAAAAAGACTCGAAAGGAGTTTCAACAATATACAAAATGCTTCTGAGTAACAACAACTCAATTATTGAAAATGCGGTTTCTAAATGGAATTCAAAGTTGGGTGACATCATGGTTCTCTATGACTTTAGAAAATCTTTCTCAAGGATAAGCATGTTTGATGACATCTACTTGAGGTATATACAGTTTAGAACTCTACACCGTAGATTCTATACCAACAATTTACTTTTTAAAATGAAAATCAAAGAGTCTCCAAACTGCAACTTTTGTAAAGATCATGAAGACTCTAATGAACATATGCTCTTTGAATGTGAAAATGTTAAAGACTTATGGTTGAAGGTTGAAAACTGGATATCAGACATAGGACTTGTGAACTATCACCTTAACAATAAGAACATCATCCTAGGTGAACTTTATAAAGCACACTGGATAAATGCAATAATATTAATAACAAAAAAAGTCATCTTTAACGCCAGAACAAGTATTACTATCCCAACATTTGATAGTATTAAAATACAGGTGAAAAATCTTTACAAGTATGAGAAATACAAATATACACTCTGTGATAGAGAGGACAAACTTGAGCAAAGATGGGGTATCTTGCTGGACTATTTTGAAGAATAACAAGATACAATATATTTATATAATATGAATGTTTATTCTACTGTTGATGCGACGTTCTTGTCTCATATACATTCCCTTATAGTACTCAAACTTGACTTATTTGTAATATGTAGGATGTCTTTGGCATGGCCGTGATTGCCCGGCACGCAGGAAAATAAACAAAAAAGGCCTGTTCCTTTTTTTAGGCTTACAAAAATAAAAAAATCTATCCACAATGGAAGACATTTAAATATGGCCTGGGAGGCAGGCTAGGCAAGTGGCTGCCCCATAGCCATGTGGTCCAGGGATTCGCACCTTTTAAAGTGAAGTCAACATACAGTCACTAGTCAGTATCAAGTACAATTTACCAATAGAGACCAGAGTCAATGGTACAGTGGCAAGTTTGCCGGCCTGAGTGCTGGGAGGCATGGGGTCCAGAGTTCAATCCCAGGCCGGGGCTAGTAGGGGTTCGATTCCTCTATAAACTGGGGCAACCACGGAATACCTTCATATCTTACTCTTTATTGTCTGTCGCCCAATTATTGGGAGAGATTACTTTGAAGAGTTTCATATTCATTTCATATCATCGTTCATGCTATCCATGTTGTCTGCATATACAAAAAAAACTCTCCTTCTTTCATGTCTGAGCCACCCTTAAAATAGGGGTGGCGAACCTTTATAAAAAAATAATTAAAATTACCATTTACCCTAGTACACCCTTTATCAGAATGAAATGTGTCCTGACTCCTGTGTATTGGTCCTAGTCTACCTCCATTAAGCTTAAAGAAAAGGGCAGGTATACAATTCACCCTTAGATGTTGTGAATTTGCCTATCTGAAGCTTGCAGAATTTTCCGATTCTTATCTTACCAATCAAGTCTGATCGGCAAATATTGGCCAAATAAAAACAATGGTAAATAAACAGGATTTACAGTAGGATAAAGTTTAAAATAAGAAAAAGGTTTATCAAGCTTGATTCATGAAGGATGATTTATTCTATTTCTATTTGTAGAGTTGTACTTCGACTTCATACACTACAGATATCGCTTCGCCATGCCCACGATAGAGTGGCCTACACCAGTTAACAGGATGTGGTACAGTTTCAATGTCGCCAATATCCATTTTATTAGGTAATCTTTTTTTTATAATTTATTGTTCTATAAGCATGGTAATACAGCATAGTAAATAATGTTTTAGAAATTAGATACTGTACACTGCCTTAATAGTCCGTGCTTAAATAGTACGGATCTCTTAAAATAAAAAAAAATCCGTTTTTTAATTGTCCGGACTCGACCCCCTCCTGCCACGCCATCTATCTATCATAACGCAAACTATTTTTTGGCAAATGAACCGTGATAATAGAGCCGATAATAGATGGATCAAATTCAGACAAGTTCTAGTAGTGGGGGACCCTTACATTTTTTCTTTGACAGGGAAATTGCAGGCAAATAATTGCAGTTAAAGTGTTCACTGCCACCCCAGATGATGCCTGCCAGGTGAGAGCTTGAGGCCCAAGCAGAGGGAAAATGAGCAAAACTCACCTGGTTGCAATTAGCAACCAGGTAAGACAAAGGAATGAATGTTACAAACATTTTGTGAGGGCGTCATACTCACGAATCACTCAAACAAAGGAATGGGGAAAGGATGTGTTAAAATGGCCAAAAACGATATGAAATCTTTCATTTTGTTATACTAGCAATGTTAAATGGTTTAAAGAGGTGCTAGAGAGTTAATTTTGCGTGTATTACGCCTATAACGGTCATTTATAGTGGCGCCACTATTGACTGACAGGGAAACTAATGGACGAATGTAACCCCCCATCATTACGTTTTTGTCCGTTTTTAAACATTCCGGATTCTTCCAAACGGAAAAATCCGGAATGTTTTTACACTCGGACTATTAAGGCAGTGTACAGTAATATAAACAATAATGCATAATAGGTTGGTGTGCATGTAAATATTTGGCTAGCTGTCTCTCACCCCTGCCTGGGTTTGAGTCATGGCCAGGGCATGTGAGAATGTTGTCAGTGACCTGGGGTTAGGGGGTGGTTTTCACAAGTACTCTGGTTTTCTACGCCATTTACAACTGATCGAGACTTTGCCACAAAATGGCAGAAAAAAAGTGACAAAAATTGAAATTTCAAAATCTCATCATTCATGCTTGCTGTGCTTCCAAAAAGGCTGGCTGGTGATATTTTTCTTATGAAAAAATTATTTATAAAGAATATTTGAAAAAGGAATTAGTATTAGTGTTTTACAACTTACTGAAAGTTGCAACAACCCCTCCCTTCCCCTGTATCATGCCTAAACAGCCTTAGTATGTTGGTGATATCTCTTAGGCTTCAAAAAATATTATACCCATCAATGCTCACAGTGGCCAAAGGCAGTCAGATTTATAACTATATCAGCCAAATGTGATAAAATCCTCCAGGCGAAAGCATAGTCAAAAAATATTTTGAAGGAAGAATGTTAGTAAGAACACTACCAACAACTCTTATGTAAAATTATTTTTGATTCCCAAGCTATTCTCAAAAACATCGCAGAATCTGACAATAATTTTTAGAGGAACTCTAGAGCAGGAATAGGTTAAAGTAGAAATTTGAATTATAGATAAACACAGTACTGTTCCGAAGTTATATACAAAAGTAACAAACATCCTGATGATATTTTTCAAAGAAAACTCGGGCACATATTGGTTAACCACTTTTTCCTTGCTTTTTCAGTTATTCGACGGAGGTGTATTTTACCTATGACCAGCTGTATGCCAGTGCCCAGTATGACTGGCTACAACAGGACCTGGCAGAGGCCAATAAACCTGAGAACCGCACACTGAGACCCTGGATCATTGTCTTCGGACACCGGCCTATGTATTGTTCTAATGCAGACAATGATGACTGCACCCAAGACGATTCCATTGTTAGACAAGGGTAGGTAATAAATTATTGCCTGGCTTAATTGTTGGTGGATAGTGCAGATTATCCCCCCAGAGAAGGAATTATTTTCAGCAAGCTAATATCATAGTTATTTCAGTTTTATTAATAGTTAGTCGTCAACCGGCCCACCACATTTTACCCGGTCTGATTAATCAAATGCGGTCGGCCGCCATGGGACAATAAGTTAGATTATTGACTAGCAATTATTTACCTGCTTGTGCTATTATTACACTCTTTCTAACTGATAGCATGAATTATCAAATGACTCTTAATATAGGGTGAGGTATAACAATGTGTATTATTCTTATACAGACAAGTATTTTAAGCAACAGAAACTGCCAGTCAAAGCAGTTCACTCTTACGCTATTGGCCAAAGGCCTCTTGCTATACAGCTGCCATCTTGCAGGCACCTGACTGTATCCCATTTTCACAATAGGGATAACTTAAATATCATTGTACTAATACAGACAATGATTGCACCGAGGATGATTCTTTTGTTAGACAAGGGTAGGTAATAGTATGTATTGTTCTAATACAGACAATGATTACTGCATCAAGATGGATTCCATTGTTAGATAAGGATGCATTAAAGTATGGAATAGGTGCTTATTATGGTACCTTGTATTAACCCTTGTGCTGCTGGTGGCTGATTTTGCCAATACAAAACTATACCAAAAATCTCAAAAATGACTGAAACCCTGGAACATGGGTACTTATCTGGGAGTACTCGGAGAGAGCTTTCCAATGAATACCAACATGACAGGGTTTAGATGGTTTTCAAATAGTTCGCATTCTTGTGCTTTGGATGAAACTATTCTCAGCATTGGAAGGTTTATATGGTACCTTATACTAAGATTGCAGGTATTGAAATAATGAAAAATGAGGTATAATCTGCTGGAGATGTCTAAATAGATACATTCCCTTCTACATGTCTTTATACATAAAACTTCTTTTGTATTGCAGTCTCATGGAGCTGTTTTCAGCCAAACTGGTCAGAAATAGATGTTCAAATGGACACATTCCTCAACACATCAACTTTTTTTCTTTTCTCTTTCAGTCTGGAGGAGCTGTTTTTCAGCTGGGGCGTAGATTTGATAATGCAGGCTCACGAACATTCCTACGAACGTCTGTATCCCGTCTTCAACTACAGCGTTCAGTCGTGTAACTACACGGACCCGCAGGCCCCCATCCACCTGGTGGCTGGAGCGGCAGGCTGCAATGAGCAGATGGGACTCTGTGCCGACGTCATACTCAAGGCTAGAGGTACGGGCTCAAAATAATACTCAATTTGGAATTATAATGCTCAACACTGCCTTTATACATTGGGGATTGTAAACAAAACATGACAGCGATAAGCAGTAATAAGAAAGTTTGTGTTAGATGTTCTGTGTTACGTTTGTGTTCCAAAAATAGACGAGTTCGCGAGTTGACGACTTCAGCTCGAGCTCGGCTCGCCTGCCCCAATGCTCGAGCCACTCGAGTTCGTGAGTGGTGAGTGCAGCTCTACTTAATAGCAATACTGAATTCTCCCAATTATGCTCGTAGCATTTAAAAATGTCCTGACTACTTTCAAAATTAGCAATATCATTGAGGCCTTCCTGCCAGTTCCTGTCAAAGCAAAAGGATCTAACTCCGCTGGTGGCTAATTTGGACAATACAAACTTATTTGAAAAGAGCTTTCCAATGAAAACTAACATGACAGGGTTTAGGCAGTTGTCAAATATTTTTTGCGATATTGTTCCTTGGACAAAAGTAGACACAAGCATCACAAAGACTAATATTTTGTAGCGCTCTTCATGATAAACATATGTTGTGGGGAAATTCTACTGTGGCTAATACTATTGTTTTATTATTTCAATTCCATGGTATGCCTTCAGAAGGGCTAATATTTTGGAGTACGCTTCATGATAAACATATGTTGTGGGGAAATTCTACTGTGGCTAATACTATTGTTTTATTATTTCAATTCCATGGTATGCCTTCAGAAGGGCTAATATTTTGGAGTACGCTTCATGATAAACATATGTTGTGGGGAAATTCTACTGTGGCTAATAGTATTGTTTTATTATTTCAATTCCATGGTATGCCTTCAGAAGGGCTAATATTTTGGAGAAGCATTTATGATAAACATATGTTGTGGGGAAATTCTACTGTGGCTAATACTATTGTTTTATTAGTTCAATTCCATAGTAGGCCTTCAGGAAGGCTAATATTTTGGAGTAGCATTTATGATAAACATATGTTGTGGGGAAATTCTACTGTGGCTAATACTATTGTTTTATTATTTCAATGGTAAACCTTCAGAAGGGCTAATATTAATTTTTTTATTTTTCAATAAATATTTTATTCAGTATTATAAATATTTTATTCAGGGCTAATATTTATGATAAACGCATGTTGTGGGGAAATTTTACTGTGGTTTATTTAATTTTTTTGTTATTTCAGGTCCGTGGTCAGCCTTCAGGTCCTGGCTTCCTGGTTTGAATGGCTATGGGCGTTTGAAGGTCCACAATGACACACATCTCCACTGGGAGCAGGTTCTAGCCGTTAACGGACAGGTCATGGATAGCTTCTGGCTGGTACAGCACCACCACGCCCCCTTTCCGCCCCCTAATACAGACGTCAGGAGAAAGTTGAACTGCTCCGGGAACTCATAAGTCACCACGCCCCCTTTCCGCCCCCCAATACAGACGTCAGAGGAAAGCTGCACTGCCCTGGGAACTCATAAGTCACCACACCCCCTTTCCGCCCCCTAATACAGACGTCAGGAGAAAGCTGAACTGCCCTGGGAACTCATAAGTCACCACACCCACTTCCCACCCCCCAATACAGACATCAAGGGAAAGCTGCACTGCCCTGGGAACTCCTAAGTCACCACACCCCCTTCCCGCCCCCAATACAGACGTCAGGGGAAAGCTGCACTCCCCTGGGAACTCCTAAGTCACCACACCCCCTTCCCGCCCCCAATACAGACGTCAGGGGAAAGCTGCACTGCTCTGGGAACTCATAAGTCACCACACCCCCTTCTCGCCCCCAATACAGACGTCAGGGGAAAGCTGCACTGCCCTGGGAACTCCTAAGTCACCACACCCCCTTCCCGCCCCCAATACAGACGTCAGGGGAAAGCTGCACTGCCCTGGGAACTCCTAAGTCACCACGTCCCCTTCCCGCCCCCAATACAGACGTCAGGGGAAAGCTGCACTGCTCTGGGAACTCATAAGTCACCACACCCCCTTCCCGCCCCCAATACAGACGTCAGGGGAAAGCTGCACTGCCCTGGGAACTCCTAAGTCACCACACCCCCTTCCCGCCCCCAATACAGACGTCAGGGGAAAGCTGCACTGCCCTGGGAACTCATAAGACACCACGCCCCCTTCCCGCCCCCCAATACAGACGTCAGGGGAAAGCTGCACTGCCCTGGGAACTCATAAGTCACCACGCCCCCTTCCCGCCCCCAATACAGACGTCAGGGGAAAGCTGCACTGCCCTGGGAACTCATAAGTCACCACGCCCCCTTTCCGCCCCCCAATACATATGTCAGGGGAAAGCTGCACTGCCCTGAGAACTCATAAGTCACCACACCCCCTTCCCACTCCCTAATACATATGTCAGGGGAAAGCTGCACTGCCCTGGGAACTCATAAGTCACCACACCCCCTTCCCACTCCCTAATACATATGTCAGGGGAAAGCTGAACTGCCCTGGGAACTCATAAGTCATGGACAGCTCCGGGCTAATGCAGCGCCAACTAAGTGAAGCCTTAAATCAGGAAAATCAGGGGGAAATCAATCTCAAGGGGGAAAAGCCTTGTCGGAGGGGGTGGGAGGGGGCGAGGAGGATCATACACTGGAGAAACCAATATCTTCAGTTGTGATGTACATTCTTAAACGGTTATTCCATTCAGTAAGGTACCATATTTCTCCATTTAAGCTTGCGTGCAAAGTTTAGAAAAATAATTCGCAAAAAGGGGTATGGACAATCTTCCATATAGCCGCACCCTATGGCAGCTATTAGTTTGAATGCTTTCACAATATGAGCTTGAACTCGCTCTTTTGTTTTTTGTTATGATATGATCATGTCATAATGATACAATATTATCAATATTACCCTAAACTTTAGTTAATGATTTTGATAATTGTGTCATGGCCTTGACATTTATCCACATGATAATTTTTCAGATTTCTTTGATTTTTTTGTTCAGTATAGAATAAACTAATACATATGTCAGACTATATAGGCAATGAGCATGTTAGGGTCAATATTATTGATTGTACATTAATATATTGGATATTGGTACAGTGCATTAAAGTTACTTTACTTACATTATTGGTAAGGATTTGAAATCAACCCTTCTGATGCTGACGCTACTTTCTTCCAAGGCACAAGAATGCAGAAAATTTTAAAAACCATCTAAACCCTGCCACGTTGGTATTCTTTTGAAAGCTCTTGCTGAGTACTAACGAATGAGTGCCCATGTGCCAGGGTTTCTGTTATTTTCAACTTTTTTCTCATCATTTTGTATTAACCAAATTAACCACAAAGCAGCCAAAGGGGTACTAGGTAACAGAACATATTAATGTATTATTGATTTTTTTTCCACATTTCTGTATGTGTATATATTGTATTGAGGAGTACCTAAAGTCTGTGATAAAGATATTTATTTAGATTATATATTATTGGGAAAAGAAGGTTCAGGTTTGACCAGGTATGTACTTTATGTTGCCAAAAGATGTCATTTAGTGCCCTTGGGAATATCAATTTCCAGTATCAATTTTGCATCATAGCTATAACAAATCCTTAGGACTCATTGAGCATCTTTTGCATTACTTGTAAATTGTAGTTCATTCAATCCTGTTAAACCTTCCAATGCTGAGGCTACTTTCATCCAAAGCACAAAAACGCAAAGATTTTGGAATTTCATCTAAACCTTGTCATGCTGGTACTCATTGGATAGCCCTCGCTGAGTACTCTCATATGAGTACCCATTTGCCAGGGTTTCGGTAATTTTTCAGGATTTTTGCATTATTTTATATAGGCCAAATTAGCCACCAGCAGCATAAGGGTTAAGCTCATGAAAATGTCCTGACTGGTCATTTTGTTCTTTATTACCATAACATTTCTTACATCAAATATTTGAAGGAGATATGTGGATTAGAATCATAATCGCAACTCTCCTATAAATATGTTGTCTCTAATCTTTAATTCCCAAGTTACTAGTATTTTCAAAACTATCACTGGTCCTAAGGTGATCTCTAGACATGCATTGGATCAGCATACATAGATAACTTCAGCATTCCAAGTGATAAAATCAGATGACAGATTTGTTGACACTTTTCTTGCATAATCTGAACTAATTCTTGAAGTATTCAGGTAATCTGAACTAAGACTGTATATTGATGCTATGGGCTGATATAATTTGACCTAATCTGTTCGTAGAATATATCCTAGTTCCAGGAAAGGTGTAAGGGACCATGTCCAGCTCAACTTACTGACAAAAGTGGATACTGTAATTATGTGCTAATTGGGTCGATCAGTGCCTGCCTGACATATAGGTATATTTGCAGTAACAATGGATTGTATATATAATATATATATATGTGTGTGTGTGTATATATATATATGTGTGTATTAGTATATATATATATATATATATATATATATATATATATATATATATATATATATATATATATATATATATATATATATATATATATATATATATATATATGTATATATATATATATGTATATATATATATATATATATATATATATATATATATATATATATATATATATATATATATATATATATATATATATATGTGTGTGTGTATATATATATGCCTCAGAATATAAAGTACTCACAAGAGTACTAGGTAAATGTGGGATTTTAATAATAAAAGGGTATTGATATATCTGAATGTGTGTTCTTTTTTAAACCAATGGGGTTCAGCAAGAAAGGAAATATGGTCTGCCAGAAATAACCAACTAGGGTAATAATTGCCTTAAATTTTAATTAATTTAAATCCATTCATGTTGGCGCAGTTTATTTAACATTCTAAAAATATAATAGAATACAATTTCAAGTGGAGACCTTAAAAGTATGCTAAATAAAACCCACAAATATTTACACTGATCCAGGTTTCACAGTAGAGAGAGTGGAAAACTGAAACCAGAAATTAAAACCACAATTGTTCTTGAAAACACATCAAAACAATAAGACAAAGTAAGGTTTTACAGATGATTTATTTACATTTATACAATGTATGATGTGATTAGGAGGATGTTATTGATACCAACTCCTGCAAAACCCCACCCCTTTCTATGCAACCCTTCAGTGAGGGAACGCGATTCCCAGAATACAGGTGAACTTGGATATGACGAACTCAATGGGACCAGGAAAATTGGTCCGTCATATGCAAAATCCGTCGTATACATATGACGAATACGTGATATGCATTGGACTGGGACCAAGCATATCGTCCGTCATATGCAAAAATCTGTTGTACAGTGGTCCGTCATATCCAAGTTCACCTGTATAAGGTCTAGGGAAATTCCCCTCTTCTACATAAAAGCTGGAGAGGATCCATTATCCATTGCTCAATAAGCTCGCAACCAATGACAAACATTTTCAAAGTTTAGAATATCTATATAATTTGTCAAATGATAAGAAATGAAACTGCAAAGACCAAGATTAGTTAGAGTCAGAGAATCAAATATCAATATGAAATATTTTGCTAATGGTCACTTTCTGCCATATCGCAAGTTGGTTGTTATTCGTGGATAATTGTCGTTCCTGGCCTGATCTAGTTTCCTTCACCACTTACCATAAGTTCTTGGAAATTTAGACCACCCTAGAAATTTGGACCACTATCAATATTTTTCAAAATAATAAATGGGAAATCTGGGCAACCCTCGATTCATAGCAAGTTGACCTAGATGTAAATCTTGCTGATAAAGCAACAAGATATTTTCAGAACCTAAAGAATTGGTAATTATTCAAAGGTGTCCCAAATTACTGAGAATTTACTGTACAATTGATTTATCACAAAGGTCTCAATAAATGAATTTCCAAATTCTTACATTTATTTATATCAGACCAAGTATATATTCCAGATGTTAATGCTTAAAAAATGTCTTTGTACACAGGTGGTCCCTCAAGCAGGTTTGACAAAATGAGATTCTGTACACATAGCATTTTATTTACAGTATAGCCACTTCTTGGTACACATTATTTAAAAGAGTGGAATGTTCACTTCTATTATGTACATCAATACACATTTTCTAATTTTTGGGGCTATTGATTGAGACTCAACTATGACAAATAGCTTTTGAGTGTCTCATTACATTACATTGTAGGCACTGTAAGACTGACCCATTCTTTCCTTAGAATACCCCTTCAAAAGTTAGATCTGGATCCATGACACTTATAGAAATTACATGAACAGAAAATATTTTAGAAAATAAGTGCCTACATCCGAAGAAAATTTCCAGGTATGAATAGGTAGAGGCACAATGGCCGACTGGGTTAAAAGGCTTTTGATAAGGCACACAAACACTGCATCAAGGACTGAGAGTAGGGTCCTAGCCAGCTGTGTGTCAGTCATTACAGAGAAATACATCCCCTTGATCCGCAACCCCATAGGTACTGCATGCTAGCCTCTACGGCATCTGCGCCTCGAGTTACGCGCTGTAGCCTGGGGTTGTATTGGTCACGTGATCTGTGCACTGCTGGTTGACTGGCTGGCTGGGAGCTGTTATGCTATCTAGGTCAGATAGTGAGAGGCAGCGAAACTTGATGATTCATGACCAGCGCCCACTCCCTGTCTACTTCTCTCAGGTCATTACTAGGACTTCATAAAATAAAGTAAAATTTTGCTAAGAAACCCAAGTATCTTATTATTAGAAATGTATAGCTATGCCAATTATAAGAATAAGAAGTTATAACCTTCCATATACTATATGAATACTAGGAGAATTATCTGAATGGTTTGTGGTCACCCCAAATTTACAGTTGTCCATTAAGAACAACCAGTTTCAAAATCTTAGCTAAGACACTGACGGACGGACATGCAAATGTACAAAAATGAGTTAAATGGCCTAACTATATACACATGCAAAGCTGAAATGAATTCCTGAATTTACACTCGTCTATTGGCACAGCCTTTTGGCCTCTTTGATTCTTCTTTCCTTAAAACCTGTCAATCAAAATTAAAGATTACTGATTTGCCCTATTAGTCCCTAAGTAAGCTACAACATAATTACTCCTAGGTCTGCCATATACAGCAAGACCAGTGTACCACAAAATCTGCATCCCCCCCCCCCCCCCCCCCCCTTCTGTTAGGGGAGAGATATTTCCAGGGGGAGGCAGATTTACTGTTGTACTACTAGCGCCTATCCGTTTAATTGGAGTGGAGCCACAGAGTAGGCAGCATCTACTCTACATGATTCATTGAGCTGTCAAGCTGGTGTTGCCTGCTCTGCTGTCAACCTCCCATTGTGAAACCCCACATCAAGAAGATAAGCTCTGCATGTCTTGTCCTATAAACCAGTCCAGTGAGCATCACTCTTGTATCTTATTTCAAACTAATCAGACCACCAAATATGGGGAGTAGTCTGTCATCTATAGATCCCCTGAATTTACATGAACCAGTTATCTTTATATGTACATATTGCTGGACGGAATCGAGAGCGTCACACTTTTCAGTGCTGGTGGGTCTTGAACGGCCGCTCGACGATGGTGGTGATGATCTGGTGTTGAAAGACGAAGAGCCTGATCCGGTTGATGACGAAGATGAAGACGAGGAGGATGGGTACGTACTGGACCCAGCCCCACTTGATGAGCTGCCAGAAACCAGGAGTGTAGCTAGGCAAGGGTTAAGGAAAGCTGACTTGACAGTGAATATGCACATTGATATTAGGAACATGAAGGATATGTCAGACAAATCTGACAAAGTTTTCTTAAATGTCTGCTGAAAGAAATCTTGAACTTAGAGCTTGTTGTGCTTGTCATAATTCAAAGTTTATGTCGGTGGGGTGGGAAACGATGATATATTTGTTACCCTTGTTGTGATAATGAAGTACATGTACTGCAAGATGTCTATGTTCAGTACGCTGGCTATCAGACTCGGCCTGCCGACCTTGTCCGATACCAGCCACCTCCTCACAGACATCTTGCTGTACACCATTTTCACAATAAGGATAATATTAGTTACGCCCTGTTGGAAAGTGCAATTCTGCCTGATATCCAACCAAAGTCATCCAGATCTCACGAGGCAGAGCCAAGTGTGATCTGGATGACTGAGAGCGGATAGCAGGCCGGATTACACTTTTCAACAGGGCGTAACAAATTTATCACCTGCTCTTTCAAGCTAAGAAAAAATAACAAATACATCTCAAAAGTTTTTAAAATAACTTTGGAAGTCAGAACGAGGCTGCTGCCCAAGTGGTAATATTGAATTCTGCCGTTCGATATTGAATTCTGCCATTAGATATTAAATCTACAAAGTGTGAACGGCTCCAGGTCTAACACCTATTGACCAATCAGCATAGAGCATTACAGCAGAGCAGGTGATAACTAATGATATCATCTACTAACATATCAACCTCAAATCACAAAATGATTAAAAGTCTAATAATACTCAAAGAAGATTTTCATATTTAGGATGCATGAATGCTAAAGCTATCTATAATTAGGAGTTTTTATCAATTCTATGATGAATAAGGACTAAAAAAGTTGTTGGTTTCCTGTAACCTGACCCTAACAAAAAAATCCCTACACTTCAGTCGTTTTTTCGGCCCTTCCAATCCCCAATCAACATAAAACATGCAAAAATCACACACATTTTTGACAAGAAAAATAATAATCCAAAAATCTTTTTTAACTACTTACTTCCCCTATTTTTGTTGAACCGTTATAGGAAAAAAACAATTTCTTTTTAGGCCTAAGAATACTTATTTGGTGACTGGAAGTCTTTGAATTTCAACATATTTGATGTGCCATACCACAAGCATGTATTGCATTCTAAATCTTGAAAGAAAATATTCCCCTCTAAGCACCCAAGGGCTTAGCCACCTATGCTTCCAGCATGTCATTTGGACACCCAGAACACTATTTCTTGACAGTATGGACACCCAAAAGTTTAGGTCATGATTTGCTGATGATGACTATTCCTAGAAGATAGTGCATGTAGTGTCACTCCTACAATACAAACAAAGCAGTTACTGGCCTAAAAAGCAAAATCTGTAGATATATAGGATTTATTTCAAGAGTAGTAGTAACTTTTTACCACACTTCGGACACCCAAAGGTCTATGAAACCTCTTTTTGGACACCCTGTTTACAAATCCTGGCTAAGACTATGCCCAAGGGTAGTTATTAATAAAGGATACATGATGTTTTCCTCAGGGTATCGTACGGTGGCTTTTAACAGGAAGGGTTGTCCTGCACCCCGACCTACTTTCCAGATCGGGTACTTGTTCTCAAACAAGGTAGAGGCTGAAAGTAAAGGAACATCTTAAAAGATACTTTCAATAAACAATACAAGAAATTTGATAACTAAAGAATAACTATCACATCAAAGGATATAAGCGATGTTAATTTTTCAGAGCAGAAATAATAAATGTAATTCACTTTTTTTTTTGAAAATTTCTGGCAATTTTTGGACAATTTTTCAGAGCAGATATAAAATGTGTACTTCACAAACTTCTTTTCAAATTGATTACAAAAGATCATCAATAAGTAGATTTGTTTTCAAGTTGATTGCAAAAGATAATTAAGTAGATAACTCATCCATGCTATTTTTTCCTAAGCATCCTAAACTTTGGAAGCGGGGGAGATGGGGCAACCATGACATAAGCTAGTCATTTCTAAGAAGGAGAGAAGCAGTAGCAACAATTGGTCAGTCTGTTTCCTTAGTGTTCTGTCTTAAGTCAAATGTAGCTTTCTGCAACACAGTACATGAATTGGCCATTACAAATTATAAAACAATCACTAAAGACTTACCATTTCTTTTTGTGTAACTGGAGAAAATTGTGCCAAGATCAAAAGCCGATGCAAAAATACTTGTAGAATCTATAATGGAGGTCTGAAAGAGAAAGTGATAAAAGAAATGGATAGAGGTCGATACTGGTCAAGTAGATCTCCAGGCCAAACATGGGTTGATAGTATGGATTTCAAATTAATGCGCACTGCTATGAAAATACCTGGGCTTGGAAATCACACTATGTACAGTGAGAAGCTGTTTCTGTGGCTTCAAAGTGGTCCCGGTTCATAGCAGTGAGCCGGGACCAAATCCAGGCTTACACAGCACCCATTAGAAAACATGATTTTTTATCACTCTAACTGGCTATAATAGCCATTAAGACCCGCCACTGAGCATTGGTCCAGATTTATAACCTCGTCGTGGGTGTTTGTTGCAAAGCTTCAGCCTTGGCGGCCTCAGCTTTTGCAACAAACACCTAAGTCTTGGCTATAATTCTGCACCAATGCTCAGCTGCGTAGCGTAATCCCTATAGTAATATATATTTTTGTGTATGGCAATTATATTCAATGATAAAGATGAATCACCCTTACGTTAAACCGCGTGTCCCGTCCTCGATGTGCTAGTGGTGCCCTCTGTTGCCAGCGAAGATCACCAACCACCTCAAGCTGGGAGCCGGCCACGGGCGAAGAGTGATGAACATATGCCAAGGACTCCATTTGGAAAAAAGAAAATTTCTGAAAAAAAAAGGGGAAATATCAGATTTTGTATACCATGTTAGTATAAAATTGACTTAACTGCTAACAGAACATCTCTACATGAAAATATTTCACTATTATTTATCAGCGAAATTTGCGATGCTAAGAATGCTTAATTTCACAAAATTAGGTCCCTGGGAGACAGGCACTATTGTTAAAAATATTGTTTAGATATTGTATTGTTAAAATAATGTTGATGAAATATTGTATCGTTTTCTCTTGTGAACATTTTGAAGGTGCCAATTCCTAGCCAGTACTTACTAGAGGTCAGATTTGCCGCTAAAAAACGGCTCGAGCAATCGCTGAAACCGCCGAGCGATTAATCGACATATTACGAGCCCTAACTACCCAACGCATGTGCAGTGAAATCAACAGCTGAGCAAAATGAATTGCTGTCAATCATGCTAATTAGAACCGGCCCACGCCTGCCTAAGCCAATCAGGTCCCTGCTATCGTGCGCTCTCGTGGGTAAGACATAATCAAGACATAAACATGGCGGATGAATATCAGTAAAGCAAGCGATGTGGCTTTATTTACATTTTTGCCAAACTCGGCGAGCTGTAATGGCAGCTCGAGCGTTCGGAGGAGACAGCAATACGAGCAAAAGCTCGAGCTTCCGATTAATCGTCCGAGCACTAGTACTTACAGACATCTTGTAGTCGAATGTCAGGAGGAGTTTGACCGCCTGTATGTGCTCTGTGTCCAGAAGGGGCATCTGGAGGGTGAGGTGCAGGGCGTCGTATTTCCCATCGCCATTCTCATCTTCCTCCCGTGACTGTAAATAATCACAGACAGTCAAAGAATATATTATACTGTGTAAGTCATCATTTTTTTTGCTTAAGACTAGGGCTGTCATCGATACCGCCCGTATCGATGAATCGATAAAAAAAAACTTATTGATTTCGGAAAAGGTACAAGATATCGGTTCATATGCAAATTCGGTAAATAAATAATTTTTTAGGAAAACACAGCTTGAACAGCATTAACTCCCCAAGGCAAATACATGTGTGCTTCCATTCCATTTACCCCAAAACTTCACCAGAGCATCAAACTCAAGCTTGTGTGCAGGTTTTTGTAGAGTGTGTTACTATTGTGTCAGTTGAAGTAATGCATAATTTGCACACCCCTGAAGTCTGAATTTATCAAACTGTGCACCATTTAATATTTGGACATCTGAACACTATACTAGTATTGTACAACATGCTGACATGGTAGTGGTAGCTTGTCATTCAACACCAGTATGCTATAATTACACTGCATATCAAAGGCAGCTGGCTGTTTACTGTGTTTAGCGTATTCGTTTATATGCTGAAAATTAACATGGTATACAGAATGTGCAAACACACACTCTTGTTTACAAAAATGGAGAAGATGGTGTTGACATCATGTCTGTTGATTGATTCCAGCAGCTTTCTTGACATAAGGCCTAAAAAAATTAATTGTTTCGAAAAAAATTGGGTAGGTAGGTCGGTAAAAAATAATTTGTTGCATTATTTTTTTGGTCAAAAATATGTGTTTTATGCATGTTTTTCGTTGATTGGGAGTTGGGAGGGCGAAAAAAACTTTGGGGTAGGGATTTTTTTGAATAAAAACTTGTTAGGGTAGGGTTGCAGGAAACAAACAACTTTTTTTAGGCCTTATTGTCAATAAAAGAAATCAATAGCAATAAAGGAGTAAAAATATTCTGTTCAGTCAACTGAGAGCCACTCAATAATTTTTAACCCTTATGCTCCTGAAGGGTATTTTGCCAATACAAAATAATGCAAAAAAGTTTATTGTTCAAATCCTTAGCATATGGGTACTCCAGTGTCCGACGTACAAGGTAGCCCTACTAGTCTCGACTAGTAAAAATGTGAAAAGGGGCTGGTAGGGCTAGTAAATTACTAACCCTTGTAGCCCTACCAGACTAGTACACATTTACCAGTCATGATAAGATTGATTATTTGACAGTTTGAAATTTTGGTTGGTGCCTTTAGGAAGATTTAGATTAATAGCATATTTAGATAATAAAAGGGGTCAAGTTTTAATGATTATTTGGATTTTCAAGTAGGGCCAGTACAGGTTGGAGTAGGGCTAGTATATTCCATATGCCACTAGCCCTACCAGGCTTGTAGAGTTTTCTGGTTATTGTCAGACCCTGTACTCATTTGAGACTACTCAGCGAGAGCTATCCAATGGATAACAACCTGACAGGGTTTAGATGTTTTTCAAAAAATCTTCGTTTGGAAGAAAGAAGCCTCAATATTGGAAGGGTTAAAATATTATCAAGATACAGACTCCTTACCAAATTATTCTTTGTATCAATTGCATACAAATTAAAATCCTTCAGGTATAAACCCATTCATTAATAACTCACCTTGACTAGAGGTACCCTCAGGTTTTTCTGTTGAAGTTGGTTATAATTCTGATAAGTGCTCCACGTGACATACTTCCCTGCTTCAAGTGTTTCTAAGATGACTAGTATTTGATGTTTGAACTTAACATCTGGTTGCTCCTGATATGTGTCCGTCTTCTGCCAAAAACCTGGGAGAATAAAAAAAAAATGTACCATTTAAGTTTCATCCTAATCTCAGCCCCAATATCAAAAGTATTGACATTTTTGATGACACTTTTAAGAATAACTTTTGCGATCTACTTCCATATACATGTATTCACCAAGTGTGAATTATTACCACATCTATATACTCAAATGGTAGGCTTAGATGAATATCCGCATGGATAGGAAGCCTTCTAATATTGTTGTGCACATGCACTGAGTTGCGGATCACAGCAATGGATCAACTGATATATTGTGCTAGCTCTATTCTATTAACCCTTAGGCTGCTGGTGGCTAATTTGGCCAATACAAAATGATGCAAAAACCCTGGGAAATGACTGAAACTCTGGCAAATGGGTACTCATCTGAAAGTACTCAGTGAGAGCTATCAAATGAATACCAACATGACATGGTTTCGAGGGTTTTCAAAAATATGTGCGTCTTTGTGCTTTGGAGGAAGGTAGCCTCAGCATTGAAAGGGTTAAGCCTGGCCCTTAATGACTTGAGTGCAGCATTAATCACACTATGTATGTGCTGAACAACCAGCCGTAACACTCATGCTGAACGCTGGGCCTTAAGTCATTGTATGTTATTTGGCCGAAAGTTGCTATTCCCCCTATCTAGCTCCCTCACATAGGTATCAGTTGTGGTAGGTCCGCAACTTTGAACTTGGTACATGTAGGTCTAGATATCTTGGCAGGGACTTAGCCAGGACCTGTCCTGTCTGTCTTAAGGACAGGTAGTTTACTTAAAACCTCCTGTTTGGACAGGCAAACATTTCTATGAAGATTTTTCAATTTTGACTTTTGGGATGTAATAACCAAATAAATTCCTAACAAACCACCTTATAGGGCATAACTGAAGTGTAAACTACCCTTTTTGTCACACTAGGCTATCAATTGTAGCTGGTATAAGGATTTGAAGTAGATAAGTGGCTAAATCTGGACAGGCAGAAATTTTGAAATTGCTGTTTTGGACAGGTATTTTTGAAATCCTGGCTAATACCCTGTGTCTTGCCAACACTTCTTTCACAAAATCTAAAATTATTTCAATATATTCTCTTAGATAAATAAAAACAAGTGGATATGAAACCTGCCTGTCATCCTGTTAAGGCTAGCCTCAACCAATAGCCCAAAATTTGTGCTCTGTGCATGCTCACATGATGCTGGCACACAGGTTTTCCTGTAGTATAAATGATACGAGAGCCCTGATTGGTCCTTGTTCCCTAGTGACCTCATGCTAATGCCAGATCAGAGACCCCTGGCATGTCCAGCCCTTCACTATAGCACATATATTAATTGGTCTCACTACATATCCCTTCTTTTCTTCAACTTAGATATTCTGTAGTTCTATGTGATTTCAAAATCAAATCACTCGCATTTCAAGACATTTTATTTACTAAAAACTATTAAAGCATACCGTTAAAATGTCAGTTTATGAATAAGTTGTGGTAGATCTTCTTGACCCGCACACACAATTTCAGCTACCTCGTTTAGTAGTCTTAGATTTAAATCAAATCACACATTATTTTCACACTTTCTAAGCGCCTTTGAAGTACATTGTAGCTTAGATGAATAAAAGAATGGATATGTAACAACAGACCAATTACTTTATGTGCTTAAATGAAGACCTGGCTATGCCATGGGTCTTCAATCTGGCCTAAGTGTGACATCACTAGGAGACAAAGACTCATATTGTTTATAGCTTGCGCAATGAGTCGGCCATATTTTCAGTCAATCGCTACGCATACTGTGTATGGTTATCGCAAGAATATGAAGCTCATATCAAGGGGCTTCCAATATGTTTCCGCGAAGTACAAGTAAAGAATGACTTCGCTGATAACAATAACAAACACTTTGTGACTGCATTTGAAGGGGCATGCAGAAACATCACCGAGCTGTGCGAGCATTTAAAGCTTTGCTTTCTCTTCATATCATTAAAAAGAAACTTGCGCACCAACATGCACAGAAAAATAACTTTTGGCCTATTCAATGCAACCAGCCTGTTCAAGTTGACTGGCTGGTTTCATGTCCACTTGTTTTTATTCATTTTAAAAGATTGTAGCATTTTCAGATGAAATTATTTAATTAAGGAAGCATGATGATCTTCCAAATCTAGCAGAAATAATTCACTGAGACTGAGAGGGAAGGGTTGTCGTTTAGATTTGTCGATGTGGGTCCGATGATTAATGGTCAAACTGTCAGTAACTGGCCACAACTCAGTAAAGTAATGAATGACATAAAGATAGTTTACTCAATTATCGTCCAAAACATTACCAAACGTATCGAAGAAAGTGAAGCTAACGTTTACTCGACTCGGCGCTTACCGTGGCTCCGATATGCAATGAAAAGTGGGGGAATGAAGGTCAGCAAGAATGTGATTATTTGAAAATACGTGGCCTTAGAACAGGCAGATGTCTTGTATCTCCTAAGCTCTGGGTGAGAGTAAACTTCATAGATCGCCATTTTCAAACATCAGCAACTATGGCCACACAATGCTTAACGCTGATTGGCTAATGTGAATTCCAAGTTTCATAACGAGCAGAGTACTGAATATTTCGCATCGGTGCGTGCTGAACAATCGCAACACCAGTCAACCGTGAAAGCTTATAAAAGCAGCGGGTGTTGACAAAAGCGTGATGAAAACTCTTTTCAACCCCAAGTTGCTACTAATATCAACATTCGGCCAGTTGGATGTTCTGAAAAAAGGTCATGGTATCCACCTCTCTGCTTTGATGAGGACAGATAGAGGAGCACAACCTATGATAGCATAGGGGAGGAGGAGAACCAAGCCTCACTCAGAATGAGCCTTGCGTTTGATGTTTTTTCTCATAATTGAAATTCAACGAATCTTTCCGTTCTTTCGCTATTAGTTACATTTTAAACATAAGGTTCATCTAGGAAAATATGTACGTATACCTCCATTCGGGACTGCCCCAATTGCCTGGAATTTGTATTGCGCACAACTGCTGGTGCTGCCTCGCACAACTGTCATAGGCTCCAGGTTAGTCTCCGGCTGAAGGCATGTGAGGAAGACTCCATTGACTTTGGGATTAGTCGGTAGTTTTCCCCGTCACTCTGATTACACCCACCACTAACAACTGGCGTGTCATGATCAGGTAGCTTTAATATTTAATATTGTCACTTGATATTGCGCCCTTTCCATATAAACATGCTCAAAGCCGCATTACATTAATTGTCAAAGGATAAATGTTAATATCCATATAGTTATTTGATAAATACATCTTTCAACAGATGTGTTTTCAGTTGTCGTTTGAAGATTGTCACACTTTTCAGCTGCACGAATATTATTTGGGAGCTGATTCCATAGTTTATAAGTCCTTGTCATGAGTCAGCAAGAAAATACTGACGATAAACAAAATAATCAACCCAAATCTGAATATAACAGCTCAGCAGAATAAGAAAATGATTTTTTAAGTATATGATATGATAAGTGCGTGCAAATAGTGGGACGTTACAAGTAGGCCAATATATGCACAGGTGTCATTAACCGCGTGATGGCACAGCCGTCCTGAAGTAACATATGGCTATTACACTCAATGCAAACTTCAGTAATGACGTATATGCAGCAATCGATTGGTTGGAATGTGGTCGGATATTCCATCTGATATATATTTTGGATAGCGATTGTTGCGCATGTATGTGTATACATTTAGCTGATTCTTCTAAGCGTTGAAGTAGGTCATTGGAGTAAATTTCCTAATAAATCGCACTTTCTGTCAGTGGTGCATACGTATGTATTCGTGTGACTGATTTTTTTTTCAATTGGCCTTAAACGCAGGAGTATATTTGTGATACGCACTGTCACCCTGCTGGTTTCTGAGCCGTTCTATCAATACGGGCAGCAATACAAGTACTAGCTTTATCTCCTTGGCTAATTGCCGGGACTTCGTCCCGGCTTATATATTGGTTGGATCTGTGGGTAAGTCCGCCATATTCTTTTACATTGACTTCAGGAATTGTGGGTAATTTCGCCCTTTTTGATAATAAATAGTTCTCAATCGGACATGAGTTGCACTTTGATAGTAACTAGTTTAGATCTATTTAAAACTATTCTGTTATCATTGCAGAACGTACTCTAGTATTAATATTTATGTATGTCTCATGAATATGTTAATCATATAGATCTAGTTTGGTTCCCCGCCTCACAATCTTCGTTTCTCCGATAAGGATCGAACAACGGGCTTTAGTGCAGGGAGGCCACAGGTTCGATTCCGTGTGCCTGCCCTGTGCTCCCTGGGTCAACTGGTTAGCTCGGAGTCCGTTCAAGTTCAAGTTCAAGGTCATATCACGACGGCACCCACTGGTAGCAGTTATGGAGTGCTCCCTCACTGGAGTGTCATACCACGGGCACCCAACACAAACACCCCACTCGGACATTTCAACTGACTCCGAGCTAACCAGTTGACCCAGGGAGCACAGGGCAGACACACGGAATCGAACCTGTGGTCTCCTGCACTAAAGCCCACACATTAAACGCCTGATCTATAATTATATTTGCCAAATAGAAAAATATTTTGGCAGGATAAATATATTGAGTGTCAAACCTACTCCTGTATATACCTATTTCAATGAAAAAATAATTGTACTTCATAATTTTAATATTTGAACAAATAAGAATAATTGGGCCCGGCATTATACATTGATGCCATGCATCAACATGTGTTCTTGTTATTCTAAGCAGATACCTTCCTACTAGCAGGCTAGCAACAAGCAGTGATCATGGATAACGGCCAAATTAGTGCGGACGACACAGTTGAAGGAGTAGCGAGGATAAAACTGAATTGCGACTGTAACTGCAACCCTCAAGGACAGAAAGGTCACTCAATTCAAAACAACAACGCAGAAAACTCCACCTCAGAAAACACAGGTAGGCAAACTGCGGAGATTTTAAACTCACTCACATCTGACAAGGAGCGAAAACATGCTTTATAGAGGGAATATGTCAGCAAGCACTGTTTTAACAAATATTTGACTAAGAGTTGTTGTTCCTGTTTGCTTCAACAATCCTTTTTTTATATATTTTTTCAATTTTTTTCTAATGATAATAATAAGTTATGTCCGAGGTTGTCAGACCATGTGAGCACAACAGCCCCCCCCCCCCCCCCCACATAAAAAAACCCAAAAAATACTTGGACGAGAGTTGTGGGATGTGTTGTGCTGAGAGATTTTAATCAAATTAGTGAGGCCTGTCGGGGAGCTGTGGGCATGAATGGTTTAAGGTGTTACATCTGAAGTATCTACATAGTGCGTAAACTTAAAGCATACTAGTAGCTTATTCAATCAAATAATTATTTGAAAACAATATTTGAAATCAAATTTTTATACCAAATAAGAAGAAAGACCTGTCAGACAAGTAGTCATAGTGCATTCCAGATGTGACCAGAGACTAGACGGGGCCTGCCCTGATGGCCGAGTGGTCTAAGGCGTTGCAACTGACTGCTAGCTCTCTCTCACAACATCCCGGGTTCGGATCCAGGCTAGGGCATGTGATAAATTTAGCAGTGACTTGAGGTTAGGCGTAGATTTTAGGCGATTAGTCTGGTTTCCTCCACCACTTACAACTGGCTAGTCACGGCTTAACCGTAATATGGCAGAAAAAGTGACAACGACCCATATGCCAAAATGCCAATGTGGCCAGAGATGAGGTCCAAAAGTTAACTGTGAAGTCTGAAGATTCATCGTTATATCTCACTTGTTGAGAAAGACACCCTTTTCGCTGAGTCCACGGTTTACTCAACTTTTCGTTGTTACCAGGCATGATTGCAAGAGCAGATTACATACTTTAGACGGTAACCAAATAGTAAACAGAATGCGCGAGATACCGTCGCAAAGAAATTGACAAGTTGACTGTAAAATAGGCGGGACTAGTATCATTCAAAAAAACTTGCTCCGCAAAAGCTTTTGTACATGTGATGAATGCAATGCGCGTGGATGCATAATTCATTCATCAATTATTTTTCTTATCAAACGGGGTGATCATGAATATCTCAAATCAAAATCAGACACTTTCCATTCATTCAATAGTATGTAAGATTTGATTGTAACACATAGAGGGAGTGTACAGTTAATTAACTGCGAACGCTGATTAGACCACAGCACAGATATTTGATTCCTGCACCAGTCGACTGGACGTCTGCTAGTGCATGGGTGTACAAACACCATGGACAACAGGCAGAAAATAGGCCAACCACATGAATGACCCATGTAGTTAGCAAATCAATGCTACGTTCCATGGTGAGGAACTCATGCATCCATGCCCAGGAAACTGTGTGGCAATTAGTTGTGAGGTCAGAGAATTGTGGTCGCTTCCATGGCCAGGATAGATGAAATTGTTTTCCATGGCGTGCGGTCTGCCCAGGCGGCCCACGTATTTACTGCGGGAATTAAATGCCGGTACTGCATGTCACTGATGGCGGCAACAGCATGTGGGTCGGTTCCGACCACTGGCGGCCTTGGCGGCTGGATATGCCCATCCATCATCGGGTCACGCCATATCGGAGCAAGCTGCCTATTACAACGGGTGTTCAGGTGTGAGTCGGACAGTGACTAAAACATGGTTCGGTCATGATTCCACACGTGAGACGGGGCTGTCCAAAGTCAAAGTGCCTGTCGTACAATAATTTGAGACCCTTGTCGCGAAATGACATTTCTACCTTTTTCCTTACTAGTAGATCAATAAAAGCTATTTACCGTTATTACCACTTGCTGGTATTAGAAGAGTTGACCCTTTCAACCATGGCTTATTTCATGAGTGCCCAAGTAGACTAATGATAAACTATCCACCGAAAAAAGTTTCTTGTAAACAGGTTCCTGATGTAAAATACTATTGAGATATTTATTAACGATCTCAGGCTGCAAATTTATACTATTCATGCAGACATAATTCATGTATCCCTAGCAAACTTGCTCCCGAGCAGAGAAATGTCTACTTCTCTCAGCTCCCGAGGTTCTACTGGACTTGTAGAACTTTAGGAGAAACGTTCAAACTTTTAAAATTTATGCAACATCCTACTTTAATTTTTACTTGAACAATATTTAGATACTTAAAAAAATGGTTGGAGATCTTCATGTCGTGTGCATTTTAGTTCCTAAATGAGGCCATTTTGTTTTTCAAGCCCTCATGTACATGTAGAAAAGGTATATGATAGAGTAAAATACAGCAACGCCTAGTACCTATTGCATTTTCCCTAAAGTACCTAATTTAGACAGAAAACCAGTATATTATCAAGTCTCGGTTCTTGGACAGGCCAAGGTCACAAGTAGGGCCCAGACTGCTGACTCGTATCCACTAAAAGTGTAAGGGTCAAACAGTCACTTAATTGTGAGTTTTTACACAATATCCATTTCAGCAGAATCAAACCCCGGAAAATGAATAACCTTAAACACTAGAATAGTTTTTAATATGATGAAAAAAATTGAAGTATGGAGCTTGATTTATCACAACATGATGTAGGTTGGTAGAGTGACTATTGCGACAACTGTTTCATAACCGTAAAATCAAGTACTACGCCCATTATACACAGTGGATGTGGGACGAGCCCCCAACCTAAACCAATCAGATGCAAGATCTGAGTCGTACAATTAGGTCAAGGATTTCAGCGATACGCTTTATCTTCTTTTCAAGGTTAGTTTTCTTGACTCAAAACTTATTGATTTGTGGAAAGTGTTCATTTATATATCGTTTACATACACTGGTGTGAAAGGGGAAACTATACTCAAAGATTGCCTCTTATTTGGACGAGTAGTAGTTCAGTGATTCAACTGCAGAGAATCACCGCTGTCTTGTTTGTATACAGGCCCAGATTTGCCACAGTACACGTGTACCTATAGTTGTGACCTCTGATTATGCCTATATAGCTTCATTGCTTGGATAGAATTGCATAGACATATCTTCTGTCTATTTTACATCTCTGATGTCGTGTCATGAATATACATTGTAAGTATCATTTGGACACCCAAGCCCACAAAAATCACATACCAGGATACAATATATATATATATATATATATATATATATATATATATATATATATATATATATATATATATATATATATATATATATATATATAAATTTATATATATATATATATATATATATATATATATATATATATATATTTATATATTATATATATATATATATATTAATATATGTATATATATATATATATATATATATATATGTATATGTATATATATATATATATATATATATATATATATATATATATATATATATATATATATATATATATATATATATATATATGTATACATATATATATGTATACATAAATATATATATATATTGTATCCTGGTATGTGATTTTTATATATATAAATTTATATATATATATATATATATATATATATATATATATATATATATATATATATATATATATATATATATATATATATATAAATATATATATATATATATATATATTTATATTATATATATATATATATATATATATATTATATAATTATATATATATATATATATAAATATATTTATATATATATTTATATATATATATATATATATATATATATATATATATATATATATATATATATATATATATATATATATATACATATATATATATATATATATATATATATATATATATATATATATATATATATATGCGTGTGTGGCAATGGAAAGGTTAAAAATAGGATACCCAAAAAAGTGACTTAACTAGGAAATCCAGTTTCTAAATGCTAGCTAAGACCCTGCATGTCTACAGGCTTGACTGGGTAAACTCAACAGATATCTGAAGAAATTTATCTTAAGAGCTTTTATTACCACAGTCTGGTGGTCACTGACCTAGGTCTGGATAATTGCCAAAATATTGATAGTACATACTCCATTCCCACTTATGGAAATATGTCTTAATTTGAAATAGTTGCAATCAAAGCCACATTGTAAAACTATTTAACTTGTTAATGCATAAAGGTTACTCTTGAAATTGTCCTCTGGATCTTTTATACTAAAAATGACAATAAGTTCGAGATAAAAAATCATTCTACGAAATATAGGCATTAGAAGGGGTTTACTTAATACATATTCCTAATGAAAGTCTGTCCAGAACAAATTCACATTTCATAAATCCACTTGAAACTAGCAAAGATATTAGATGTTGTGCTGATAATCCTGGGAAACAATCTTTGTTCAAATATTTCTTAAGTATTGTCTTCTAATGCTGAAAATTGTTTGGAAGTAAACAATGAATGATAGTTTTGATCAAATAAAACGATAAAGTATTAATGTTTTTTGAGGAAAATTGCCCTTATCAAGTAAAATGGGCAGGAGTTTGCAAACTTTTAAGAAACTCATTTTTATAAGATAAGAAAACAGCAAACAGCATTAAACAATATAGGGTTAAAGTCTCTATTTTTTAAAGTATATATTTCTTGTATTAATACAACATGTAAATAGGTCAATATATGAGCATATTGCTCAAAGCACGTATACGAATGTAAGGTTCACTATGTGCTTGAAAAACCCTTCTATTTCAGAGTGCCCAAAACGGTTAAAAAATCAAACCATTTTTTTCCTGGTTAACCTGTTTTCGCTGAAGTTCCCAGTTATTGATCTTTTGCAGGGTCTTAGCCAGGATTTTAAAAATGCCTGTCCAAAACAGCAATTCCAAATGTTTTTGCCTGTCCTAATTTCGCTACTAAATCTACTTCAAATCCTTATGCCAACTATATGAAATAGCCTATTGTGTCAAAAAGGGCAATTTACATTAGATGGTTTGGCTTTTAACCACAAAAAGCCATAAATAAACATTTACACTGGATGATTTGTAAGAAAAATATTTTGCAATTATATTTATATAACCACAAAAAGTTATGAATGAAAATTTTACTTATAAATTTTTGCCTATAGATCCAAAAATGAGGTTTTCAGGAAACTGCATGCCTGTCCAAAAGACAGGCTGGAGAGATGCTGGCCCAGTCCTTGACATATTCTTCAGCGGCCAGGGACTTAGCCAGGACCTGTCCTTGCAGGGACTTAGCCATGAACTGTCTTGCCTGTCTTTTGGACAGGCAGTTTCCTGAAAACCTCCTTTTTGAACAGGCAAAAATTCCTATGAAGAATTTACAATTTTGACTTTTTGGGGATGATAATCAAATTTACATGTATTCTAAACAAGCAATCTTATAGGACATAGCTGAAGTGTTAAATGCCCTTTTTATACAATAGGCTATTATATGTATATAAGGATATAAAGCAGATTAGGAGCTTAATCTGGATGGGTAGAAATTTTAGTATTGGTATTTTGGACACTGGCATTTTAGAAATCCTTTATGTCCCTACCAATACATTCACAACAGTAGTTCAAACTTAAAAGGAAAGGAAATTGTGTAAATATTTGCCATTCAATATGATCTCAGATATACCATCCCCTACTACTGTAACTGCCCATCTCACTCAGAGCTTGTCCCACCACCCCCCAGAGACACTGTTCAGTGACGTCACAACTAGCTAGTTCTGCAAGTACCCTATTAGACCATGCTTCAGCCCTATAAGTCTTCATATACATAATCAATTTTTGAAGTCCATTGGACACTTGGGCAATGAGAGTGAATGGGTTATTTTTGTCCCTGATCAGTAGGGCATGGTGACATTTCCAGGTCAATAGATTGGACAAGAATAGATTACTTCATTATGTTTTACCAACAAAAATAAACTTGATTACATAATTTTCGGTTATGTAACATTTGTTACATAACTTACACAACCCTAAGTGAAGGGCCCTAGTAGAGAATGCAGACCACAACAGCTGACAGGGTCTTAGCCAGGATTTCAAGAATGCCTGTACAAAACAGCAATTTCGAAATATCTGCCCGTCCAGATTAGGCTATTTATCTACTTCAAGTTCTTAAACCAGCTACATTTAAAAGCCTAGTGTGTCAATAAGGGCAATTTACACTTTAGTTATGTCCTAGAAGATGGTTTGTTAGGGAAATATTTGGTTATTACACCCCAATAGTCAAAATTGAAAAATCATCATAGAACTTTTTGCCTGTCCAAACAGGAGGTTTTTAGGAAACTACCTGTCCAAAAAACAGGTAGGACGGGTCCTGGCTAAGTCCCTGCAACAGCATCTCTGTGTTGTAAACTCTTAGCAACACTAACCTAGACATCCCCTCCTAATTTCATTTGTGCATCCCCTCTCCTTTGACATCCCAATTTCAAAATCCTGTCTTAGAAGGCCCTAAGTGTAATTATATACTGATCCAGACATTTTTCCTCGAAAGTGCCAAGCATCAGTGGGTAGATAATATACATGATATTATATATAGATAAACAACTTTTGAAACTTATTCTGCCTGGCCGCATGCCTAGTGCCTATACTTACCTTTCATGCTTATTTGTTGTATTTTTTTCTTTTTTAGGAGTGACCTGTCAAATGGACCACACTATAACCAAGAAGCGGAAAACATGGCATGTTCCCGCCTCCAACATGGCCAGAAAAACCAACAACCCCATCCGGAAAATAGTCGACGGCATGAAATTGACTCCAAACCCCAAGAAAGAGATGATTGCATTGTCCATAGGTATGTCTAAATATGTATGTACATGTGAATGTTTGTATATATATATATATATATATATATATATATATATATATATATATATATATATATATATATATATATGTATATATATATATATATATATGTATATATATATATATATAATATATATGTATGTATGTATATATATATGTGTATATATACTGTAGAACACGAAATTTCCGCGTGTGTTTATATATAGCGTACTTAGCGTCTGGTGCCGCTTCGCTATATATAAAAACGCTGTACTTTTGTCTTTCTTTTTAGCCACTGGTGGCGCTGACGTCAATGAGACGGTCCCCTTTGAAGCAAGAATTTGAGGTTTCGTGTGCAGCCGTTATTTTCGTTTTAGTGGTGGCCGCTAGATAGCGCCACTAGTAAATCTAATAGAAGATACGTAGCCCTGCTGAAACCCTTTTTCAAAATCGGTTTCTGGGCTTGTGGACTAGCTCATGATTCCATTGAATTAATAAGCATTCCATCTAAAAACAAAAAAACAACAACAAATGGCACCTTTAGCATGCCTTTAGCACAGGCATTTGACGAACATTCAGGAGATGCCATTTTCGTTTTCGTGGTGACCGCTAGATGGCGCCACTAGTACAAACATAAAGCATACGTAGCCCCTCTTGAACCATTCTTTTTTTGTGTTTTTCTGGCTTTAGGAAGCAAAAGACATGTTAAAAGAGCAAAGAAAAATCATTGTGATCTGTTTTGATTGTTTATTTTCCGAAGATTACACTTAATACAACCTGATATGGCCCCTTTGTTGTGCCACCATGGATAGGGTTCATAGCCCCATTTCCTTTGTTTAACCCTTTGTTTATAAATACGGGCGCCCCCTTTTGAGAGAATGCTCAATCAAACTGGAAGCATTCTCTGCTCAAATTAGTCTTTTTTGCGACAGATGGCGCTGTCAGCGGCTGCGGCTACGGTAAAGAGACGCTAATATAAAGATACGCTATGACGCAAAACTCCCAAATTCGCTATACTTGGGACACGCGTGAATTTCGTGTTCTACAGTGTATATATATATATATATATATATATATATATATATATATATATATATATATATATATATATATATATACACACATATATATATATATATATATATATATATATATATATATATATATATATATATATATATATATATATATATATATATATATATATATATATATATATATATATATATATATACACACTGATAAAAAAAGAGCATGGATGACCTATTTTTAGAATGTTTGCTATTCTATTCACAATAAATGTGTATGTCCTGATACTAGTGCAGTCAGTCGTTACTCCTCTGGCCCAGGCAATATTTATGCTTGGATCACCTATTCAGATACTATCTGGATCTGTGCTACGTTTTGAAATAACTTAAGACCTAATCATGATTTTGAAAAATATTTAAAAGGGATTTGAGGGTTCAGTTCTGATTATCATTTATCAGGCAATTATTTTCCAAGAGACATTTTCAATTGAATGATATCGCTTACTTTTTCAGCCTGTATGCCGTGTATGGGCATGAATTAGTTGAGATATTTAATGAAAGAGCAGTTCTACTTATAGTCTTTGATAAGTAGAAATGGATAAAAATGACTCAAAAAGCACAGCCAACAGGCCTACATGTATGTTAACCCAGTTAAATGTAGAATTTTAAAAATCTCAACAGGACATGTGTAGATGATCACTGCTTTTTTGATTAGATGCAATGCAACCAATTAACATATTAAAAATCGTCTTAGTGGTGTTAGTTGATCAAGTAACATACAATTGGGTTAACCTATTCATGACTGTAATTCATCAAAAATCCCAACAATTAGCAATGATGATTTCTACTTGTAAATAGAACAATTTCTTTTCCATATAATTTTATATATATATTTGAATTCATTTGTTCATGTAGTGTATTATATATATTTAGAATAAATATTTGAAGGGAACATGTTTATTGTATAAAACATGCATTGTGTGGTCTTACAAATATATTTTTTCAATGTGCCGAAATTATTTCTTAAGCATCTGCCATTACAGTCTGATAGACCTAGTCAGCTTTTCATCTAGCCTGCCTCCCAGGCCCTATTTAAATGTCATCCCTTGTGGATAGATGGCACTGCAGTATACTAGGAACTCAGACACTAATCTCCCTCGTGTGGCTGTTGTGGGAACTAAATGGCCAACAGTAGGCCACAAGTCCCTATCTAGTATAGGTGCAGGCTTCTATATATAATAAAGTAAAATCATAATAGAGCCTTGTAGCTAGGCTACTTTTCATCTAGATCTCCAGGCGTGAATGGGTTATGAATTTGTTAACTCTTTAATGCTCAAGAGCTCCTCCAGTTGTTGTCTGGATCTATGATACTTTTGGCAATATCTTTTGAATTGACCATGATTTTACAAAATATTTGAAGGAAGGTTGTTGATAATGTCCAGATTGACATTTGTCCATGAAATATTATCCTAACTATACTCTTGCCTGCAAGATTTCATCAAAATTGTTAAGCTGTTTTTGGCAGCTGTGAGCAATAATGGGTTAAATACACTGATACAAATTAAGGAATCCTGAAAAACAAACATGTTTTTATCTAGCCTGCCTCCCAGGCCATATTTAGATGTCATCCCTTGTGGGTAGATAGCACTGCAGTATACTAGGGGGTAGTACTACTATTTCCACCCCCTCGTGTGGCAATTGTGTGAACTAAGTGGCCAACAGGAGGCCACAAGTCGCTATATAGTATAGGTGCAGGCATACATTTATATATAAAAAGGTCAAACACAGTAAAGCCTAGTGGCTAGTTTTTATCTTGAAAGCTGAAATGTTTAGGCAAAGGATTATGTAATCTCCTGTAAGACCATTTGATAAGTATGTGTTAGTTACATAACTGATATACATCTGTGGTGCACACATGGTCTGACAACATTAAACATAGCCTAGCTACAAGACTCTATTCAGATTTTACTATATAAATGCCTGCACCTATACTACTTCGGGACTTGTGGCCTACTGTTGGCTATTTAGTTTACACAATTGCCACATGAGGGAGATTAATGCTACACAAAGGAGAATAATGTGAATATTTCCCACTGACCTACTAGTATACCGTAGTGCCATCTATCCACAATAAAAAGACATTGAAATATGGCCTGGGAGGCAGGCTACCTCCAGAAATTGTCATCTGGATCTAAGATACTTTGAACAATAAAATTGAGATATCAATTTCTAGAGGAACCCTTATAGGCATGAATGGGTTAAAGATTGAAATCTTCATGGAATTTTTTTGCCGATCGTGAGGGGTGTTTTTTTTTCTTTCGAAAAATGCCTATTTCAAGTTTTTATCTACTAATGATTACCATAATAGTACTCTCAACTAATATGTTACATTATTATTAGATATTTTGCATATTCTATTCTTGTTTGATTGTAGGTGACCCTACAGTGTTTGGAAATCTACCAACATGTGAGGTAGCAGACAATGCCGTCATCGACAGTATACGCAGTGGCAAGGCCAATGGATATGCTCCCTCTGTTGGTGAGTTTGCTAACTACTACCTGGATCTTTCTACAACAGCCCACACAAAATGTGCATGGAACCAAAAAATATTGAGCCACTATAACAAGTTGTAAAGCAGATTCATTTGACATATATTCATTTCATACATATGTACACACACACACACACACACATATATATATATATATATATATATATATATATATATATATATATATATATGTATATATATATATATATATATATGTATGTATGTATGTATGTATATATATATATATATATATATATATATATATATATATATATATATATATATATATATATATATATATATATATATATATATATATATATATATATATTTATATATCTGTGTGTGTGCGTTTGTATATAAAGAATTGCTAGTGTTTATTTGTGCTGGATTAGATTTGACTCTGATGTCACTCACTCACCTGTTCCTTGCCTTTCCTCATAAAAGATGCCCTTCATAGCTGATTACCCAGACACCCTTTTGCTGCCCCAGCTGCTCAGACATTTGCATATTTGGGTCAGGCCACATTCTGCAACCATGCGTAAAGATATACAGGATACCCTTGGGTCTGACGATATAATGGTAGTCCCCTTTACTCCAACTGGCGATGTACTGTATTTTGTTAAACATTCCAAAAAAATTGCCAAGCATGACCAAGTGTTCACAACGGCTGATAAAGGCTGGCGATGTTCTATTGACGTACTACCGTTTTCTTGAGATGTACGGGGCTACATTGGCAATGTTAAACTACAATATAGAGTCTTGATGTTTATTAGTACAATAGGATTAGTTGCATGGTCTTGGCCAGGATTTAGAAAAAATGGGTGCCCAAAATTGGCAATTGGAAAAATCATGGACATCCTATGTTTCAAGGGAGACCAAAATATACTCAGATTTCAACCAATTCCTAACTAAAAAATTTGGGTGTCCTTAGAGGTGTGCCTTTTAGGGGTTTGGGTGTCCAAAAAAACACCCAGACGCCCTGCTAGCTAAGACCATGGAAATATTCTTGGAAATATTTTCAGCGCTATGGTAGATGCATAACGTACAAACCTTGTAAGCAAGTTAAGGATAGAAGTAATAGCTTAAGGTACTGTATATTATGGGCTGTCACGATGGATTGTGAAACTTTAGTTGGTTTGGTTCAAAGAGGTTATAGTCAAAGTACAATCGGGAGATGGAATTGCAGGGACAGAGAGTTCACAGCAGCCAAAACAGCCAGACGATTAAATTTTATTAAATCTTGCAGGCAAAAGCAAAGTCGGGAAAATATATAAAGCCTAGAGAGAAATGTTATTCAATTTATCATCAAAAAAACATTTGAATATTTTGTAAAATCAATCTTAATCACAAATTTATCATCAAAACTTTTCAGAGGAACTCTGTTATTGGATTAACATTTTGGGTTCTGCAACAAATGACGGGAGACCTTGATGTTTTTCTATCCGAACATGACTCTGCATTCATTGATTTAATCCACTCTCTACATTTGTTTAGTTAAGTGAAGATATTATCATTCAATAGGGTTTAGTGTAGTTATTCTATACAGTTGAGTGTTGAAATATGTACTAAGTGTAGTAGATATATCAGCAGCCTTAATGTCAACAATCTTCTATAGCCACTTGTGCGGCAAGAATGCACACATAATTATTTTAACACATTTTTACACATATATCAGTGTATATATGTATAATATATATGTATATATAAATATATATATATATATATATATATATATATATATATATATATATATATATATATATATATATATATATATATATATATATATATATATATATATATATACATAGATGTATAAAAGAATATGTATACATATATATATATACATATATACTAAAATAGTACACACACACACACACATATATATATATATATATATATATATATATATATATATATATATATATATATATATATATATATATATATATATATATTTATATATATATATATATATATATATATATATATATATATATATATATATATATATATATATATATATATATATATATATATATATATATATATGTGTATATATACACTGGCTCTCACTTGGATGTAACCTTCTCATTCATCTGAAAAACAGAACTTATAAGCCTAGCATTTTCATGATGAGAAATCGCAGAGGTTACAATACAGAAAAAATCAATACACTCGCCCATCTGCTCAACACACATAAAGTGTCCTTGACCTTGCCAGGTCACATGATCATCATGTTGTTATATGTATTCTGAATATGTAGGTTAATGTATTCTGAATGTTATGTCTAATTCATGCACCAGGTACAGAGACTAAACCAGGACCTGTCCTGCCTGTATTTTGGACAGGTTATCTCCTGAAAACCTACTTTTTGGACAGGGAAACATTTCAAAGAAGAATTTTCAATTTTGAATTTTTCTGGGGTATCTTTCTAACAAACCATCTTCTATTGCATGGCCAAAGTGTTAATTGCCCTTTTTGACACAAAAAGATATTAAATGTAGTTGCTACATGGATTTGAAGTAACTGGGTAGATAAATGTGGACAGGCAGAAATTTTGGAATTGCTGTTTTAGACTGTAGGCATTTTTGAAACCCTGGCTTAAGTCGACCCTGACCAGGTTTTATGTTTTAACACATATATATGTGCCTAGAATTAAACCAAAAATATAATGTGGATTTCTAACCTCAATATTATTTGAGATTAGAGCAAAACTTAGATTCTTGTGTTTTATTGAATATTTCTGCATCTTTTATATGGTTGGAGCACTCGAATACAGTCCTTCTCTTGGGATTGTCTTCGGGAGAACACCCTTAAGTAATTTAACTAAAGATATTATGGAAATGAAGGTTTATTGAAACTTGATAAATGAAACTTATTCAGTATGCAGATACTTCACAGAAGGCTACCAGTGTGGTATTAAGGCATAGTACTTGACTGATGTTTGATCAAGACATTGAAAAAATAGAATATTAGAACCTCTCATCAATGTAACCTTGCAAATGATTGATTCACAAAAGTAGCTTCAATGGCACTGATGAAGGTAGAATCTAATTGTGCAGTTTTTTTATACAGAGTAATATACTGATTAGCCAGGATTCAGAAATTGGGTGCCCAAAATTGGCAATTATAACATTTGTGGGCGTCCTATTTTCAAGGTTCCCCTGAATATACTCCGACTTCAAATTTGAATATGTTTCTACTTATCAAAATAAGGCATAATATCCTCATACAATGGCATAGAAATTATACTTAGGTGAAAAAAAGTCAATAATTTGCTTGAAATTGACATTTCATGAAATCACAAAAAATGGTGAATATCCTGTAGTTTCTTTTAGGATTTGGGTGCAGGGTCTTAGCCAGGATTCAGAAACTGGGTGCCTAAAATTGGCTTTTGTAAAATTTTTGGGCGTCCACATTTTTAAGGGGGACCACAATATACTCACATTTCAACCATAAACATGTATAAATTTATCAAAATAAGGCATTATATCCTCATACAATGTCATGGGAATTAAATTGAGATAAGAAAATTCAAGTATATGCTTGAGATAAACATTTTAAGACATTCCACACAAAAAAATCTGGGTGTCCTGAGGGATGCTTTTTAAGGGTTTGGGTGTCCAAAAAGACACCCAGACGCCCTGCTGGCTAAGACCATGTTTGGGTGTCCAAATGACGCCCAGACGCCCTGCTGGCTATAAGCCTTATAGTTGTATATAAGGAGGCTCAGGATTTGATTTGATTCGTGCCTTACATTAGAGAAAGATATCTTGCTTAACAAAATGCTCCTTTTAGGCATTCAGGGTGCATGCTGTTTTATTCTATTTATATGCTAAGGGCGTGCAAAACCACCTGACATCTCTCTAACAAAAACATTTATCTGAAAATATTTGAATGATAAATGTAAATTGGAAAATTTACTTAAACAAACCCATCAAACATATTCCAATTTATGCTTAATATCAAAGTTATTCTCAAAAGTATCACAGGTCCAGACGACAATAGTTACAGGGGCTTAGCCGCCTATGCGTCCAGCGTGTCATTTGGACACGCAGAACACTGTTTTTTGACAGTTTGGACACCAAAAAGTTTATGTCAGAATTTGCTGAAGATGACTTTTCTTAGAAGATAGAAGATGATCATCGAAGAAGCTGTAGTGTCACTTTTGTAAGACACTCAAAGCAGTATCTGGCCTAAAAAAGCAAAATCTGTAAAGGTATAGGGTCTATCCTATTAGTAGTATGTATTTTGTACCACACTTTGGACACGCAAAAGTCTATGAAACCTCTATTTGGACACCCTGTTTCCAAATATCGGCTAAGACCCTGAATAGTCACGGAAATTTCTATGTGGGAATAGGTTATGGGTGGATCGATAGGTGCCTGTATTTATAGTGATTCATAGTTGAATGGATGACTTGTTTATACTAAACTGTTTGGGCTGTTTATAGTGTCTGGGGCACTTTGCCATATGCTTATTTCAGGTAGATGATTTAGGGGTGTGGTTTGATGCGCTAGTGTACACATCAATCAAGTCTAACAATAACACTTGTTTCGGATCATTGAACAGTACTTATGGAAAGCAAACTAGTAAAAATCAAAGGAATTGAAATTGACAAGCAGGCTGATTGAAATATACTGTATAACACAGGGTCATTAAGTTAATATGCAACTCTGCTGTATAATAAGTATGGAAGGTTGTAGTTTTGATGCACTTAGGTTCATACATATTACTTGTGCTCTACAGCCACAATTATCAGGTAGTCCAGTTGGGCAAGTTGTACCCCGAAACAGGTTGCCCTGCCAGTAGATAAGTTTGCCATGCGAATATATAAAAAAATATTCCAAAAATCATGTCTACACAGTTTCTGTGCTATCGGTGGGGGTGTAATTTTCACCTATGATATGAAGCTAAGTACATCTGTGAAATTGGGCTTCTCAAGGTCAAAGTTTTCCCCCCCAACACTTGATTATATTATGCTGGGCAAGTTCATAGCATGGTTAATTTATGCCCATAGTTCAGACTATGGTAAAGGTAATGGACTATGTCCAGCCCTGACCTGGTCACACAAATCAATAAGAACCCTGTTTTGCATCACTGAACACAATTGAAAGCCAACTAATAATGGCTGGTGTAAGGGATTGGATCAAAGTTGGCAAGCATTTAGATATTAATAGAATAAATAACCTATAAAATCTGAATGGGCAGACATTATCTCATTGCTGGCCCTAATAGGCATTTTAAAATGAAATCTTAAATAAGCATAAGATGCCTTTTTTCAGAATTAGTTTCTTTGGCCTACATTCCGTTTACTGATAATCCAATTTTCATTCTCCCAATTTCGTCCTTTATGATATGGTCCCAATTCAGTTATCAAACTTAACCCTTCCAATGCTGAGTCATTTGTCCTAAGGGCAAGGAAAGGACCCAACGATTTTTGAAAGCCATCTTAACCCTATCATGTTGGTATTCATTGGATAGCTCTCACTGAGTACTCTTTAAGCCAAAGCTTCAGTCATTTTTCAGGTTTTTTGCAACATTTTGTATTGGCCAAATTACAGCCACCAGCTGCATGAGGGTTAAAAGCTTTTTCCAAACATAGCTTGCCATTAGATATGGTTGTAACCCTCTGTCCTAGATGTTAACTAGCCATGTCCGAAGCCCTTGGGGGCAGGGTCAGACATATCCATCAGACCATACTTCACTCCTGTATAAAAGGCCTTTAGAATATATACAGCTACGGGGTTACAATCATTTGTGAAGCCTGTGCGTGATATGTCAGTGATACAGTTGTGTCTTCCCTGCATGACCTGTTTCATTTCCAGGGCTTGACTTGTTTGAGAACCTGCCTAAATATTATATAATGAAATCTGCCTGGCTGTATAGCTCAGGTCTCAAGACCTATGTCCTTCAGTTTGCTGTAGCATAAATGATAGTAGTAGTCGTTGTAGTAGTAGTAGTAGTAGTAGTAGTAGTAGTAGTAGTAGTAGTAGTAGTAGTAGCAGTAGCAGTAGCGGTAGTGGTAGTTATAAGTTACAGTAGTAGTAGAAGTAGTAGTAGTAGTAGTAGTAGTAGTAGTAGTAGTAGTAGTAGTAGTAGTAGTAGTAGTAGTAGTAGTAGTAGTAGTAGTAGTAATGGTAGTGGTAGTAGTAGTAGAAGTAGTAGTAGTAGTAATAGTAGTAGTAGTAGTAGTAGTAGTAGTAGTAGTGGTGGTGGTAGTGGCGGCGTAGGCAGCAGTAGCAGTTAAGTACCTGAAGTTACCCATTAAAGCATTGTAAAAGTGAGGATGAATGCTTCTGTAACTGAACATCCACTCTGTCATTCTGCATGGCAAATTTTATTGGCCCATTTTCATCTGTAATCATAGATTTATGAGCAATTTCATTGCAGACATTTAATTTCTGCACCAGTCGACCCGATACATGCCAGTGCCTGGTTGTACAAACACCCTTGGATGACTTCTCAAAAAAATAAGCCAAGCCCATCAACAGTGGTGAAAATAGACAGTAGCCCACCGGTCCATTTCTACCAAAAAATTTAATGGGCTAGTAAAAGTCTATGTTTACTTGCCCAGAAAGTCTACTAAATATTCTGACCAAATTAATTTAGTAAGCATCAAATCCAATTTCACATTTCTTCTACATTAGATTATAACTGTCACAATTCATTAATCTAGCACAATTAACCATGAATGTTCAGTTATGAAATGGATGTTGGCTACCACTTTGGTTATCAAAGTGATATGGACTGCTCTCTGGTGGACCACTAAGATATTCATTTTGATGGACCGTTTGACCACCAAGGCTTAGCAAACTGTTTTCAGCACTGCATCAATGACCAATGTAGCTTGTGAATCAAACCTAGTGTCGTTCAATTGTAAGGTCATCCATGCCTACATGCCCAGAGAATTTGGTGGCAACCAGGTGTGTGGTCAAGTATTACGCCCCAGCTGCCCACGCATTTAGTACAGGAATAAAATGTTAGCACTGTAGGCATAAGATTGCATAAATTTCGAACACCAAATGCCACAACTTTTATGCCAGGTAAAACTTGTTTGGAAATTCTAGTATTTTCCCAACATTATTCAAGGAACTGCTAGGTATTCCCAGATTTATTTGGTATGTTTCCCTGTTTTTTCCATCATTTGGTAGTTTATTTATGTTTTTATATTTTTTTCACAAAAGTTAGAATACACTCTTGATTTCTTATTTTACAAATACATGTTTATATCTTCTTAATAGGATATTTGAAACCTCGTGAAGCAATAGCAAAATACTACAGCA
>OZ012688.1:11517782-11537782 GCA_963942565.1 Maea johnstoni | reverse complement strand
TAGTCTCAACCAGAGGGAGCCACCAACCAGCCCCTCTAAATGTATACGCGTGCCATTCATGGCAACCCATGTGTCACCATGGTGACATGTACGTACGTGGACTATATTTTGTTGACCCTGGGAACGCCTGCCGGGTGAATGACAGATTTGTCATAAGCGGCAAGGTCTTCTTCAATACGCCAGGGGAAATCCTTTGTCATCTACTTTAATTACTGTAAAACACACAATGTTAGCGTCTCTTTATATATAGCGTACATAGCGTGTGGTTCCGCTTCGCTATATATAAAAACGCTGTACTTTTTTCTGACTTAACTGGTGCTGTCAGCGGCGGCTACCGTCGCTAACATAAAGATACGCTATGATGCGTAAATTCCCCAATTCGCTATATTTGGGACACGCGTCATATATGTGTTCTACAGTATTTATACCTGTCATTTTGATGCCTGTCACACTTTTCAGAAATGTACATGAATCCCCATTTATCACCTAAGATGAATAGTGTCATTTGATGTCACTATCACCTACTTCTACTTCCTACTTCACCTACTTCTTGAGACATTCACAATCTAAGTTAATTGATGTCATTTTCAATCAGCACCTAATTTGATTTACAACGTTTTGATGACACACTGCAGGTTATTACGACTTTCTAGTGCAATGCGCTATTTTAAATTAAAATGATTATTATGACATGATTCAATTCTGTCAACTGATGCTGTTGTGTGTCCATTTTTCAGATTAATAATAATAATAATGATAATAATAATAATAATAGTAATAATGATAATAATAATAATAATAATAATAATAATAATAATAATAATAATAATAATAATAATAATAATAATGATAATAATTAGGAGTGTGTCGATCGGTATCCAAGGTTTTGAATCGTAATCGGTAAAAAAAAATTCTGTTACTTTCCGATTCCGATTCCGATTCTTACCGACATATACAGGGAGAAGAATCATAGCATTTAGGTGAAAAACTGTATCAGATGCTTCACTGTTGTAACATTTCCACGCTATACTTTCTTTTTTAGGTAGTAGTAGGTAGTAAATTAAATAACCTGGCACACTGAGCTACTGACTGGCGTTGTCTCGTTACTTAGTCATCTTATTGCACAGCAATATGATGACAAAATATGTGTCAATTAGTATCAACATTTCGCCGATTCCAGAATTGGAAAGATCGCTATGAGATTTTATAGCGATCTTTTCCATGGGATCGGCGATTCCATCCAATTCCTTGGTATCGATTACACTCCTAATAATAATAATAATAATAATCTTTATTTCATGAGGGTAACACAGTCAAATACAAGATTAGATTTTTGCTGTGGCCCTCAGATTTAAGGATTATACGTTCGATTCTTCGGGCCACGGAGATGAAAATTGTTCTTCGAGTTATAGTTTCTTGAATGATGAGAGAGATCAGTGGAAGTTTTATACATTTACATGTCCACATCATTCCTTGTTATGTGATAGAGTAAACAAGAAGAACAGGAACCATCAGGTTAATAATAACAATAATTTGATAACACCAAAATAAAAAGAAACAGCCTCAGTTTTCACTCCTAATTCTGTTCGCAGTCCTTCACCCTTATGCTGCTGGTGGCTAATTTGGCCAATACAAAATGATGCAAAAACCTGAAAAATGACTGAAACCCTGGCATATGGGTACTCATCTGAAAGTAATAAGTGAGTGCTATCCAATGAATACCAACATGACAGGGTCAACATGGTTTTCAAAAATCGTTGCGTTCTTGTGCTGCAGACGATAGTAACCTTACTGACTCAACGTTGTTTATGTCATCCGTAAGACAATTGGTCAATTTCCTCTTGTTTATGTGTAAAGGTAAAGGTATTCGGTTGATAGTCTTGTATCCACCGAAGCGCTCACACAACCTTCCTCCCCTAGCAGGGCTGTACAAACGGAAACCATTTCAATCCCCCGGGGGAATATTCCAGAGCAACTGGCAGCATATAGCTCACACGCTCTAAGCACTGCCTTATTTATGCTAGGTACCCATTTTGCAGCTGGGTAGACTGAAGCAATATGGAATAAACTGTCTTGCCCAAGGACAGACCAAAGTGCCCCAGCCGGGAATTGAACCAGCGACCTACTGATTACTAGTTCGACACCTAACCAACTATGTGTACTTGTACAATTAATATTATTATTATTATACTCGTTCATTTCAGCCGGACCGGTCATGGGAAATAGATGTAGATCATCTTGAATCTCTCATAGACGACCACACGGCCACCATTATAGTGAACAACCCTTCCAATCCCTGTGGATGCGTCTACTCAAAACAACACGTACAGGATGTCCTAGCGGTCGCTGCCAAACACAAAATACCCATACTTGCTGACGAAATCTATGCAGACTTTGTAAGAATCTTTCTTATTCCATTCCAATGACATATTTTGATATCTTTCATATCGAATAAAAATAATAGATATTTGAAATAACATAATTATTATGATATATACTGGAAGCATATTAAGTCAGTTCTATTCATATTTTAAATCTTAACGATACAATATGATGCCTTAGTTTTTCAATACGATACATTTTTTCCATTCAATATCAGTATTTCGTATGATACTGAATAAAGTTATTTATACCTATTCACTTTGTATGTAAAAATATATAAGAAAATACTGGAAATTTATAGATCTCACATTCACAGTCACCTAGTCTTTTGATCTAGAGACAGTTCCCTTCCTAGCGGCATTTTCCATTTTTTTATCATTGCATAGATAAGTTACTATCTATATGTAACTTGTTTGAATTATATTATGTTATAATTGAATTTATGATACAGATAATATTTTCGTCTTGTCTATTTTTTGCTGCTAGGTATTTCCCGGCAATGAATATTATTCTATGGCTTCCTTAACGGACAAAGTGCCAATATTGTCTTGCGGGGGTCTAACTATTTTGTCTTGTTGTTTTTGTTGCTAGGTATTTCTCGGCAATGAATATTATTCTATGGCTTCCCTAACGGACAAAGTGCCAATATTGTCTTGCGGGGGTCTAACTATTTTGTCTTGTTGTTTTTGCTGCTAGGTATTTCCCGGCAATGAATATCATTCTATGGCTTCCCTAACATACGAAGTGCCAATAATGTCATGCAGGGGTTTCACTATTTTGTCTTGTTGTTTTTGCTGCTAGATATTTCCCAGCAATGAATATTATTCAATGGATTCCCTAACGGACAAAGTGCCAATATTGTCTTGCGGGGGTCTAACTATTTTGTCTTGTCTGTTTTTTGCTGCTAGGTATTTCTCGGCAATGAATATTATTCTATGGCTTCCCTAACAGATGAAGTGCCCATATTGTCATGCAGGGGTTTCACTATTTTGTCTTGTTGTTTTTGCTGCCAGGTATTTCTCGGCAATGAATATTATTCTATGGCTTCCCTAACGGACGAGGTGCTAATATTGTCTTGCAGGGGGTTTCACTATTTTGTCTTGTTGTTTTTGCTGCTAGGTATTTCCTGGCAATGAATATTATTCAATGGCTTCCCTAACAGACGAGGTGTCAATATTGTCTTGCAGGGGTTTCACTATTTTGTCTTGACTGTTTTTTTCTGCTAGGTATTTCTTGGCAATGAATATTATTCAATGGCTTCCCTAACGGACGAAGTGCCAGTATTGTCATGCAGGGGTTTCACTATTTTGTCTTGTTGTTTTTGCTGCTAGGTATTTCCCGGCAATGAATATTATTCTATGGCCTCCCTAACGGACGAGGTTCCGATATTGTCTTGCGGGGGTCTGACGAAGAGATGGCTCGTACCTGGCTGGAGGATGGGCTGGATTCTCATACAAGATAAAAACGACGCCTTCTCTGCTGAGGTAATTATAATGATAATAATAATATTTTTTATTTAAAGAGGGTAACTCAGTCCAATGGTAAGGATCTTCCCTGAGGCCCTATGAAATTATGAACAACATGCCACAATAGAGTGGAGCAATAGAATGATAGCTATTGTTGGATATAGAAACATGAAAAATATATCTAGAGGAATTCCTAAACATTTTGCTGCTGGTGGCTAATTTGGCCAATACAAATTGATGCAAAAAACCTAACAAAGTTACTGAAACCCAAGCACATGGGTACTCCTATGAGAGTACTCAGCGAGAGCTATACAAAGAATACCATCATGACAGGGTTTAGATGGTTTTCGAAAATCTTTGCCTCCTTGTGTTTTGGACAAAAGTAGCCTCCGCATTGGGAAGGATTAAGCGTTAATAGTTAAAAGTATTATTTATGCTTCTAGTATAAATATGCATCACTAGTGTTGGAAAGTGTTTTCTAGCACTAACTTTGCATTTTTTCTCATCTTGATCGACATCTAAAAATTTAATCAATTTCACTCCAGATCTATCAGCAGTCTTTTTATTTGACAGATCTAATAACTCGTAACAATGTTATTCCAGATCCGTCAAGGGCTACTGAGTCTCTCACAGAGAATTCTGGGTCCTAACACATTGGTGCAGAATGCTGTGAGCACCATCCTTTCCAATACTCCTCAGAAATACTTCGATGACACAATTGCAGTCATTCAGGTATGTCTATGTTTCATGTGTGGTATTTATGTATGTGTATGTTTCATGTATGGTACTCTGGTATGTGTATGTGTATGTATGTTTCACACTTTTTATATACCGGGGATCCGCCGTGGCCTATAGTGGTGTCCTACTAGGGGCCCTATAAATTGGCAATTGTGAAATTTTCAGGTATCCTTTATTCTAAGGGGGACCACAATATACTCAGATTTCCTCCATAAACATGTATTTACTTATTGAAACAAGGCATGATATCTTTATACAATGTCATGGGAATCATATTGAGATGAAAAAGTTCTGTTATATGCTAGAAATTGACATTTTAAAAAATTCCTCGAGCAAAACAATTTGGGTATCCCAAGGGTTAATTTTTGAGTGTCTACGTTTTCAAATGAGACCCAGACAGCCTGCTGGTTAAGACAAGGTCTAAGTTTGGTACTTGTCTTTTTGGCTGACGGTTTTTGTTGACTAGTGTTCCCTTCAGTTGGATTGTTTATACAGATAGATTTTCATTTTTATGGGATAATGAATCTTTCATATGATAATAAATTGGATTTATCAGTTCTACCTAAGAAAATTGTTCTAACATGATACTTATGATGATATTTTTATTTCTTAGGAAAATGCCAACACGTGTTTCAAGGCCCTGTCATCTGTTGCCGGTTTGAAGCCAGTCATGCCTCAGGGTGCCATGTATATGATGGTAGGTAGAGAGTGGAGATCTTGACAAGTGTCGTCTGGACCTTTCATACTTTTCTAAATAACTTGGGTATCGATCATAAATTCACCAAAATCTTGAAGGAGAGTTGTCGATTGGATTATAATCAACAATTCTCCTTCAAATCATTTTTGCGATGTTTTCGCTATGTACTGACGATAGGCGATGCATTACCAGTTGAGGTGACAACACTGGAACATTTCCAGTTGGTGTGAAAGGGGCATATAGTCTTATGGTCTGCTGCAAACACGGAGAAATAATGCCATAAAAATTCAAGATGTGATCAACTGAAAATGGGGGAAACATTTTTTTTTTTACAAAATACAGAATTATAAAAAATCTAAAAAAATATGGCTTGGTTTAAAATGGTATCCTCCCACATACCATAGAGCAAGCATGCTTGAAATGGTGTTAACCCTTCCAATGCTGAGACTACCTTGGTCCGAAGCACAAGGACGCAAAGATCTTTGAAAATCATTTAAACCCTGTCATGTTAGTAATGATTGGATAGCTCTCGCTGAGTACTTTTTTCATCATTTTGTATTGGCCAAATTAGCCACCAGCGGCATAAGGGTTGATTAAGTTTGTAGCCCTATGCTGTTTATAGATGGGACCACACACATAGCTCATGAATTAATTTGTCTCGAGCCATTCCCTGAAAGCTGTAAATTTTGGTAATTATATTCTTTATTTTGCTATTCTGAAAATTTTAGTAGCAAATGGGACAAGGCATTTGAGTTAGTTGTTAGTGACTCGGGTTTAACCCATTAATACTTAAGAGTTCATCCAGGAATTGTCGTCTGGATCGATGGTACTTTTGACAATAACTTTGGAATTGAGAATGATGTTACAAAATATTTGAAGGAGAGTTGTTGGTAATGTTCTGATCAACATTTCTCCTTCAATTATTTTGCCAATTGTACTAAAGCCTGAAAGATTTCATCAAAATTGTCAGGCTGGTTTTGGCCGCTTTGAGCATTAATGGGTTTAAGGGATGTTTTTCCCTTGGTACTGTGGTTTCCTGCTCAACCAAAAAATGACTAGTTATGATTTATTCCTAAAACAGCCGAAAGGGTAATAATAAATGAAATTCCAAATAAAATGTCAATTAAGTCTCAAAATGGCAGAAAAATAACAATAGATGAAATTCCAAATACAATGTCAATTAAGTCTGAAAATTGCAGAAAAATAACAATAGATGAAATTCCAAATACAATGTCAATTAAGTCTGAAAATTGCAAAAAAAATCCAAATACAATGTCAATTAAGTGTTGAAAGTGCAGAAAATGACAATAGATAAAAAGGCAGAAAAGAGGCGTTTTCATTTCATAACATCATTCAAATTATCTGTGTTGTCTACATATACAAAAAAGCTCTCCCTCTTACAGGTCTGAGCCACCTTTTAAAAAAAGGGGTAGCGTATCCTTTAAAGAAGAGAAAAAAGAAGTCTTAAATGAGCAGAAAATTCAGAGTAGATGAAACTCCTAATGTACTATCGATAAAGTCTCAAAATAACTGGAAATAGCAATAGATTAAATTACGAATACAATGTCAATTAAGTCCAAAATGGCAGAAAAATGTCAATAAATGAAATTTCTAATCTAAATCCAACTCTAGGAGATGCATTTTCAGATATTTACAGTATTTTCCTTCTCTGTCCTTAGGTGGGAGTCGACATGGAGCGCTTTCCTATCTTCAAAAACGACGTGGAATTCACCCAGAAACTTGTGACGGAGCAGTCTGTCTTCTGTCTTCCAGCTCAGGTAAGGGTTTGCAGTGTATAGGGTACAAATGCAATGCCAGGGCATGTGAGAAAGTTGCCACTGACTTGGGGTTAGGCAGTGGTTTTCGTTGGGTACTCTGGTTTCCTCCACCAGTTACAAGTGGTTAGTCACGACTTGGCTGCAATATGGTAGAAAAAGTGACGAAAACAAAATTCCTAATTCCAAACAATGCGCAATGCAACTTCAATAAATATCCATGCACTGCCGTAAATCAATTAATATGGAAGAGAAAGCGTGGTATCAACCAGATAAAAAATTGAAAATTGAACATGTAAGTTTCATTTAACCCATTAATGCTCACAGCGGCCAAAACCAACCTGACAATTTTGAAGCAATCTTTCAGGTTTTAGCACAATTGGCAAAATATTTGAAGGAGAATCTTTGATCAGAACATTACCAACAACTCTCCTTCAGATATTTTGTAAAATGATTCCCAATTCAAAAGATATTGTCAAAAGTATCATCGCTCCAGACGACAATTTCCAAATGAAGCCGTAAGCATTAATGGGTTAAATTTGCTAGCAAAGTGCATAACTAAACCCACCTCTTAAGATTTGATGAGGAATATAATAGACAAACTAAAGCAGGTCAAAACCTAATGGGGCAATTTCGGGTCTCAACTTATGAATACTAACCCATTCACACTTAGAGTTGCTCTAGAAGGTATCGTCTGCTCCTCTCTTACTTTTGAAAATAACTGTGAATAAAGCGAAATTTTACAAAATATTTGAAGGAGAGTTGCTGTTTGGCTTCTGATAAACATTTCTCTTTCAAATGTTTTCAAGAAAATGCTTTAGTAAGTAAAATATTGCAAAAATTGTCAGGCCTCTTTTGGTCACTCCGAGTGTTAATGAGCTAAACTTATCATTTCTCACCAGGGTTTGACACATTTCATTTGGGAGTCAAAATGACTCCCTGGCTCCTGGCTGGGGACTAACCTGGTTCCTAGGGTTGGGAATCCATTGCAATTTCATGATCTATAATCAGTTACAGCCAATCGATCGATTTATGGAAGATAATCAGTTTATCGCACTTTTGCAGTAATTGGGTACTAGAGGTCTAGAGCCTAATAATGAGTGAGAGTCTATGACAATTACTTGCTATTAGCACCTACCTTAACTTCATTTTGAAGTGTTTTGGGAGCTTAGTTTCATAGCAAGAAAGCTGACAACCTGTCTGTCATTTAGTTCTATATTTTGCCATCAGGTGTCACCTTTTTTCCGATTATTATCGATTGCCAGTTTTGTAATCGATTAATCAGAATCATAGAGGTGAATGATCAATTATCGTCCCAACACTACTGGTTCCCATGCAAGCATATTTCCTATCACCATATTTTCAAACAGCATTCTATGATTCAATTGTTTTTTTTAGATATTCCAATTATTCAATTCAATATAAATGTTAGGATGACGATTGTAGTTGATTATTTGTACTTTAGCATATATGCTGAGACATGAATAATAACCCATTGACACTCAGAGTTTCTCTGGAAGGTATCGTCTGCTCCTCTCTTACTTTTGAAAATAACTTGTGAATAAAGCGAAATTTTACAAAATATTTGAAGGAGAGTTGCTGTTTGGCTTCTGATTAACATTTCTCTTTCAAATGTTTTCAATAAAATGCTTTAGTAAGTAAAATATCGCCAAAATTGTCAGGCCTCTTTTGGTCACTCTGAGTGTTAATGAGCTAAACTTATCATTTCTCACCAGGGTTTGACACATTTCATTTGGGAGTCAAAATGACTCCCTGGCTCCTGGCTGGGGACTAACCTGGTTCCCATGCAAGCATATTTCCTATCACCATATTGTTTAAAAAGCATTCTATGATTCAATATTTTTTTTAGATATTCCAATTATTCAATTCAAGATAAATGTAAGGATGACGATTATAGTAGATTATTTGTACCTCATATATGCTGAGACAAGAAGACATGTCTTATATCCCCAATCCTTCATAGATGTACCTCCCATAAAAATGATAGTAAATTTAGCATTCCTTTTCTGATGAATTAAAATGAAATTTGGAAGAAAAATGATGAAAACTACATCTCTAAAAAGCTTGAAAGCTCACTTTACACAACTTTCATTTCAGTGTTTTGGGTACCCTAACTGTGTTTGTGTGGTTCTGGCAGTGCCGTAGGAAAAGTATATAAAAACAAATTGGAATAAATATTATAAAAAAAAATCACTGAAAAAGATTGACAGCTCATTTTACACAACTTTCATTTCATTTCAGTGTTTTGGCTACCCTAACTATTTCCGTGTGGTTCTGACAGTGCCCAAGGAAAAGATGGTGGAGGCGTGTGAGCGCATACATGACTTCTGTGAAACGCACTTCAAGGCTCATACACATTCCAATGGCGGCATCCATGCTTAACCCTTATGCAGCTGGTCGTTAATGTTGCCAATGCAAAATCATGCAAAAAACCCTGGCATATAGGCACTCATCTGAGATTACTCGGCGACAGCTTTCTAATGAATACCAACATGACAGGGTTTAGATGATTTTTTAAAAAATCTTTGCATCCTCGTGCTTTCTACGAAAGTATTCTCAGCGTTGGAAGGATTAAGGAGACAATTCTTAGGGATTAGTAATAAAATACCAAATACCAATATTGAATGGGAAACAGTATTGTATCATTCAAAATCTGTCATACTGGTACTGCTTAACCGTATGAAATTTACCTCATTGCTGCCTGGATATATCCGCACGCGGACAATTCGTTAATTATCTGCAAAATTTCTGAAGCTGACAGTGGAAAAATTAACAAAGATAAGTCTCTGGAAGACAGGCAGTATTGGTATGAGTAACGTTAAAATATTTTATCTCTTAGGATATATAAATATTGAACTACATCACAAAATATTTTAAGCTGCCAATCCCTAAGAATTTCTGCATGTAATATTTGATGCACCCTGTTTCAAGATGAATGTTGTTTTCCTGAATGCTCACCGAAGAAACCGATGTACTTATGTGGCCAGGAAAGATATTGACCAAAACAGTTCCTTAATTATCGTAACACATTTGTAGTGCATTCATGTCCTGATAACTTTGAACATAAATCAGGAGCTGGAAGATTATTTGAATAATATTTTAAGAGGGGTTGTTTAACCTAACTTAAACTGTACATTTCAGTCAAATATTCCTTAGCATATTGCTATACTGTCAAGACATTATCATGTTTATCAGGCCTAGTGTATGCTTCACCCATTTGTGCCTGGAGGTCTTTTTGACAAGCGTCGTCTGGACCTGTCATAATTTTGAAAATAACTTAAGAATGAAGCATTAATTCGCAAAATATTTGAAGGAGAGTCGAAGATAGAGTTTAAATGAACAACTTTCCTTCGAATATTTTCTAGATCTTGCTTTTGTGATAGAGATATCATCAAAACAGTCAGGCGGTTTTGCCTGCTACATTTACAGGCCTGACAATATGGGAAATATTTTACTTACAGAAGCATTTTCAGGAAAACATTTGAAGGAGAGATGTTGATCAGAAGCCAACGAACAACTCTTCTCAAATATTTTGTGAACTTTCACTTTATACCCAAGTTATTTTCAAAAGTATTAGAGTAGCAGACGGTACTTTCTCGAGTAACTCTGAGTGTGAACGAGGTAAGGTATGCAGGCTGAGACAACATTCATCAAGAAGATCTGCAGGCATATTTGGGTTTACATGACTTGTTGAAAAATATTTGAAGAGGGATTGTGAGAACTAAAAGGATGAATAACTTTTAGTCGAATACTTTCAAAATATCGCTCTGCTATCCAGATATATCCTTGTGTGTCAGACCGTGTACTGATCGAGTTTGGTACAACTTTCTCGGACCAATAGTGCCATCCATATGTTAATGGATTAACCAATGTGCTCCTATAACCCATTCATGGCTTGATACTTACTTGACAAATGTCGTCTGGACCTTTGCTACTTTTTAGAATAACCTCAAGATTAATCATAAATTGAAAGAATTTTTCTAAAAAAGTTTTTAGTTAGATTCTGGTAAACATTTCTTGTTCAAATTTTTTTTAAGAATTGCTTTTGTTTAAGAAATTTCACCAATGTGGTGAGGCGGTTTTTGACTCGACAGGCGTGCATGGGTTAAGGTAATGAATTGGTTCTTTTTCTCAGTGATATTATGCATATTTTATATGTAACAATAACATATCAAAGCAGTAATCAAGAAATGAAGTATCCTGCATAAAATATGAATTGTGCATATTTTGGTGCCCTGCATGGATCAGTTAAAGTTATTCGGAGTTTGGAAGTATGATATTTTTGCTTTGTCTTCTTTTCTTGATCCTACAAGGAGCTTATTTAGATGAAGGAACTGTTACTTAAAAATAACTGATATTAATTGCTCACATATGTTATACAGTTTTGTTATACTTGCTGTACTGCGGTACACAAAGATCTCCTCTCAATTATACTCAGTTTACGTTTTCTTAAAACATATCTCAAAAGTGGCGGCCATTTTAGCAAAATATTTTTTACTATTTATGTGTCTGAAAGAAAAGAAATTATAGAAAACCTTGCTTACCTCTGACAAATAGGGACCAAGCAAAAATGTCTGGGCAACTGAAATCATAGTAACATTATAAATGTTTAACCCTTATGCTGCTGGTAACTAATTTGGCCAATACAAAATGATACAAAAAAAACTGAAAATGACTGAAACCCTGGCAAATGGGTACTCATCTGAAAGTACTCAGCGAGAGCTTTCCAATGAATACCAACATGACATGGTTTAGATGGTTTTCAGAAATCTTTGTGTCTTTGTGACTTGGATGAAGCAGTCTCAGCATTCAAAGGGTTAATGTTTAAGTAGATAGAAGGATTTCGGTACCAGTGCATTTGTCAGGGATGAAAATATGAGGGATGTGAATCTAATCAGAGGTACATGAGGTTTTCAGTAATTGATATATTTTGGTTGAATTTTGGATGTGATATTACATAACCCTTACTAATGGGTACTCATCTGAGAGTACTCATCAAGTGCTTTCCAATGCGTACCAACATGACATGGTTAAGATAGTTTTCAAAAATATTTGCATCCTTTTTCTTCGGACGAAAGTAGCCTTAGCATTGAAAGGGTTAAAGGTACGTGATATAAAAAAAATCAAGTACTACGCAAATACTACTCAGAGGTACTAATGCATTATGTGATAAAAAAAAAGTATTACGCAAATATTATCAGTGTTACTAATGCATTATAAGATGTTTTTGTCAGTTTGTTATTTACTAAGAGATTGTATTTTACCAAGGTTTTACTTTATTTTAACTTTGTTTTTCTTACGTAGTGTATGGGTGGTAGGAAATAGTTTGTTTTGTTTGTATCATAATATGATAATTTGCGAGTTATAGTTAGTTGCAATGACGATCTGATCACATTTGTTAAAGAAATAAGAATTATTGTTGATATTGTTTGGATGTTTAGTTAGCGGCATTAGTTTCTTTTTTTAGGCACAGTATGACTTTATTCTACTCTTTTGTATAACAATATTCCTCTGTTTAAGCGCACATGCGGGTAACAGGTTAGGAAAAATTTGCCAGAAGGGGTATTGGTAATTTTCTATATAGCTGTACCCCACTGCCACTACTAGCATGCTACAAGCTTGAAAGTGTATTTTGTCTTTTGTTACACCATGCTGGTAAGATGCTTGAGTGATTGAGCACCTAGGAGTGATAACAAGAAGTGTTCAAGTGCTTAAAAATACAATCAATATACGGCTTGTAGCGGTGAAAATGCGATCAATTTACAGTTTGTGATTGTTCCACTTATAAATGTATGGAAACATTTATGTTTGTAGGGGGAGGTTCAGGGGCCAGAAAATAATGTCTGCTGGCGTGCTGCTTCCAAATAAATTCAGAAAAGGGGGGGGGGGGGGGGGGGCCTTATTTGGGGTCTGTGCGGTTAAATGGGGGAATATGGTTTTTAACCATGAAGCAATATCTTGACAGAAAGATATTGTTCCTATCAGGTGTAGAAAAAACCCTTGTAACATATTATATTTGCTCATGCTTGCAAGACCAATCATGTAGTATAGAGATGAATATGTTAACCCTTATGCTGCTGGTGGCTAATTTGACCAATGCAAAACAATTTTTAGATCCTGAAAAATGACTGAAACCTTGAGAGTACTCATCGAGCGAGAACTCATTGAGAGCTTTCCAATGAATACCAACATGACATGGTTAAGATGGTTTTCAAATATCTTGCAGCCTTGTTCCTAGGAAAAAAGAAGCCCCAGCATTGGAAGGGTTGATAGTGGATCCTGTTTAACTCATTAACCCATTAACACTCAGAGCAGCCAAAAGAGGCCTGACGATTTTGGAAATATATAACTTACAAACACATTTTCTTGAAAACATTTGAAGGAGAAATGTTGATCACAAGCCAGACAAGAACTCTCCTTCAAATATTTTGTGAATTTTTGCTTTATTCAAAAGATATTTTCAAAAGTATGAGAGTAGCAGACGACACTTTCTAGAGAAACGCTAAGTGTAAATGGGTTAATGCCTCAAGCCAGTAATGCTTGAGAGATTTGAACGCCTAGATCTTTGATACTGCATTAAATGATTTAGCCCTTTAATGCTTAAGAGTTTCTGAAGAAATTATTGTATTGGTCTATAAATGCTTTTGGCAATACCTTTGGAATTGAAAATGAATTTACAAAATAATTGAAGGAGGGTTATTGGTTGTGTTTTTAACCTATATTTTTCCTTTAAATATCTTGTCAATCATTCTTTGGCCATAAGGATTTCACCAAATTTGTCGGTCACTTTTGGCTGTTACACACATTAATGGGTCAACATTCCACACATGGCTAACAAAAGAGAGTTGATGTCCAGTTGATAGACCTCATATGGTTAGATTGTCAGCGGGATAAATATGACAATCCCTAAAATTACTCTCGCCGAACAAAGGAATATTTTGAAAAAATAGAATTTCGAGTATGCGTTTCTGGACCATGCATATTCTTACTTATTATTGAAGTTTGAGAATACGTCTTTGGACCATGCTTATTCTTACTACTAACATATTTTAGGTTTTAACTTAACGAAAATGTAATCCAAATCTTAAGTTTAACAAGGCCTTAAAAAGGGCGTTAATTTCTTTCTTTGATTAAAACTCATTTTAACATGGGGAAGCAGGGACAGGTTTCCTGAAGAATGCTAGGTCTTTCAGGTTTTATTTTTGTAGACTAATGTTAATTAGCATATTGTAATATACTTGTAAAAAGGAAGGTGTGAGAGATAGTGTGAAATAAAAATATATACGCAAATAGGTTTGAGCTAGCTCCAAACAGAACTTTTAAAACTCTTTCATGCCAAGTGCCTCTTTGATAAAGTATCCTTTGTGCTGGCGCTGCCTAATTTGGCCAATACAAAATCATGAAAAAACCTATAAAAAATGACTGAAACTCTGGCACATGGGTACACATCTGAGATTGCTCATCACAACATCTAATTAATACCAACATGATAGGGTTTTGATTGTTATCAAATATCTTTGATAACTATAGTCATCAGTGAAATATTTTAAGCAGACAGGCATAAATCTAACAAAATAAGGTCCCCTGAAGTCAGGTAATATTGTGAAAGATATTATTAAGATACTGTTTCATTAAGGAAATATTGAAATTGCATCATATTATATTGCAAATTCTTTTGAAGATGCCAGTGGTTAGAGACAGCAAACAGTCAATAGGCAATGCCTTAGGCTACTCGGCTATTGGGGTTTCCGATGTATTCATGCTCTATAGGCTCCAATCACGAGGAAATATTGCACATGCCCAATATATATGTCTATACCTATTAGCTTTAAAACTTATAAGAACGCACATTGCTGATTAAAGCACAATCGCCATTAAAATGAATGGTTGCGCCCACTGAAATAATGCACATAGCCAATTAACTCTAATGCTGCTGGTGGCTAATTTGGCCAATACAAAATGATGCAAAAAACCTGAAAAATGACCGAAACCCTGGTATATGGGTACTCATTTGAGAGTACTTCGCAAGAGCTATCCAATGAATACCAACATGACAGGGTTTTAGATGGTTTTCGAAAAATATTTGCGTCCTTGTGCTTTGGACGAAAGTAGCCTTAGCATTGGAACCGTTAACTGTAGCCCCAACCTTTCCCAAAGTTAATATTTTGCACCTGTTATGACATGTATTAACTTGCTGACCTTTATATACATAAAAACTCGTTTTAAGTGGAAGAGCGTTTTTATTTTTGTTTGACCGACCTTGTAATATAATGAAATTGGTGGTATGGAAATTGACTGGTAGAAAAACAATGTAGAGTACCCCCCTGATTCTTACAAAAGAATTGCAACCTTGTAAAGAGTATACTAATAAAACATTGAAGACAATGCACATTTGTTTGGTTTTACTACTATCCCGAATATGTATGTGTGTGAATATATATATATATATATATATATATATATATATATATATATATATATATATATATATATATAAACATATATATATATATATATATATATTTATTTATATATATATATATATATATATATATATATATATATATGTATATACATGTATGTATATATATATATATATATACATATATATATATATATATATATATATTTATATATACTAGTATATATATATATATTTATATCATCTGCCCACATGATGTATATCTTGAAGATAAAATGGCCAAAAGTAAGCAAGATGAATTTGGGTATGTCAATTCCAAGTTCAAGTGAGAAATCCTACCGGCGGGTCTCCCTGCCTGGTCCAATATATATTCAGCACTGCTAGAGAGTTTTTATGGAAAAAATAGTGATGTTATTGAATCTCTCTTTTAGTTCTCTAGTATACTACTAGAGAGCTCTACATGTGATCACCCTGGCCGGCCATCATTTGAAATTTTCTGACGCAGTTAATGGCATTTTGCAGTTTAACCATTGGCTCTGTCAATTTTTTTTGCGTTTTCTTGTTTCATTTATGGGTTTGTGCTCTATTTATGGAAATTTGTGAATGTCCTCATTTTTATTGTTGTGTTATTTCTGCTTTTGTATGGTTCTGGTTGTGTACTTGTTGGCATGATTTATGGCTGGGTGCATGGTTTGTGTGATGAAGGTTTCTATGGCAGCGAGATTGGTGGTTTGTTTATGTGTGTCTACTGCTATGTGACAGCTTATCTCTGCATGCGAGTGTGTTGTCTAAGCTATGATCTAAGTAGTGTGCTGTACAAATAGGTGTGATCCGGAATAGCCTCCCTGGCTTATCTGTCACGTGATAGGGCCCCATAACACGGCAGCTCACCGATGCTTCCCCATGGGGAATACATGGCCCCTCAACATCTTGTGTCGTATCCTTTCTTAGTTGATCTGCAAAAGATTTTGATGTCTTACCTTATTCTCCCGGTCTTCCCATAAACCCTTCTAGCCTTCGTTTTACGTAAATCCATGTAAAATGTGTTTTTAAAAACATCAATAGGAATCACTCTATAAAGAAAATCAAGAAAATACTTGACTGCAGAATCAAGTAAAAGTGCTGTCATATCCCTGGTAACCTCAAGATTCGACTACTGCAATGGACTTCCCTGTGGAATACCCGAAGAGCTTATACGTAAGCTCCAGAGAGTACAAAACAACGCTGCCAGGGTGATCACTCTCACAAAGAAGCATGACCATATCATTCCAGTACGTAAGGAGCTGCACTGGCTACCAGTCAGGAAGAGAATTGAATTCAAGATTCTGCTACTGGCGTACAAGTGTTTGCATGGAACTGCACCTTCTTATCTGAGGGAATTGCTGAAAGAGTATGTCCCACCACAGACACTGAGATCAACATCCAAGAACTTACTCTGCGAGCCGAGAAACAACATGAAAACCTATGGTGACAGATCGTTTAGTGCCTGTGCCCCAAAACTATGGAATCAGCTCCCAGATGATATTCCGGCAGCTGGGAGTGTGGCAATCTTCAATCGACAACTGAAAAGACATCTGTTCAAAAGATGTATATATCAATTAACTATGTAGATATCAACATCTATCCTTTGACAATGGAATGTTATGCGCCTTTGAGCATGTTTATATGGAAAGGGCGCAATATCAAATGACAATATTATTATTATTATTATTATTATTATTATAATCACTCTGTTACTTTGCCGTCTCAAGCTATGAAATGAACCGTGGCTTAGTGGTTAGATGCCGGATTGAGAATGCAAAGGATGCGAGTTTAAATCCTCAACGAATTTGTTCTTTTTTTCATGCTCATTATTTTTTTGAGAGAGAAAATATTACTGTTTCTTTTCAACCATGTGTAGGAAGGACAAAAAACTTTAATTTTACAATTTTATTTTGGTTGATGTGAATGAGAAAAAAATAAATGTCCACACACAGATACATGCATACACGCACATACCAATGTTGGATACACATTTTTCAGGCATCATGAATGGACTATTGATAGAGACACCACATAGCAGTAACAGGTTAAAATTATGTAAATTTGTAAAATAATAACACACACACACACACACATATATATATATATATATATATATATATATATATATATATATATATATATATATATACATATATGTATACATATATGTATACATATATATATACATATATATATATATATATACATATATATATACATATATATATATATATATATATATATATATATATATATATATATATATATATATATATATTTATATATATATATATATATATATATATATATATATATATATATATATATATATATATATATATATATATATATATATATATATATATATATATATATATATATATATGTACATGTATATACATACATATATGCTCATCTATATAGATATATATACATATATATACACACACACATATATATATATATATATATATATAAATATATATATATATATATATATATATATATATATATATATATATATAGATAGATAGATAGATAGATAGATAGATAGATGGATAGATAGATATATGTATATATATGTACATACATATATGCTCAACTAGTATATCTCTGACAAAGTCAACATTACTGCAAATGGAAATATTGCCACTTTACTGCAAGAAAACAATTTGCTGTTGTCAGAGTGTAGATCTAAACGGCAACAGCGAGATTTCGGTGACTGGCCGGTTTGAGGCTGAAATGAAGTACAGTACATATAATAACTTTACAACGTCGAATCGGATTCGTATCCTGGAAGCTGAACGGCTGTTGCGATGGAAATATTCTATCAATTATCAACATACACATATGTGTATGTAGATAATTGATATACTGATATTTCTACTGAAAAAGGAATGAGTTCGTTAGTGCTGCAAATTGAATTCTTGCGGTACACAAAAAGCTCTATTTAAAGCTAACCATCAAATGCTCTATTGTCCCATCAGAGAACTCTGAAAGACCCTGCGGGTCTCTCTTGTTTCAGTGGTCAAACTGCAAAATGTGTGTCTGTCTCTTCTTGCAAGCCTTATCTGCTAAGACTACTCTCTTTTCACGAACAGATTTGGGAAGGTCCCTACGAATTGACATGTTTTGACCTTTAAATTGAGACCAGCACTTAAGCATTAGGTTAAACCGAAAAATTATATAATCCGCAAAGGACAAAAAGGTTTCAGTGGCAGAAACTGCCAGACTTTTAGCCAGTCAGTGTAGCGGTTTCACTCTCTCAGCTATTTGAAATGACCTACACTAATGTTTTACCTACTGGGAGAAAAATGAATTTAAGCTTTCGCGAGAAATGTGGCTGAAAACACCCAAAAATGAGATTTAACCCTTGCCTAATATAGATATTAGGCCGTCTCATTTAAAGAAAAACTTTACAATACGAAAATCGGAAATGCCTATTTTGCTTGTCAATAGGAAAAAGGTAGGAACCGTTTTTGAGACATAAAGGGGCAAGGAAACTGTGACTGCTACACAATTATTAAGTTTACAATTCATAATGAATTATGTGACGCGGGGGAATTATGTAATTTTTGGCATTTCTTTAGGTAACATTCCAAGAACTACATTGATCAATATAGTCAGGGACCCAGCACCTCAAAAATCAGAAAAGGTTTGACCATAAGATATAATTTTTGGACATAGGTTATAAGTTAGGACATATTCTACACTTCATGAAACTGCTTGTTGGACTTTCAGCATTCATCGCGAAAGTGCTTTTTGGGGCATTTTACTGCATTTTTGAGCAAAAATGTTCATTTTAAGGGATTTGCTTATAGAAAAAACATTTTTTAGAGTAGGAACTTGAAACTTTCCACAGATAATCACTTAGAAGCAGAGGTTCGAATTTGGCCATTTTGTAACGAAAAATGTTGAAAAACGCATATTTTCTATGAATTCTGACATGTAAAATGTATTTTAAAATTCCAAAATTAGATTTATTTCGTGTTTACGCATCATAGAAATTAACTACAATACTCACTGTAGATATAACACCCAATTGAAAATTTGTATAATAATCCCGTTACTTTTGAGTTGATTTTAAGTAAAAATGTGCAAAAACCTGCAAAATTTGCAACTTATTTGTGAAGTATTGTACTCAGGAAAAAACATTATTTTTTGGAAAAAAATACTTACCAATCAGTAATGGGTGTATTCTAAGTCGAAGAAAAATGTTATAGGGCGACCACGTGTACTTCTTTATTAAAGGCGGGGGGGGGGGGGGGGACTGGAATATGTTTTCGTGAAAATGGATATAAGTATATCTTTGGAGAATCAAACTGAAAAAGTGACCATTTCATAATCAAAATATAATAACATAATTACAATAACAATTACACCCAATTTACATTTTCTAAAGGGAACAATCATTATCTAGTAACATCAACTTATAGTAGTAGCAAATCTTGTGGGAACAAACTACTACAAATTAC
>OZ012688.1:11503756-11517582 GCA_963942565.1 Maea johnstoni | reverse complement strand
TATCTAGGTAGACTTGTTACTGTGTTTTTGCAGCAATAATTCCTAAATAAGGAGTATGTATTTTAAATTATTTTATCTTCTTTCACAGCTTCAAAGATCCACATAAGTGAAAGTACGAAGGCAGCTCTTGAACTAATAGGAGGTTTCGTAACGACCGACAGAGGAGTAATAGATGTAAAGGTGAATAACAAAACAATATTACTAGCTACTAACTATTCCATAATCAAACTATATATACTGTAAATCACTTAAACATGGGGTGAACATCATATAGCGCAATTACTCTACTGCCCTGGATAGCGAGATCTACAGTGCCAACATTTAATTTTGCACTTAATGCATAACCAGTCCGGGCAAAGTGCACGACCGCACGCCCGATTGCCACCCAGTTTCCTTGGCATGGATGTGATCACAGGTGCCTGACCTCACAACTGAAAAGTAGCATTGATTCGCAAGCTATGTGGGTCATGATGTACTTGGCTTATTTTCTTGACATGCTATACGTGGATGTTTTTACAACCAGTCACTGGTACACGTCCGGTCGACTGGTGCAGTAACTAAATGCCTGTACTGTAAGTATAGCAGTGTACCGGAACAGCAGCAGTAATTTCAATTAGGAATTTAATAAAGACGAGGATTTTACAATAGCGCATATGGGCAGAGCGCTATTATCGCTATCTTATTGTTCCCGCTATACTTAAGTGATTTACAGTATACATATATATAACTATATATAACTATATATATATATATATATATATATATATATATATATATATATATATATATATATATATACATATATATATATATATATATATATATATATATATATATATATATATATATATATATATATATATATATATACACATATACATTTTGCAATCCAAACTATGTTGTGTTTACAAATTATATATGCTTTGTTTTGTTTTGTTTCAGGGTAAAGGGAGAATGACAACTCACTGGCTGCTAGGTTGTACCAAAGAAGTAAGTAAACCAACACTATCAAAGCTCAGAGGTTCTTCCCTGTCTCTCTCGCTCCTGCCTTGATGGCCCAGTAGTATGAGGCATTGCAACTGACCGTTGGCTTCCTCTCCCCACAGCCTGGCTTTAGAACCCTAGCTGGGGCAAGTTTCGATAGACGTGGCATTAGGCGGCGGTTTTGCTAGGTACTCCGGTTTCCACCACCACTTACAACTGGCGAGTGACGTTTTGAACTCTACATGGCGGAAAATGTGAGAGTAATCAAAATTGGTTTCTTCCACATTTGACAATAAGCTGATGTATGGAAGGCTTGGTGGCTAATCTCAGATGCCGATCATGATTATGTGAGAGACTGCGAGATCACGACGATGGTAAATCTGCTCAGAAATGATGATGTTAGATTTGAGGGGTTCAAGGACCGATGCTATCTTTCTGCTTTAGATGATGTAAGACATTTGGTTATGCTGTGCCCGAAGTGTCAATCCGAGAGGAGTAAGATGATAAGTGTAATTGCAAATATCAAAGATGGGTGTGGTCAGGCGTTGCTGGACTCTCAATGTAATCTATTGTATTTACGGTACAGACATTTAATTCCTACCCCAGTCGACCGGGTGTCTGCCAGTGCCTGGTTGTACAAAGCACCCAATAAATAACAAAGCACTCAATAAGTCAAGTGCATCAGAGACCAAAATAGCTTGCAAATGAAAGCTACGTTCAGTTGTGAGGTCAGGGACTTGTGGTCGCATCTATACCCAGGGAACAAGGTGGCAATCAGGAGTGCGGTTGTGTATTATGCCCGGGCTGATCATGCATTTGGTGTAGGAATTAAATGTCGGCACGGAAGAACTGGTAACATGTGGACTATCACAGCTTAGCGTATCACTACAATGTATAAAACTAAGTTTAGAAAAGGTGTTTGCTGAATTGTTGTGTATGTCTAGACTGTCATAAATGATACTGAAGTGCGCTTAGACAAAGGATTATGGTTTGATAAACCGCTCATGTATATACCATTTTCCAGTGTATCCTGTAAAAGGGATGGCACTGAAATCTGACAATATGTTCGTTCTATTATACATGTTTTGATGTTATAACTAGTTCTATTACATGTATCATATTTCATGCATATGGTATAGTCAATAAATATACATACATACTTCAATTTACCGGTACATCCGCTCAATAATGACTTCATAATGTCCTCAGTTCTGTTTATGTATACTATAGATCCACAAAAGATTGTGTAGAGTAAAGTTTCGAATTTACGGAAAATCGATTTTTGCGTTTTTTAACTTAGCGAATTGGCCGCAACATGGAGTGCCAGCTATACACTTAAAGTGGCAGCACTAATCATTGCGAATTTCAATTTTACGTCTAAACGCTAATAATCGCAAAAATTTAACTACCGCAATCTTTTCCGAATTTATAGTACTTATTACAACACAACATCATTGCAAAGTGTATCAGCAATTTTTGACATGGGTCCTAACTTGCTCTTCACATATCGCTATTTTACTCGACCTCTTGATCAGCAAATACGTTTATGACTTTATATTGATATACAGCTCGTAATATCCTTTTTGTATGCAGCACGCCCAATTATGGCAGGAAGATGACACTAAATGAAATTCCAGATACTCAATTGATTGAACTTACACATCTCTGTTTCTTTTTCAGTTTGAGATGACTATAGAAGAACTTATATAAGACCATGGAGGCATTTAACAATCACTTAATGATATCTTTGTTACAGAGGAATCATCTTAAATGTCTCTGTTGTGGGTGTCATGATTTTAACAAGACCGCTTGGAGAGCAAAAGCACATGCAACAACAGATAGTCAGACAAAGTGATTTGATTCTGTAATTAGCAATTTAATACTAGTGAGGATTATTATGGAGGATACCGACGATTAGGTACCAACAACATTTGCAAAAGATAAGACAAAGTAGTAGTTATGTTGACAGCTGTTTTACTAGTATCCTGGTCCTTGATTTAACGATCCTCTAAAAATGGTTTACAAAATTTCAGATGCAAGCCTATTTCTAGTATTGAATGAATGAACGAATGGTAGCTTAACCCAGCAAACACAAAATATTTTCAAAAATATTTTTAAAAGGACTGAAAAAGAATTGTTAGAAACATTAACAATGAACATGAATAAAACAGCAAAATGTTCAATAACCATAGGGAAAACATCAGTGAAATAATGAATGTAAATTATGTTATGCAATAGAAATATGATATTATAAAGGCACATCAGCGCACAAAGGCCATTTAGTGCCATGAAATATGTATAAAATTTTGTTTTTGTTATTGTCGAAAACAACAACAAAGCAATGAATGAATAAACAAGGATATACTCTACAATTCACAAAGGATTGTGTAGAGTAGATTTTGCGAATTTACAGAAAAAATCTTTTTTGCATTTTTTTACTTTCCGAATTGGCCGCAACATGGAGCACCAGCTATACACTATAAGTGGCAGCACTAATCATTGCGAATTTTAATTTTGCGTCCGAGGCTTAACGCTGAAAAAAGGCAAAAATTAAACTAACGCAATGTTGTCGAATTTACAGTAACAGTATTGAGAAGTCTCGATGAGTACTTTTGATATATAGACATGAGCGTAAGCTCTTGGAGATCACCTGATCCAGTGGCTGCAGGGGGGGGGGGGGTGTTGGCTGGGAAAAGGGCTATCTTGATGTTGGTGGGTGTCATCCCCGGGAGGACTTGGAACATTAGTCTACATAGTCAAGAAACAAGATGATCTGCCTGTTCTCGCGTCTCATTATTTTGTCAACAGATTTAAGATAGTCAGCAAAGAGTTTAGAGTTCATCCATGCCTTTTTGATCTTTGCATATCATAAACTATAAAAATGATTATTGCTTCCCACGTGATGATTAAAAATAGCCTACATAGAGCAGACTGACCAAGAGACAAGGATCCCAATTAAAATGGACGTTGTGCCTTTTCACCTGGTTAATAAAAACAGTCAAAAGATTTTACCTGTTTTACCTGTAAAAGTGTACAGACTGGAAAGTGGTGTGTGTAATTTGGGTAGAGAAAAGACTAGTAGGTAAATCTACTACAGATTATTACCCAACCACTCAATAGTGATTGAGGCTATGTGTGGATTTTATGGAATGCATTAAAGAATGGTTGAATATCAATAACAAAAATGGTATACTTACTGATCTGGGCAATTTGTTACATAGCCTTCACTAGGCAATAGGAGAGAAAGATGTTATTAAAGCAAGATATGAAATCGGACCATCATCAATTAAATTGTCAATGGTCATACCACTTTGAAAACAGTTCCAAGAACAATGTGCAATTTGTTACATACTAGTAGTCTTCGCTCGGCAATAGCAGAGAAAGATGTTATTAGGGCAAGATATGAAATCAAACCATTATCAATTTAATGGTCAATGGTCATACCACTTTGATTACAGTTCCAAGACCAATGTGGAGAGACAGGCAAGCATTGGTTGATGTGTTTGCATATGGTGAACTTCTCTATGAATTTCATCCCAGCTGAGAAATTTTCACAATGGGGGTAATATTTCAATGCAGTCCATATGATACCTTCTTATATATTTCCGTGGATCTCTCTATAGATCTAATCCCAGCTGAGATATCTTCACAATGGGAGAAGCATCTCAATGCATATGTGGTCCATGTAATACCCTATGATGCATCTGCATTTCCCACTAAATGTATGGATTGCTTGCCCACCTATATGAATAATGTGGGAGTCTTACCTAAGAAAACCCTGAGTGGCTATTGCCAGATCCGAAGGAAGTCATAATGAAATATATAACTAGCAATAGAGATTCCTTTTAGGAACCATTTTCTCTTGAAATCACTTCTGAGCATAGAATTGAACCGGATGGGAGTTTCCATGATGACGTCACTATGTTTCATTTTCATGTTTCGTTCTAGACTATGAGGCTTGATCTCCATGATATCGTAAGACTATCTATACAATAAACACAGATAGGTTTATTGACCATCTCCACGTTTCGTTCTAGTCTATCAGGTCCAAAGGGAAAATATCAAATTAATATTTCTTACCTTGAAGTAGCCGGTTCCTTCTTCACATGAAACATCCCTATACGAGGGTGCATAAAATGTGTGTGTGCATATATACACACTTATACACACACACATATATCTATCTATCTATCTATCTATCTATCTATATATATATATATATATATATATATATATATATATATATATATATATATATATATATATATATATATATATATATATATATATATATACATAGATAGATAGATAGATAGATAGATAGATAGATAGATAAGTTTTCTAATTAATAATCTCTCTTGCTTACTGTACTCATTTCCTTTAGCTGCCGTTTGTCCTTGGGTATATCAAATTCCAATATGTGCCTTTGATTGATTTGATTATCTCATATTTGTACCATGTATGATCTTATGGAGAGAGCCATAGTCAATAAAAGTACATACATTGCCATGTTGTAGTTGGCAAATCGACAATTCGATGTATTTCTGAATCAACAGTAGTGTAATGATACCCTAATAGACTTTGAAAACGCATATGACAAGAAAAGAAACTAAAATTAGAAGCGTAAGACATTACAACCTTAATAAAAAAAATCTGAAATTGATCAAATGGTAGCAGGACATATTAGCAAAAGCAAGGTGGTTTACATGGAAACTTAAAAAGGTTAACTTGAGAGAAAAAAAGAATAGTAGACGTACGTAAAGTGATAAATGACAAACTAGAGCAATCCATTGAAAATGATGTATACAGTACGGATATTTAATTCCTGCACCAGTCGACCGGACGTCTGCCAGTGCCTGGTTGTACAAACGACCATGGATGGCATGTCAAAAATATCATCCACGGACATCAATGACTCACGTAACTTGCAAACCAAAGCTTTTGAGGCAGTCCATGCATCAATGCCCTGGAAACTGGGTTGCGATCGGACATGCGGTAGTGTATTATGCCCGGGCTGCCCAGGCATTTAGTGCAGGAATTAAATGTCCGTACTGTAGATGTGACTAATCATTGCCACTGTTTAGGTGTGAAAGATGCAAAAACTCAAATGATAGTATGCCTATTGTAGACACATTTAAGATAATAATAAAACTGGGACAAAGAGTTCTCTTGAGATTGCACCTCCTATGCACACAACTTTAGGTGTTAAAAAACAAAACAGTTCAGAAAGTTAAACTAAATATATCAAGGTAGAATTTTTGCTACCAGGCCGTTGCGTTTTCTGAATGATTTGCAGATATCAGAAGAGAAAAATGTTCCACATGAATGGGCAGATTATCCATCTCCATTGTTTAATGAGACATATTTAAGACAATGTATTGGGTTGCTATTCGCATTGGTAGGAAATTGACCTTGTATGATATTCAAAAATCGTGCTTATCTCAATTTAATGGTTTGCACAGTTAGCATAATATATGCTATGGCATTTAATCATAAGTATTAGGATATTGGAGCCAGAACTTTGGTGGATATGTTATGAATGGTATATCCAAAATATATTATCTATGAATCCCTCTCATTCATATTGAATTACCATGATCAGAAATCAATATGATTTCCCTGTTGTTTATGCCTTGAGAGATGCTAGAGCTTTCTTTATAGTGAACTCGTTAGCAGGTTCAACTGAATTACACAATAAACACAAGAACCAAAGCTAGTTATGTTAACCAAAATTAACGTTAGGAAAATGTAAATTGTGCATTTCTATTAAGTTGTACTCAAGATATGATAGAAATGAGTGTATTCTTTATATCAAACTTTCATGTGTCTGATGTAAGAGATAATATATGCAAAGAAGTGCCTTGCATAACACAAACTTGACAATTACTATACTTTGTTATACTAAGCCAATTTCAGAATAAATGTGAAATGTATATATTTTGTATATTATGGGGTGGCTTTACAAAATGCGTAGAGTATGTACATACTACCGAGTTCTTTATGTATTAAACACTGTAGAATAGCTAATTTTCTGTGAGTTTTATTTTCCCTGTTTTCCGAATGCTTTCAACCGGTAATAAACAACACAGGAAAAAAACATACTGTTCATGCCCAGACTTTATAAACATGGAGCAATCCTTGTTCTTACCCATCAATATTTACTATTTGGTATACTAAAATTGAATAAATATACATAAAACGGGAAAAATAGAATCGAAAAAAAACAACATATGTAATCTTTTTGTACATATACCCAAAAATGAAAAATAAGGGAAAATTGTTATACGGAAAAAATAGCCATTCTGCAGTATATTAACTATCTGACTTTTTGCAGTGTGGAGGTTTTATGTCATGCTGATTACAATGCTGTATTCTTATTCCCGAATATGTGTATTATATGTGTAACAAATGCATCTATCAATAAAAAGTGATTTGAAAATATGTTATCTGGAATTATTTATTTTCCGCTGCATGCTCATGTTCCAGAGACATTTTGCAATTTAGAGCATGATCTGCTAAGTGAAAAAAAAATTGCAGAAATTCAAGACTAATATTCTCAAAAAAGTTCATATGACTTAATGTGACATTTGAATGTTGTGGATTGCTATCCTTGGTTATTTTCTTTTAGCTAAAGGATCCCTTGAAACTATTCGTTTCAGGGGGTGGTATCTCGTCATGTTGTGACCTACAGTACAGACATTTAATTTGCTGCACAAGTCGAGCGGACGTCTGCCAGTGCTTGGTTGTTCAAACAACCATGGATAACATGTCAAAAAATAAGCCAAGCACAGCGATGACTCGCGTAGCTTTTGAATCAAAGCTACGTTCAGTTGTGAGGTCATCTAAACATCTACACTTAAGAAAATGTGTGGCAATCGGGGTTGCGATCGTGTATTATGTCCGGGCTGCCCAGGCATTTAGTGCAGGAATTAGATGGCGGCACTGTAAACTGCTGTAAGCGACGTGAAACCCTCTCCCTTCCTTCCTTCCTTATCCTATTGTCAACAACCTTATGCACACCATCATTATTTTTCACGTAAGTCCTTCAAATAATCTGTTGTGGTACACCGAGCCCATTATACAAATTAAAGAGGTGTTACACACAGCATCAGGCGCATATCAGTGCTCTTTATCTCCGCATGAGTCACGAAGTCTGAGTATAGAGATAGAGTAATTACATGAAAGATGCAATCACGAAATGAGATACTAGATGGTATTCATATCGAGTGTCTTACCAATGACGCAGATAGAGAAATGAATATAAATGATAAACTGAACCTACTACCGATGGCGGATATGGAGTATCGTCTTAATTTCGCAATAAGACGTCTAATTGTACATACTATACCGTGTAACGTGAGTCATGCTCAGGAATACTCACAAGACACTAATTAGCAATACAAGAGGGTGGGCGAGCATTGTGGTCTCAGCGGCTCACATAAGCACAGCGTAGTGTCGTCGGGGATCACCGTGCCCTCGTGGTTACGATGCCTGCATGGCTTCCAAGCGTGAGTTCGCAGGTCTCAATCTCCGCTGGAACCCCAAGCGGGTTGGCATGGTCGCTATATAAATGTGCGGCGATGTGGAGGACTGTCTATGGTTCCTCTGCAATTAAAAGACCCCTGGGAACTATTCGTAGAGAGAAGGGAACCGGGGGGTGGGGCACTTTTGTATTTAGGGGGCGCATACGCTCGTTATGAAAATTAGAAAATACCCATAAAGCACTGATTTCTGGCCAAAAAAGCACCCTTATTTTAATAAAAACGCTGGCATTTTCCAGTAAATAAACACCCCTTCTTTTATCAAAACACTGACATCGGATGAACGGGAGCACGTATTTTACCTTTAGATGTTATAATCCTCTGCCTGTTTAGCGGCAGCAAGTTGCGGCAGCAAACTCGGAAGCCCAGTCACTTCGGGAGTCACTCGGCGTCAGAGCCGCGTATATTTCGTGGATTGTAAGGGGATTTTCACCACCCATACTTTGCACCTGGGTACAAAAAAGTACCCTTCTTTTACAAAATCGCGGACATGAGGAGGTCTTAAAAAAGACCCCATCTACCGCGAAATACGTAACGCGGCTCCGCCCCCCCCCCCCCCCTGTACCTGAGTGCATACCCCCGGGTAAGGGAATTCCATCCTGGCTCCGTGTTTCTATCTCGTAGCGATATGACCTAAGCTGTTGAAAGTGACGTAAAATCCCATTCCTTCCTTACCTTTACTGGATGGCATCAGCATCTGGCCTGGCACGTGAAAGGCATGCACATGAACATGTCCACGACGGTTTGGTTTACATATTTACACCTGTTAGTGCTAAATGAGATTTATTATTTTTTTCATTTTTCTCGGCTGTGATTACAGAACAATACCTTCATCAACCTCTTTCACAGCCCATATGGCCTTCATTACGGGGTGTATTTAAATGGAGAAGCTATTTTAGAAAACCTTGTAATTAGTGGTCTTCCTACATATGTCATAAATACTTGATCTAGTCATCCTGTTGTCTCACCCAACACCCATCAAAGCATGCTTAGATAAAAGTATAGGGCTAACATTTTGGAATCAAAACAAACAGGAGGGTTAGGCTATCCACACCTATCAACGTTCAATGATGCCCTAGAAATATCTTGGGCTAAAAGAATATACTCAAGTAATGTAGGCTGGAGAATATTTTTTATCAAATACGGTCTTGATAAAAAATAAGGTTATTTTCTAACGCTATGGAATGCCAAAGATTCTATCAACATTAAAGATTAAGATTAATTCACTTCGCGATTATTCACAATAGGGTTATGACTAATAAAATATAACATAAAAGGAAACTAGAAGTGGAAGTGAAGAATCTCTTATCCATGCCTTTCTAGAATGCGAATATGTGACCAATCTATGGAGAAGTTTGGAAATGTGGTTGAGACTCGCGTTAAATTAACATATCAGAAAGTGATAAAACGTTTGGGATAAATAATGGTGATATAAATGTCAATACGATCATTTTAGCAGCAAAAGAATTCATCTATACCTAGCGTAAGACTGGTTAACCACTTATATATTCTCTCAATATATTTACCTGATGTTAGTTCTCCTGACTCTATCTCAGACACATTAGACGAGCTCTCAGCCATTATCGAAAGTTTTGAACCTGGCACAAATTCTGTTATTTGTGGGGAGTATAATTGTGACGTAGGCTAATATTTCGGTTGCCATGGCAATACAGTAGCTAATAGACAGGGAATTTTGGTGTGAGACTTTATAGAGAGATACAATCTGCACCCCGCAAATACTATTGAGCTCACCGAAGGCCCTGCCTGTACCTTCAATGGGCACAACAGTACCAGTACGCTGGACTACATATGTATCTCCCGACACCTTACAAATTGTATCAGTAGTTCCAAGGTCATCGCTGAGGGAATTTTGAACACCTCTGATCACAATGTTGTACAGATCGAATTAGAAATTGGAGAGATAGGTATGACCTCTTTTGAAATAAGAAAAATAGCAGGATAAACTGAGGAAAAATTGATGACGAGAGTATGCAAACCCTCTATACAAACCTGGTAGAAAATGACCTTTCCAATGTCTTAAATGAAATTGACTATGGGGATTTCACCCCTTACAAACCAGATAGAATTTTTAGCATGGTCATTACAACATTGATTACCCATGATAAAAGTCTTCCCAGAAGCTGCATTTGAAAACAATACAAACCTTTTTGGAATGAAGAATTGTCCACTTTCAAAAAAGAAAAGGTCACAGCCTACCGCCGGGTTTGGAAAGCCAACGGACGATCAAGGGACCCTACCAATGTCCTTTATATTAACTATAAGCTGAATCAGAAAAAGTTTATTAAAACTCTACGTTTCCTACACAAATCCTACGAAAATGATGAAATAACAAAGATCATCAAATCGGCTGAAATTGATTGCAAGTATTTTTGGAGAGCCTTAAAGAAGGCCAGGTCACAAAATACAGTCTCAGTACTGTCTATTGTGACGACAAGGTGGTACATGACATAGATGGTGTACTCAGAGCCTGGGAGAAGTATTTTGACAATTTGAGTACTCCTAAAGACTCTGCCCAGTATGATACTGACCACTTTTATGAAGTTAACAATTTTGTAAATGACAAGATAAAATGTAAAGATATCGATCAGTTTACAAAAGAAACTTTCACCTGTGATGAAATAAATAAAGCGATCTCCAAGTTACATAACTCACCAGGGTATGATCTTGTCACCACAGAACACATTAAAAATGCTGGACCTATGCTAGTCCGAGTCCTTACTAAACTTTTCAATATATGCATAGAGATGCAATGTATCCCAGAAAATGTTATAAGAGGTGTACAAATACCTATATATAAGGGTAAAAACACCTGCAGCCTGGACCCTGGGAATTATAGAGGTATTACCCTCCTTACTTCCTTTAACAAACTCTTTGAAGTTATTCTGTGGTCCAGGCTGGAGGTGTGATGGAATACCAACAATGTAATATCTGAGAATCAGGGGGCCTGTAAAAAAGGCCAATCTCTTCCATTCTAGTTTGGTCCTACAAGAGGCCATAGCCGCGTCGAGGGAGGAGGGAAAAACAGTCTTTGTAGCCTACCTCGACCTGGCTAAGGCCTTTGATTCTATATGGATCATCGGACTCTTTTATCAACTCTATAATCTAGGCATCACAGGAAGACTGTGGCGTATGCTGAAATTAGTATATACGGACTTTAAGTCTAAGGTTAGAATTCAAGATAGAACGTCGAACTGGTACACAATGAACTGTGGGATTCACCAGGGGGGATTCCTCTCATTATTGAAATATGTGGCATTCATTAACTCCCTCCTGGAGAACCTCAGAAACTCAAACTTATGTATACAAGTCAATGATATTAAATGCACACCTCTAGGATACGCAGACGACATGTCTGCAGCCACAAATTCCAAATTGAAAATGGATAAAGCTTTGGGAATTATTAACTCACATGGCAATAGATGGCGCTACGAGTATAACCCCGCCAAAAGCGCTATCTTCGTACATGGTGAAACAAGGAAAGTTTGGGAAAAGAACTCAAAACTTAGATGTTTTAAGCTTGGTACAAAAAAGGTCCGAGAGAAAGAAGAATATGAGCATGTGGGAATTATGAATATCATTCCATGTAGTAAAAAATCTCCTATTGATAATAGGCTAAGTAAAGGCCGACGCACAGGGCTTGGTATAAAAAGAAATGGTCTGAATATGGCAGTGTGCAATTTAATCTCTTGGAATGTTGTTGTACCTACAACGCTGTATGGCTGTGAAATATGGGTTAAAACTGAAAAAGACATCAAGATAATTGAAAACTTTCAGAAACAAGCGGGAAAGAGAATCCAACGTTTTAATCAATATTCACCTACCCATTCTTGCATGTATGGACTCGGGTGGATGGACCTCAACTCTATTATATGTATAAGGAAATTACTTTTTATACATACAATTATCAAACTTGAAGACAATATGATCAAAAGATTGGTAAAATGTAGAGCTTGTAGCTTTAATGAAAATATCAATAAAGGAATGGAGAATGAACATAAAAGCCTCCTGTTTGAAATCCTCAGAGTAAGTCGAAATTTGGGCCTTTATGAGGAAGTTATGCGGATGATTTTTGGACGAATAGTTTACAGTAAAACACAATGGAAAAAAAGAGTGTGGGATATCTCTTGGAAGACGGAAGATCTGTATTGGAGACAAATTGCCATTCTATATAGAAACGACAATTTGCTCTTTAAAAAAACAGCCAACCCTAGATATCTCACCTGGTGGCACATTTCCAACTTAATACCTGGTGTAAAGAGAAACTGTGAGGATATGGCTAAAATGGTATGCGGTGCGAGTAATCTCAAAGCTGACAAGCCTTAACTTAGGAGAGAGACCCTCAGTAAAAGAGTCTGCACATTATGTGATTTTGGTAGTGAAGAAAAAGCGATGCACATAGTTATGCAATGTCATTTCCATGAGAATACGCGCGCGTAATGTATGAAAATTTTGAAAGTCTCAAAATGGAGACAATGAACAAATTTAATGGTTTATCAGGAGAAGAGAAATTCTTAACCCTGATGGGTAAATATATGTCCGACATAGACCCGTGGGATATGCTAAATCTATGGCGTATCTCCAGCAAGTTTATAAGTCTGATATATAGAATCACCATATCCAAAAATGCAGACTCTACATGAGCTAGAAGGTAGTCTTAAACATAGCTCTATCTAGCCCATGAATCCTAGACCGCATTGTTGATATGTACAGCAATTGAGTATTCTTAATTTTCCTCTCAAACACTTTTGTTCTTTCTTTTCTGTTATATATAAAATTATGTTTTGTATATCTTTGTAAATCACCATTACAGTCAATAAATATACAATACAATACAATTCTTAGCCTTTTATAAGGTAAAAGGCGTTTATTTAGTCAGATGAAATCGTATAAGTATTAGTCTCTCCTAGTAAATGAAATGATTTGTTTTTAAGGAGAGGATTATAAATGATTTATGAAAGCTTATTCAATCTGACATATTCACATATTTTCATTTTACACATTGCTTTCATGGTAATTCATTCCATCATATATATGCTAGTATACGAGGGACCTGCTTTGTATACATCATGACACCTTACCTGTACAAGATTCTCATTGTTTAAATATATGACGATACAGAGTAAATTTGAAAGATAATTAAAGAAAACATATGTTTTACAGAGAATTTAAAAAGAAGTACATGTACTTGATCTAGTACTGAAAGACCATCTTGCGAGTTTATATCTGTAAACTTAATCTTACCCTAGAAGTTATCCAAGACTCTAGGCTGTCATATATATA
>OZ012688.1:11373756-11501256 GCA_963942565.1 Maea johnstoni | reverse complement strand
CAGGTCAAAAGTTGAACAAACATTGAGACCTTTATTACAACTTGTCAAAACAGAGCCCTTTCTTCTTAATCTAGATAAGTAGTATAGATTAAAATGTATCACATAACCTTAAAGTGTAACTCCACCTTCAAAATTTAAAAAGATATATTCTATAGCTCAATGCTGGTGGCAATTAACCCTTCCAATGCTAAGACTTACTTTCGTCCAATGCACAAGAATGCAAAGATTTAGAATCTTGAAAGCCACATAAAACACTGTCATGTTAGTACTCATTAGATAGCCCTTGTGGAGTACTCTCAGAACAGTACCCATATGCCAGGGTTTCGTCATTTTCTAGGACTTTTGCATCTTTTTATTGGCCAAATTAGCCCCCAGCAGCATAATGGTAAAGCAGTTCCACTTTCTATACACGACTTTCAGACTAACATCGCCTCTTAAAGGGGAACTAAAGGCTCCCATACATATTAGTTTATATGAAAGTTATACACTTCAAGAATAGGATGCGGTCCTCCTTTTTCTCTTAGTGATCCCATGAGGGGAGAATTTTGTGTATTGCCATCAGCCTCAGCCAGCCCCTAGCAGCCCCTGGTAGCAGCCATGTTTTTCAACTGCTATCAGCTGTGACCCAAATAGGTGGCAGCCCACTTCATGTCCCCTAGCTCTGAGCAGTGTATCATAGACTGTAGTGCTCTTCACACCAACTCTCTTCGAAAGTTTCATAACAACTTGTATGAGTATCAAACAGGTAAATGGTAAAATCATGAGCAGCAATTGGCTGTACAAAAAGAAAGGGTAGTAGAATAATATTTCATATATTTCCTGTTGTTAAATTCAGACAGGATCACACAAATCGCAGACCTTTTTAGCACTAATTATACCTTATTAAAGGGGAACTAAAGGCTCACATACATATTAGCTTATATGAAAGTAATACACTTCAAGAATAGGATGCTGTCCTCCTTTTTCTCTTAGTGAGCCCATGAGGGGAGAATTTTGAGTTTTGCTACCAGCTTCAGCCAGCCCCTAGCAGCCCCTGGTAGCAGCCATGTTGCTCTACTGCTATCAGCTGCGACCTAAATGGGTGGCAGCCCACTTGCTGTGCCCTAGCTCTGGGCAGTGCATCATAGACTGTAGTGCTCTATACACCAAGTCTCTTCGAAAGTTGCATAAAAACTTGTATGAGTATCAAACAGGTAAATGGTAAAATCATGAGCAGCAATTGGTTGTACAAAAAGACAGGGTGGTAGAGTTATTTTCCATATATTTCCTGTTGGTAAATTCAGACAAAACAGTGGCTAGCATCACTGAATTTCTGTCCTGAAGCATGTATGTAATTTTATGTTCAGACCACTTGGCTGATTTTTTTTTATACCAGAAATCAAAAATGCAGTCAGGAATGCTCAACAGGATGGTGCTGTGCCATTCAACAAAAGGAAGTAACAACTCCTTAAAGGAAAAGGATAAACAAAGGGTTAATTATAACCTTGTGGCATTACACATCTAGATCCCAGGAGACAGAAGTTAATCAACGCAGGAAATAGCTATCAGTACTTGGGACAGCAATCATTTCCTTTAGAACAGCTAGCTTCAAGTAAAATCAAATACTGAAATTCTGGATGATTGATGTATATACAAGTATTGTTTTTATTCAACCCTTCCTTCATAGTCTCACAGGTATACAATTTATTTGCAGATGTTGAGCTATGTTCATGAATTTTCAAATAACCTTATGATTTGCTGTCCCCCAAGTTCCCCTTTTATAAGTAATCCTGACTGTGGTTTGTGATTTCTTACATAATATGCATCAGGGAAGTGGTCTGAACATAGAACTGCATACTTCAAGACAGGTGGATTTACAAGTTTCAGTGATGCTAGCCACTCTTTTTGTCTGAATTTACCAACAGGAAATATATGAAAAATAACTCTACCACCCTGTCTTTTTGTACAACCAATTGCTGCTCATGATTTCACCATTTACCTGTTTGATACTCATACAAGTTTTTATGCAACTTTCGAAGAGACTTGGTGTATAGAGCACTACAGTCTATGATGCGCTGCCCAGAGCTAGGGCACAGCAAGTGGGCTGCCACCCATTTAGGTCGCAGCTGATAGCAGTAGAGCAACATGGCTGCTACCAGGGGCTGCTAGGGGCTGGCTGAAGCTGGTAGCAAAACTCAAAATTCTCCCCTCATGGGCTCACTAAGAGAAAAAGGAGGACAGCATCCTATTCTTGAAGTGTATTACTTTCATATAAGCTAATATGTATGTGAGCCTTTAGTTCCCCTTTAACACCTCACCCATAGCGACGAACGTTCTTTAAAAGACCTGTGGTTGGACTACCGCTTCAAAAAGTATGTATGGTTCTAAGTTTCTTTTCCCTGGAAGCAGAGAGGTGGATCACTAAGAACGTGCTCACCTAAAAGAGACTATCCCTTTAAATAAACTCCGTTCTAATAACAAAGAGGCTGTGAAAGTGTTTGATGAATGTTTTGTTACAGCTGAGACTATCTTAACGGGATTTAATACAGATAGGTCATGTCGCGCTGGTGCATATATAAGTAACCTGAATGCACTTCACCCACCAACAAGTTTTCCGAGTAACATTGCATTTAGGTAATTTAAATGTCTGCATGAGCAATAAATAAATAATGTCTAATAGGTGAAAGACAAAGAGAACTCAATTAGAATGTGTAAAGTATATCTATATACCCAGATGATCAAATGAGGCTGTATATAGTATCATTTTGAAGGTGATGATATATATATACTGCCCTTGTTATAATAATTTTGCGTATTCGCCATCGTTTAGAGGGGAATTTGCGATTTTTGGACGATAGAAAATTCCAAAGGCATGGATTGAAGAGGTGTTCCTTTACGCAGGTAGCAATTATGAAAGTTCCACTATCTTTTCAAAACTACCTACGATGGTGCAGGTGTGAACCAGAAAGAAAATTAACAAGATCTGCTATTTTTGAAAAAACAGTGGAAAATAGATATTTTTTTGTCGTTTTCCAGAAAAACAGTAGAAATATTTTCTGACGTTCACACCTGCACCATCACCACCAGACTGACAACGCCTCCTAACAAATACGGGGGAAATGGAATAATAGTGTGTTTTCAACATACAATTATCAGCAGCTGTTAGACATATTTATCGACCACGCACGTCGTAGACCAGTTGGCATTAATGTTGACACGATAAGGTAGGGGGGTCGAATTCATTTTTTGGGGACGTATTTAAATTCGGGGGGGGGGGGGGGGGGGTTATTAATAAACATGGCCAAATAGTAAATAACAAAAAAAAATTCGGTATGTTAGGCACGATTCCAAATTATGAATATAGAAATTAATTTGTTTTTATCTATGGTGGGTAGCATAAGCCGATGGACTCATCGATAGCGTATCGGCCTAAAGTGTCAGAGGTCGCAGGTTCGTTTCGTTTATATTGTTATTTTTGTTTTTGCAAGATAGTTTATTTCTAGCTTCCAAATGCTTCGGATGGCACTTTAATCCGTAGGTGCAGTCGGCAAGTTGAGAATTTCTTCAAAAAATATATATATAGTTTAATGGGTGTAGTAATGCCTACCCTTCACATAGAATATGTGGTCCAGATAACCGTCCGCTTCAAAAAGTACGTAATTATGGTTCTAGATTTCTTTTCCCTAAAGGCAAAGAGGTGGATCACTGGGTACGTCCTCATCTAAAAGAGATTTTCCTTTTGAATAAACTCCTTACTGATAGACAAGAGGCTGTGAAAGTGTTTGATGACAATACATTTTAACAGCTGCGACTATTGTGTAACGGGCTCTAGTACAGATAGGCCAAGTGCATATAGGTAACCGCAATGCACTAAACCCACCAACAGGTTTGCCGAGTAACATTGCATTTATTAAGTTAAATTAAATGCTTGCATTGCAATAAATGAATAATGTTTAATAGGTGAAGAATACGACGGGGCAAGTGTGAAGGCTGAAAAAAAAATAAAAAAAATAAAAATTCTGCTTTTTTTGGAAAAACGGTGGAGAATTTTTTTTTTTTTTTTCTGCCTTCACACTTGCACCATCGTAGAAGAATGCCTCTATTACACTTTATTACACGATATAGCATGGTTTTCAGGCTGAACTCTTCTGAACTAGATGGTGGGTGGGTTGAGTATCTTTTGCAAACTATGAACTTAAATGGCAGAACATGTGCATGTATCAAGGATTGCAGTTGACAACCGGTATTCTGTCAGGTAAAAAAGTAAATTTCTAGTTAAACACACATAACTTTTTTTATTTTTAGATAGTTATTTTTAATTTTCCAACATGTCAATAGATACAGTGTTGCACAAAGGTACAGAACAAAGTTTCAAGGTATGTATATATATATATATATATATATATATATATATATATATATATATATATATATATATATATATATATATATATATATATATATATATATATATATATATATATATATATATATATATATATATATATATATATATATATGCAGGTACAATATAATCTCAACTGAAATATCTGGTTTATTCTTTTGTATCAAATAAGTTGCATAAAAGGTTGTATTCCTTTTCTAATTGTGTCTTCTTTTCTTTGATTTAATATCTTTATTTCTCTTGATACACATAAACACACATGCATAACTTAATTAAACCAGGGTAGAAACCGTACATGCTATACATGAGTGGAATAGACATTGAACACAGATTTGTTGGATTTTTCTGTATGAGGCATCAGACCTTGAACCATTACTGAAAGTGCTGGAAGGTCTTCTGGTATACCTAACCATAGAGTCTAAGTAAAAGTAAAGCTAGTCAAATTCAATCAAACAACGTGAAATTGGGTATGCAATTGGTTAATTCAGAGATAGTGCATACCAAATTATATATATATATATATATATAAAGGTGTGTGTGTATATATATATATATATATATATATATATATATATATATATATATCTTGAATTAAGAGGTTGCTCATCTAAGATATATATATATATATATATATATATATATATATATATATATATATATATATATATATATATATATATATATATATATATATATAAAGGTATTCGGTTTATAGTCTTGTATCCACCGAAGTGCTCACACGACCTTCCTCCCCTAGCAGGCACTGTACATACAGAAACCAGGGTAGAAACCGTACATGCTATACATGAGTGGAATAGACATTGAACACAGATTTGTTGGATTTTTCTGTATGAGGCATCAGACCTTGAACCATTACTGAAAGTGCTCGAAGGTCTTCTGGTAAGTGCTCACACGACCTTCCTCCCCTAGCAGGCACTGTACATACAGAAACCATTTCAATCCCCCGGGGGATATTCCAGAGCAACTGGCAGCATATAGCGCACACACTCTAAGCACTGCCTTATTTATGCTAGGTACCCATTTTGCAGCTGGGTAGACTGAAGCAATATGGAATAAACTGTTTTGCCCAAGAACGACCAAAGTGCCCGGAGTGGCCGGGAATCGAACCAGCGACCCTCTGATTACTAGTCCGACACCTAACCAACTGAGCTACTTTGTCCCCAAAGTATATATATATATATATATATATATATATATATATATATATATATATATATATATATATATATATATATATATATATATATATATATATATATATATATATCTTGAGTGCTCTGCACTAGGGTCTAAGTGTGGTCCATCAAAACAGCAGGCTGATTATGCTTTAGCGACATCTTTTGGCCGCAGCTCAAACTATTACTCATGCGTGACCCGGAAGTAATACCTGATCAGCAAGAACACGTGAAAGAATCAACATTGGGGGACACCAACAGACATTCTGAGGTAGGATCGCGTACACGAATAGTATGAACAGTAACACGTGGTGAAGGTTAAGGCTGTGATGCTGGTGACACACTCAAAATAAGACAACTACTAGTTTAGCACTCCTGTACCTTTTCTAACAATAGATATTTAATCCCTGAGTTCTTGGTGTTTCAAATATAAGTTTTCTTTAACTTACCTGCTTGAGCTGACGTCAATACAAACACAGTTTCAATTTTACAGTGTTTTACCTCAAATGAGGTTTTCTTGATCAATAAAGGTTCATTTGATTCATAAATACCATACATGTCTGCTAAATATACTAAGCTAGGGCAACTGAAAGCCAAATTTGGAGTTCCTAAAAGAGAATACCTTACAGCACGCGATTTTGGTTGAAATTTTTACCCAAGAAAGTAGGTCACGATCAGGTCACAATGGACAGACATATTGACCTACTTTTGTAAGTAAAATTTCCATCAAAATCGCATGCTGTAAGGTATTCTCTTGCAGGAATCCCAAATTTGGCTTTCAGTTGCCCTAGCTTAGTATATTTAGCAGACATGTATGGTATCTATAAACCAAATGAACCTTTATTGACCAAGAAAACCTCATTTGAGGTAAAACACCGTAAAATTGAAACTGTGTTTGTATTGACGTCAGCTCAAGCAGGTAAGTTAAAGAAAACTTATATTTGAAACACCAAGACCTCAGGGATTAGATAACTATTGTTAGAAAGGGTACAGGAGTGCTAAACTAGGAGTTGTCTTATTTTGAGAGTGTCACCAGCATCACAGCCTTAAGATAAAGCCGACCATTCCACCGCATGAATACTGATAGAAGGCTCATTAAATCACTCTTAGTGGTTCGAGATGGATGGCAACAAGTGAACAACATGAAATGCCATTTCAAATTCAAGACTCGAGGGAGTCGACCATCTCATCATTCGATGTGTTACCGTATTTGTCCGCATAAGCACACAGACAACCGCCATCATCAATGTACCTCGCAGCATACACACTGATGCAGAGAAAAGGCTGACAACACGTTTGTCCGTTCATCTCATGAAATGAACATCACGTTTTGCTTTAAGAGCACATTTTGCCACCAGATATTTTCATGTTTTGAATATTGCTCAATGCAAAAGACGATAGTGGTGCCATCTACGGTCAGATGTCGACCAGTGATGTTGGATGCAGTGGATAAGGCAAAAATGAATTGCTCATCTATCAGCAGACATGGGGTAATAAGTAATAGGTAATAGAAAAGTAATAGGTAATAGACTGATTTTCAAAGTAATAGCCTGTAATAAGTAATAGATAGTCAAAATCTTCAAGTAATAAGTAATTGTAATAGACTGACCCCAAAAGTAATAAGTAATTTTCTATTACTTTTCTATTACTTTTCCCATTTATGACCAAACAATCAACTGTAGCATAAACAAGTCACTTTTCCATATGACTCCTTCTTGTCACTCTCAAATAGCTAGAATTTGAAGGATTGATTTCAGTAATAAGTCTGCGAAAAGGTTTTGTGAATCATCTGAAGGGCAGAAGAAATTATTCATTGCATCTCCTAAAGAGTAATTTTGTCTTATTACCAAGGTCTAGGTACTTCAATCTAGGTCAGAGGCCAAGGGAAGTTTATTCAATTGCAATTTGATGAAGATAAGCATAGCTGCCATTAGGTGTACAATGTAACTGAGTGCACAGTGTTGTAGAATCCCACATGAGAACAAGACAGCTCTGAGATAAGCTGCCCATCCTTATTCTCAATTCATCTCATAGGATAAGTATAGATGACAGTTGCCTACAGGGTTTAAGGTGTCTGGGAGTCATTTGGACACCCTAACCCCAAAAAATTTCACCTCAGGACATCCCCAAAATGTTTGAGTTATTTCTCAGAATGGTTCTCCTTGAAACGTTAAAGGCTAACTTGAAACTATGTTTAATAGCTTTCATATTCGCCTTTTAAAGAATACTATCAAACCTCATTAGGCACATTTCGCCAGTTATGTTCTAATCATGGTGACTTTGTAATGATCCCTTTGTCACATTGTGTTATTTAATACTAAAATGACTAGATGATCTCTTACAAGCAATGTTTTCCCAATAGAACTTTCTCAACATACATTCCAGCTTATTTCTGACTATATGTACATGTATGTGACAAATAGTTATTATAAGATATGAATAATTGTATGTAGACTTACAGTTGGAACTGGTTGACTTCAAAACTGAGGGGTATCATCATTTCCATGAATGATCTACATGTAGGTCAATGAAAGCCCAGGTGATTCAAATTGCAATTACAACTTCCTGTAGCTACATACACTGTCAATCCTCACCTGCACATACATGTACATGAGGATTTTTGAGCATACTCTGAACTCAAGGAGACCAAATGTTTTGCTCATTTGAAAGGCTTTTGGGATGGGTGAGCAAGTTGTTTATAACATTATCAGATTATACTGTATAAAGTACTGTGGGTTCGGATATTTTCAATATCTCTTTAATTTAAACACCTCTGTAGGCTTTAAATTTTCAAGAATCCTGCCTTAAGCTACATGTACTCTCTTATTGTTAAAAGTATAGCAGACCTCCTTAGGTGGAATATTTTCTAAATCATGTGAATGCAAGGTGATCAAACACCTGGATTCTTCAGCACATTTTTTCTATACTGAACAACTGATGGATTTGTGCATCAGTCTTTGCTCCAGGATTTAAATACTAGGACACCCCATGTTTGCCTTCGTTAATCAGTACCTTATATTCGGATAAACCCTTTATTAGATGAACTACTGCATAAAGTGAATTTAATTTCTTGTCCGCAAGATATTTAAACATAGCAGTGTCCACCTTATGTATAATTTCCATGGACTGAATATAAAGGATAAGTTATGACAATTTGACAAAGGGTCACATTCACCCGCAGGCCACAGCTAGAAAAGTAATAAGTAATTGTAATATATTACATTTCAAAAGTAATTGTAATTGTAATAGTCATGGTGATTTTGAAAAGTAATTGTAATTGTAATTGTAATGGGGCCAAAACAAAGTAATTGTAATTGTAATATATTACTTTCAAAAGTAATTGACCCCATGCCTGTCTATCAGTGGATTAATTTCAATTCGGATTTTAAATCGGTAGAACCACCACAATCAATTCTACTTCTCTTAATAAATTCTAGTTAAAATATGTTGCGAAATGATGATTTTGCAACAGGTTCAAATCGTAGTATTAAATATGTTTATGTCATATTTTCAGTCAATCGATACTCATACTGTGTAGTTATCCAGGGGTCAGTCTTTACGGCAAGAAACTGAGGAAGACCGTCGGGCTACAGGTTCCCAAAACTTCATCAGATATAGCCTGAAAGAAAATTGTATAGTCCATTAAAAAAAAGCTGCCTCGGTTATCCTAAATTACACACGTACACACACATATATATATATATATATATATATATATATATATATATTATATATATATATATATATATATATATGTATATATATATATATATACACACACACACGTTGCTTAAAGTATTGTTATTCCTTTGAGCATGTCCTAAAAATGTCAATCTTTTTCGTATAGCCAGCCGGGCTACAAAGGCAAATATTTTTATATCCCGAAAACAATTTTCTGTAGCCTCGGGCTATCGGGCTAGTGTCTAACTGGACCGCTGGTTATCACACAAATCTAAAGCTCATATCTAGGGGCCTACAATATGTTTCCGCGAAGTACAAGTAAAGAATGACGTCACATATAACAAACTTGTAATTTTGTGACTGCATTTGAAGGGGAATGCAGAAATATCATCGAGCTGCGTGAGCATTTAAAGCTTTGCTTTGTCGTCATATTATTTTCCAGCGCTTTGTGCTATCAGTCCTAGGCATGTCATCACTCAATTGTCTAATCAGAAATGTTCTAACAAAAGACGGCATGAAACGTTCAAGCTCGTGATGACCATATATTGTTGCCATGTTCTGCACTGAATAGGCAATGGGCTGCGGCTAAATGGAAGATTGTTAAAAAAAAACTTTTATCAATTTTTTTCCTAACTTGCTATGCATACATGCGCTTATTTTGGCAATTACGGTAGTCTCTATATTGCTACTTGTAACTTGTTTGTACAGTATATTAGGTTGAGCAGAGATATGGATGCAAGAGAGAAGGGATAGGTAAAGATCTCTTATCCTACCTTGCCTTACCACTAAGACAAAGATCCAGGTGGACTGGATGCCAGCTGATCTCCCTGATGGGTCACAGACATTGATGATGGTCTCTGGGTGGCTTTGCACATTAATTAACTCATTTGCATCTAAAGTATGGGGACAAAGTAGCTCAGTTGGTTAGGTGTCGTACTAGTAATCAGAGGGTCGCTGGTTCAATTCCCGGCTGCCCCGGGCACTTTGGTTTGTTCTTGGGCAAGACAGTTTATTCCATATTGCTTCAGTCTACCCAGCTGCAAAATGGGTACCTAGCATAAATAAGGCAGTGCTTAGAGCAGTGCGCTATATGGTGCCAGTTGCTCAGGAATATCCCCCGGGGTATTGAAATGGTTTCCGTGTGTACAGGCCTGCTAGGGGAGGAAGGTCGTGTGAGCGCTTCGGTGGATACAAGACTATAAACCGAATACCTTTAAAGTACATACTGAATTTATTACTTGGTCAGACAACTTTGAAAATATCTGTTCTGTTGGAATAAACAAATATTTGAGGTATTGTTAAACCCATCCGTAACATCAACTCTCAGTCTTACAGTGGCTTTAATTAGAGGTTGGTTTTCCCTCCGTACTTCGGTTTCTTTCACTTTTACAACTTCTCACATTTTACCCTCAGGGAAAATTGATAATGGTTTGATGAATGAGATTCCAAATCCAAACTCTACCTGCCCTCCAGACTGGTGCAACAGGGGTGTCCAAATATTTTAATCTTGAAGCACTGACTCTTAGGCTTAGAGTACAGTATGTTTCAAATGGTCGCCGCTATGTGACATTCCATTGAAAAAAATGTGACACTACCATATAACCATTTATTAGGCCACTCCAATTTAATTACTTGTCTTACGAGCTTTTTTTGGAAAATAAATCCTGTCAGACTCCAAAAAAAAGAAAAAAAGTCATCTTTGGTGTCTTACGGACGAAAGTGGTTTTGAAATTTTCTGTCAGACTCCAAAAAAAAAAGAAAAAAAAGTGCAAGTTTTAAGAATATTCTTTGTAAGTGTGATTCAATCAACTACAGGAAGCTATCATTGCTGTAGTAGAGCCTCAGACTTGAGGAGGTGTACCTCCCACCCTTCAGGTTACAGGAATTAATAGATTGATTGATTTTATTTAGTTGAGAATAGGCTGGTAGAAACATATTGCTACCAGTCCTAGTCGTCAGACTCTAAAAAAAATAAAAAAAATAAAAAAAGTCACATTTTTCAACTTTTTTTTTTATTCCAAAATGGCTCATTTCCTACCTCCTGAGCACGTAAGACAAGTAAATAAATTGGAGTGGCCTTACACTAATAAAATAGTTCAGGATCAAGCACTAGCCAGTAACAATTAATTGGGTCCATTTATTTTCAAATGAAATTTGCATAGAAATAATACATAGTTGGAAATATCTGGTAGGCTCAACAAACAATGTCCTGATATTTGTAGAGTTAAAAGTGCTGAGAGAGTAAGTCTATTGCACATCTTGGTGCCTTTTTTCGAAGGTGGATGCGACAGTTGGACTTCCCTGCACTGGCAAGTCTTATACCTGAATGTGATTTTTCTCACACTTAATAGAGGGCAGCACTGTATGGGTGCCTCCAAACAATTCACAACTTGAGCATGCACTCGGTCTGACAAATGGAAATATCTTCAGACTAATTTGACTAATATCTGATTGATTAATGGAACAGTTGCTGCTGGGTTTTTTCGCAATTCATCTTCAAATCTGTTTGAAATGCTAAGATATTTGAGAAGTTCTTTCAGGAGTTGTCAGATAATGTGAACACATCAGATGCAAATGGGCTTTAAGGCTAGAAAATCTGAAATCGTGAGCTCGTCTATGTTGGGAACACAAACGTAATACAGAGCACCTGACACACATTATTAACATACATAACTGCCTATCGCTGTCATGTCTTCTTTACAATCTCCAATGTATACATTCACATGGTGTTGAGTGTTATACTGACCTCTGTACCTCGTCAGCACGTTTAAAAATTAAATAAACATGGCAATGTTAATAAATCTCCACCAAGAAAAATTAATTTTTCAATAGCTGGGCTGGAAAATAAGTATTTCTTTGGAAAATTGGAATGTCTGTGAGCTCACGAGTCAAACGGGTGGTGAGCTCATGAGTTGATCTCCCTCCGTGAGTGGAGCTCTAATTCAGTGTGGCATCTTCAGCAAATTCTGACATAAACTTTTGGGTGTCCAAACTGTCAAAAAACAGTGTTCTGCGTGTCCAAATGACACGCTGGATGCATTGCGGATAAGCCCCTGCCTCTGCTGCTCTGCATAACATGTTATGCTCATTTTGCCTCTGTTGGTATTGATGTTTGATGAGAAGCTTTTCGGATGCATGATGTATAATGTAGCATGAGTGTATATTCTCATGTTAACCCATTTATGCATGGAGATTTGCTTGACTATTGTCTTCTGGACCTCTGATAATTTTGAAAATAACTTTGAAATTGAGCATTTATTGGAAAAATATTTGAAGGGGAGTTGTTTGTTTGAACACGCTTTACATTTCTCCTTCAAATATTTTCTAAAAATCACTTCTGTTTGAGAGATATCACTACAATGATCAGGCGGTTTTGGGCATCACAGGCATGAATGGGTTAAATAATTACTATGCTTCTGTCGTTGTTTTGGTTTTTTCCTTAATTTTCCCGTAGTTTGGTACATGGTTAAGCTTAATCTGTAACTCGGTTACTGGGCACATCTTGTAATTCTGTCACCGGACAAACTTCAAGTTTCCTCAACTATTCTTCAACTTTTTTCTTTTTCTTAAATTTTGTAAGTACTAATAAAGCAAGGTAACAGAATATATGTAATAGCAGTTTTGGAGAAATTTAAAAAGGAACAACATGTAAGGTGCGATTGTTCAAACGCTGCTAAAACTGACTGTTTTGGTCTAACTCTATTACTCACCATTTTTTGCCCACTTTTTTTAACCCTCAGATCCAAATAATGCATATCTTAGCTACCCCCCCCCCCCCCCCAATCTTTTCCGGCCTGTTACAGGAAACAAACATTTTTTAGGCCTATTAAAGATGAACATACAAGTTCTAGTTCACACCTGGAATGCATTAGCAGGGAGTAGGATCAGGGTCCCGAACCTCTAGTACTAGTCCATGGTGGTCCTACTAATGACCCTCCACATGAAAGGGATATAAATCGTCTCGTAATGGATGTCATATGGTAGGAATCTCAGCTCCAGTGACCAGCTTGGTACTTTACATAGCCTAAAAGGCATCTTCCAGCTAGCATATCTACTTCTTAACCTTCCAATGCTGAGGCTATTTTCGTCCAAAGCGCAAGGACGCGTAGATTTTTTGAAAAACATTTAAACCCTGTCATGTTGGTATTCATTGGATACCTTTTGCGCTGTCTCTCAGATGGGTACCCATTTGCCAGGGTTTCAGTCATTTTTCAGGTTATTTGCATTATTGGCCAAATTAACCACCAGCAGCGTAAAGGTTAAACCCTGTCATGTTGGTATTCATTGGATAACTCTTGCTGAGTCTCTCAGATGATTACCTATTTGGCAGGGTTTCAGTCATTTTTAGGTTATTCGCATCATTTTGTATTGGCAAAATTAGCCACCAGCAGCATAAGGGTTAAAAATAATAACCACATCTTTGACCCTTAACCCTCTTCCAGCTAGCGATATCCTACTTAGGCATATGATCTGGGCATGTGAGTACTCCATTTGCTGACCTCTGCTGACTGGTGCCTTGGTGCACTTCCTTGTCAACCTCATCAGAACAAGATAGGAGGCACCGGGTTAATTATTGAAAGGGGAATGCAGAGGATCATCTTACTTTTGTCAGATTGCAGATGATACTAGTCCGGGTCTTAGCCAGGATTTAGAAACTAGGTGCCCAAAATTGGCAATTCTAAAATTTTTGAGGCATCCAAATATTTAAGGGGGACCACAATATACTAAGATTTCGACCATTAACATGTATGAATTTATCAAAATAAGGCATGATATCCTTATACAATGTCATAGTAATTCTATGGAGATGTAAATTCAATTATATGCTTGAGATTGACATTTCAAGAAATTCTTCACAAAAATCTTTGGGTGTCCTGAGGGGTGCTTTTTAAGGGTCTTGTCCAAAATAACACCCAGACACCCTACTGGCTAAGACCATGATACCAGTCTCAGAATCTTATGGGAAGAAATGACAGTGATTTACATTGTCGTTCATGAATACCAATGGGCCATAATGACCCCTTCCTATCATTTATGGCAAGGGACTTATCCAGGACTCGTCCAGCCTGTAATTTGCATGGGCAGTTTCCTGCAAAAACCCTTTCCAGACAGGCAAAAATTTCAATGAAGAATATTGAATTTTTACTTTTTTGGATTAATAATCATCTTTTCGTAACAAATCATCTTCTGAGACATGGCTTAAGTGTAATTTGCCCCTTTTCGCAATGAGATAGGCTAATAAATGTAGTTCGTATAAGGATTTGAAGAAGCTGAGTAGCTAAATCTGGACAGGTAAAATTTTGTGAATTGCTGTTTTTGACAAGCATTTTTGAAAATCCTGGCCGAGAACCTGATTATTATGGACATACAAAAAGTCATGGGATTGGATCTGGAAATAATTATCAATATTTTAATACTATTTTTTTTTTTGTTAATCTTTGGTCAGGGTTAACATAAATCATGGCCCCTGATGGCTGCTGTCATGAATACCAACAAGACAGGGTTTAGGTGGTTTTCAAAGATATTTGCATCCTTGTGCTTTGGGCGAAAGTAGCCTTAGCATTGGAAGGGTTCGGAATCCTAACAAGTGAAAGTGATGAAGCAATGTTTTGTAAGATGAGATTAAGAAACTCAACAAGGTATTCTAGTGCTATTTATTGCCAAAATATACAAAGCCATATACAAACAATGTTCTCTGAACTTGATTGAGTTCATGTCAGGGGCAAGGCCTAAAAACAGTGTCTGTTTCCTGTATAAACCGCCGGAAAAATAGGGTAGGTAGGTGTGAAAAGGAAAATTTTAATTTAATATATATTTTTTCTCAAAAAATGTGCATGTTTCATGTTGAGTGGGGGTTGGAAGGGTGGAAAAATGGGGTAGGGATTTTTTTGAGTAAAAACTTGTTGGGGTTTGCTTACAGGAAACTAACATCTTCTTTTGAAGGCTTAATGCATATCAGTTTGTGATACACTTCTATGATATATCATGATAAAGATATGTGCATGATGAGGTCTTATTCACATGAGCTACATATTACATGTACATACAGATGGCCTAAATTCACAAAGGTCTAGAGACAAAGTTGATGGTCAAATGTTTCTACATAAATATATGTATTTAATGATGATTTTGTCAGAAATGTTTTCGGTATATAGGCCATTGTTTTATCAACCTGTTCAGTGTCAGATTGAGGCTGGGTTTTGGACAGACCCCTTTAACTTTACATGTGCATAAAACCAGAGAGGTCTAAATAGATTGTCCCAGATAAAACTTACTTCAACCCGTTATAATTCATTAAGTCGACACATTAATTTGGCCTTCATGACACAGACATTAATCCGTATATCCCTGTAGTGAGACAAATATGTAGATTAAGAGAGATATCATCATTAACTAAGTCATAGCATGATTTTGAAAAATAAAGATGAAATGTGAATAAAACATGACCTACAGCCCTGAAGATGATTTCAAGTTTTTTCTTTTATATACGACGTACAAAAATATTGTAAATCCAGTCTACACAAAGTGAACTTTGAGCACGATTAGGTCACTCACTCATACTAGATTCCTAATATTTGAAGATAATTTTCCAACATAGAACAACCTTTCTTTTTACTTCCATTATTATTTTTCTCACCATTACAGATACAAAACTAAAGTTAGCACCATTACTACTAGACAAACATCGTTCACGACAATTCCTCTAATATATATAGAGAGTGGTGTACATAGTACACAAACATACAATAAGTTCATAAAATCCAGTACATGATATTGCATTTACCTTTCATATAATAAAACCTAGTATATACTATTGCTATCATAGGATATATACAAGAACCAGGGACTTGGTCAGGACCTGTCCAGCCTATCTTTTGGGTGGGCAGTTTCCTGAAGAAATCCTTTTTAGACAGGCAAATATTTTCTTGAAGAATTTCTTTTTTTTTTACTTTCATAAACTAACAACCACATACTTGCCGAAGAAACCATCTTCTAAGACATGGCTCAAGTGTAGATTGCCCTTTTTTACACCAACTATGCTACTGTAAATGTAGTTGGTATGAGAATTTGAAGATGCTTTGAAGTAGCTTAATCCGGATGGGCAGAAATATTGTGAATGTCATTTTGGACAGGCATTTAGGAAAATCCTGGCTAAGACCCTGACAAGAACACATATAAACAGACAAGGCTAATCAAAACCCTATCGTGTGTTTTAGGCAGCTTCATATCTTGAGTTCATGGGCTAAATCCTGGGTTTGAGTCTTGCTTGAGGCAAGTAAGAAAGATGCGTTAGGCCGCTTAGTCGGTGGTTCTTCTTGGGTACCCAGATTTCCTCCATTGTCAACTGCTGCCTATTCACTATCTACCCTATGTCGGCAAAAAGTCATGGTAAAACAAAATTAAATAAGAATCCTTTAGCTATAACTTATGGCAAATATAACCTAATGTTTCATTAGGTACAGTAAATGGAATGTCCTGTAACTAAAGCATAAAATTATTTAAACTTTACACTAGACTTCAGATAAAAATGCCTGGAAATAACTTGAAAATCATACATGTACAATGTAATAGAGAAAGTCATAAACATAACGCGATGCAATACTGTTGCTCATGAAACTATAAAAATACAATGAATGTTCTGATTTTATGGAACTATCATTCATTGAAATAATGAACTGATTGTGCTTTAGTAAACAATACCAACTATGTCAAATAATGGTACACCTGTCAGTGTCGAAATGATATTGTTTTTGTGACAAATTTGGTCGGTTTAACCACACATTTCTCAAAAATCAGATCAGTACTTTATACAATTTCATAGTTTTCTGATTCTTACCAATAAATTTCCAATCATTTGCTTTCAATAAAGTATAAAATGTGATTTTCAATAATAGTACCATATTTCACCACCAAATTTTACACTATTGATGATATCTGTCCTTACTTCAGTGCAATATTGCCATACATTTGAGCTTGCACATTGGTGCACTCATTGTTTGTGTCCTGAGAATATTATGAATAATTGTGCTGGAAACACAGATATTCTGTCCTTTTAAGGCTTCTGCCACATGGCAAAGAAAAGAGCTCTTCCGTTGCTTTCGTAGCCAATCACAAGATAGGGCAGCAAGTTTGAACTCTTCAAGCGTTCAGTTTCTCGAGCGAGTCCTTTAGTGGTCAAGTCCTTCTGGATGACCCAGCGCCTCCGGCCTGACCGCTCAAAGATGGCCGAAAGTTTCGTTGTTCCATCAGCCGTTGTATATGGGTCCAGATACACAAGGTTGTATTCAGACAGCCCTAGTGACCGAACCTTCTCCTCAATATTACTCCAGGTCAAATCCGTGTAGGTCTTGACCTTGTATTTTCGGGGTGCTTTAAGTAAGTAAGTGACGTAACTGATGCCATGGTGCGTGTCCATGCTTTGGACTAACGGTGTGTAGCCTTTCTGCTGTTTCTTCTCAGCTATCAGCGTGTAGTACGTCACGTTTGCTCCGATCTCCATCACAACATTCTCCGCCTCCTTCTTGACCATCAGCATGAGGGTGTTTCGGTTTTCCCTGTTGCCATGGTTACTGTAACTATGCAACCAGTCAACATGGTACCCCTGTGCAGCATAGGTCTGCAGCTTGGGGTGAAACTGATCAGGCGAGACATGCAGCTCCACCGTGTAGTCCACGATGCGTTTCACTTTCTTGAGAATCACAATGAAAAATGTGCGACTGCGGGAAGAATATGAGCTGATCCACTGAGGGAAGTACCCAGAATGCTTTGCGGCATTCATATAAGCCACCAGATGGTGCCCCGGAAGCTTGGTCTGAATGATAAGCTCAGTGTTGTCCATTGCGATATGCTGGCCATGTTGGGAGCCATACAAATCACCATCGATCGCACTTCCTGCGGGCCACTGTTTTACCTTCGAAATCAGCTTCCTCAGAGGTTGCCGTAGACTCACATGGTTATTCGATGCCATGATCGCCACAAAAGTCAAGCCGCCTTTCTTGGTCTTGGAAGTATTCCGGTTGTCGTTGAACCAGTTCTTGATCCCCTGGTGGAAGAGGACGACATCGTTATCGTGTTCGTCGCCCTCCTGCCAGAAGGAGCCGTCGTTCTTGATGGTGAAGCCGGCTCCGGGCCAGGTGTCGACGTGTTGCATGGTGCCGTGACCAGGATGCTGGAAAAGCAGCTGTAGGAACTCCGATGTGAGCAGCTGGTGCGACCCAGTTCCGTCCAATCCGCCAACAAACCTCAATATATCGTGCACTGTAGAGTACCACCCGAGGGTAGAGTCAACAACACTGGGGGAGACCGTGGCATGGACTTTCTGGATCGATATCTCAGAGGACAAGTCTGGCGTATGACTATTCAGGTCATTTCCAACTTCATTGACATCAGAAGGGGTTTTATGATTTGGCCCAATTTGTGTGTGCCACATGCCTAATGGAGTGAGAATGGTGTCTTTGACAAATTTGTCATATTTTTCGCCAGTTACTTCCTCTATGATCCTTCCCAAGATGCAATAGCCCAAGTTGCTATAGCGATATTGCGTCCCTGGCACGTGGGTAAGCGGCTGGTTGAACATGTAACGGATGATATGATTGGCTGCCAGCGTGCCATGGATGTTGAGCTTGCTAGCGATGTCTGGGACTTTGTGTCCGAGCGAGAGGTAGAGAGAATTGAGCATTGGATCATACATCGGACCTACGCTCTGGTCCCAGCCAGCCGTATGGTGTAGCAGATGCGATACTGTGATGTCATATATACGCACATCGACTACATGATTTCGCAACTGTCTAACCCTGCGTAAAACTCCATCATCACCAAACACCTTAGTGGACAATTCCAGCTCCCCAAATTGGACGAGTTTCAAGATGGCCGCCGCGGTGATGGACTTCGAGAGGCTGGAGATTGGGAGCTGCGTGTTCGGCTTGATGCTGTGCGAGCCGGGAATCTTCCCGTAACCCTGAGCGTGGAGCAGTTTTCCGTTCTTCATCACTCCGAGGGCGCCCCCTGGATAATCGTGCTCGCGGAGAAACTTGATGAATTGACGATCGAACGTTCTCAGCTCGTCGGGAGTGTGGCCATTGGAATGGATGTTCCCAAGCACTGAAAGATAAAGATAAACAAATAAACATTTTAATTAATGGCAGATATGATATACTGTATACAGCTTTAATTTCGAGTACTAAAAATTTTGCTTTACAGCCCTGCTGGAGGGTAAATGTGCAACTTAAAATTTGCGCAATCAAGCACTCAAACAAGGCAGATACAAAGCAGGATATTTGTTTGAAGAATGCTATTTTGGCACTATGCTGGGGAGAGCGAAAATAGCAAAAATTAAATGCCTGCAAACAATAACAGTTATACAGTATATGAGGTGATATAATTAGAGAATGCTAAATCATCAGACTGGAATAACAATTTGGTCTATCAAACTTCAAATGCTTGGGAAAATTTGTGATCCTTTCCAAATTTTATTTGTTTATATAGCAATTTTACCCCAATACTGTACAAGCATCGACATAAGTACTTGCCTGCTTGCCTCGCCAAAAGAATTTTGAAAACAAGACTTTGAAAACAGCACTTGCCCGAATGGACAAGTTGATTTTCTGAACACTGCACATTGTTATATAGAACATGACACAAATACCAAGAAATATTCAAACAAAGGGGTATTGAAATTAGGGGAGGTTGAGTAGGAGGAAAGGGGAAAAGGGAGGGAGACATTAACAGGGTATTGATATCAGGGAAGGCTGAGGAGAAGGACAAATGGGAAAAAGGAGACCAAGGCGCGAGACGCATAGAGGGGGGGGGGGGGAGCAGGGAGGGAGACATTAAGAGGGTATTGATATCAGGGGAGGTAGAGGAGGAGAGCAGGGAGGGGGACTCTAAGAGGGTATTAATATCAGGGGAGGCTGATGAAGAAGAGGAGGGAGGGGGGGGGGGCGTTAAGAGGGTATTGATATCAGGGTGGGTTGATGGGGTCAGGGGATGTAGATAACCCCAGGGGTGAAGTGCGTGAGGATTGGACTAACAAGCTATCACATCATCCCTCTCCTGGACAGCTAGGCCATGACTGGCACCTACTACTCACTCACTAATTCAATTAATACAGAGCAGGGACTTAGCCAGGACCCATCCATCCTGTCTTTTGGCCTGGTAGTTTCCTTTTTGGACAAGCAAAAGTTTATTTGAAGGATTTATTGGACTGATAACCATTTATTTTCCTTACAAACAATGTCCAAAGACTTGGCTGAAGTATAATGTACCCTTTTTGTTGTGAAACTATATAGGTTATGAAATGTAGTTACCAACTATATTTCATAGTCGCAACAGCCAAAAGCTAGTGAAATTTTTCAAGCGAAAGCATATTTAGGGAAATATTTCAAGAAGAAATATTTCTAAGAACAAACTCTTCAAGTCCCCTTCAAATACTTTGTATAATAATCCTTTTTGTATAATAATTTCAGAAATTTTGTCAAAAGTATTAAATATCCAAACAGCATTGCAATCTCAAGAGAAACACTTGTACCCCACACCCTGCCTAATACCAATCAGTGGATAAAGGTATTGTGTGGCGCCCCCTAGCCCTGAGTTCTGCTCTATCACCGCCGGTTCCCACTAAGCAGCTTTACCGTTGACATGCTGACATGTCTTATCAGCCAATGATAGCGGACTCCAAGTTAACTACTCCACAAATCTGCGGCGGCCGCAGCAGCTGCCAGGCAAATAAACCTCCTGTATGTACAAGGCCAAGAAAAAATATTTTTTGTTTCCTGTAATGGTACGGGGGGGGGGGGGGGGGGGGGGGGGGAATAGGGTAGGTAGGTCGGTAAAAGAAAAATTGCACTAAATTTTTGGTCAAAAATGTATGTTTTATGCATGTGTTACGTTGATTGGGAGGTGGGAGGGCAGAAAAAACTTTAGGGTAGGGATCTTTTTGAATAAAAACTTGTTAGGGTAGGGTTAGAGGAAACAAACAACTTTTTTTAGGCCCGACCCAACTAGACAAAGACATCAAATATACTGCAGGTCCAATATAGCTGCTGTTCTGGTAGCCACAGGCTAGAGAAAATGTTATGCAGAACATAAGTTTCAGGAAAATGAATTCTTACTTGGACTTTCTCTATCTAGATTGCACAAGCTGATATTATGTCCATATAACTTGTAGAGTTCCTGTCAAACTCAAACAGCAGGATGGGAATGAAGCAGAACTTAATTGTTTCATTCTCAGACGATCCCTATCATTGGGTGTTATCAAAAGTATCCACTTTTGCTGTTATTTAAAGTGAACGTTTAAAGTGAACACAAGGAGAAGTTGTAAAATCTGTAGAGCAGCTGATTAGAGCTCCTTCAAATTTCCGCAAGGAGCTCCTAAACACTACATATCAAAGTAGCTTTTGAAGATGCAAAACACTTTATTTTGAGCCCTGAATTTAAATTAGGCCTAAAGAATGTTGTTTGTTTCCTGTAACCCTACCCTAACAAGTTTTTATTCAAAAGAAATCCCTACCCTAAAGTTTTTTTTCGCCCTCCCAACTCCCAATCAACGTAAAACATGCATAAAACACACATTTTTGACCAAAGAAATAATGCAAAAAAAGATTTTTACCGACCTACCTACCCTAATTTTTTTCGGACCGTTACAGGAAACAAACAATTTCTTTTTTTAAGGCCTTATGGAGAACAAGTATGTGTTTGGCCTAGAACCTTCATGGAAAATTAAGTGAGATATCAATTTCCTGGTTCACATGAGACAGACATTTAATATGAAGGTAAAATGCATTTATATAAGTAAGTCATCCATCAAATCTCTTGCTGTGATGCTTTATTGCAGTGGGTCAGTGAAGCTAATTGTGTCGGGTCACTTAACCCATTAACACTTAAAAGTTGCTCCAGAAATTGTCGTCTGGATCGACGATACTTTTGACAATAACTTTTGAATTTAGCATAATTTTACACAATATTTGAAGGAGAGTTGTTGATAATGGTCTGATGAACATTTCTCCTTCAAATAATTTGCCAATTCTGCTTTAGCCTGAAAGATATCATCAAACTTGTCAAGCTGGTTTTGGCCGCTGTGAGCATTAATGGGTTAAGAGCTGAGCCTGCTGAGGGTCAATACCACATAACAAACATTATAACACTTAATCCTGCTATTTAACTTAACCAAGCTGCTGATGGCTAATTTGGTCAACACAAAATAATGTGGAAAAAAGCTGAAATATGACTGCAACCTTGGCAAATGGGTACTCATATGCTATTTCTCAATGAGAGCTTTCCAATGAATACCAACATGACAGTATTTAGATGATATTCAATGTTTTCTGAGTTATTGTGCCTTTGACGAAAGTAGTCTCAGCCTTGAAAGGGTTTAACCCATTTATGCCCACCCAGAATTCCCATTAAAAATGACACCGAGTGTTATGATACTTTTCTATGTAAATATCCTTGTAATATTGCATAATTATTGATAAATACTTGATGGAAGATGATTGGTTGAATTTCATTTCACATTTTCTATACAGTAACTGTGGGACCACTTGAGACTTGGGTCTGAAACTGCATCAATTGGTATACACATCTAGATGGCCAAGAAGAAATTCCATTGCACAGGAAAATACTTGACATTTTTTAGAGGGGTTACAAAATTTAGAAGCAGCAGAGAAAAGAAGTTTCAGGATATACAAATGATTGAATTGTACTAGTTCTTACTATAATCCTTATATGACCAGCTTGCTACAAGCAGGGTTGTGAAGATGTGATGGATATTACCTGAGCAGGCTCTTTAAAGGTAGCCTGTAGGCCACAGGTCTATATATAGTATAGGTGCAGGCATACATTGACCTAAAAAAGTAAAACACAGTAATCTTACTGTGGCCTAGTAGCTAGGCTAGCTAGGAAGAAGTTGTTTTTTAAGTAATACATGTATATGCTAGCCAGCATGAAAGAGCTCATTCACAGGCATCATATTACATTGTGTGGTGCTTGTGGGGGCATGAGAACTTTTTTACTGTGTGCATATATATATTACACGATATAGCTACTTGAGAGAAGTGGTTTACTTCCCTTGAGAACACTAACTGGCCATAACCTTCATCAGCACACTTCCGCTCCCTTAACCCATTCATGCCTGCAGCAGCCAAAACCGCCCAACAATTTTGGTGATATCTCTCAAACAAAAGCAATATTAAGAAAATATTTGGAGGAGAATTGTTCATCACAACTCTATCTACAACTCCCCTTCAAATATTTTGCGGATTTATGCTTCATTCCAAAGTTATTTCCAAATGTTTGACAGGTACAGACAACACTGTGGTCAAGTAGTTGGTAGCAAATATCTATAGACTCGCATTTTCCATTAAACTTTACTAAATGTGTGTAGGGATGGATAACACAAAGAACAAAACAGGGCGGTATCGTACCAATGAAACGAAATGGTACGGTATTAACTGTACTGTTAAGTGTTAACAGTACTTTATTGTGTGCACATTACTTCCTCATAATTTTTTTGTTGTGAATAGTCATGTTAAGAATTTTGGACATCTCTAATAAATGGTAACTTCACAGTGGTTAGTATCATTTAGAGCACCTTTAACCCATTCACACTCAAGAGTTCCTTTCGAAATATCGTCTTCTACTTTCATACTTTTGAAAATGACTAGGGAATGAAGCGAAATTTCACAAAGTATTTGAAGGAAATTTGTTGTTTGTCTTCTGATCAACATTTCTCATTGAAATGTTTTCAAAAAAATGCTTTTGTAAGGGAAATATTTCCAAAATCGTCATTGGCCGCTCTGAGTGTAAATGGGTTAAGGAATAATATGGAACGATTCAATACTTTGAAACAATACCAGTACCGGTACCTCTTAATATTATCGAAGCCTAGGGTGTGTAAGAGTTAATCTCCCAGCATAAGTAGCCATTGGACACACCAGCAGCAGGCCTGCACAGTGTCAGTCGGCTCAACCAGCCTATTAAAAGCTCCCAACACCCCATACAGCACAACCTCAAAGGCTACTTGAATGCCCATCAAAGGCAAGATAACTTTTGAATGAGCTGATTTAGAAACTGGACGCCCAAAATTGCCAATGGTAAAATTTGGGGGTGTCCTATTTTTCATTATATGCCTGAAATCAGGGACTTAGCCAAGATTTAGAAACTGGCAGTCCAAAATTGGCATTTATAATATTTCTGGGCATTCTATTCTATTCACAATATACTCAGATTACACCTATATCGAAGGCTTGACTGGTGACCTTTTATTTTTGATATTCAAAGGGGACCTGACAATGAAAGTCTATGCAAGGTTTGATGAAATTCTTATTGCTGTTTTTTTTTAATAGACTTTCAATTTTAGACGTGAAATTTGGAAACTTAGCGCCACTTCGGCGCCACCTATATAGAGCATAATAGAGGGGACGTCTAAAGACCCCCCTTTTTTATTTTGGATTTCCAAAGGGGATCTGACAAGGATAGCTTACACAAAGTTTCATGGAATTCTTATTGTGGGGTATATTTTTTATGAATTTAAATAGATCTAAGTTTTAGATGCCACTGTCAGGCAGTGGCAGCTTGTCGAAAACCCGAACATGCCTTTAATGCAGGAAGTACCAGGAAGTATGAACATATCACACCTGTTCTCATCAAGTTTCACTGGCTACCAATCAAATTCCGCATCCAATTTAAGGTCCTACTGCTGGTATACAAGGCGCTTAACGGACTTGCACCTAAGTACATCAAGGAGCTGCTCGTGCCTTATAAACCCAGACGCCATCTACGATCAGAAGCAAAGGGCCTTCTGGACGAGCCTCGGACTAGACTCAAATTTGGAGATCGCGCTTTCTCCATTAGTGCACCGAGATTATGGAATGCGCTTCCACAACACCTGAAGGATTCTACATCGTGTCAGGCCTTCAAGAAGTGTCTCAAAACACACCTTTTCAGGCTCGCCCATTGAGGCGTTGTGGACTATTACTCAAACTATGACAATGTGCAGCGCTTTTGAACATTTTATGAATGGAAAAGGCGCTATATAAATTCCAATTATTATTATTATTATTAATGCAAAATTTCAATGAGGAAATACATGTTTATGGTTGTAATTTGAGTATATTGTGATCTCCCTTGAAAAAGATGATGCCCAAATATTTTGCAATTGTCAAATTTTGGGCACCCAATTTCTAAATCCTGGCTAAGATCCTGCCATGTGTGCTTCCCAGATGTGAAAAGGTTAATTGACTTAGTATTGAGGTAAATAGAGATGTCCTGGGGCTCAGCAATGTGGTTGGGTTACTTGATAGCAGGACCACTCCGTCAGAGAAGAAATAGTCCTGGCCAGCCTGCGGTAAGCGATATAAACACTGTGGTATTGGTTTATACAACACGCACCGTGCTTGGCAGCACAGGAATCCCATTAGTGGGCAAAGGGTCAAAATATACACGTCCATTTCTGTCACATCTCGTACTCTCCACACAAGCCTCACAAATAAATCACTAGTGTTAGTGTGGTAACAAAATAAACCACCCACAACCCACACTTCTGAAAAAAATCTGGCTTCTTCAAAAGCAAGAGTAAGAAATGGAAAATATCTGATTGATGAATTTTAGAGAACATTTTGACAAACACCCTTTCTTCCCCTATGAAATTTCATGCAAAATCAATTTACACTTCAGCCATGTCCTAAAAGATGGTTTGTTAGGAAGAGTTTTGGTTACTCAACACTCCAAAAAAGTCAAAATTGAAAATTCTTCAGAGAATTATTCCTGTCCAAAAAGTAGCATTTCAAGGAACTGCCAGTCCAAAAGGCTGGCTGGTCGGTTCTGGCAAAACCCCTGGCTGTGTAGTAGTATGTTAATAGGCCAGATGGCAGGTAATTTGGACGTACTGTATTCAGTGGCAGGCTGGAGCATGCTATCGCTTATCTAAAGTGATCTCTCCTATCACAGAGCTGGCTAATTCATGCCACAGGATCAGACAACCACGCTGGTGTCGGCAGCACTTAGTAGTGTTTGCTTTTTCCTGGGGCCCTGGCTAATTAATCAATCAGACTGTTGCCTTTAATTGAATTCTCCACAGCAGCGTGGAATGGTCATTGATTACAGCATAGCAGGACCACCAGCAGGCTGCTGCCAGCCAGTGCCAGGTCATCATTTCTATGTCAATAATCAGGGTCTGACACTTAGATTTTAGGCTAGGGGCCCGAAAAGATCTTTTGATAAAAAATAGTGGTCAAAAACAGGATTTCTGGTTAAAATACATACTATTTTGGGCCCTTAGTCTGAAAAATCTAGGGGCCCACAGCAAAATCTAGAGGTATATGCCCCCGGGCCCCTGGGAATGTCGAACCCTGATAATCCTTGAAAAAAACAATACACAACTAGATCATATTATGGTCACAGTATGGTGACAGTGTGGCCGCGCAGGGTCTTAGCCAGGATTTTTAAACTGCCTGTCCAAAACAGCATTCACATAATTTCTGCCCGTTTTTACCAAGCTGGTAATACACCAAAAATAACCCACCTCCTAGTTAAGCACTCTTGTTCACTTTCTAACAATGTTATCCAATCCATGTGGTCTAGGTGTTTCAAGTTCAACTATAAATTTTCTTTTTAAACTTAGAACTATTTTACAATGTTTTACCTCAAATGACACTTTCTTGATCAATAAAGGGCACATTTGATGTGTAAATACAATGCATGTCTGCTAAACATACTAGACTAGGGCAACTGGGTGGAAAGTTTGGAGTTCCTGCAACAGAATACCCTAAAGCACACAATTTTCTTAAGTCTAAGTGCTAGGGCCATCTGGACATGAATGGGACGTAATCTAACTAATGACTAAGTAGCCCTTAAAAGCCATAGAAAAACCATAAAGCGTTAAGTATGTTTGGAGACCAGATGGCTAAGCATTTCATAAAGGCTTGAGAACTGCAGTCGAGAAAGCATATTAGATGTGATACATAACCAACAGCCGGGCCTTAGCCTAGATTTAGAAACCGAGTGTCCAAAATGGGCTATCATAAAAAAGGTTAAGGTCTGCTAATTACCAAGAGGGATCATAATATTTTTTCAGGCCACAGATATTATCTGCTCAATGAGTTAGTGTTTGTATATACAGGTGAACTTGGATATGACGGACTCAATGGGACCAGGAAAATTGGTCCGTCATATGCAAAATCCGTCGTATACATATGACGAATACTTGATATGCATCGAACTGGGACCAAGCATATTGTCCGTCATATGCAAAAATCCGTCATACAGTGGTCCGTCATATCCAAGTTCACCTGTAGTATCTTCGTGAAAATTAAAAATTGATTATTTGTTTAAAAGTAACATTCTATGTAATTCTTGACCAAAATTTTCAGGAACTCTGAAAAAGTTTTCTCAAAGGTATTGTCAAGACATTTCCAATATATAATATATATATATATATATATATATATATATATATATATATATATATATATATATATATATATATATATATATATATATATATATATATATATATATATATATATATATATATATATATATATATATATATATATATATATATATATATATATATATATATATATATATATATATATATATATATATATATATATATATATATATATATATATATATATATATATATATATATATATATCAGACCTTGTGTAAACTCCAGCTGTGAAATCTAGCTCTCTACCCATCTCTCATTGTGTAGAGATACCTATCTGGGACACTAGAATGATACCAGACCTACTTATAATGTAGGCAGCTTGATTTATGACCCATAATTCACACCTATAAAAATAGCTTGGTATCCAATGTCTGCTCATGGAACCCTCCCTGAGAAAAAAGTACCCTCCAAAAGGGTCTTGGCTGAAACAAATATAATAGGGATTTGTCATCAACAGATCTGACTGTGTGAACTGGCGTATGGGTCTTAGCCAGCAGGGTGTCGGGGCATCATAAGGACACCCTAAGTCCCTAATCCTCCTCAAAAATATCATATGGACACCCAAAAGATTTTGTGAGGAATTTTCAAAATATCAATAGTAAGCTAAGCATAACATTGACCTCTTTTCAACTCAATGTAATTTCGAGGACAGTGTATAAGGATACTAATACTATGCTTTAATTCAATAAATAAACACAGACATGGATGTTATCTGAGTATATTGCAGTCTCCCTAGAAAGGACAGATGCCCAAAAATGTAATAGTTGCCAATTTTGGGCACCTATTTTCTAAATCCTGTCTAAGACCCTGACCTGCAGTATGGGTCATGAAAATTTCTATTGGATTTCCCAAGCTTTATTAGTGGGTTAACCCATTAATGCTCACAGCAGCCAAAAGCAGCCTCACAATTTTAATGATATTTTGCAGGCAAAAGCAAAGACAGGAAAATATTTGATTGAGAAATGTCAATAAGAACGCTACCAACAACTCTCCTTCAAATATTTTGTAAAACCATTCTCATTTTTTGAAGTTATTGTCGAAAGTATCATAGATCCCGACAACAATTTCTGGAGGAACTCTTTAAGTATTAATGGGTTAAGCACTGTAGGCATGTGGATGCAATCAGACAGACATCCCGATCTCATAGACGAAACTTAAATAAACACAGAAAGATACATGACACGCTCTGAACACAAGCATTGTCCGCTGCTGAGTGCTACGTACCATACTGCATGGGATAAACATCTGTCAATCACTGTCTTAGGCAGGATTTAGAAACTGGGTACCCAAAATTGGCAATTGTAGAATTTTGGGGCACCCAAATTTTCAAGGGGGACCACAATATACTCAGATGTAATATACTCAATATAAACATGTAATAAATTATCAAAATAAGGCATTATATCTTTATACAATGCCATGGGAATTATATGGAGATGAAAACATTTAGTTTATATATGCTTGAGATTGACATTTTAAGAAATTCCTCACAAAATTTTTGGGTCTCCTGAGGGGTGCTTTTTAGGGTTTGGGTGTCCAATAAGACACTCAGACACCCTGCTAGCTATGACCATGTTCGACACACTCTGAAATGGGTGAATAGAAAGCTTGTAGGACAGGGCACGACGTCAACTTTTGAAGCGACTGAAATTCAATTTTCCATTGCCCTACTCCAACTTTCACTTGCCCTAGAAAAAGCATATATAATAATTTTATAATATTTCATTTAAAACCAAGTAGAACATGGTTCTGGCATGTGAAAGCATATTTTCTAGGACAAGCTTGGATGGCAGACCACATTCTCAATGGTAAACCTGAAATATACAAATAGTACTTTCCCAGTGGGGCAAGCTAGATGCAGTTTTCACTTGCCCCACAGCTATAATTTACAAATTCTACTTGCCTGGGGCAATGGGGCAAGCACCAACGTCGAGCCCTGTAGGAACAAACCTTGCTATTTGGTAACTTACATTTAGTCTAGAGGACAATTCATGGAAAATCTGAGGACAATCTTATAAGATTTTCTGACAGCCAATAACCTAATATTCAAATTATGTAGGGGGGTATTTTAGATTGGCGAGCCACACTCTTCTTTAGATTAATTTGGGTATCTTGCATGCATACATGCAGGTATGATCTTAGCCAGCAGGCAGGCCGCGTCTGGGTGTCTATTTGGACACCCAAACCCTTAAAAAGCACCCCTCAGGACACCCAATTTTTTTGGTGAGGAATTTCTTAAAATGTCAATCTCAAGTATATTTTCTATTTTTTCATCTCCATATTATTTCTATGACATTGTATAAGGATATCATGCCTTATTTTGATAAATTCATACATGTTTATGGTTGAAATCTGAGTGTATTGTGGTCCCCCTCAAAGATGTGGACGCCCAAAAGTTATTCTATTGCCAATTTTAGGCACCCAGTTTCTAAATCCTGGCTAAGACACTGGCCTGCATGGCATTGAAAGGGTTTATTCACTACACACAGACAACTGAGAAAACATTTGCCCAATACAAGCAGTCAAGTGAAAGCTTGGACAGGTTGTAAAACCTAACAACACATGTCAGAGACAACAGGGTGCCTGGTGAAAATGTCTGGAGACCCAAAACTATAGGGAAAACATAGTACTTAGGCCTAAAAAAAGAAGTTGTTTGTTTCCTGTAACGGTCTGAAAAGAAATAGGGTAGGTAGGTCGGTAAAAAAAATATATTTTGATTATTTTTTCGGTCAAAAATGTGTGTTTTATGCATGTTTTATGTGATTGGGAGTTGGGGAGGGCGGAAAAAACTTAGGGTAGGGATTTTTTAAATAAAGACTTGTTAGTGTAGGGTTACAGGAAACAAACAACTGTTTTTTAGGCCTTACTTAAAGTATCTTTGGGCAATGTCTCAAGTTAACGCTTTTAAAACCAGATGTTTTTCCAGTAATAACCGTCTTCAGTTTTATAAGCCTATTTTTTCCTGCAGTGTTGTATAGGAGATCTTGTTAATCAAGAGCCTGCCCTGATTACCATGTGGTCTAAGGCGCTGCCACTGACTGCTCGCTGTCTCTCACCACTGCCTGTGTACAAATCCCAGCCAGGACGTGAGAAAAAGTTGCCAGTGACTTGGGATTAGGCAGTGTTTTTGCCCAATACTCTGGTTTCCGCACCACATACAACTGGCTATTCATGATTTAGCCTAAATATAGCAGAAAAAGTGGCAATAATCCAACCTCCCATTTATCTTGGCCTGAATCTGCAGCCGAGAGAGAACTTTCAACCTCAATGTTTAATTAGTGAATAAGTAACTGACTGTGCATAACAACTTGGTAGCTGTCTAATTTCACACCATTCATGTAGTGACCTCAATTTGACTGCAATGCACGCTCGTTTTTTGTGAAACTGTGTCAAGTACAGGGCAGGTGACCTAGGTATCAGTATTAACACTTGAATACCGGTAACCTAGCCATGCAGGACCCATCCAACCTGTCATATGGACTTCTTTTTTGGAAACTCTCTGTTTAGACAGCCAGAAGTTTCGACGATTTTTTTTTATTTTTGTTTAACTTTTTTGGACTAATAGCCATAGTCTTAGCCAGGATTTAGAAACTGGGTGCCCCAAATTGGCAATTGTAGAATTTCGGGGGTCCAAATTGTTAAGGGGGACCACAATATACTAAGATTTCAACCATAAACATGTACAAATTTATCAAAACAAGGCATGATATACTTATACAATGTAATGGGAATTATATGGAGATGAAAAAAATCAATTATATGCTTGAGATTGGCATTTTAAGAAATTCCTCACAAATTTTGGGGGGTGTCCTGAGAGGTGCTTTTTAAGGGTTTTGGGTGTCCAAAAAGACACCCAGATGCCCTGCTGGGTAAGATCATGCTAATAGCCATTTTATTCTTAACCCTTTAGCTGCTGGTAGCTAATTTAGTCAATACAAAATAATGTGAAAAAAGCTGAAAAATGACTTAAACCCTTGCAAATGGGTACTAATGTGTTAGTACCCAATGAGAGCATTCCAATGAATACCAATATGACAGGTTTTAGATGATTTTCAAGAGTTCTTGTGCCTATGACGAAAGAAGTCTCAGCATTGAAAGGGTTAACAAACCATCTTCCATGGCATGGCTTAAGTGTAAATTGTCCTTTTTAATACAATTATACTATCATATACAGTTGGTATAAGGATTTGGTGAAGCAGAGTACTTAGCTAAATCTGGACGGAGTTTGTGAATGCTGTTTTAAAGACATTTTTGAAATCCTGGCTAAAAATAACCTTATAGCGCTTATTAAAGTCCACCCATGAACGTGTCAGCTATAACTTGGAAATAAAGAATGATTTTAGAAAATAATTAGAGGAAAGATATTGGTTGTGTTGAGATTAACATTTCCCCTTCATGTATTTCCCATTCGCAACTGATCATTTGCTTGAAATATTTCGCAAAAAATTCATGATTGTCAGATAGCTTTTTTGGCTGGGACAAACATCAAAGGGTTAACCCTTCCAATGCTGAGGCTACTTTCGTCCAAAGCACAAGGATGCAAAGATTTTTTAAAACCATCAAAACCCTGTCATGTTGGTACTCATTGGAAAGCTCTTGCTGAGCACTCTCAGATCAGGGGCTTAGCCGCCTATGCATCCAGCGTGTCATTTGGACAAGCAGATCACTATTTTTTGACAGTTTGGACACCCAAAAGTTTATGTCAGAATTTGCTGATGATGACTTTTCTTAGAAGATAAAAGATGCAGAAGCTGTAGTGTCACTTTTATAATACACACAAAGCAGTATCTGGCCTAAAAAAGCAAAATCTGTAAATGTATAGGGTTTATTTTATTAGTAGTATGTACTTTGGACCACACTTAGGACACGCAAAAGACTATGAAACCTCTATTTGGACACCCTGTTTCTAAATATCGGCTAAGACCCTGTCTCAGATGAGAACCCATATGCCAGGGTTTCGGAAACTTTTCAGTTTTTTTTTACTCATTTTGTATTGGCCAAATTAGCCACCAGCAGCATAAGGGTTAATGCTATACCTATGGTATAGGTTGAAAGTGTCACACCTGGGCAACAGGTAAGTGCTGCTGAGAGTGAAGTGTGTGAGATAAGGGAAGATATAGTGTTTCAGCACCCACTGGAATGACCATGTTGCCACAATTTGGCACCTGAAGTACCACTTACACATATCATATCTGTACTGTCAATACACTTACAACCCACAGCAAGGAGACTGGTGGGCTGTACCATGATATGGTGGGCATCCTAGGATTGTGGACAGGGTCTAAGCTAGGGCTTAGAAGCTGGTGCCTACCATAGGCTGTTGTTTGGTGTTCTATTTTTCAAAGGAGACAACAGTATACTCAGATTACAACCATGAACATGCATTAACTTATTGAAATTAAAACCATGAACATGTATTAACTTATTGAAATTACAACCATGAACATGTATTAACTTATTGAAATAGGGCATGATTCTCTTAAAGCAATGTCATAGAAATTATATTGAGGTGAGAAAAATTCAACTAAATGCTTGAAACTGACATTTTAAGAAGTGGATTCAAAACATTTTTGAGGTGTCCTGAGGGGCAGTTTTTTGAAGGTTTGGGATTCAAATAATGCACAGACACCCAGCTGGCTAGGACTATGGCCTTAATAGTAGACTGTGTGGCTGTAAGCCAAGGAGAAGGTTCAGAAAGGCAATCTCATCAAATCCCTTTTTATGATGGGAATCTTGGGACTGAGCCAAGTAAGATGTGAGTGTACAAGGGTAGGAGGCATGGTCTTAGCCAGCAGGGCGTCTGGGTGCCTTTTTGGACACCCAAACCCTTAAAAAGAACCCATCAGGACACCCAATTTTTTTAGTGTGGAATTTCTAAAAATCTCAATCTCAAGCTTAAAATTGAATTTTTTCATCTCCTTATAAATCCCATGACATTGTTTAATGATATCATGCCTTATTTTGATGAATGTATACATGTTTATGTATAATGTGATCCCCCTTAATAATTTGGACGCCTAAAAATGTTAAAACTGCCAATTTTAGGCACCCAGTTTCTAAATCCTAGCTAAGACACTGGTAGGAGGGATAAGCATGTACAGTCCTTGTGGCGAGGTTCAGTGTTAACTTAACCATATTATTTCAACAGTTGTATAAACACCATTATACATTTGATACCCTACTGAAAGTCTGCAGAACTAGCTGTCTTGTCTGGCTGTCCAATATTGATAAGCAGCATTATTTTATAACCAGGCCACACTAATATTTGGCATCATTATCACTTCTGAATTTCCCATTGTTGCTAAAATATACTTACTTTACAAATAACAGCTAGTTAAGTTATAGTTGTAGAAGTTTTAGTTCCATGGATAGGTACTGAGTACTTTCTCCCTTTCTCTTAACACAAACTAGGGCTAGAGGTAGGATAACTTACAGGGACCAGGGTTTTGTTTCAGCAGGATTTAAAGCAACTTATATCTCTAAGTGTTCTATATACTAATCATACTAAGTTTATGTCCTCAAATATACTTTCTAATCAATCCTGTTACCCTTAAAAGAAATATCGCATCTCTTACAAATAGTTAACGTTTAATCTTTGAGAAAACGAATCGCTTATCTACCTGCGACATCAATGATGCCACCTAAAACTTGGGATTGCAATTATCCGCCATTCCTTCCTTGCTGACCCCCTTTCGACCTGAGCACTCGCTCGGAAACGGACTGCGCACGGCATACCTCAAGTTGTTTACAAACTTTTCGTCACTTACCGCACGAGAGCCAGGTAACAAACAACGCCGTTCTAAAGTACATGTTGTCGAGATTCCTTTTCTGTCCAATGTTGGGGGTAATCCTACATGTTTGACGAATAGAATGGTGGTTGAATGTCGTGGATGTGGTTCGCTTTTCTGGTGAGGTAACCTTCTCCCTTCTTCCGTTCTTCGTGTAGGTGCAATGTGGCTTTCAGGGACAACACTGTCACGTGACTACCGCCACCGCCTTTGATGTCGCTTTGCTCAACGAAGTCAAGTGGGCTCAAATTTGTAGGGGAGGGAGGGGGATAAGGAGAATGATGGTGGGCTCTGGGACTGTGAGAAGCCGATTTTAATTTTGACCCGTGTAGTGTCCGCATGACAGGCCATACTATTTTGTATTTTTAAAGCGACGGCATAAATCCGTAGGAGTTGAAAACAATACGTTTGGTTAGCAAATTGTTAATTAGATACTATCAGAGAAATACATCCCCTACTCATCTCAGATACTATGCAGCAATTCTTCTTTGATCTTTTGCAATTTATTCCTCAGTTACTTTCCTATAAATTATAGGTGGAAAGGGCGCTATATCAAATATCAATTATTAATTATCATTATTATCATTATATAATTACGGTTCCAGTCACTGGGAGGCCAGTCACGCTTTAATATTCTCAGTTACATCGGAACAACATTTATTTTAACATTTGGGGCTCTTAGTATAAACGGGTTAAGTCAATAACGCCACGAATGTCGATTCACTTGTTTTTTTTCATCTAAAATAAAGTCACAGATAACAATGTTAGTAACCGACTCTAGCGGGAAACTGTATCTTCATGTCTTTGTGTCCAGCGAACAATTAGTTGATCTCGTTGTTTGAAAACCTTTTTAACCCCTAACTGAGCAATGATGAAGATACTACATGTATTCGTCTCGGCCTCAGAAATATAGGAGAGGTAGATACCATCTTAGACGAAGAATCATATCTATTTGATACCATGTTATAATAATATAACATGGTATCAGAGAATGAGAGAGATATGATTCTTCTTAACCCATTAACACTCGGAGCAGCCGAAACAGGTCCGAGAAATTTGGAAATATATTACTTACAAAAGCATTTTCTGGAAAACATTTGAAAGTGAAATGTTTATCAGAAGCCAGACTACATCTCTCCTTCAAATATTTTGTTAACTTTCGCTTTGTTCTCAAGTTATTTTCAAAAGTATGAAAGTATCAGACGTTAAGTTCTAGAGGAGCTCTAAGTGTGAATGGGTTAAGTAGTTATTAGTACGGAGTATAAGTTAAAAAGTATCGCCCGATTTTTAACAATTTCACAACAAACATCACGAACACAGCTTCCAAGTAAAACCTCAGTCCTTCTTTCCTTTTGGAAGTACTAACACCTCGGCAAAAAGACTCGGCATAGTTCCTGAAAAGTTAACTTTCCCATCTGAACAGACCAGTGATTGAGTAATGACAGATAGATGGCACCACTCGGTGCTCTTGTCATATTCAAACTGAGTTCTCTGTTCATTCACCTTGTGAGATAAATTTGAACTAATTTGGCCATATGCTATGTGTATTACAGTATATCGAAATGGCTATGTAATAATTTACACTGTATCGATGCCAAATGGTCAACGTGCATCTTATAAACTACCTGAACGAATATCTGTAGTTATCATAGACTCCTAGTCACCCGCGTGCCATATAATAGAAAACGGATCCAATGCCGTTGCGCTGATAATAATAATGATAATAATAATGATAATAATAATAATAATAATAATAATAATAATGATTTATATTTGTTTTAGCGCCCTTTCCACCTATGATGTTCAAAAGCACTTTAAAGAAAGTCAGTGGACAGTTGTTATGGTCGAGTGGTCTAAGGCATTGCCACTCACTGCTTGCTGCCTCTCACCACTGCCTGAGTTCGAATATCATCCCGGGGATGTGGAAGAGTTAACAGTGACTTGGGGGTTAGGCCGTGTTTTCCCCCGGTTAGTCCGGTTTGCGGCTGCAATGCTCACGACTGGCTGGTCACGGATAGCCGCAAAGGGAAGACGCAAACTGACGATAAATCGGAATTTTCAGTTCCAATTCCGATACCTTTGCCCTGGAATGTGTATCTGTGCCTTGATGGTAGAGGCTCGGGTGAATCTTAACCGCATTTCTGGAAACCATTCGTGGTGTTCATTCTGTTCAGTCCGGGTACGTATTAGGTTATGTGCCTGAGATAAACAGTATGTAAGGCGTGTTGGTACAGTATATTGGACGCTTGCAGTGCGTTGGTGAAAGGGTTAAAGGATATTAAGTGAGATGGAAATTAACAAACGGTAAGGGGCAATAAGAAGGAATCAGGATACAACGGGAAACATTGGTAGGGAAATTACAGCCTAACCCCGAGTCACTGGCAACTCAGTTTCTCATCTCACGTGCCTTCGACATATATCCAATCGACACAAATAATAACAACTTAATGTGATTTTATTGCAGGAAATATAACCGATCTTGGAATAACAGGGCAACACGATGGGAAAGTCGAAAAGTCAAAAAAGTTCCAAAAAAGACCAATCTCTATTCAAGGTGGCGGGCAATAGATCAAATAAGGCAAAGGATAAAACCAAACCCATCAAAACGAATCTGAAAAAGGTGAGTATCTTCGTGTATTTCGTTTTTCCATAAAACGAAAGAGCGTACGTGATAGACAGAATGTTTTGAAGATATATTTCTAAACCCTTTTCCGAAAACGTGCGAAAAAAACTTTTTTCCAGCACTTTTTTGGAAGAGTGTTAGAATTATTCTTTTTTGCACGTGGAAAAGAAGTGTTTGAAAAAATATTTGATTTTTTTCTGCCTTTCAATAATGCTCCATCGTGAGGGACGGTAGGATAACAAACGTAAAGTGACATTTTATACTTAATGGTGCAGAATTAACAGAAAAATGCTATCAACGTGAAATTGAGGAGATTCCATATCAACCTGTCCCCTGACAACCACCGGCACCGTATCTAATGGCCATATCAAACCCAAGTACGAGGGGGTTGGCGGGGATTTTAACTATATTATCAGTAGCGAATATCGCATACATGTCTATGTATGAATTATCAAATAAACTATTCAGCAAAGCTATCCTGGTAAAGAAGGCCACTTTATAGACAGCGAAGTTTCGAGTAGCGACAGGCGGTGTGATGCACATGTGGCGACATCTTTTGACAGACCGGAACACTAATGTGTACAGGCTGTTCGAATCACACCGACGGCAATGGTTGCCTTCAATGAGGTCACCTACTCATGTCAAAGAATAGCCTTATCTGCTGTTATCAAAGAGCCTTATCCGACAGCAAAATTGAAATTATATTGATATTCATCAGTAGTAGTAGTAGTAGTAGTAGTAGTAGTAGTAGTAGTAGTAGTAGTAGTAGTAGTAGTAGTAATAGTAGCAGTAGCTACTTAATACTAGTAGTAGTACATGTAGTGGTAGCAGAAGTAAAAGTGGTAGCGCACAGAGAAGAAATAGTGCAAAAGAAATTTGTCAGTCAATTTTCTGATATTCATTAACAATATTCTATCACGCTTTTAGCTTCATCGCCATATATTACCTTTCTCTATGTTCCAGCTTAATCTACAGAACAAGAAAAAGACCGATGTGTTGAATAAGGAACTAGAAGGTGTCCAGGAATCGATGTTGGTCACAGCGCGGGGAGGTAGCGGCGATGCCAAACACAGTAAACAAAAGGTGACAACAAAATGAATGATCTACCCATCTAGGCTTTCACCTCATTAGCAACGAATCTATTCAAACTTTTGGGTATTATGAATGCCTTAACCAGATTTTCGAATCTACAAAATGAAATAAACAAAAACTCGTCCGAACCCCCCCTGGCTGGTGAGTCATTTTGCATCACCACGCCACCTGTGGACAAACATCAAAACGAATTGTTTTTCCTGCCTCGGCCACCAGTTGCAATTTGCAATTCTGTCCACGTCTATTGTTTCCCCAGGCCCTGAGTAGGCAACAGGCTGATTGGTGTCAGCCAGGTATAGGTCTGAGTGGATGAACATCCTGCTCGAGGGGATTATCTGCCGTGAACCGGCGGATACAGAATTACAGTCCAGTGAGGGGGGGGGGGGGGGGGGGGTTCGTTGATTCTCAAATTTCATTCCTTATTCTAGTGGATACAGAATTACGTCCAGTCGTTCGCAGACTAAGAATAGCTTGGGAAACCTGAAGTTTGTTAGGTGAGGGGGGGGGGGGGGGGGGGGAACTGAACTTCTAGACCACTTGATTCCTTAGTCTAGCGGATACATAATTACAGTCCAGTCGTTTGCAGACCGCTAAGAACTAGCTTGGAAAGCCTGATGTGTGTTAGGTGAGGGGGGAAAATACCTAACTAATAGCCAACATATACATAAATAACCACATCTTAACACCTTTTGAAGTGCAAAAATGGTCAAACAACTTTGGGCGTACCTCATCAAGTAGAGTATTATTTGTAAAAAGGTTGAATAGAAATGGTTCCGGTCAGCCAAATTAAAAAAAAAATTGAAAGTTGAATTCTGAGAATTCGACGAGCGCAGAATGGGAAATTTACTGAATGACGCTCATGACTGGTTTTTAGTCGTATCACAAATGAAAGAGTCTGTCTCCAATTGAACCCCCCCCCAGAAGCATGTATCGCAATTACGCTAACATCAATCAAGCATAGTGGGCAAAAGTTCTTCCCCTCATCCTCGGGGTGTTCACATTGTTAAATCTCTCCGAAAGGTAAAATATATTTCTTAAATGTTTGAAAGTGCAAGAGGTCCGTTCAATCTTGCGACCAAAAAATAGGACAATGTGGCCGGCCATCACCAAATCCGATTTTGCATATCATAATTTATATGAAATATTGCGTTTCAATTAAAATTTCACTCTAACTCTATAATGGGTTTTGTTATATCTCTTATGAGATTATTATTTTTTTATATATCTCATGAAATTATTATTTTTAGCTCTTTGCAGTTGACTCCTTGTGGTGTTTTAATAAATAAGTGTGAGTGGCGCCACCAGTGTCACCTTTCGGAACTACATTGAACCCCCCCTTCTCGCATCCTGGATTCCCCCCTGGGGTTGAACTATTCCGCACTAAGACATGTTACGTAAATGTTATAGGCTATTAATGGTGATTGACACCAAAGTAGCCCAAGAAAAAAAGAAAAAAGAAAAACACAATTTACTCACCCCAATATACCTGCAACTTTTCTCTGTGAACCTTATTCTGAGAATCCACCTTTCCCTATTCCACATTTTCGCGAGGTTTGTAATCAATTGCATGCAGAGCCTTTTTGTGAATGCAATATAATATACTATATTGGCGGCACGAAGAAGTACATAAGTATTATCGAATCATTTCAAAATATAAGCAAGAAACAAGATCAATTGTGAATGCGCTTCTACTTATCTTTGCTTGTATTTCAGGCACGAAAACCGGAGCCAATGGAAGAAGCACCAGACATTGACAAGGCGGCGGAGGAAATGGCGAAATTATGAGCAATAATTATAATAGTATTTGCGGACATTTGTATATGATCTCGACAATATTGTGAATGTCGATATTCATTGACAAGGCGATGGAGGAGATGGAATGGAATTTGGAATTGCGACTTTTCGTCACTTTTTCTGCCAAATTGTGGCGATGTCGTACCTGGTGGATTAAGCAGGACTATCCGAAAACCACCGCCTTACCCTATGACGAAGATGGCAAAATATGAGCATTATAGGACTAAGTAGATAACCTGGACAATAAAACTGGTACTCTCAAGAATACAGTAGAAAATGCAAATTAGCATAAACCCATTCTTGAAAGAACCGGTTACACAACTTCTCCAAAAAGGCGTATTTCATCTAGTCCAACCGGTTACTCTAGAGCAATCTGTTAAAAGGCCAATGGTAAATAAAAAGCAGGTGGCACAGCCTAATGCTGATTGCATCGAATTTTTTAAAAAGATATAGAGCAACCTGGCATAAGATAAATTAAAGTTTAAGGATGAATTTACCTTCTGATTTGTAAAGACAAGCAAAACTATTTAGAGATCTTGATCGAATCGAGCTTGTGTTTTTCACATTTTATATGGCAAACCGTTTGCTTAAAAAATCGTAATTGATTTTTTTGGGTTGAGACAAAAATCAAAGTCGCAGAAAAAATATAATGATCAAATAACAATATCCAAACTTAATTCAACAACACAAGTCGTTCTAAGTCGAAGAAATAATTACAGTCGAGGCAAAAAGTCAAGAAATACTGAACATTATGTCTGAGTCGTTCTCTATTTCGCAGCGGTATGTTTTTGTGTTATTATAAACTTTGCACAAAGTGATGACGCCCTTTTAAAACGTGATGACTTATTTTATTATCCTAACTGTTTCCCCCAAAACTGTGAATATTTCGTTGACTTAGAATTTTGGGTTTATTATAAACTGTGCCTCACTGTCTGCTTCCAGATGATCGTTTTTTTTTTCTATATATAATATATATATTTATATATATATATATATATATATATATATATATATATATATATATATATATTATATATATATAATATATATATATATATATATATATATATAATATATATATATACATATATATATATATATATATATATATATACATATATATATATATATATATATATATATATATATATATATATATATATATATATATATATATATATATATACATATATATATATACATATATATATATATATATATATATATATATATATATATATATATATATATATATATATATATATATATATATATATATATGTATATATATATATTTATGTATATATATATATTTATGTATATATATATATATATATATGTATATATATATATATATATGTATATATATATATATGTATATATATATATATATATATATATATATATATATATATATATATATATATATATATATATATATATATATATATATATATATATGTATATATAACAATATAATACTGTGCATTGGACTGTCGTGATCTTTTCTGAATCTGTACTCTCTGTCTCTCGTAGCTCAAAGTTGACCGTCCATTGTTTTTGTTGTGTCATGTATGTACAATTCTAAAATGGGAGAGACTTCAATAAAAACAACTTCTTATCTTATGTTATCTTATCTTGTACCTGTCCAAGCTATACAGGGTAACCCAGCCTCAAAAGCAATAGTAAACAATCCATGGCCGCCTATTTTTATTTGTGGTTAATATGGATGAGAATCAATTGAATCTGTCTTGGTTAAGACAGAGACACGTTTCATCACAGACACAAGTTTCAGGAAATTTAGGAATAAAGAAGTTCGTGTATAAAAAGCAAACATTGTGGGGAGGCTGCTGGCAGTAGAGAAATGCATTCAGAGGATAGAGCTACATTGAATGGAAAATATGAAATATAAATGTCATTGATTCTTCAGTGCTAGAACAACACTAGAAAATGATGCGAAACCAATTATAGTTATTAGTCGGTTGGTGTGGACCAATAATCAACGATGATATCCAAACCAATTCCCATCCCTAAACGTTACTTTGTTCTAAGTACTTGTTAAATCTTTCACCGCAGTAACCAAAAAGACCCGCCCGTCGAGGAAAGTGTAATATATATATATATATATATATATATATATATATATATATATATATATATATATATATATATATATATATATATATATATATATATATATATATATATATATATATATATATATATATATATATATATATATATATATATATATATATATAATAAATAAAGGCATGCTTCGGGGAATTTCAAATGGGGAAAATAAAACAAAATAACAGCTCTTAATTTATTGATTTATACTTAACCGACACTAAAATGACGAAGATTCAGCAGGGAACCACAGACTTCTCATGAATATGTGTTTTTAGTAGAGAAGGTAACTGGAAAAGTACCAGTTCAGCGGACAGTAAACATGATTTTGTTAATGGCAGAAAAATATCAGAACATCCAGATACCCTTGCGACCACACACTTCCAATCATCATCAATCGTTGGTTGGTATCCAAACCAATTCTCATCCCTAGAGGTTACTTTGTTCTGCCGCAAAAGGTCCCTACCATCGAGAAAAATGTAATATCTATCTAATAAAGGCATACCTTGGGGAATTTCAAATAGGGGAAATAAAAAAATAAAACAATAACAACTCTTAATTTATTGAATTATGCTTAATCAAGGCCGAAACTAAAACGACTGGAGAAGATTCAACAGGGAAGAACAGACTTCTCCTGAAAATCTGTTTTAGTATAGAGGGTAACTAGCACCCGTCTAGCTGACGGTGACCATGAAATTTCTTTTAATGTCAGAAGAACTATCAGAACACGCAGCCATCCCTGCGACCTCACACTAAGGGCTACCTAACCTATGTACCAATAATTAAAAGAGGCTTGGCAAACAGATTTAGCATTAATGAATAAGATTTTAAACCAGCTCTAATGAAAAGATGGGGGTCGTGTCCGTTTATGATATCAGTCATAATTAATTCTAATCATTTATATTTTCGTTTGATAATATCCATAATGATGTCATCCCCTGTGCATAGATGGCGCTGCGGTGTACTAGGAGGGTAGTTGGACATTATCAACATTGCGTACCATGCGCAGTGCGCATGCTCATATGACGTAGCAGACTCGGTAGCTGCCGTCCAATTTACTAAACTAAAATGGTAGTAGAATTTTACTGGAAACCTATTTCTGAGGATTCGGTTTATAAAAATAGACGATTTCACCTTGATATTGTATCTTTGAATACTTATGAATGTTTTCAAATTTAAAAAAGTTAAATATTCACTTCCTTTTTCACTTTTAAAAGAACTGTTTTTTGGTAACACTTCCCTTCTTTAAGGTGATGGGTACCATTGCAAGCCAGTTAAAAGCCCTGTCCCAAAACACGCCTCAAAGCAGCATAATCCTATAACTAGGTGTATCTACAGGTTCCTGAGTGTTATCAGGTAGAGAATATCATCGCCACCTGTCATTATTCAATCCATATTCTGTTTTATTTCAAAATTTACAACTTTTTTTTCAAATGACATATTCTCATTAATTACGCAGGTGACGGTTACTGCAGGTTCAGAGTTACTTTAGGGATATCATTGGGGAATGACGTCAGCAAGATGGCGGAAGCAGACGTGAAAATAGAAAGTGGGATAGAATATTGCGTGATTATGGAGGAAATCGATGTGAGAATCCAGAGATGTCTCTGGCAATTGGAGAATGAACCGAAGAAGGATGTGGCAGCCGAATTATGCTTCGATTACAGCTTCGATGAACAAGCAGAAGCGAGGGAAGTTTTGTTCAAGAGTGCTAAGTTCGTAGCGATGAGTCGAGCCAAAGGAGACGTGAAGGGGCCGTCTCAGGATACCGATATAGATGAAGGACCGACCGAACTGTATGAAGGGGTATGTACATCGTGGATCATGATCAAGCGCAGAGCTATAGGCCCGATGAGCTTTGATCTATGCGATCTATACCTGTACATAACTAACGAGAAGTGTGAATTCCCCACAAGGATAATCAGGAGGAGCTCCATGACGCCTAAGAACGCATACAAGATAGATCCGATAGGCGATATGACCAGAATAGATGAAGGCGAGTTTTCAGGAGACAATCGAAGTACGATCGGAGATGATGGTGTGGTAGGTGGCCCCCTCGACCCCGATAATACCGGTAGCGCTGTTCGTGTTTCGGAAATGGAATCTCTCCTGTGCGAAAGCAAGTGCCTTGACGACGTGGAAATAGATAATGGGATGAATGTTTATGAGATGGATGGTGATATCGAATGTGTACAGGTGCCTAAGCCGGCGGATGTAATCACGCCTGATGAAGTTAGTAAGGCACAAATCGACGTAATCAAGGATATAGATATAGAGAATACGGAGCATACGACACAGAGTGTCAGCGGAGAAGGGAATCTAGCTAAGCCATCTGATGAAAACGGGTGTGATCAGCCCACATACGGCGTGAATGGAGGTACTGATGTTAATAACGATCATATAAGTGAGACTGAGGATGAAAAGTCTACTTATAATGGTGACCAATGTGGAGCCTCAACCAGTGGCAGAGTGGGTACCCACGGTGTTAAGGAGCGTGTTGATAATGTGATAGCCGAAATGAAACAGGTAGGCTTCTGGGACGCAGACAGTAAAATGGAAGTGGCAACTACGGAATCTAATGTGGAGCCGCGCGAGGAGTTGTCGGATGATGATACTTGGTATGAAAGTGGTTTTCTAGAGGATTCTAATAAGAGCCAATACATAGTATTCTCTGAAATGCCTATACATGAGGATGTCATTGACATAATTAAATATCTATTATTACCTAACGATGATGACGGCGCTAAATGTGAGGGTAGTAATAAGAACGAGAGAGGGGCATTGGCGATTTCCAGTGATAAAATAGAAATGCTAGGATGTACAGCCCCTGAGACGGGCCCCATACCGAACAAAGGAGTGTACAGTGCCCTCGAAAGTGAAAGTGTAGACCCCATAGGCGCGTCGACCCCAGCTAGCGGGAATTTTAAGACTCATCTGCCTGTTCTCACATCGTCACCGAGAGAGACAGACCTAAAGTGCAACCTTCCCTCGAGCATTGGTGCCCAAGACCTGAGTCAAGAATCATTTCTCAAAGAGATTCAAGAAATCAACGAGAACCTTGCCAAGCAAACAGCGTCTTGCGACACCGAGAAACCTGTTGTGATAAAACCACGAAAAATCTTCGTCGACATGGCCTCACAGACCACCCCGAATGTCATCCCGGACGGTCCCGTCATCAGGACTGAGTACCAGACGCAGATGGAGTATGTGGAGCAGGCGCTCACAGACCATGAGAGAAGAATGAGGTTAGTGGAAATGTGGCGTGTTAGGAACGATAGAAAAGTGGACAGAATTGATGCGGATTATTATAATCAGAACCAACATGTGCTAGGTATTCAAGATGCCATAAACAATGAGGTATGCGCTCTGAGGACCAGAGTGGAAGAGATGTCCGGTATGATGGAGGCGATGTGTCGTCAGGGCAACAGGGACGCCCCAGGTATGCCGAATGATGCGGGCAAGGTGCAAGCCGAACCCGAAGGAGTCGTGAGAATCGATGTAGCGGTGAACCAACAGGCCGTCGAGGTGCCGGCAGTGGCCGCTGTCCCCCAAGCGTTGGATAAGAAACTGCCTAAGCCGAAAGAATCTGCGTACGAGACCTTCATGCGAGCTGCGGCGAAAGCAATCCCGATCAACGCCCCTGATCCCGTGGCTCAGCCCAGTGCAGATGGCGAAGTACCCAAACCCCAACGTGTGAGACCAGTGCGGGAGGCTGCGAGTAGGAGGCGAGGTATGCAGACACCGGCAAACGCGACCAGTGGTAGAAGGGCGAACCCGAGAGGAACCGAGCGTAACAACGAAGTGAGTGGTATGTCTACTAGTACACCTCGACCTACAGGGGGCGATCTGAGTGTCTCGTGGGCTGATGAAGATAATGAAGACAGCAAAGCGATTGTAGAATTTCTAGCAGGGGAGAAAAACAACAACGATACGGTGGAAGAAGTCAAACCAGATAGTGGTATGGAGCAACAGGGTGCATGTGGTGGTGTGGACGGCGGAGCGGTACTTGTCGATGTATCAGGGGTACCCAAGCCTAAACCAGCCCAGCAGGACGTGCGCACTAATGCAGGCGAGACTCTCCCCGGAGTAAGTCTACCGCCGATCCCTAAGGAGGGTGATGGTCAAGAGGCAGCTGCGAGACAAGGTAACCAGAGGAATAGATACCGAGGCGGAAATAGGATGCCCCGGGCAGCTCAGAATGGGGTGGCGAATAAGAGCACCAGTGCCATAGGTAACGTGAACATTGTTCCACAAGTAGCCAGCACGAACCGGGGTGGAGCCAGACCGAAACAGGGTCCACCGAAACCCACGCCGAGGAACAACCAGCCGGAGAGACCTGGAAAAATGGGTGAGGGTGCTCCATCGTATGCAGAAATGGCAGCCAAAGAACAACCGTGGCTCACGGCAGGAGGTAAGAACAAGAAACGGAAAGTGGACAAACGCAGTCCCAAAGCGCTCCCACCGATATTGGGTGCAGTAGTGAAACCGCAAAAGGACGTTTTCGTGAGAGGACTTTCTACGGCCGGTTTTGAGAGTAAGAAAGACATGAGTGAAGCGATCAGGTTATACTGCGAGGAGCGTGGTGTGGCGGTGTTATATGCAAGGATAATGATAAAAACATATGAACCAGGAGTGGCGAATGTTAAGATCACGATACATGCGGAGGATATGGACACTATCCTAGACCCTACGTTTTGGCCAGATGAAACTACTGTGAGGGAGTGGTTTACAGGAGGTAGAGAACGTAGGATGAGTGGTTTCGCTTTTGATGCACAGGAAGACTCACACGACTCCCCTGTGGAAGATGGCGATGCCTAGGTCGACTACAACAATCAGAACTCTCAATGGGGATTACGACCTACTGCAGACTTTTATTAGTGTACAGCCTCTACATGGGGATGGTGCGGGGTTATGGTATGAACAATGATACGCAGATTGGGGTGCATTGGATGGACCCTAGCAGCAACATTTCTGATAACTGCCTAGCGCGGTATGTTGTACCTTTATTTTTGCAGGGTATGGAGTTTCCGGACCCATATGACGCCCTCTATGCCAATAGATTCGAACCGGATGGACAACTACGCAATAGAAGGGGTCTGAAGGACGCTTTAACCACAAGATGTCCATTGGTGGGAACCTGTAACCCGAGATCGTTTGCCAAGGATTCGGATGGTACACACCACAGCCGTACCTTCGTTGCTGATAATTTGTGTATCCTTGAATCAGAAGCCGATATTGATACGTGTAATTTGTATATGTATAGCAAACGAGATCTTGTGCCGCTATATAGCTCACTGATAGAGATACAGTACGAATATAAAATTGTTTATAAGTTTCGCCATTCTATTATGAGTAGATGTGGGAATAGCCCCACACTAACGTGTAGTACGCCTGGCACGGATGTATTCTGCCCTGTATTTTCAATTCCTGAGTTTACTTTTTATGAACGTATACTTGGCAATGTATACTGTATGTATAATAACATTGATATTTTTATGCTTCAGTCAGGAAATCACCGAAGGAGCGATGCCCGTGCGGACAAGGGTGCGTACGGTGGATCTGGGTACCCTCTCGGATTGACCAGGCCCAGCAGGGATCCAGACCACCAGTGCAGCAGGACTATGATGCTAACCCCCACATATGAGTGAAGTAATACATGTGTGGGGCAAACGCCCCTGCCCCCGTATTGTACGCTCCTTCTGCGGCCTGACATGATGTGTGTTTTGTTGACAGATGTATCGTATGGAGAGTGGTATATGATACAATATATAGATGTTGATAGTAACATGCATTTGCAATATACTTACGTGATATATGGATTGGATTATATATTTAAATCATACGAGATCTCAGGTCCAATAGCACATATCTTACCTGGTAATCCAAAGCTAATAACACAGTGCGCAATTCAACAGATTCGTGTGAGTTTAATAACTGATTATGAATACGCTGAGTTGGTATACTATGGAGAAGATGTTAATATGATACTGTGCTATCGAAAGGATACAGTTATATCGAATGATACCAACCATGTGTGTGTTTGTATATTTTGCAGAGATGTCGCAACCTGTTGGCTACTGCTGGCTCCTAGTTGCAGAGATGAGGACGAGCACCATGAACACCGACAGATATGGAGGACCGGGCTGATCGACAGATACACGCACAATGTCAACGTATGCTGGATCGCACCCTTCTCCGAATCTGAGTTAAGTTCAAACTGTCCTAGTGTGAGGATGGTACTCGTCCGAATCTCAGGCGTCCTAGTTAAATATAGAAGATATGGAAAACGAACCTTAGAGTCCGTGTTATATTGTGGTTTTAGAGGTTTATATATTGAATATACGCTGCTACATGCATTATGCACTTATCACTGTGAGGCTATGTGTCCTGATTATATTGGTAATGATGATATGACGTACGTGTATGACACGCTACACAGCCTTGCTATCCGTAGTAATTTATACCTCAGTGATACGAATGACGATTACCTTAACTTGATCAATCCTCTAAGGAATAATCATTTGGTTTGTTGTATGTTGTCCTGTGGTATGATGACGTGTTCTATAGCAGACAACATTATACTTAATGTCATTGTATTGGTACATTATGTAGAAGATGTAAGTAGAACCATGTCTTATCGAAAGGGTACAGTTATATTGAGTGATACCAACCATGGGTGTGTTTGTATATTTTGCAGAGACGTTAGATTTTGGCGGCAATTTCCGGTCCCGAGTTACAGAGACGAGGACGAGCACAATGGACACCGACAGATATGGAGAGCCGGGCTGATCGACAGATACACGCACAACGTCAATGTATGCTGGATCGCACACCTCTCCGAATCTGAGTTAAGTTATAACTGTCCAAGTGTGAGGATGGTGCTCGTCCGAATCTCAGGCGTTCTATTTAAATATTGGATAGATGGAAAGCGAACTTTAGAGTCTGACTTATATCGTGATTATAGAGAATTTGATATTGAATACGCAATGCTACATGCACTATATACTTATTACTGTGAGACTATGTATCCAGAATATGGAAGTAATGATATGAGGTACCGAATTATATATATAGATAAATCTCTTTCTACGTGTACCTACATTCAGACACTTAAATATAAGCACTCTAGGAGGTGTTATATAAAGCGAACGGGAAATACTCGTGTTTGGTCAGATGAGCGACTTTGGCTTTACCGACCCGCTCCCTATTTCTTGACAATAGTCGTAATGTTGAGTGAGTGGTATACAGTAATGAGAGAATTACTAAGTCGTAATGACATGAGTAAAATGGATAAAATGTATATGTACATAAACACTGTAATAAATAATGACATATATGTAAACATATTTACCTTGTTTTGTAGTATATATGGCAATGCGCGCGGAGGTACCCTGACGAACTATATAAACCAACCCAAAAGCCAACATATGCATCGATCTGCAGTACAACGCCAGAAAAGAGAAATGCTGCCCCAAACACATCTGGGTGATATTTATTACGAACTCTGTGTATTGCAAAAGCATATGTTTGATATCTATAAGCTTGTTTACAATGGGACGCTTTCTGGATTTGTCTTCAAAATTAAACAAAGCGTTTTATTTAATGTTAAACGCTGTTTTTTGGGTGGAGGATTAAGTGCTCGAAAATTGTACCTTGAAAGGAGGTCACGAGTCCCATATGTACGTTCTGCGTATAGGTTGGGTTGTATATGTTCTGAAACCAAACCATCTGTTGATGAAAAGTAAAAATCATCTATCTATTTGCACGTGGAATGTGAGAGGTCTTTCTGCCTCTATACCATATCTAAGAGAACTTACTACTCTCTACGATATAGTCCTTATCAATGAGCACTGGCTCCACTCTAACAGGCTCAGTAGACTAGAAGAAATATCCCCTGACGTTCTTTATTTTGCAAGAGCGAGTAACTCTGCTGGAGCTGAACATTACGGTTCAAGTAGAGGCGAAGGGGGTGTTGCGATTCTTTGGAAGAACTCTATTAGAGGAATAACGCCTCTGAGAGAGATCTTACATGATCGTATATGTGGAATTCGTGTGCAGACAGAAACGGGTGTTGTTATGAATATTTTTAGCGTATATATGCCGGCCAAAGGTTGTAAAGGTATTTTAGAAGATACTCTAGATGAATTATCTGCTATCTTAGATAGCACAGAACATGGGTGTATAAATATCGTAGGGGGAGATTTTAATGGCGACGTAGGCAACTACGGAGGCCCCAGAGGATATAGGGTCCCGACGAAAGAAGGGAAACTAGTATATAATTTTGCAAGTAATTATGATTTCATCTTTAGTAATTTACAAGAGAAGGTTAAGGGTCCCGTGAACACACATCATGGTCCAATCGGGGCATCATGCCTGGATTATATTATGTTACCAAGTGGTATGACTGATTTTTACTATAACTGTGTAGTGGAAGAAGAAAACCCCCTTAATACTTCAGACCACTACCCAGTTAGTGTATTTCTAGATATAGGACATATTCCAATGCAGAATATCAACATTGAAGCTGCGAAAAGGATAAGATGGGATAAAATTTCAAAAGAAGTCCTTTTTGACAAGTATACTAAGCCAGTTGAGGCTGAGCTGACTACTCTGCTTAATGAATTTCCTACGCATATTCCAACTTGCGACTCTATTGATATGGCGATTGATAAGATAGTTGATATTCTGAAACGGAATGAAAAGAACTTACCCTCTGCAAAATTTAAATCACACCTAAGACCATACTGGTGTAGTGAACTATCTCAATTAAAAAAGGAAAAAGTTTGGCATTTTAATAGATGGAAAGATGCTGGCAGGCCTAGATTAAAAAGTGACACTCTGAGAATTGCGCATTTGAAAGCAAAGAAAAAATTTATTAAGAAATTGCACGAGTTAGAGCACAAGTATGAAGATGAGAGAATAGAGGATGCGGTACGATCAGCCGAGATAAATAAAAATCACTTTTGGAATCTCCTAAAAAAGGAGCGGTCAGGTGAGAGAGTATCTATCTCAACTATACGCAATTCCGATAAGAAAGTTGTCAGTGAACCTGAAGACATACTAAAAGTATGGAAAGAACATTTTAGTGACCTTAGTACCCCAAAAGACTCTAGTAATTTTGATAAGGAACACTTTAAAACTATAACAGAAAAAGTGAAGGTTTGGGCTAACGGGTGCGACGACGATGAGTTTTTGAATAATGATTTTAATATAGCTGAAATAGAAAAAGGTTTGGCTAAGTTACATACTGGGAAGGTCCCAGGTTACGATTTAGTTACAAAAGAAAACTTAGTAGCAGCAGGGAAAGTGTTGATAGATGTCCTTGTGTATATTTTTAGCTGGATTTTAAGGTTAGAATACGTACCTGTAAATTTTCGAAGAGGTATACAGATACCTCTTTATAAGGGCAAAAATGCACCTCCCTTGGATACAAATAGTTATAGGGGAATAACCCTCTTGAGTATACTAAATAAGCTCTTTGAAGTATTGATCTGGCACCGTATAGAGAATTGGTGGAATAGTAGCCAAGTTATCTCACAGCTCCAAGGAGCATGCCGGAAGGGAGTTTCGTGTATCCATACCGCCATGCTGCTACAGGAAACTATATCTTCTAATTTAGAAGGTAATAGTAAAGTTTTTGTTGCTTACTACGATGTAGCAAAAGCATTTGATGGGGTATGGATAGATGGACTCTTTTCTAGGCTTCATGACATGGGAGTTGTGGGCAAAACTTGGCGACTTTTGTATAAAACATATATAGGCTTTAAATGTCGAGTGCGTATACAGAATTTACATTCAGATTGGTACGTCATGAGGTGTGGGATTCATCAGGGAGGTTTTCTCTCCCTGATGAAATATACGGCTTTTATTAACTCTTTACTAGTCTCCTTGGAGGAATCTAATCTTTGTTGTGACATTCTACGTATTAGCACATCACCCCTGGGGTACGCGGATGACGTGGCCTCTGCCAGTACATCCAAATACAAACTAGATATGGTGATGAATTTAGTTCACGAGCACAGCAATAGATGGCGCTATCAGTTAAACGCAAAGAAATGTGCTGTACTAGTGTATGGGGAGAGTAAGAGGGAGAGTGAAAGAAACTCAAAAGAAAGAGTGTATAGGCTAGGGTCCGAAACAGTAAAAGAACGTAAAACATATGACCATGTAGGCCTTAAAAACTGTATAGGAGGTGATTTCTCAGAAAGGATTAATGAAAAGTTGACCAAAGGAAAGAAGACGCTATGCGCCTCATCGGGCATTGGTATTAAAACCGGGGGTCTGACACAGAAAATATGTTGCTTTATTTACTGGACCATCATAGTACCAATAATGACTTATGCATCCGAATTGTGGGTAATGAATGACAGCGATATCGAAAAATTGGACAAAGTCCACAGGTATGCTGGTAGAAAAATTCAACGCATGCACCATAGGTCTGCAATTAATACAAGCTATGAATGCCTGGGGTGGATGCGTCTTGAAAACTTCATATATGCAAAAAAGCTACTCTTTATTCGAACAATAGCTGTACAAGACATAGATAGCATCTACCGAAGGGTATTTATAGCTAGGATGGAACAATTTAATAATGACATAAGAAAAGGTGTTAGTAACATACATCATAGCCCTATTTTTGATATTCTGCGTGTTTCTATCCTGTATGGTTTATATGAGGAGGTATATAGGATGGTTATAGGCACTGTTACTTTTAGTAAACAAGCTTGGAAAGTTATTGTATGGAATAGAGCGTGGCAAATAGAGAAAGGCTCTTGGAATGACGTCACGACTCTTTTCGCAAATACCAGTCTATTGAATAGTATCATGGGTGAACCAGGGTACAGTGTGTGGTGGCAGATATCAGATGTAAATCATAAGTACATAAAGTATTGTGAAATTATGATTAAGATAATATGTAGATGTAGTAGACTCAAGGCAGTTGACTATTCCCTAGAGGGCGCACCTTTCGGTGAGAAAACATGTACAAGATGCGATAATTTTATATGTGAAGATGTAAAACATATAGTACTCCAGTGTGAATCTAATTCAGTACTAAGAAATGCTATGTTCAAAGAAATTGAGGAAATGAAAGATGGGACCGGAAGGACGATTCTGGCAAATACAGATGATATCCTATTGAATTTGCTTGGAAAGTTCTGTCCCGCTGTAGGGGAAAGTGGCATGTTTAATTTCTGGAAGATTTCATGTGTGTACATAAGTCGTATCTACTGGAATGTAGTAAATGATAGGGTAGGCATAGGGTGAGTCGAGATTTTAACCTATGTACTACCAAACTTAAAATCAATATCTCCGAGTCCAGTAACTTAGAGTATTAAAGTAACGGTTGACTCATACCGTTATTTTGCAATATTATATGTATAATATGTTTAAATTATAACTGTCACTTTGGGTAATACCTATATTTTTTCAACTTGAATGTTAACTCTATTATTTACAACTTATGTTTATTTAAAAAATTTCCATGTTATTTTTTGTTCAGTTCTCAATACTTAGCTAATATAATTTATGGTTACTTCATTTACTATATATTTTTGTATGCGTATACTTTTGTAGAATTTACTTCTATGGTCAATAAATATACAATACAAAATTGACTATGCCCAATAAAAAGTATTTTTTTGATTTTTTACTGCTGAAGATTTTTACAGACCATAACGTTGAAAATTTTAGTTAGAAATCTCCACACCAACTTCACTTGGTGACCTCATATGCTCATAGCTAGCACCTATTTATAGCATCCTGACCACAAGCCATTGTCTTGAGATCGTCGATGTATATCTTTGTGCAACTCTCTTTTGTTCCGAGTGCTCAGGAGTGATCAGCGAGGTATGTCCACTACTATCAAAGGGGTTCCCATGCCTCCACACACTAGATTTCTCACTAGAATTTTCAATGTTATGGCCTGTAAAAATCTTCAGCAGTAAAAAATCAAAAAAATACTTTTTATTGGGCATAGTCAATGACTTCCCTAAGGTATCTATGAACCTACAGTAACCATCAACTGCGTAATTAATGAGAATATGTCATTCGAAAAAAAAGTTGTAAATTTTGAAATAAAACAGAATATGGATTGAATAATGACAGGTGGCGATGATATTCTCTACCTGATAACACTCAGGAACCTGTAGATACACCTAGTTATAGGATTATGCTGCTTTGAGGTGTGTTTTGGGACAGGGCTTTTAACTGGCTTGCAATGGTACCCATCACCTTAAGTCATTTGAAGGATAGGAAAGTGCCTTGCAACACGCATTCCAACCCATTTTTTGACGAATTTATAAAGGTGGCACCAAGCGATTTCACCCGGAACGTGAAAGTAGACATCTTTGGCTGTATGATTCAATAGAAATTAAGGTGATTACTGAAAGTCGGCCCGCTTCCATTTTTCACTTGAAAATGTGTTGTTTTAGTGTTTTGCTAGATTACCAAAGATGATTGTTTCATCGTGTTTGTGCGATTGTTAGCTCATATTCCCTACAGTTTGCCAGTTTGTCGGCAACTACTGACATACGGCATTCACAATTGAATTAGCCCGTTCACATGCACTTTGAAAATATACCCAACCATGAATTACATATAATCATAATTAAATGTAATTAAGGAATATTACAAAAATGAATCATGATTATTCATTATTCAGCCTTAGGGGAATATTTAGATTCGTTAAGAAATATTCATCTGTCATGATATATGTCGCGGAGAGGCATATGTTATGCATATAGTATTATTTGTGCCCATCTATGTTCACATAGTCCTGAATTTGAAACATTAATTGGTCTTACACCGATGGATTTCAATCGTAGTAGAGTGTGTCTATCCGCCTGAGTGATTGGTGACGTAATTCCCGCGCGTTTTTAGTTGTCCCGCATTGGCTAGTGAGGTGTTAGTGGGCGTGGCCTCGCTTACTACAGCGCGCCCCTAGCGGTGGGTCCATCATTACTATGACCGGGAAAGTCCGTATTGGAAATACTACCATTACAACCCCCCTAGTGTGGCAATTGTGTGAACTAAATGGCCAACAGTAGGCAACCAGTTCCTTTGTAGTAACGGTGCAGGCATATATTGATGTATAAGAAAGTAAAATACCGTAAAGCCTAGTAGCTAGGCTACGGTATACGTTGAAACCGGCCGGTGATACGTATTGACGGGAGCCAGAGTAAATCACCCACATACCCACCCCTATCACCAATTGACACTTTCCTCACGCACCACGACCAGGGCTACGTTTCTTTGGTCCCGTAACAGCCTCGGGTTCGACTTGGGCCTTGTTCAGCACCATAAACGTTGATCAACGTTGATCCAACGTATCCCGTTCAGATCGTCATCGCAAGTAAACGTTGGTAACGTTCAGATTCCGTTTTCCCACCACGTTGATCAACGTTGATGGTCCTGAACAACGCCCAGGTGAACACGAGGCTAAACAAAACTAAAGAAAACCCGCCCCCGATTGGAAGTCTGGGAGAACGTGCGGAGAATGCGGAGTCTTGGATGTGGTAAGAGAAGCGCGCAGTCGATGACTCTCTTGGTAAATAATGCAATTTGTAACTATTACATTTCAAATACGTTCATCTGCTTAGTGTAGTTGACCAACTTTTAACTTTTGCAAGTTATTTGTTCTAATAAAATTGTTCAACTATAACTTTATCAAACTCGAAACTATTTTAGAAAATAACTTTTTAAGAAAAAGATTCTGTATTTTGCCACTTTGCGGAATTCCGTACTCTTATGACACGTCTGTGAATGACTTTCTATTTTGTCTTATAGCTGCTCATGAATATCAATTGATCAAAAAGTTCCGCACTTGTCATTTCTCAGCCGTGATTGGGCCACTTATTTGAAAATTATTTACTTTAATTTGCCTATACGACAATATGAAAATCCATTTTGCATGTAGGTAGTTGTATAATAGTTCTATCTTTGCATCAAGAAGTTGCCAATTGATAGCATGTAATACTTTTGCGGAGAAATGTTAGAGATGTTGCTTCATCTGTAGTCACTATAGTGAAGTGGAGTCCACACCGAGTGGCCAAGTAGGCTATGGAAATCTTGAAAAGAAAGCAAGGAATGTGTTGTTTATGTTTAGGAGTAATTCTGTTTAGACTGGAGAAGAGTCAGCAGGAAACCACGGACTTCTCTGAAAACGTGTGTTTAATTTAGAAGGTAAACAAGGTAAAAAATGAGCCGACTATAGAGGCTTATAATGAACTAAGAAAAATCATAAATACATTTAAGTGAAGCCAATCCTTCCAGGCCACTCGCCACTCAGGGCCTTTCAGACTCAGTCTAAGTTGGCCACGCGTGCATATATTGACTCCTACGAACATTTTGAAATTTAAGTCGGACTTCGCCCAACTCGGACGGAGCCGGCGAACGTGTGGAATGTCAACCCTTAACACGAAGTCACTGATAATTGTTTCACTTGCCCTGAGCGGGAATAGAAACCGTGCAATAGTGGGAGAAAGCTAGCAGTCAGTGGCAACGCATTATACCACTCGAAATTCAGGGGATGCCCATACACTAGTTTGAATAATGACTTCGTTGGCTGTCCGATTATCATGCATTAAGGCATGCCCGCACTAGTTCCATGTTTGTCCAGGTATGTGTTTCAAGTTATATCCCAGGTGATGAAACTAAAGAAACTATGAAAAGTGGAATGTTCCGAACTTTTTTAATTCTCTGTAAAACAGATTTTTTTTCTTCTTGTAAGTTCACTCAGTACCGTCATCTATTCATACAATGAGAATCTTGAACAGATAATGTGTTATGATGTATACAAAATATGTCCCTAGTATACGGGCATACATGAAAGCATTATATAACATGAAAATAAGTGAATATGTCAAATTGAGATGTTCCAAACATAGCAATAGGAAATAGCCCTTGTTGATGCAGAACCTTTGTCTCTGGATGACGTTCATGCTCCTTCAGTTGCTGCCCTCAGATAAGCAACATTGGACAACCTCAACAACTGAAAAAGAAATTGGTGCCGGAATCCTTAACTAATAGTCTAATACACCTGCAAATGAATGCGTGTGTGTGCTCCTTTGCTACCTCACACTGAGATTCGGTGACTATGCTGTTTCTACCTATTAACCGCTCTATTTCCAACCAAAGTCTAGTCCGCTGACCGATAGGAGTGCACAATTAAAAAAAATATATTTTGACTATTTTCGATGAATTCCAATGAAATTCTTGCGCTTTCGAGCATTAACCCTGTCCCTTTCTGTAGCGTTTACATTCATATGCAAATATCTTGAAACCACAGCAATATTTTGATATATTAATGTCTGAAAGCGCATTTTCTTTCTGGGCTTCAATAGCTCTTCAAATATTTTACAAATTTCACGTGATCTAATGTTATATTCAAATTTGTCAAATCACGTTTGCAGATCTATACAGATGCGTTAAATGCGGCGTGAACCCAAATCAGTAGTAGTAGTAGTAGTAGTAGTAGTAGTAGTAGTAGTAGTAAGTAGTAGTAGTAGTAGTTTTTTCCGTGGCAACTTAGCATATCCGCGAAAATCGCAAAGAATGTGTTAAAGAGGCACAATACAGTAGCACCACCAAAAATCTGTAGTCACTATGGTGAAGTAAAGTCCACACCGAGTGACCAAGTAGGCTATGGAAATCTTCGTGGAAACTGAGAGTAGTAGACAGGGAGTGGGCACTGAGAATGCATCATCAAATTTCGCTGCCTCCCACTATGACTCATAGATAACCTGTGTACCCTGCCTGCTGACCCCATCTCCTTGGCAACCTATCTGACCTAGATAGGATGACACCTCAGTGAGTGGCCTCAACCTCAACTTCAACCTGCTGTAATTCGGGAACCGCTCGGGTTACAGCAATTTAGATATTATGAAAGCTGAGATTCTAAGGATTACAAACATACCATTATTTTTATTGTATGATAAAAAAGAAGTGCGCGGCGATCGAAAACGAGCCGACGAAACAATGAGACCAGAGAAATACATACTCGTTCAAGTACAGGAAGCCAGCCAGCCTCTTTCTGAAAAAAATCACGTGACCAATACTTCCCCAGGCTACATCGCGCAACCCGAGGCGCACATACCCTAGGTACTAGCATGCTGTGCCTATGGGGTTGCGGATCAAGGGGATGTATTTCTCTGGTGGAAAGAAAGCAAGGAATGTGTTGTTTATGTTTAGGAGTAATTCTGTTTAGAGTCCACTTTTTAAGTGTAATGTAAGATATGGGTTGCACTGAATTGTGAAAGAGTCAATGACTTCGCTTAAAAGGGTACTTTTTGTGAAAAGCTGTGGCTCTCAACCCATTTGCGTCTGGTTTGCACACACGGTCTAACAACTTTGCACATAACTCATTAAAAATAATAATATTTGAACATCATCTGAAGGATTACTAAACCAAACAGAAAAAACGCTCAATCAAACGTCTGAAAAGTTGCAAAGTTCAGACCATGAATGACATCCCCGCCCCCCCCCCCATCCCCATCTACATATGGGTATTACACTTTCATAAAAACAGAGAAATACATCCCCTACTCATCTCAGATAAAAACAAATCTACCTGATTGCATCGTTAAAACTAGTCTGCTTTAAAAAAAAAAAAAACTCCTAAGCGGGAGGGTAAAATTCCCAACTCGGATGCATACGGGTTGAAATCCTGATTAGAATGGGTCGACTTTCTCCTAGGCAACCAGCATCATAGCCAATGATGAACAGCAGTTGCTATGCAAGAATTCTATAATGGAAGATATAACTGAAAATATAATGTGCGACATGCTAACCAGGTGGCAGCACATGACATGAAACGGGATATTATACAGTCACTGAGTCAGCTGAGAGCAACTGCCCGGCTGTCATCGACATTATTTCAGTCTTAGCTTTTACATAGTGAATGTTCGCACCATCTAAATACAAAGAGCTCTCGATCGACATTAAATAAGATTCGCTGGTATACATCAACCCATGTCTTGCATTCATGGCTGAGAAATCGCATTTTATTTTAAAACGTCGAGCACCTCGTGTTTTGGAGAACTGCGCACCACCATTTTGTACAGTCACGTGATCCGTCAAAAAGGAGTACGGAAGACGTCGAACATTAACTTTCGCGTAAAAATAGTATTTTGACATTTTCGATAACACATTGTGACAATTTTCTAACAAATTCACCGGTGGCGTGATTTAAGAATAGTTTTGTTATCTTTTCAATCCCGTTGGAGGCTCGAAGGTGGTCGAAAGTTCCTCGGTGCGAATCCAACATGGCTGCTGAGTAGATGACGCCATGATGTGATCGGAAAAATTGGGAGAAATAAACCCATGTTGGACTTTAGAAAGCCAAGTGTTGGATTCGGAGGAGAGTCTTTTGTCCAGAAAACCGATTGGTTTCATCAGAAGAAGGCTTCAATAAATTTTGAGGCTTTCGTAGGTGTTTAAATGGAATTATGAATCTAGATTCGTTGTCCTTTGCCTTGTCTCAAATAAGTTATTCAGTGGCTAATTTGACCAAGAAAAATTATAAGAGCAGTGTCGCGGAAATTTCCCACGTGAGTATATTTCTTTTGATTTCATTAAGTTCTATTGATTTAGACTAAAACGTCGAGATAAGTCCATCTTTATTTCTTAAACTTCGAAGGACGTAGTCGAATCTGCACAAAGGCGTATGGCCGCTCATTCATTGTTTTGCTTCGACTCAGCATTTTAAATATCCAAGTAGTCGTTAAAGATAGATGTTTGAATTGATTCTATTTGAAAAGTCGTTTTGTAAATGAATGCATTTTCTTTCAGAGAGGTTTTGAGTTAAAGATGATATTCTAATGGCGTTGAAATAAACTATTTTTGAGTTGTCCACAACGGTTGAACTAAAAGCAGGTCATTCACATGAAGATTAAATAGCATCGGAATCTCAACCTTTTCAGATGCTTACTCTTAGTTAAGAATATGATGTACACTTACTTTAAACATAAGCTCAGTAATGCATATTGGTTCAATACACATAATCAGTTAAACCATTATCAACTAGTCCTGCTGACTACTCAAGTTTAGATGCTCATGTTAACTGCTGATTATGCAGAAAATCTTTAGAAGTCAATGACACCTGCTGAGTTACCTGATCATTTACCTGGATTCCCTTCAGAATTGCACTTAATATACCAGGAAGTTGGAACCATTTTGTGTATTTGTTCCGTTGCCTCTTTTAGGCTGTATCTTTTCTAGTAATTCACCTTTTTTTCTTGCACCTTTAGTGCAATTCTAGGTATTATCACCGCTGTATGTCTCATACTATGTTTGCTTATTTGCTATGATTTCGTATTTGATATGATTTTGTACCGCCAAAGTACAGTCAATAAGCATACTGAATTTACCTGGATTCCCTCACAATTGCACTTAATATACCAGGAAGTTGGAACCATTTTGTGTATCTTCTATCTTTCGGAACTATACTCTAAATCTGTTCATTTTCATTTCACCTAGTTTCTTATGTATAACTAAACTTAATGATATTATTTCCAGCCTTTCCCAGCCACTGATTGTGTTAATTTTGGCTACTGTGTCGTCTGTGTGCTGATGGCCACCCATTATGAAATACATGAAACCATTTAGTCTTAGCCAGCAGGGCTTCTGGTGGTGAATTGGACACCCAAACTCATAACCATAGTGATTTCCACGCCAAAATTATATATACTGAATGCTTGCAGCAAACTCACTCCATAAAATGAGTTATTTGCTGGGAGAGTAAGAGTTTTGTATTTGAATTTGCCACGAAAAACACAAGTCCTGAAATGAGAGATCGAAGTTACCCTGGGGCTATCAGGCTCCCTTTATTGTCCATCCCTGCCCAGTTTCTAAAGATAATTAATATTTAATGATTTATAAATTGTAAGAGTCAGGGTCTCTCATATGAAAGGGGTATAGAGTCAAGAGGCATGATAACATGGTCTTAGCCCGCAGGGCGTCTGGGTGTCTCTTTGGACACCCAGACCCTTAAAATGCACCCCTCAGGACACTTTAAAGGGGAACTTAAGGCTCACATACATATAATTAGCTTATATGAAAGTAATACACTTCACGAATAGGATGCTGTCCTCCTTTTTCTCTTAATGATCCCATGAGGGGAGAATTTTGTGTATTTCCAGCAGCCTCAGCCAGCCCCTAGGAGCTAAGGGACATGAAGTGGGATGCCACCCATTTGAGTCACAGCTGATAGCAGTTGAAAAACATGGCTGCTACCAGGGGCTGCTAGGGGCTGGCTGAGGCTGCTGGCAATACACAAAATTCTCCTCTCATGGGATCACTAAGAGGAAAAGGAGGACAGCATCCTATTCTTGAAGTGTATTACTTTCATATAAGCTAATATGTATGTGAGCCTTAAGTTCCCCTTTAAATATTTGGTGATGAATTTCTTAAAATGTGAATCTCAAGTATATAATCAAATTTTTTCATCTCCATATTATTCATAAGACATTGTATAAGGATATCATGCATTATTTTGATTATAAATTCATACATGTTTATGGTTGAAATCTGAGTAAATATTGTGGTACCCCTCAAGAATTTGGACGCCCAAACGTTTTTCAATTGACAATTTTAGGCACCCACTTTCTAAATCCTGACTAAGACCCTGCATGATAAGGCAATAGAGGCAATAACAATCCAGGGCTCGAAATTAAGATTTTTTCCAGGGAGCCCAATTGCATCTTCATAAGCTTCATGAAAGTGTTCTGTATGTCAAACAGTACATATTTGGGCTCCCTTCAGAAATTTGAGAGAGCCGCATGAGCATTCTAGGGAGCTCCTGGCACCCCCTAATTTCGAGCCCTGCAATTCATAAGATACTAGCTAGCCCTGAGTTCTCTAGTCCTGTGATCATGTTTATCTCTAGAAGAATTTTATACCCAAACTTATCTCATGATTGTTCAATTTGGACACCCAGTTTTTAAATATTTACTACAGCCCTGCATTTCTATAGCCAGGGTGCGCCTAGGGATGTAGGGATTAAAATTTACCATTGAGCATTGGTGTAGATATTTCTCCGGTATGAGGTTGTTTGTTGCCAAAGCTGAGACTGCCAAGGCCAAAGCTCTACAACAAACACCCTCGGTGAGGCTATAAATCTGCACGAAAGCTCAGCAGCAGATGTTAATTGCTATTATATAGCGGGTTCAGGGCTCGACGTTAAGGCTAGCCCCGTAGCCCCGGGCTAGTTATTGAAAGTCAGGGCTAGTAAATTCTACCTGTGAGTAGCCCTGAGGGGCTAGATAGAATTAGAATATCAGCGCTTTAAAAAAAGTATGAAGCCCTCCTTTGGCTCTGCATTCCTGGATGATAATATAACTCAATTTACCACAATACACTGTATTCTTTTCATGTTATCAACAGAGGCTATGATATCAAAAGAGATCACTATTTGAAAAGAGTTGTCATTAATATCAGGGCTAGCAAAAATATTTCGGGGCTAGTTCAATTTTCAGTAACTAGCCCTGCTGGGCTTATGAAGTTTTTTCTTAATGTTGAGCCCTGGGGTTTTAGTCAGGGTCTTAGCCAGGATTTAGAAACTGGGTGCCCTAAATTGGCAATTGTAAAATTTCTGGGTGTCCAAGTTTTCAAGGGAAATCATAATATACTCAGATTACAGCCAGCAGGGTTTGACTTAACCCTTCCAATGCTGAGGCTACCTTCGTCCAAAGCACATGAAATGCAAATATTTTTGAAAACCATCTAAACCCTGTCATATTGGTATTCATTAGAAAGCTCTCGCTGAGTACTCTCAGATGAGTACCTATTCGTAGGGGTCCATACCGTTAAAATTATACGGTATGGTACGGGTACGGTATATTTTATACGGTTCCAGTATTCTAACGGTATCGATACTGGTTACTTTCTTTACTTTGTCGATGTTTTCGAAATTCTGTCGCGCGCGTTAGTGCTTGGAAAAGTGTGGTGGGGCTGGACTAGCACCATGTAAAATACATAGCGTGGCCCTCTTCACACTTTTCCAAGTACTACTGCGCGCGTTAGTGTCTATCGTGGTGCAGTTAAAATGGCGGCAGCCACTGGATGACGCGATCGCGATGTATTTTCCCGCTGATCCCGTGTCTCTGCACTCTTTTCCGCCTTGCCTGCTATATCAGCAGAGAAGCATTTTATTCATAGTACCAGTAAAAAAGTACCGGCTACTTTTAATACGGTTTGACACCGGTATTTTTCGCCGTTGTATCGGTACCCTCACGGTACTGTCGTACCGGTGTGGACCCCTACCTATTCGCCAGGGTTTCAGTCATTTTTCAGGGTTTTTTGCATTATTTTGTATTGGCCAAGTTGGCCACCAGCAGCATAAGGGTTAAGTGGGTGTCCGGGCGGTATTCACGCCCTGAAACGTGTCCGGCCGACCCAAGACTGACTATCATTTATCATATGAGATAGCCAGAAAACCGACCAGAAATTTTTTCTTAAGTCAATCCCTGCAGCCATAGACATGTATTTAGTTATTCAAATAAGGTATGATATCAATGTTAAATGCCATGGGAATTATATATTATAGGTGAAAATAATTCAATTATACGCTTCAAATTATCATTTCAAGAAATTCCTCACAAAAAATTTGGTTGTCCTGAAGGGTGGTTTTTGAGGGTTTGGGTGTCCAAAATGTCACCCAAACGCCCTGCTGGCTAAGACTATGGTTTGTGTGATTAAGACCGCAATAACATCTGAAATCATGTGCGTACTTAGCATACTTCAAGATACCGATAGCAGTACCATTAAAATACTGTATCGTTTTGTTGGTATCGGTTATGGTACCGTACCGCTTCACCCTTAGCGGTATGCAGCCCTACCCTTCATGTATTCCACGATTACTGTATTTATTTTTGTCTGTTGTAGCTCGCCGCCCAGCACGGAGCTGAAGCAGATAGGCATCTGTTCCGGTGCCTTTTCTCATACGTCGACTTTAGTGGTGATGGTAAAAGTAGTGGCAAAGATTTTCATCAGGTGGGTGTTCTTGTTTTTCATTGTCTTTAATAGGGTGTATACAGTTTAGAGACTCCATCAGTCATCTTTTGGCCAGTTGGGAGCAGATTGGCCTACTTCATATTTCAGTATGCCTTTAAGTTATCTAGGATTATATCCCGGAATTGATCTTAGTATTTTCAGGGAGGGGCAGATTTGGCTCTCAGGATTTAAGATTTAGCAGCAAATGATACTGGTGCATGCAGCTCACTAGCACGTCGCAAACTCCCTATGAGTTGCATTTAGGACACTATTAGGTATAATAAAGGGAGATAACTGAAAATAACTCCTCAATGTGCAAAATGGTTGATAATTGATGTGGCCATTCACAAACTTGTCTCCTTTAATATACATTGACTATCTGGTAGCAAAATCACATGCTTCATGGACAAATGCCCCTAAATGACCATTAAGATCAATCTGTGACCTCAATGAAAGATAACCCTCCTTGTATGCTATGCAGGGGGCCAATAAATTAGGTCCCCTTTATTGCAATTGGTCAAATAACAGCTTACCATCCAGTGGGCATCTAACAGTAAGTCCAATTGGGATTTTGGATACTCAGGGTCCAAGGTTTTGGGTCAACTGTACCATATCAAATGCTTACTATTCCATGTAATCATACTAATCTGCGTGGGAAGTATCAGTATTATTTCATCATAATTGCAGTTTCAATTTATTCTAGAACAACACTGTTAACCTGGGCACCAAATAAATTATATTTAGAAAGCCCCTTGGGGTACGGTAACGGTATATATACGATTTTGATGTCTTGTATATAAACTATTTGATTTTGGAATTTTCTTTCTTTGTTGTACATGTACATACTTAACTATGCTAAGTCCCATGCAGGGCAGATATTGACCCTTAGAAAGGAATGAGTCACAATGGTTAGAGCTAGTAACATTTAATGTATTGCAGAGCACTGTGCTGCTGTGACTCATATGTTTGCATGCACCAGCATATCAGGACTAGTCATAATTGTCTCATTTTGCCATGTGCTTGGCCAGTAAAAACCTCAGGTGTTGAGGAGGCTTGCCTTAGGATTTTAAAGGAGGCCTCCAATTTTGAGCCCTTATATCGTTTAATAAATTGAAGATACCAACAAAAACAAATTTGGAAATATTAAGTTATTTTTCTATGTTTATTTGTTTCTTTAAACCTGCATTTTTGTGAATGACAAGGTAGGATTTTGTGTGCACAGTATTATCTGTCTCTTGATTAAACCCAACTCCAAGAATGGGAAAGAAGTACTTTATTACACAAATGGGCAAGTTGATTGTTCTTGATATTGATTATCTTGGTACCTTTTAGAACACAAAATTACCTCCTGAAAGGCATCACTATGAATGGTCTGTTGACCACAATGGACATTGTCATCCTCAGCAGGTCTTGCTTGTCCCATACATGCTTTTTTTTGCGGCAGGATATTTTAAGAGACATTTTGATATAATCTAAACTTTTTTCTTCACACCCCAGTGTATGTATCTATATATTTCCAAGTTATATTTTGGCCAAAGAAATGCTTGTATTTTGCATATTTAAAGACAGGGAAATGGATGTTTACATGTTACTTATCGATCTTATTTGAACTTTCTCCCATTCTAATTGTAACTGTGTTGAGAAGAGGTTGTGTTTTAACCCATTTATGCCTGAAATTCTTGACTGATTTTCTCTGCCTACGACACTTTGAATAATAGCTTTGCATTCCAATGCACATTTCAAATATTACCAAAAATGCCCTAGTCAAAAAAGACATCACTGAAATAGCCAGGGTGTTTTGGGAGCTGCAGGCATGGTTAAGTTGGAACAACTATAGAGCCATTTGTATTAGAGCTGCACTCATCACTCACAAACTCGAGTGGCTCGAGCCCTGGGGCAAACTCGCCGAGCTCGAGCTAAAATGTTCAAATCGTGAGCTCGTCTATGTTGGGAACACAAATGTAACACAGAGCACCTAACACACAATATTAACACACATAACTGCCTATCGCTGTCATGTCTTCTTTACAATCTCCAATGTATACATTCACATGGTGTTGAGTGTTATACTGACCTCTGTACCTCGTCAGCACGTTTAAAAATTAAATAAACATGGCAATTTTAATAAATCTCCGCCAGGAAATATTTATTTTTCAATAGCTGGGCTGGAAATTAAGTATTTCTTTGGAAAATTGGAATGTCCATGAGCTCACGAGTCAAACGGGTGGTGAGCTCATGAGTTTATCTCCCCCTAGTTGAGTGCAGCTCTAATTTGTATTAAAAGAGCCTTTGAAAAAACAACTCTTCATTACCCCCATTGTGTTTGAGCATGATTTGAAAGAATATTTCAAAGGGTGTCAGTGCTTGAGATAAGGGGGGTGCATACACTTTCCTGCGATTCCCTCAAATTTTCTCTAGGGAGCCCAAAGATGTACTTGTTTCTATACATAGCACCTTTAAGTAGCCTTTGGAGGTGCAACTGGGCCCCCTGAAAAAACACACGTAAGTTCGAGCCCTGGGTGTAACTGTTGTTGGATTCTGATAACAACATTTCAGATATGTTTTAATGGGGTTATTGGCAGAAATACTTATTACCCAAGTAGTTTGGCTCTTGGATTATAAAGGGTTTGGAATAGAACTGCAGTTTTTGATCTATTTCAGGATAAATTTGCCTACTAAGCTCTACTTGATACAATGTACATATTAGAATTGGGAGAATGTTACTGTGTAGTTTATCATTACTGTTCTTACCTGCACTTATGTTGTAATGTAATCTTGTTATTATTTTGTAGACCCAGTTTTTGACCCAAGAGTGTGCACCGCTTATAACCAAACCCAATTTCATATCAATATTGTGCTACTCCATAGACAGTCCCTTACATCAGCAAAAGGTGAGCCTCTTTGTCTATACAGCTCAGCTTTTTTCAGGCAAACCTTAACCTATTGATGCTTTAAATAGAATTATCATAGAAATTGTTGTCTGCATCTTTGATACTTTTGACAATAATTTAGAAGTTAAGATTGCTTAAATCAATCTGGATTTTATTTAGTCATTCGGTTCAGTAACTGCCAATGTTGGCTGGAGATCATTATTTGAAGCATGGGTATTAAATACCTGAAACAGCGGAAAGACTTGTAATAAATTAAGATATGGTTTAAGAATCATATACCCTGTTGTAAAGAGAATATCTTATTGAGATAGCTTAGGTTTACATGAAGATACTATTGTTTGAAATTTGATAAATCTTCCAGGGAACATCCTGGGTGTAACACTTAAGGGTCTGCATGAGTAAACAGTTGCTGGGTCAGACAATATCGAATAGTAATCTTTATTTCAAGAGGGTTACACGGTCAAACAATACCTTGATCTTCCATGTGGCCCTCAGTACAACATCATTATGGTACCCCAGCCCTAAATAGCTTTACATATTGTTCATTAGGGTAAGTAGTCCAACTGATCTGGTAGGGACCTCAAGGCTAGTAGCATGTTAACTCTACAAGCCCTATTCAAATTCTTACTTGTTTTAGTCCATTGTGGACTAGTAGTTGTCTCAGGCTATACAGGTATTGTCTGACCCTAAGCTGTTCTCGATGTTGTGATCCCTTTCACCTTGATTGTCACTATTTGGTGTTTCTCCTTATAATATATATATATATATATATATATATATATATATATATATATATATATATATATATATATATACATACATATATATATATATATATATATATATATATATATATATATATATATATATATGTATATATATATATATATATTGAAAAATCTAATCTTTTTCATTGAATTATTTTCTGAAACCGCATTATATTGAAGTGTATTTTTGAGCAACCAGTCTTGACAGTAAGATTTCTGCTCTAGCTGATCGAGTTGATAATTCAGACAATTGTTTGTGGTGCCCTACTTCCAGAACATCTAACCCTGGTGATGTGCCTTACTTAAAATATCTGATTACCGTAATTTCGCGTGTATAAGACGCACTTTTTTACACTAATTTTTACACTCAAATCGGGGGTGCGTCTTATACACAAAGCTAGAAATCTAGGGTGTTTTACATCGAGTTACCAGGCCACTCGGAGATCGCCAATTACAATCATAATGCGGCCAAGACAATGCCCATCGATGTTTGCCTCGTTATTGATGAATTGTAATTACCGAACCCCCCTCCGCTAGAATTTACTGATTACAATCCATGTGACATGCCTAGGACAATGGGTAGTGAGTACCGACACAGGGTGATACGCATTGATGTCACGGTGATGTCACATTTCACTCATCTCAATATGCGTTTTACTGGCTTCCTAGCGTTATTCGTGAGGAGTTGATTTCCTACAATAATTCCGAAGAGGGGATGCGCACTATACACAAAGCTAAGGTCTATACATCATTTTAAAGGCCTGGACAAGGGGTGCGTCTTATATACGGGTGCGTCTTATACACGCGAAATTACGGTATATGACAAAAAAGTCAAAATAGTTAAAATATTCCTTTGACAGTTAGGTCCAGACCCAGTTAATGATTGACTTTTGTGCTCTTTTCTTATTCCAGACCCTTAAAGCAAGTCCTAGTTTGTTTTCCCAGCTTAGCAAAGTCCTCAAACTCACTCGGGTGCAAGAAGTAGTATTTGGACTAGCTTTGCTGAATTCCCTTCACGCTGATACCAGAGCCTTTGCTGCCCAATACGTCACACAGAAATTGACTGATCTGCTCAGATCTTACATTGACTCAGGTAAGTTCTCTTTACTTTTAAACAATTTGTTGACGAAGTTCCCGTCACATACTGTCTGGTACTTAGGTATTTAAGGTAAGAAGCCTGACCCTTCTTTTTTGCGGGACAAATACATGAACGAATCAGTCCCATTGTTTGTGGAAATTCACCATGTAAGAAGTAATTGTATAGTACATTTTTCTACTGGGGCTGCAATCATTTGACATTGACATACTACTACTACTACTACTACTACTACTACTACTACTACTACTACTACTACTACTACTACTACTGCTACTACTTTTACTTCTACTTATGAAGGACTGAGTGTGTGCCTATTACTCAAGAACAAATGACACTCTTGAAGGGGGTATATAAATAGGCAAATACATATAATAGATACACATAATAGATAAGTAAACTGTTGTCTCAGGTGCATATAATGCCTGTGATACTACAGAATGTGTCATTCTGCCAATTATGCCATCGCTCACAGGGCACTGTGGTAGTGACAACAACTGCAGAATGGCTTATCTACACTTAATTTCTGTTTATGGGTCTCTTGAGCACACATTTTTCCAGGTTGGGTCAGCAGGGAGTGGGGTGTTGATCAAATGTTAGATAGTCAAATCGGGCAAGTTGAGTGCTTGTTCAGGTTGGGTGGATTTGTAGTTTTTCTAAGATTAGAAAGTCATGACTATCGGGCTATCTACTGAGCGGGCTATCTACTGAGCGCTGCTGCTGCTGCTACTACTACTACTACTTCTACTTCTACTATTCTACTACTACTACTACTACTACTACTACTACTACTACTACTACTACTACTATTACTACTACTATTACTACTACTACTACTACTACTACTACTACTACTACTACTATTCTACTACTACTACTGCTACTACTACTACTACTACTACTACTACTACTACTACTACTACTACTACTACTACTACTACTACTACTACTAACTGTTACTACTATTACTACTACTACTACTACTACTACTACTACTACTACTACTACTACTACTACTACTACTACTACTACTACTACTACTACTGATGATAATAATGATGGTGATGATGATGATACTTGTAATAATGAAAGCACTACTTTATTTGATATTTCTATTTCGTTGTCTTCCAGACAGTACAGGTAACCAAGAGGGAGGATTAGGGGACTCAGGTGTAGAGGTTCTTCATCTAGTCCTCTCACACCTGGTCCACGGAAACGATCAGTTTGGCATCAGCGCCGAACAGAAGGAAGCCTTCCTCAAGACCCTCAGGAAGGACTTCCCTCAAGAGAGAGTGCCCGTTGTGCTAGCTCCACTGCTGTACCAGGACCAGCAGGATATCTCAGTGGAGAAACTCTGCCTAGAGACTGTAAACATGCCCAAAACACTGGTGAGTAGTGCGCGGATGTATCTGTCCATAATTGAACACCTCTGTATGTTGAGCACCCCCATAAATTGAACACATCTGTATATTGGACAAGTGTTCATTCCCTCTGTCACTTTGATAAGTCTAGGAATAGGACCTCCATACATTGAAATATCTGTACATAAACACCTGTTCATCAAACACCTCTCTACATTAGACACCTCTACACATTGAACACCTCTGTACATTGGACATTTTTTCATTCCCTGTTACCTTCAGTAGTATAGGAATAGGAATCTCTGTTCATTGGACACCTCTGTACAATGGACACTTTTTCATTCCCCGTGCATTGACAAGTATAAGACTAAGACCTCCATACTTAGATCACCTCCATACATTGGACACTTTCATTCCCCGTCACTTTGATAAGTGTAGGACTAGGACTTCCATTCGTTGAACACCGCCGTTCCTTTGGACACCATTTCATTCCCCGTCATCTTGATAAGTATTAGCAATTGGACCTTTGTATATTGGACACATGCAAACATTGAACAGCTTTGGATTCCACATATCAGCAGTGAATTTAGAAACTGTGAAAATATCTAAGGTTGCTCAGAATGTACTGCCTGTAAACAGGAAAAGATGAGTTGCAAGTTATATCTAACTATTTCTCCAGTTATTTGCTCTCTCAGGACAATTTCGAAGTTGTATTCTTTATATTTTCAGATGGAGGGCTCTCTGGCAGATATGATGCTTGAAGCGGGCTACAGCTGCACTGCAAGGTAAGGACCAAAATAGTACACACCACCCCAGACTTGGGACAATATTCCTCTTCCACTGAGATTTCTTACATTGGAATTATCTTTATAGCAGTCTTGAAATCACTTAAACTGTTATGTGTAATGTCAATTAGTTGTGATTAAATTGATATGAAATACATTTGAACATCTCTTCAAAAACTAAACAGTGCATTGTTAATTAGTTGTGATTAAATTGTTATACAATTATAAATCCTAGAATCCTGAAAATCAGTGTCACTCTCTTATGTTATTACCAGCCATAGTGTTCATTTCAGCATTGAAGAATGTCGCATTACACAATTATGGACAACCATAGTAGGAGGGTGATCGTTTATCTAAATATGTGCATGGAAATCATTTGACTAAGACTTGAATTCTTTTGCAATCTTTTTCAAAACCTATGATGACCTTTTTATTCCAGTATTGAAGAATGTCGCAATACGCTAGTGCAGTTTGGCATCCGGGAGGTCACGCCTGCCTCGGTCGCCCGGGTGCTGGGCATGATGAGCCGGACGCCCACAGGCCTCGGTGACCAGATATCAGTGCAGTCTATGAACACGCCCGGCAGCGGCGGAGCCGGGATGTGGGGCGAAGCCGGCGCCGGAAAAGACAAATCCGAGTCGGCTGGAATCACCACGTGGAATGGCGATGTCTTCATCCAGGTCGTTCAGGATCTCGCGCCTCATCTCAACTGGCGGGAAGTGGTCAGCGAGCTCGATCATCCGGAGTTCATCGTTCTCGGGAAGGCCGGTCTGCGGCTTCTGGTACAGGCCCTGTTCCGAGGTCTCAAAGACGTCTTTCCAGTCGATCTAGTCTACAGGCAGTGGAAGAACACAGAGGGACAGGTACGAATCTCAATTTAACCCTTATGCTGCTGGTGGCTAATTTGGCCAATGCAAAATGATACAAAAATCCTGGAAAAACACTGAAACCCTGGCAAATGGGTACTCATCTGAGAGTACTCAGCAAGAGCTATCGAATGAATACCAACATGACAGGGTTTAGACTTTTCAAAAAGATCTTTGCATCCTTGTGCTTTGGACGAAAGTAGCCTCAGCATTGAAAGAGTTAAGCCCTTTATAACCTTATTTTTAATTTCATTTAGAAACTTGTTTATGCATCGAGAAATTTGTTAAGCATGACCCTTTCAATGCTACACACGCATATATGCATTTGTGGTAACATAACCTAATGAAGCATGCACCCATATTAGGGCTGTGCTCACCGCTCGCGATGCTTGATGGATCGCGATTTTCATGCCATGCTACGATTATCGATCATGACATGAAACTCATGAGCATCGCAAAAAAATAAAAACTTCAACTACCTTTTTAAATAGGCTTGAGAAGCTAAAAAATCCGGCGTCGTGTTGGCAACATCGATGTCGCGATTCACAGCGGAACTACGCAAAATGCGTAAGTTCGATATACGCTAACCCGTTAGAGCGTACTTCACACTCTAACGGGTTCACAATCACGAGGTGTAGTTGCATGTTTATACCGCTAGCTTGATATGGCGCTGGCTAGCGGTATCAACACTTTGAAAAACAAAATGGCCGCCGTTTTCATGCTCGTGAGCATCGTTTAGGTTTTTGGTGATGCTCGTGAGCTGAAAATTTTTGGTGAGCACAGCCCTAACCCATATATGTGTCAAGATGATCAAATTAATTTTAAGAAGACCCTGGTGTGCCAATTAAAAAGATCCCCTACATAGCTCAAAGATGGGCAATTGGGCATTGGAATAATTGTGCTCAAAGTTCATTTTGATTTGTTGCATGCTAGACAATGCTAGACCAAAATCTCCCAAGGTAGTCAAACATGAACAACATGGTATTGGATTTTGGCCAGTAATTTCTGTTACAATTAGCATCGAACATTTGTGGGTAAAATTATAATTTGTACTCGCAAGGGTTAGGAAATTCTTTGATGTGTGTGCATGTACGTGGATGTTTAACTCTTCACTCACTACATTGAATTATGATATTAGAAGTTTGTATGCAGCTTATAGAAATTATCAGGAGAAATGTTGAAAGTATGGCTTGACAGCTTCACCTTAGATGTCCTTTTAATACGTGCAATGCTCCATCACTAATTGAAGTTTTAAAAGCAATTTAATATCAAGGAAATGTTTTGAAAGCATTGAAGATCAAGACATTGGATAAAAATGGGATGAAATATCACTGATATCAAAATATCAAAATCACTTTTTTTGATGCGTTTCCATGAATTATACTTATTTCTTTTTCAGTTATCCTTCATCACACATACCCTGAAACATCCCGAGGTGTTCAGCTTCGCGGACTATCCATGTCACACCGTCGTCATTGACATCCTCAAGACCCCCCCTGATGATGACAATCACGAGATTGCCACGTGGAAGTCGCTAGATCTAGTCGAGACGTTGTTGCGCCTCTCGGAACAAGGACAGTACCAGCAAGTCTCGGAGCTGTTCAAGTTCCCCATTCAACACTGCCCCGACATGCTCGTCCTAGCCCTTCTGCAGATCACAGTAAGTGGAAAATATATATTAGCCAGCTAAAGTGAGCATTCAAATGTTAATTCATTATAGATGCGCAACATTCAACTTGAAAGAGGTAACTTTTAGTCACAATAGGTTGTGTTTATACATGTATTGTTAGCCATTTATAGCATATATTCATGAATTTATAGCTCTTATGTAGGATTGAAATTTTCAAAGATATCTATGGTAAGCCCACTTGTGATAAATATGATTATTAGCATAGATTTAAAAACATTGTCATATATCTCAATGCTGAACACAGCCCTAGTTGAAACTATAATTTAAAATGACTTCATGTACTGCTCATATAGTTTTGATACATCTTTGAACTTTATTACTTTCCAGCCAAACTGGAACACCCTGAAACACGAGCTGATCTCGAGTTTGATGCCGATCTTCCTTGGGAACCACCCCAACTCTGGCATGGTGCTGCACTACGCCTGGCACTGCCAGGGCCAGTCCAGCACCATACGCACCCTCATCATGCACTCCATGGCCGAATGGTACATGCGCGGAGAGCACCATGATCAGACGAGGCTTTCCAGAATACTGGATGTCGCTCAGGATCTGAAGGTAAGCAGAGTAGTGCTCTTGTTGATTTATACAGGAATGCTTTTCAGGGTTCGAATTTATATTATACACCTACTTGTGCAGTTGATATTGTTATTCTGTTTACTGTAAGTTTAATCATCCTAAGGAAAAAAATATTGGTTTAAAGATGATTTAGTTTGATGGTAGAATATTATAATCGATTCTTTATTTCACCAATTTTCCACGCCCATTTCAGGCCCTATCTATATTGTACATTCATAAACCATGATATTTTCATTGACCTTTCTAAATGCCTATTCCAGGCCCTCTCTATATGGTACAAGAATAAAACACAAGGTTATCATTTATTTCTAATGTTTCCCTGTTTGTCTCAAGCCCTTTCTATGTTGCTTAATGCCACATTATTTGCCTTTGTAATTGACCAATCAGGTTAACCGTATGTCAAGCCCTGCATTATCTCTATTATGCATTAATGAACCATAAGGTTGTCATTGGTTTCTCATGTTTCCCTCCTTGTTTCAGGCCCTTTCTATGTTGCTCAATGCCACACAATTTGCCTTTGTAATTGACTAATCAGGTTAGCTGTATATCAAACCCAGTATTCTCTGTATTATGCATTAATGAATCATAAGGTTGTCATTGATTTCTCACGTTTGCATGTTTATTTCAGGCCCTTTCTATGTTGCTCAATGCCACACCATTTGCCTTTTGATTGAGCAATCAGGTTAACAGTATGTTAAACCAAGTATTCTCTTTATTATGTATTAATGAATCATAAGGTAGTCATTGATTTCTCACGTTTCCCTGTTTGTTCCAGGCCCTTTCTATGTTGCTCAATGCCACACCATTTGCCTTTGTGATTGACCTGGCCTGCCTGGCCTCTCGACGAGAGTACCTCAAGCTGGACAAGTGGCTCACGGACAAGATCAGAGAGCATGGCGTGAGTACACAAATACAATTTTGTCGGGAAATCTTTATAAGTCTACTGGAGAGTCTGGTCTTAGCTAGCAGGGCCTTATTTGGGCACCCAAGCCCTCAAAAATCACCCTTCAGGACACCCCAATAAGGTTTATAAGGTTTTAAATTGGAGTGCTAAAAATTTCCCTTTAAAGCCCTGCTGGAGGGTGTTTGTTATACTTAAAATTCACGCATTCAAGCACTCGAACTAAACCATATGTAAAGCATAGAAGGATGTTATTTTGGCACTATCATGATGAGCGCGAAAATTAAATGCTGGTAAAGAATACAAGTTATACAGTACTTTATATGCGTAAAAGTAACATGGTATGCAGTAAGTCAAGGATATCTGTTTGGGTTGTTTTCAGGAACCGTTCGTCCAGGCGTCGGTGAACTTCCTCAAGCGGCGCTGCCCCCAGCTGATGGGCGCAGCACTGAATGACAACGAGCACAACCAGAGCAAGAGCCAACAGCTCCCAGGCGAGACCCTGGCCACCATGCTGGCCTGTCTGCAGGCCTGCGCAGGGTAAGTCAGGGGCTTAGCGCAATGCGTCCAGCGTGTCATTTGGACACGCAGAACACTGTTTTTTGACAGTTTGGACACCCAAAAGTTTATGTCAGAATTTGCTGAAGATGACTTTTCTTAGAAGATAGAAGATGTTGAAGCTGTAGTGTCACTTTTATAGGACACACAAAGCAGTATCTGGTCTAAAAAAGCAAAATCTATAAAGGTATAGGGTCTATCTTATTAGTAGTATGTATTTTGTACCACACTTTGGACACGCAAAAGTCTATGAAACCTCTATTTGGACACCCTGTTTCCAAATATCGGCTAAGACCCGGGGGTAAGTACCAGAAAATACCACTGGTCTCCTTGACCATAATCTTTGTGTGTAATCTTAGCTGGTTTTGAATCAGGACAGAGCATCGCAATATCAAAAATGTTGGAATATTTAACGGCTTTGTTAGATAACTGAAATAAGTGATACATTGAATGTACCTCAATAACAGTGATAATAATGATATTCTAGACAACAGTGTCTGATAACCGAAACTAAGTGATAAAAAAACGATACCTTTATAATACTAACTACAAAAAACGATGATAATGATAATGATGATAGTACTGTAATACTAATAATGATAATAATAGTGATAATGATAAAAAAAAAAATAATAATAATAATGATGATAAAAATAATGAATAGATTAATGATAATAATGATAAGAAGAAGTAAAAGAAAAGCAACAACAGCAACAAGTCCAAGTAATATTGATAAGATGACAGTAAAAGGACTACATTCACTTCTATATTTATAGATGAGTGTATTTTGCATATGTATAAATTCAAATCCTCACTATCTAATCACTATGAATATGTTTGATGACACCTGATATATGTTATCCTTGCTTTGCCTTCTTTGCAGAAGTGTTGCACAAGAACTCTCGGAGGCGATACTAACGATGATCGCAAATGCCAACATAATTCTCAACAAGCCCACACATCGCCCGCCGGGCGTAGTAGGCGCCAAGTCCATCAACCCCAGTATTGGTTCGGGACTGGCACCAGGGGGCATCACACAGGGATCAACCCCACAGCTCTCAAACCCAGTGGTAAGAATGGCTTCGTAGCACTTACTTTTAACCCTTTCATGCCAGGAGATGTCCTTTACGAGTGTCATCCGTTTCTAGCAAGCGTGGCTATTTTGATCTTGAGCATTCCGGGGGTTTAAAGGTTTTGGGAATATTATTGTATTTACTTATGAATCTTTTGTTTTGAAGCTTGATAGTGGATGTTTCAAACAATTAAGTATTGTTATATATAACGGATCACAATTGTTTTGTAAATTATGGTACCCTCCTAGGAGGGTAGACATAGGCGTTGACATTTAACTGTTTCCATGTCCAAGATTAGCACTAGCATGTGTGCTACATATCTCAAGATTTATTCAACACAATCTTTCCCCCTAGGCAGAAAGTTTCGCTATAGCTACCGTTTCGGTGTTAAAAATGAGCTTGTGTGCTACATATCTCAAAGTTTATTCAAAAAAGTCTTTCCCCTTTCCAGATGATATGCTAAATCCTATTTCAATAATTAAGATGAGCATGTGTGCTATGTATTTCAAAATTAATTCAACAAAACCTTTCCCTTTTCCAGATGGATCCGCTTGCCACGATGGCGCAGTTGGGTCTGGGCGGTACCAGTGCTAGTGGGCCCCTGACGGGGTTCCAGCAGTCCCTGGCCTCCCTGAGCAGCACCCCTGGCTCCCCCGCCAAGGCATTCCCCCCTCCTGGGGCCTCTCAGGCTGCCCCCGGCGGCTTCAACCCAATGCAGTCGATAACATCACAACTACAGGGTGAGTAAACCTTTCTAAGTACAGTCGATTCTTAGATTTGAATACCATACTATAGAAAAAGTGTTCACATTAGTACTAGTAGCCTAGTAGGTATTCAAATCTCAATATAGCTTAACTCTAAAACTCTGAAACCTGATGACACCACAGAATATATTTTTTAACAGGTAGACCTGTGAATGAAATGGCAGTGTAGTCCTACAGACTCCCAATGAATTCAAAGTGTAAAACCTTGAATACATTTTAAATATTGAATACCCTTAAATACCGACTTGGTCTGATATGAAGGTCTGATAATTGATCAACTTTAATGACTATTGGATTGGTTTGGAAAGCTATGTTTTGTATGAAAATAATGGAAGTAAGGTCTATTATTTATAACGCTGTTTTGTTGTTGTAGGTTTAAGCCTCCAGACCACCATGTCTACAGGTATCACGCCTCGCGGCACGCCCTCTCTGGGCGCGCTCAGTGCACAAGCAGCTCTCAAGCAGCAGCAGCAGGGCGTCGATAGACTACGACAGGGAACATGTGAGTACCAGTATTTGATACATTACCAAATATTGATATCAAATGGGGATAAGTATATAGTCTAAGGTTTAAAATATGTGTAGAATTGACTTAATTGCTACGTGTAGAATGTGTTCTTACATCAGTATTATTACCATTATTGTTGTAATTATTATTATTGTTATTATTAGTATTATTAGTAGTAGTATTATTAGTAGTATTAGTAGCATTATCATCATTTACATTATAAATTGATGTAATTATCAATACAATTATCATTATCCTTACTTTTATATAACTTGATTATATTAGCATCGTTACTGTAATTCTTATCATTTGTGCTATAATTAGCATTACTAACTATTTTGTTACGCAAATTACAGTCAATAAATATACATACATACATACATCATTATATATATATCATTATGTATTAATAATGTCGTTATTCTCGCTGTATTCAGCCCAGCCGAGTGACATGTCGATCATCTTCCCGGAGATGAGCCAGCAGTTCTCTAAGGAGATAGAGGACGAGGCAAACAGCTACTTCCAGCGCATCTACAACCACCCCCCTCATCCTACTATCTCTATAGACGAGGTGCTCGAGATGCTCAAGAAGTTCAAAGACTCGCCCGTGAAAAAGGAGAGGGTGAGTGTGGTTTATTAGATAAACCTGTGTTAAAATGTATGGCATAAAAAGGATTCATAGTATTTATAAAAAACAAAAACAAAAACACCTCATCCTACTATCTCTAGAGACGAGGTTCTCGAGATGCTCAAGAAGTTCAAAGACTCGCCCGTGAAAAAGGAGAGGGTGAGTGTGGTTTAGTGGAAATTCCAGTGTTAGAATTTTCAGCATCGTTATAAAAAGGGTTCAGAATTTATTTCATGAAATCAGGTGGTTAGTCTATATGGTTCAGAATTTATGTATTTAAATAAAAAGTTCCAGACAGCGGGAAAAACCCACGCCGTCTGAAAATGTATTTGGCGGGAACCACCACACAATGTAGCACAGACTTCGTTACGAAGTGCGTGGTGGCTCTCATTTGCTCCGGTCAACTTTGTCAATGGTCGTTGCAATCCTTGGATCTGTTCCCAAATTCTACTATTGAATCTTTTCATGGAATGAGGAAAAGAACCACACATTTTAGTGATTGAAACTTGTTACTAAGCCATTAAAAGAAGAAGTACCGTTTCGCTGTTAACGATGCCAATACCACTTGTATCATTTCATCGTTATCGTACAGTTTCGTGTTAGCGGTATGCAACCCTTGTTAACCTACAGAAACCCCAATGTTTGATCCCAAATAATTTTGGTTCCAACTTTCTTAGGTATGATCAGTTGCGATTGTATTGAATTTTAATTTGTATTGAGATTTTGATAGAAATGCTGATGTTTGATTGTTTAATTCTTTCCTTGCAGGACGTGTTTGCGTGCATGCTGCGGAACCTGTTTGAGGAATACCGCTTCTTCCCCCAGTATCCCGACAAGGAGCTCCACACCACTGCAGTATTGTTTGGTGGCATCATAGAACAAGGACTTGTAACGTAAGTCTCTGTAACAGTTATTATAGAACACGATAACCATACTCTTGTAGCCGTATGGCATATTTCAAAGTGATAGATACTGCAGACTGTGTTATTTTTGCACTTTTAAAGTGATGCGCTCAGCAGGTTGCTGCCACTGATAAGCATTTTTTTTTCTGTGTACATATATTGAATGACAAGCTATCATGGAAGTGTGTTTTACGATACAGTGAAGGGATCGGATGTCCAAATAATAATACACGGTAAAATAAATGTGGATTTCTGGGTTATGCAAAGTAGGCATTACTTTAACTGCTGCAATATTAAGTTATTAACACGGTATACAGTAGTCAATAAAACTAACAAAGGGAGGTATGTGACAATTGAGGTATCCAAAATCAGTTAATAATTTTGTTGAAGCGATTAAGGTTTTATTTTTGTCCTCATGTGCACCGGCAGGGATTTTAACCCGGGCAGTGATGTGAGAGGGTTAGCAGTTAGTTGCAACGCTTTATACCACATGACCATCAGGGGAGGCCCTGTTTAAACAATAAAAATTCTTTGTAATCGTTTTACCTTAAATATGCTGTAGCTGATTTTCTCGTTTCATCTTCAGATATATGGCACTAGGTATCGCTCTGCGGTACGTGCTGGAGGCCCTGCGCAAACCCAGTGGCAGCAAGATGTACTACTTCGGCATTGCGGCGCTGGATCGTTTCAAGACTCGCCTGAAGGACTACCCACAGTACTGCCAGCACCTGGCCGCCATACAGCACTTCAACCAATTCCCACAGCATCTCATGGAGGTAAGACCCACGCTTTGCATGGGAACAAAACAATAATCTAACCTGGTCAGTCAGAATTATGCTCAAGGTCTTAGCCAGTAGGGCATCTGAGAGCCATTTGGACAACCAAACCCTCAAAAGTTTCCCCTCAGGATACTCAAATTCTTATGAGAGTAATTTCGTAAATAATCAATGTCAGACATAAATATAATTCCAATGCCATTGAATAAGGATAGTATGCCTTATTTCAATAAATGGATAATATGTCCATGGTTATAATCTGAGCATTTTGTGGTCTCCCTTGAAAAATAGGACACCCAAAAACTTTGTAAATCCTGGCTAAGACACTGATGCTCATGACTATAGTCAACCTGTTCAGCCATAATGAGGCTATCATAAATATAATATTTTCACAATTCACACCAATGTCTGCCTCCTGGCTCCAGCTAATGTTAAGCCCTATTCACCCATAGCATTCAAGCTCCTTATGTAACGAAAAAACGTCTAGTCACATTTGTTTGATACTTTCATCTTCTTTTTCATTTAGTCACATTTGTTTAATACTTTCATCTTCGTTTCATCCAGTACGTAGAGTTTGGTGCACGATCCCAAGAACCACCGAACCGACCGCAAGGACCGGTGACGACGCGCAGCCTGACGCCTATCACGTCATCAGTATCAACGGGGATCACCACGATGGCAGGCACGGCAATCACGACCGTCGCCGCCACTTCCAGCACCCCAACCACAACCCCAACAAATATCATAACCAAACCCAATACGAGTATGCCAAAGGTAAGATTTAAACAATTTAAAAAGCAACTCATGAGCTTTAATGTTTATTTTGGGGGAGTTAGAAAAAATAATCAGAAACTAGACTGATCCTTCAGTTTGTAGAACTTTCCATTATAGTTGAGTCAAAAATTACTAAATCTTTATAGTATCGAATCTCATGAATACACTTTCTTGGGATAACTCCTAGCTTAGATAGATTTACTTATACAAAATCCCCTTGGAATGTATTCAGAGGTGAAAATTGAAATAACAAAAGTATGCATCTTGAAATACTAGAATGAAATTTTTTGGTTAGGTTCTGATAAACATTTATCTTTCAAATATTTTCCAATGATTATTGAATCAGAAAAATATTACCACATAGATAATTATGCTGTTCAAGAACCAAACTGGAATTTGGAATTCTGTTTATCGTTAATTTCTTTTGAATATTGAGATGATTCAGCCACTATAGTATTAAACCTCTGGTATTAATTTTCAGCCGTCAATTGCCAATGCCACTAATATTGACACGCTGATTGCTGGCACTGATAATGAAGAGGAGATCGCTGTCCCTCTGGAGCAGATACAAGATAAAGTGTTCTTCATCTTCAACAACCTCTCACAGTCCAACATGGCACAAAAGGTAAGCTCTTTCTCTAGCTGCTACCTTTTATTGGGATGGAATATCAATGCTATCTTGAAATAAAGATGATCTATCTATCTATCTACCACTGTTTGTACAAGATTCCTATTGAACTTTTCTTTGTTTGTGTGTAGGCGGATGAGCTGAAGGAGCAGGTTGGAGAAGAGTGTATGGCCTGGGTGGCTCAGTACCTGGTCATGAAGAGGGCTAGTATTGAACCAAACTTTCATCTCCTCTATGCCAACTTCATCGACAACCTCAAGATCACACACTTCACCAACATGGTCATCCAGGAGACCTTCAGAAACATTAAGGTCAGTTGATGCAGATGTACACCCACATATATGTCCTGGTGATGTGATTTTATTCTTTTTTACCTTCAGAAACATTAAGGGCAGTTGCCCTATTTCATTCATTTTTTTCATAACTTGATGTATGGGCTGTATGTACAACAGTACAAGCAAACAAGAATACCTTCAGAAACATTATGGTGAATTGCTGCACTCATATGTAACTTATATCTCTAGTATCCAAAGATTGTTACTTAAATGCAAATATATTTTCCTTTAACCCTTTCGCTGCTGGTGAGTAATTTGTTTACTACGAATGGGAAACAAAGCTGGAAAATGACTGAAACCCTGGCAAATGTACTCATATTTTAGTACTCAATGAGAGCTTTCTAACAAATACCAACATGATTTTCAAAACTTCTTGAGTTCTGGTGCCTTAGACAAAAGTAGTCTCAGCATTGAAAGGGTTAACCCAAACATGTCAAGAGTTCCCTTTGGTAAGTGTCATCCGAATTGATGTTACATTTGAACATGATTTGAAAATGAAGCATAAAATAACATGATGTGGAAATAAGTTGTGTCTGGCTTGTGATTTCCACTTCAGATAACTTCTAAAAATGTTTTAGGTGCAGAGACAACTCTATAGTCCCTATGTACAACAGTACTTGTAAACAAACAAGAAATAGTAGACAAAGAAAAATTGGGGCAGTTCATTCCGATGAACATTTTGCAGTATATATAATGTTAGTGCCCATTTACTTAGGTTATAATTTGTAAATGAATAGTTCCAGAGCTTTGTTATTCATTTTCGATGATCATTGTCTGTGATGTAAAATTCATTTTTCTACATATCTCATTTGTCATTTTAATTTTCTAGTAGGAGCGAAAAAGGAGTTGCCAATTTCTCTGTCAAAGAACTTTGATCATTGGGTATTGATTATTATTCATTTGCTATGTTTGTTGTCTAAAATGTCAAATCATTTCTCTTATTTGTCATTTAAAGGTTCTACTACGGAGCGACAAAGGAGTTGCCAATTTCTCTGATCGCTCTCTGCTGAAGAACCTTGGTCACTGGGTGGGCATGCTATCCCTGGCAAAGAACAAGCCCATCCTGCACATCGACATAGATCTGAAATCCCTGCTTTACGAGGCCTACCACAAGGGGGCACAAGAGCTCCTATATGTGGTCCCTTTCGTGGCCAAGGTTCTGGAATCCTGCTCCAAGAGTAAGGTAAGTTGAAGCTTTAGTCATATTCCTAACCCTTATGCTGGTGGTGGCTTATTTGGCAGTTATTGAATTATGGACCACAGAAAACCAATGGCCCCATAGCTGAAGGCTTGAGGTAATTCAGTGGGCCTTCTAGAATATTCAACTTGATATTCCTTTTACCTATAGACTGGATTTTCTAGATAATAAATAGTGTGCTACCTTTTTGCAACACACCTTGGGACACTCAGATATTCAGAAAGGTAAACTTTTCCCTGGTATTGGGCAAACTGGAATAAAAAATAAGTTATTCCCTGATTCTTTCCCTATGGAATCAGACAATAGAGCTTTTAAACTGTATCAGAACAACAGATGACCATCCTGGTACAATTATTGTTATATCTTTTGCTCGATCGTGACCATCGTTCCTTTTCTCTGCAGGTCTTCAAACCTCCCAATCCCTGGACAATGGGCATCATGAATGTCCTCGCAGAACTTCACACGGAACCCGACCTCAAACTCAACCTGAAGTTTGAGATAGAAGTCCTGTGTAAAACTCTCAACATAGACCATAACGTAAGTACAATATTGGCAGCAAGTCAAATAAAGTAACAACTGCGTTGTTCTTTCTACTTATGTCTCAATGCTAATGTCTGCAATACCTGACAACTAAAGGTTTAAAAACTGTAATGTCGTCTTTGCCATGTTTATGTTACACAAATCAGGTGTAGGGCTGCATACCGCTAAGGGTGAAGCGGTACGGTACCATAACCGGTATCAACGAAACGATACAGTATTTTAACGGTACTGCTATCGGTATCTATAGAAGTCTTGAACTATGCTAAGTACGCACTTAGCCTAGTTCCCGACATACATAGACAACATATCAATATCTGCCAAGCATGCTGATAACATCACATGTTCAGTTGTACTTACAGGTCAACAGGTGCCGGCCGAACTTGTTTACTTCGAAGGCACGCTATATACATGGCAGCAGCAACACGGCACTCGCCCCGCTATATATAGCGCACCTTCGAAGCAAACAAGTTCCGCACTACAACTCCTCACATGATACTATCAACATACCCAACAGAGATTGATATGCTATCTATGTATGTCAAGCACTAAACTAAGTGCCTGCTTTGGTTGTGTTGTTTTGCAAAAACGGGTATTCCCCGGTATTTTGCGAAGCGGTATTCGGTACGGTGCTGGTACCGGGTACTGGTGTACAGCCCTAATCAGGTGCACAATCTTGTATTGGCTGCACCAAAATTGGAAAAAAATTAAAGTAAATGATTCGGTACCTAATATGTGTTTTTTCCAGTTCATAAAAGCTCCTGCTTATCCTAAAAAAGTCCTAATGATCCCAGCTTGGTAGCCCTCTCTGCTATAAAGAAGTGATACTTACCTGTAACATTGTAAATCATGTCCATTTCTTGTATTTTCTCCAGGAGCTAACGCCTGGCAGCTATCTGAAGGACACGGATAGACTGACCACGCTTGACCACCAGCTCTCAGCACCCAACAAGAAGGGTCCGCAGACGCCGCCGCAGCCGGAGGAGCAGAACGGCACGATCAATATCAACATGCCGCAGGCCGTCGTGACGAACGTGGTGACGACGGGCGTGACCTCGGCCACGACCTCCACCACCTCCACGGTGGCCACACCCCCGCAGCCGCAGTTCTACTTCCAGGAGATCAACACCACCTCCCTCGCAGGGCTGGGGCAGCACATCTCATGCAATGAACAGGTGGGTGGATTCTCTTTTCTGATGGAGGGGGGGGGGGGGGGGGGGCGGTGCCTGATGTGTTTCTAATGGGATTGGAAATGGGATCATTTTAGTACAACTGTTGCGGCTGATACTGCTATTGGTAGTACTACTGCTGTAACTACACCTACTACTGGTGCTACTGCTTATGCTACCTCTGCTCATACCTCACCTACTACGTTACTACTACTACTGCTACTGCTACTGCTACTGCCACTACTACTACTACTACTGCTACTACTGCTACTACTACTACTACTACTACTACTACTACTACTTCTATTACTACTACTTCACTTCTTTCACCACTGCTAATTCTTCTAATATATTTTTCTGACATGGCATTATTAATAAGTCAACTCATGCCTTCCATTTGGTGCATGTTTGCCCACTTCTAGAGTTTTTTTTCATAGCACACTATGCTTCAAAGGAGATATGGATTGGTGATGGTATACTGTAACGCTGAGTTTGTTTTATTTTGATTTCAGATTGGCCTGTTCCAAGCCCACCCACAGCTCAAGCAGTATGTGCGGCAAGCCATCGAGAACGCTGTCAAAGAATTGCTACCTCCAGTAGTGGAGAGGTCCATCAAGATCGCACTCACTACCTGTGAACAGATCGTGAAGAAGGTAAGAAAATACATATTGATAGGTAATTGAAAGTGATCCCAGTTTTGGGAATGGATTTTTGATTTTTAGGGATCAACATTTGAGTAGAACTGCTTTAATGACTAATTAAACATGGACGTTTCTGCTCTGTGTGTAAGGTTTCATGCCCTATTTAGTTTAGTTTATTTTGTTAAATTACTCACTATCAGCTTCTTAAATTTCTGGAAGTTCCTTTGGGAAAAAGTCCAGGTAGCGATGACCTCATTTTATATATAATATAATTTTATGAATATTTTAAATCTTAAATGATACTATACTTAACTTTTTTGATACGAACATTTTTCCCATTCGATACTGGTATTTGGTATTGTAATGAGTGCCGGTACCTTACCCTAGATATGTGTGTACGAGTATGCCAGTTTGTGAATTCTCTGATGAATGTCTGTCTTTGCCAGGATTTCGCGCTGGTACCAGAGGTGGCCTGGTTGTTCTATGATTGTCTATGCTCTCTGTGTGCGTAGGATTTTGTCGGTGAATTCTCTGACGATTGTCTCTCTTTGCTAGGATTTTACTGCTTATTCTATGATTGTCTATGCTCTGTGTGTAGGATTTTGTTGGTGAATTCTCTGATGATTTTCTCTCTCTCTCTGCTAGGATTTCGCGCTGGACCCTGAGGAGTCGCGTATGCGGGCGGCCGCCCACCACATGGTCAGGAACATGACGGCCGGCATGGCGCTCATCACCTGCCGAGAACCTCTCCTCATCAGCATCAACAACAACGTCAAGACGTCATTCCTCAACGTACTGAGGGTAAGTGCAACCTAACATTCTCATCAATACATGGAGACTTAGACCATTGCCTCTTGGTTCTCTCTTTTAGTTCAACCCTTCCAATGCCACACACGCATATATGCGTTTGTGGTCACTTAACCTAGAGAACCATGCACGCAAATATGCATGCGAGAGCCTGGCTCGCCAATCTAAAAAAAAAACCTACAATTAGGTTGATTTGCTGTCGAAATGTTGTGCTCAATTAAGGTTCCTTTTGATACGTCACATTGCTATGTTAGACCTAAGTTTTATAAGATCGTCAAACATGAACAACCTAGTTCTGAACCGAGAGTTCATCAATCCCAAGAGCCAGAGCTATTCAGGCTATAAAGTCCGACACTGCACAATTATAATCTATTATGTTTTTGTGTACCAAGGCACCACCCAGCCTCAGAAGGAGAATATATGCTCCGTGATGCTATTTGGGGGCACTTTTATGTAAATAAGGGGATAGTTAGGCTATAGTTCGACACTGCACTATTATAATCTATCATGTTTCTATCTCTCAGGGCGCCACCCAGCCTCAGAAGGAGCTGATTGACCAGGCTGCACAGGTACTGGCACAGGACAACACTGAACTGGCGTGTGCCTTCATCCAGAAAACTGCCGTGGAGAAGGCCATTCCCGAGATGGACAAGAGACTGGCAACGGTGAGTGCCAAATCGTGTTGATAAGTGCACTGTATAGTGATATGTGATGTGGTACTTTCCAATCAACATAATGGGCTCATATGATATGGTACTATATAATGCATTGATACAAACAATGGGTTCAGTGGAATGTATTATAGTCATAAGAGCTATTGCAAACGGTGAGTGTCAGGAAGTGTTGTTGAGTGCACTGTGTAGGAATATGCGATGTGGTACTTTTCAACCATGAAATTGGGTTTATATAATATGGTACTAAATACTGAGATACAAACAATAAATTCAATACAATACAGTTATTGGAGCTGTCTGAAAAACATAGGTTCAATGAACTGAATAGAATATAAAGTAATAGAGCCCAATGATAAATGGACTACTTAAACCATTAAACTATCCTTTGTTATCTACTTTTCACTATTATTGATCATTGTACATTTTCTTTATGCTACCTGTATGCAGACAGTTTAATGACAGAATACATTGTTACTCTATACCCTCTTGGTGCAGTTGGACAAGCTTGTCAATGAAAAAACTTTTTAAAAAAACTAACCAATTCCTTCAATAAAACTATAATGACTTATATCCTTGCAAAGGTATGTTTTTGAAAATATTTGTTTATTTCGTCACAGGAGTTTGAACTTCGCAAGCATGCACGGAACGAGGGACGTCGTTACTGCGACCCTGTGGTTCTCACCTACCAGGCTGAGCGTATGCCAGAACAGATCAGACTCAAGGTGAGCTAGGTTTCAGCCCTACTGACAAACAAATGTGCCTGTCTAAAGAGCCATGCTAACTTAATTTGGAAAAGGTAATGTCAGGTATTAAACCACAAAATATCTAATGTATGTTTTACATGACTCTCCCATTAAGATGACTATTAAGTTACCACCAATGCCTGCCATTGAAGGGATATGTATTAGTTTACTGTGAAATCTACCTCTCATTGTGAACAACTCCTAATGTGAATACAATTTCCAGGTCCTATTTGTATCTTGTACATTATGAAAGGACCTCTGAGATGTGAACACTCCCTATTGTGAACGCTTTGCCCTGGTCCCAAGGTGTTCAAATCTCTAATGTTTCACTGTTCTATATTGTTTGTTTTGTTCATTGTACAGGTCGGCGGCGTGACAAGCCAGCAGATCTCCGTGTACGAAGAGTTCGCCCGTAACATCCCGGGCTTCCTGAACAGCGGGGAGTCTCCGCAGAACACGGGCTTCATGGCCAAGCCCATGGCCTCATATGCCACGGACGAGATCACCCAGATCTACGACAAGATCGCGCGCGAGATCGAGCAGCACCTGCAGTCCGTGCCCCCATCCAATCCTCAGGTCGTGCAGCTCCACAGCCTGCTGGAGGCCGTGCTTCTAGCCAGGAACTCCAGGGAGATTGTCACCGCGCTCGCGCTACTCAAAAAGGTATGAGAATGTAGACTTGACCTTGCTCATTTGTACTAATACCAATGTAAGCTACATGGAACAAGTTTTGAATGAAAAATGTACTCTTTATTTCATATGTAAACGAAGGTGATTAACAAAAAGTTATGTAAGTCATGTGTTAAAAGTAGTGAATAATTTCTAATTCTGAGATTTTGAGTGGCTTTCGCAATGTTATTACAACAGAAAAATTTATTTAAAAGAAATATTTGATAGTTGGCAAATTATGTAAGGAAGAAAAAATTATCAAATGAAATATAAGTCATATGTATCGAAATTTTGCAATCAATGAAAGAAAGAAAAATTGATCAAAAGAAATTTATAAGTCGCATTTGAAAGTTAGTAATCACCACTTTCTATTGTTTTTCCAGGCTGTTGAAGGTCTTCTTGACGGCTTGAGCACCGTACCGAATGACCCCGAGCTGATGCTGCGGTACCGAGACTGCCACCTACTGGTGCTGAAGGGTCTCCAGGACCACCGCGCGTACGGCCCACAGTGGACCAACAAGCAGGTGACACGCTGCCTGATCGAGTGCCGCGAGGAGTGCAAGTACAACCTCGAGGCCGTCGACGTCCTCATTCGCAGCCACCTAGTCAACATGCAGCAGTACGACCTTCATCTAGCACAGGTAGGGAAAGAGAGAAATGTCTAAATAATGTAATGTAGGAAATCTATGACTCTTAAACATGGAAAGTGGGTAATGCAACTTGCATCTAGCCCAGGTAGGAAATTTAGAATTTTGATAATCGTCACTCCTACTGCCATATTTAGGCTAAGTCTTGCCTAGCCAGTTGTAGTTGGTGGAGTAATATTTAGTACCCGGTGAAAACCACCAAGTCACTGGCACCTTTCTCATATGCCGCAGTTGGGATTCGATTCTCTGCAGGGGGAGAGATTGCGGTGGAGGCGGCTTAAACCGCCTAGCTATCAGGGCAGACCTCTAGCTCTGGTAGGAGAATAGATGAATATGGAATAAATGTGATATTGAAAATAAATGTCTCTCGATCCATTAATGCTGAAGGGTTCCTCTAGGAAGCGTTGTCTTAAAATGGTCTTAAAAAAGCCCTTAATAATGCTAGATTTTCAAACTTAGGCAGTTGATGTATGGAGTTCATGGGTCAGAACAAGATACAATGAACTCCCTACACATTTAGAACAGAGGTGATTATTCCTCGATAGATACGAGAGTGGAGGACTATAACTAATGCTTGCTTTCTTTGTTTCAGTCTATGGAGAATGGTCTGAACTACATGGGCGTGGCGTTTGCCATGCAGCTGGTGCAGCGTTACTGCATAGATGAGAAGCACAGCCAGATCAACGAGGCTGACTTCTTCAACACCATAGAGACACTAGCACGCATCGCAGCTCATTCCAGACAGGCCCCTGAAGGGTGAGTGCTACAGGAAGGTCCTAGCTGGGTCAAGTTAAACAAACCAGTTCTAGGATTGGGTCTTTTCTTGGCCAGTGTCCAATTTATTGAAATAAAATCATATATTTTTGTGTCTATGAGTAACGGTACAGCTAAAGTAATATTTCAAATCGCTTTAAACCAGTATAGTTGTGTTAAAAGACACTGAATACGAATGATATAAATAACAGTGTTAAGTTACTTCAACAGCTCAGCATAAATTGAATTTTCTTTTGTTCTTAATCAATGCACATGGTCCAAAGCTACAGATCACAGGTTTAAGTCTATTAGTAGGACTTCTTGTTTGCATGCCCTGATCTAAACTACCTTGTAATATATTGCATGTTCACTATAATGTTGAAAATAATGGCAAATCACTTTCACCTGCAGTTTGATGGCTTTGATCCAGACCATCTGCCAATATCACATGATCACTGTTTAAATGTTGAAAATGATCAAGAATCCTTTTTCTCCTTCAGTTTGACGGCCCTGATCGAGACGATCCGCCAGCACAATGACGGAGGTCTCCTTGACCGCGCCCCCGGTGGCCCCACCTCCATGATGCACTCGGGCATCTCCCAGGCCCGCGAGTTTGACGATCCCCCGGGCCTCCACGACAAGACGGAGTTCCTGCTGCGGGAATGGGTCAACATGTACCACTCCCCAGCTGCGGGCCGCGACAGCACCAAGGCTTTCTCCGCCTTCGTGGGACAGGTACGAATAATAAGATCTCACCTTGTGGGGCAGTGCAGAAGTTTCAGCCCGAATCTGAACAAATGCAACTCTTGAATCTATCTGTTGGGTTTAGTTTCTCGGAAAAGAAGTCAGAGAATTTCTAAGATAAATTGTTGCTTATGATATTGGGTTTGTCTAAGAGTGTTTGGGTTGGGTGCATTTTTTTGCATCATTATTAAAGCTATGAACGATCCCTATAGAATGAAATTCCTTTTTCTGGATTTGTATATTAAGTGGTAATTGTTAGAAAAATGTGTTGAAAATACACTGATATTTCAACTACTAGTCACTCCAGACTTTGAACCCTGTAAGTACTTATGGTAAATAAATATTTATTGCAAATATTATTTAATAAACATATAAGCATTTACTGTTTTTTATCATTGAAAATTTAATAGATGTGTCTCATACAAAATTCACTCTATATTGAAGTAAAGAAATCGAATTAAAGTGAACTTAGCTTTGGTAATGTCATTTTCTCCTCTCTTTATCTAGATGCACCAACAAGGCATCCTGAAGACTGATGATTTGATCACAAGGTTTTTCCGTCTGTGCACAGAGATGTGCGTTGATCTGTGCTACCGAGCGCTGGCCGAACAGACGCACAGTCCGACGCTGATCCGCGCCAAGTGTTTCCACACGCTGGACGCCTTCGTCCGCCTGATCGCGCTCCTAGTCAAGCATTCGGGCGACTCCACCAACACGGTCACCAAGATTAACTTACTGAATAAGGTATATGTCCATGTAGGTCCACGTTGTTTCTACTATGAGGCGTGCTGTGATTAGCGTAACATAGGACACCTTCTCTCCATCTCGCAACAGCCAGCCAGCCAGCCAGCCATCTACCACAGCAGCCAAAAACACAAACACAACCAGCACCAAATCAGTCCATTCTTTCACTATAAAAGTGTCAAAACTTTGAGGGGCCCATCCCATAGTTCCAGTGATATAGGGAATTGCTTCTGACAGCTCTATTGCCAATATGTTCTTTCACTACAAAACATATCAAAACTTTTGGGGATCTTATCCTAATTTGAGGGGCCTATCCCATGAGAAGTTGCTACTGACAGCTCTACTGCTGACTATTCCGTGTTTTTTTTTTGGATGCAAACATATCCAAACTTAGGACGACCTATCCCATCAGCCCAGTGATCTAAGGAATCACCACTTACAGCTTTACTGCTAATGAGTCTGTTCTTCCATTACAAACCTTATCGTGAAATTTGGGGAGCCTATCCCACAAGACCAGTGGTCTAAGGAATTGGTATTGACATCTCTACTACCAATTAGTCTGTACTTGAATACAAAACTTATCAAAACTTTGGGGAACCTTTTCCAATAGCTTAGTGGTTTTAGGGTTTGCCTATGACTGCTCACTCTTTCTTAACACTGCCCTGTCTTGAATCTTTACAGTTCTGTAGCCACCCATTTATTTCTCCTAACTCGAAGCATAGCAAAACCTGTCAGGGCCTACCCCATAGGCAGGGTTATCTAGGTTCCTTATTACATACCTGCCCTTATAGCTCACTGGTCTAAGGCGTTCCTACTGACTGCTCGCTGTCTCTAACCACTGCCCCAGCATGAGGCATGAGAGAAAGTTACCAGTGACATGGCGATGGATGGTGGTTTTGCAAAATGATTTTATTGTCAACCAGTCATTTCTTCCAAAACAATAAAACTTTACTGGGCTTACCTCAAACACCAAGTCACCCAGCATCCTTATTCCTTGTTTTAGTGTTAGCTAATAACTCTCATTTCACCTGTTCCAAAAGCAATCCCTCTGTTCTTTGTCACTCACCAGAGAAAAAGTTGTGAGAAAGTTGCTAGTGACCTAACCCTTATGCTGCTGGTGGCTAATTTGGCCAATATTTAATGATGCAAAAAACCTGAAAAACGACTCAAACCGTGGCACGTGGGCACTCATCTGAGAGAGAGAGTACGCTCTGAGAGCTTACCAATGAATACCAACATGGCAGGGTTGCGTCCTTGTAAGATTTGAGTTCAATTTTAATATCTAATTCTTCTTTATCATCAAAATAGAGAAATTTGAGTTCTAGAGAAATTTGAGATAAATTTTGACGACTACATTTCCATCCACCTCACTGTTACATTTTAGACACACAAGGGGTACATGGCATGCTCAATTTGTTTCATTTGGCAAACTTTATCTTTTCACCCTATACCTTATTTTGTGATCCATTCTTTCCATCCAAGTTATTCTTTTCAATGGGAACTTGAAGGATGGGTGTAATTCTTGGTGCTGGTTATGTTTATAGTGTGGTGGCTCTAGCTTATGAATCTCTCGGACCTTCCTGTAAGGTAAGGTATGTAAGGGGGGAGGGAGGGAGAGAGAGAAAGAGAGAGAGAGAGAGAGAGAGAGAGAGAGAGAGAGAGAGAGAGAGAGAGAGAGAGAGAGAGAGAGAGAGAGAGAGAGAGAGAGAGAGAGGGAGAGAGAGAGAGAGAGAATTGAGTTATCGCTGAGGTTATCAACAGCTAGTTATTTGTGTTGGGTAATTTGAAACTGGATACCTTGCTATTATTATCTAATGACATAATTTGCAATGAAGTAGAGAAGTGAAATGTAGTAAATAGTCGGGAATTGGTTAAACTGCAGTTAATAGCCTTACCTGCTTTAGGGGTGTTCTGATATATTTTGAGATGAACAGGGTGTGGTAAAGGGTTCACCTGGGGATTTGGAAGGGTATCATTGCATCAATATTCAATATTTGTAGTGAAGTGTAGTGAAGAGTTGACACCAGGAAAATGTTAGGAAATGTTCTCGTAAAGACAAGTTTAATCACTGGGTGAACATGGCATAAAATTGACAATTTTTACGATAAGATTGAACTAGAGGTGAAGGGGTTTAACTGATTTATGCCTTTTGTACAGATGTAGACACTCTAATTCCATAGTGATATTTGATGAAAAGGAGTTGGGTGGAAGTCTGTTAAAAACAAATTACTTTAAAATATATAGGTTAACTGCAGGGTCAGCTTAGAGAGCTTGGAATTGAAAGTTTTAACTCTTTAGTGCAGGTGTAGATTCTTAACCTTTTCATACTTGGAGGTTGACATGACTAGTGTTTTTTGGACCTTACATACTTTTGAAAATACCTTTGGAATGAAGCATAAATTCCTTAAGTATTTCATGGAGGGTTATTCAGGGTCTGACACTTAGATTTTAGGCTAGGGGCCCAAAAAGGTCTTTTGATAAAAAATAGTGGTCAAAAACAGGATTTCTGGTTAATTTATACACTATTTTGGGGCCCACAGCAAAATCTAGGGGCATATGCCCCTGGGCGCCTGGGATTGTCGAACCCTGAGTTATAGATGAAGTTCTGATGAATAATTCTCCTTATTTCTAAATATTTAATTAATGTTGCTTTTGTAAGACCAATATCGCCCAAATTGTTAGGTGGCTTTGGCTGCTACAGGCATGAATGGTTAAATAGTGCTTCGCATCTTTCTTTGTTCCCCTAACAGCCGCATCCCCTGCTTGTTACCATGGTAACTCTCCCTTAGTTACACTAACTAAATGCAACCTTCTTTAACACATGTTACTAACCTTATCTTTTGACTAGGGAAAGTATTGTTTGTACAAAACAGTACTTCAAACTTTTTAGAGACACTTTTTTTCTGTGTGATTTTGATTCTTCTTTGCTTATTTTATATTTTATTTGCTTGAATCTTTTTTTTAAGAAAATATCAGCATACATGCGATTACCAAACTCATAATTTATCTAGACTTTGAAAGATAATCAAAGGAAAGATGTGTGTATTCATGTCATTGTTCTTCTTTTTTGTGTTTCTAAACTGATGTTTTCATTACACATCTATTCCTTAACTACGCAAACCTCTGTTTGGATAAATGGGTCACTTTCCATGTCTGTAGTGCTCAAAATTGTCCTGGCTACTTTGGTAATGTCCTTGTGGCAGGAGGGTATATTTTCAAATCAATATCAGTTAAAGATGGGTCTGAACACAAATGTACAACTTTTCAAAAAAATTTGTGAATTATGCTTCATTCCAAAGTAATTATCATAAGTATGCTAGATGCCTACAACTGGACAAGACCTCTCAAGAAGTCCTTCAGGCATTATTGGTTAAGGTCTTACGATACTCTATACCGGTGACACCTATTGGGTATTGGACAAACTAAAATAATTTATTACAATTTACATGACGTCACTGAAAATATTGATAAGAAATTGAATTTTATTGAATATGTACCAATTCTGATTATACCTGCCTATTATAAATAGTATCCTATGAGTTTTTTGTTTTTGGCTACAGTGATTTCCATATTCATTGAATTTGTTGTTTTGACACATTTTCAGGAATAATGTGTGATAATCCATGTGTATAAAGTGGGGTTCCCTTTCTTAACAATATCTTATATAAGTATGGGCATTAACAGTAACTATTGAGTAACTCTTTTCTAACATTGTCATGAAAATTTGCCCCAAAAATGTCCTATTTCACAAACTTTGACCATCTGTGGTTCGAAAACTAACCTGATGACCTATCATTTTCTTTCTGTCTTCTTATTAAGAGCATTGTGTAGATAGTGTAGACAAAAATTGGTGAAAATTAAACTAGGCAATTCTGACTTATATCAATTTTGGGTTAAAAACTCGTTTCTCGAATTTCTTGATTTTGCCCAATAATTCCTTTGTAACAGCAAAAAAATAATTTCAACATGGCAAAACAGTATTTCAGGCAGTGTCAGTATTCTGAAGGGATAAATCTAGCAAAGAAAGACACCAATTTTGGAGAAAGTGATGTTTGTGACATAAATTGCATAAATTTTTCAAAAATCTGAAAAAAAACTAAGTTGATGACCCCATGATTTTAAGTTGTTTTGAGGATCACTGTGCTATGTTCTTTCCTTATGCAAAATTTCAGGAAAATTAAACTGAGATTTCTAAAAGTGTCGTAAGACCTTAAATGTCAAAGTTATGTTTGTGTCACGCTATCTTTCCTGCTTCACATTCTTCATCTCAATTCAGCTAATTCTGTACAGCCATTTTGTTTCTGCTACTTCACCACCTGCTTTTCACCTGGTAGTGTTCTTTTTTGGCTTGGAAATGAGTGATGTTCATTCGGCAGAAAATACAAAATGGGGCTTAAAGATCTGGCTTATACATTGTATATATATATATATATATATATATATATATATATATATATATATATATATATATATTTAAATATATATATATATATATATATATATATATATATATATATATATATATATATATATATATATATATATATATATATATATATATGTTTATATATTTGTATATATTTATGTGTATATACCTTCACGTTTTGTGCCTAACTCTTACAAAGAGTACCTAGTAGATTGAATTATAGTTTGTGCGTGGCAAATGCAGAAGTTTGCTTAATGTTGGTCATTAAATTGCTGTGCTCCAGGACTTGCTGTCTTTGCTCCAAGATTGAAATACTTGGACATTATGGATTGGCACCTTACAATACAATATCGATATTTCCTTAACAATTCGATGCTTTAACCCTTTCAATGCTTAGGCTAATTTTCTCCAAAGCACAAAGAACGAAAAGATTTTTGAAAAAACATCTAAACCCTGTCATGTTGGTATTCATTGGAAAGCTCTCGCTGAGTTCTCTCAGATGAGTGCCCATGTGCCAGGGTTTTAGTCATTTTTCAGGTTTTTTTGCATCATTTTGAAAAGGCCAAATTAGCCACCAGCAGCATAAGGGTTAACAATACCGTGTCTCCCACAGGCTTAATTTTGTTAAATTAAACACTGTCATCCTCTCAAAATTTGCAAATAGATAGCGAACATCCTTTGCATGGAGACATCCAATGAGCAAAAAAGTCAATTTTATATATTTCAAATCTTAAACGATTCAATACGACAATAAACCTTTTCAATACTTTATACGGCTTTAAATTGGAGTGCTAAAACTTTCACTTAAAAGCACCGCTGGCGGGGCGGCGGGGTATTTGTGCTTCTCTAAATTTGCGTATTCAAGCACTCAAACTATATATTTATTACTCTTTAGGTATTCATTTGGAGGTCGTTTTTTCGGCGCTATCGTGGGAAGCGCGAAATTAAATTCCTGTAAAAAATACCAGATATACAGTACAATAATTTTTCTATTTCAATAAAAATATTTGGTATTGTATCGGGTATGGTACCTTTCCCTAATGGACATATTGTTACTTTCCAAGCATGCTTTTCCACCATGTTATTTCCTTGTATACTTGACCTCTGACCTGTGAGCTGACCTCTGACCCCGTGTGCCATGTGTTTCAGGTGCTGGGTATCGTAGCGGGCGTTCTCCTGCAGGACCACGAGGTGCGGCACTCGGAGTTCCAGCAGCTGCCGTACCACAGGATCTTCATCATGCTCTTCATCGAGCTCAACGCTCCCGAGCACATCCTCGAGGGGATCAATTTCTCAGTCCTCACTGCATTCTGGTAAGAACTACCTTAGCTCTTACCTTCTGGTTAGGCCTTATAATAATTGTCAGTTTCCTGTAACGTGACCCTAAAGTAAGATTTTCATCATGCTCTTCATCGAGCTCAAAGCTCCCGAGCACATCCTCGAGGGGATCAACTTCTCAGTCCTCACTGCATTCTGGTAAGACACATATGTTCACCTTAAGCCTAACAGGGAGAATGGATAAGTAATATACGTCCCTGGGCTTAAAAAATTGTTTGTTTCTTGTAACGCGACCCTACAAAGTTTTTATTTAAAGAAATTGCAGATTTGAATTTCTTTTTTTGCCTTCCCAACTCTTATACATCCTCAAGGGAATCAACTTCTCAATCCTCACTGCTTTCTGGTGAGACCAATGTCTCCACCTTCTGGTTAGGCCCAAAAGATTGTTTGTTTCCTGTAACACTTACCCCCCAAAATCGCAACCTCAACATTTTTTTCCGCCTCCCCAACTCTTATACATTCTTGAGGTAATCAATTTCTCAGTCCTCACTGCATTCTGGTAAGACAGCAACATCTTCCTTCTGATTAGGCCAAATAAATTGTTTCATGTTAGTGGGGTAACGCTACTCTTGCAAGTTTTTACTCAAAAAAAGTTGTGTCCTCATTTTTTTCTCCTTCCCAAGTTCTTGAACTCCCAATCCTCACTGCCTTCAGGGACATTTTGATCTTATGGGTAGGGATAGGTACCTTTGAGATATTTATTATAGGAAGTCAATATTTCCTTAATCTATTACTGCATAATAGTTCCTCCAGAAATTCTTGTCTAAATCTGAGATACTTATGACAGTTATGTATATTGATCTAATGATTTAATACGGGATCAGTTCATGAAATGACAATCACATTTTACCTGTCTAACTTTCATTTTCCTTAGATGAGCTTTAAGTTGAAACAGTATGCAAGATAAAAAATTCCCATTATTCTACTGGAGCATTTATTACTCATAGTATACTTGAGCATTTTAAAAGAGTGTGGGTATAATTAATATGTTATTAAATCCTCCAAACATGTGCACACTTATATGTTAGGGGAAATATTTTGTCAGATTGCCTGTACATAACCATGATCTTTATATTTTTCTGCAGCAATACTTTCCACATTCTGCGGCCGAGTAAAGCACCAGGTTTTGCCTATGCATGGCTAGAGCTAGTATCGCACAGAGTGTTCATCGGCAGAATGTTAGCAATAACCCCACAGCAAAGGGTAAGTAGTCCCTATCAAAACATCTCTAGTCTCTATCAAAAGATCCTTTTATCCTGATATGTTACTTTATTCTATCTTATTGTGATTAAGCAAGATGTTCACAATAATTTCACTGACACAAAGTGCCTCACCCATTTGCAACTAAGAAATGAAGGTTTTCCAAATTCTGTCATGATTTGGCTAAGCTATTTTCTCTTCCAACTCAATGGTTTCAATTTTTTTCCTATTTGAATAGTTGATTCCTTTCATAGTTTCTGCTTGTAAGAGACAGAGTCAATAATAGCTCAGTGGTGCCATTGACACCACTTATACTTTATTTTTAAATTCCCTCTAAAAATCAACATAAGATGGAGCAAAGGATACTTCATATTCTAACTATAAAAGACTAGAAAGTTGAGAATTTTATTTTAGATGTGTGTAGAGATTATAAACAGGTGTAGATGTATCTATATGTATTGTGGCTTTTCTTCCTTAAGGCCTTGGGCATGTATGCACAGTTGTTAAACATTTACATAAGATGGAGTAAAGGATACTTTATATTCTAACTATAAAGACCAGAAACTTGAGATGTGCAGAGATCAGGGTCTTAGCCAGAATTTAGAAACTGGGTGCCTAAAATTGGCAGTTGTAAAATTTTGGGGCATCCAAATTATTAAGGAGGACCACAATATACTCAGATTTCAACCATAAACATATACAAGTTTATCAAAATAAGGCATTATATCCTTATTCAATGTCATGGGAATTATATGGAGATGACAAAATTCAGTTATATGTTTGAGATTGACATTTTAAGAAATTCTTCACAAATCTTTTGGGTGTCCTGAGGGGTGCTTTTTAAGGGTTTGGGTGTCCAAAAAAGCACCCAGACGCCCTGCTGGCTAAGACCATGGTAGAGATTATAAACAAGTGAAGATGTATCTTTACTGATTTTGTCTTCTTTTCCTCTAGGGCTGGGGCATGTATGCACAGCTGTTAATTGACCTCTTCAAATTCCTTGCGCCATTCCTGAGGAATGCTGAGCTGACCAAACCTACGCAGCTCCTCTACAAGGTGAGTAGTTTCAGGTGAAAATATCTCAGATACGAAAAAGGGCGAGAGATATTTCTCTTTGATAATGGAAATGGATTCAACTTACTGGTATAGGCACGTCACGGGTAGCCAAATTGTGGACTATTTTAGGAGAGGCTGAGAGTTATTGGTTTAGTAAAAGGAAATCGTCTTAGTTTTATGACTTGAAAGATTGAGGTGTTTGAAATATGCATTTAGTTAATTAATTTCCTGATAATACAGACTTAATGATACAGTATGATAGATTAAATTTTGTGAGGAAATTCTGAAACCCAAACATCATGTGATTGATGATAGGAGGTGTAATTCAGTACCTGCCTGGAATTCACCAGGAAATGCTCCACTTAACAGCATAGTTGAAATACCATACTGTTTCATTGGTAACGGTATTGTACTCTACTGGTTTGTTCTTAAATGTCCCATATAGTAGTTGTAATTCTGTTTCTGGCTGTATTTCTGCAGGGAATGCTCTCTGTGACAATACCATTAGAATACTGTTACATTGGTACCAATATTGTACCTTACCGGTTTGTTCTTAAAGGTCCCTAATAGTAGTTGAAATTCTGTTTCTGGTTTAATTTCTACAGGGAACGCTAAGCTTAACAGTACCATTTAAATACTGTTACATTGGTACCAATATTGTACCTTATCGGTTTGTTCCTAAAGGTCCCTTATAGTAGTTGTAATTCTGTTTCTGGTTTGATTTCTACAGGGAACGCTAAGCTTAACAGTACCATTTAAATACTGTTACATTGGTATCGATATTGTACCTTACCGGTTTGTTCTTAAAGGTCCCTAATAGTAGTTGTAATTCTGTTTCTAGTTTGATTTCTACAGGCTTAAGCTTAACAGTACCATTAAAAATACTGTAAGGTTTCATTGGTACCGATATCATACCGTGCAGTACTGTACCATAACGTTTTGTTCTTAACCCTTGTGCTGCTGGTGGCTAATTTGGCCAATACAAAATAATGCAAAAAACCTGAGAAATTACTGAAACCCTGGAATATGGGTACTCATCTGAGAGTACTCGGCTAGAGCTTTCCAATGAGTATCAACATGACAGGGTTTCGATGGTTCTCGTAAATCTTTGCATTCTTGTACATTAGACGAAGGTAGCCTCAGCATTAGAAGGGTTAAAGGTATCCATCTCAAATAGTATGTCTAATTCTGTTACTGCCTTTATTTCTGCAGGGAACGCTCCGCGTGCTGCTCGTCCTGCTGCACGACTTCCCAGAATTCCTCTGTGATTACCACTACGCCTTCTGTGATGTCATCCCGCCCAACTGCATCCAGATGCGCAACCTCATCCTGAGCGCTTTCCCGCGAAACATGCGCCTGCCCGACCCGTTCACGCCCAACCTCAAGGTGGACATGCTGAACGAGATCGCGCACGCTCCGCGCATTCTGACAAACTTCGCCAACATGATCCAGCCACCCTCCTTCAAGAAGGACTTGGACTCCTACTTCAAGACGCGCTCGCCCGTCACCTTCCTCTCGGACTTGAGGAGTAACTTACAGGTCAGTTGCGATTAGGAATTATGTTTATTGTCATTTTTTCGCCATTATAGGCTAACTTGTGATTAGCCAGATTGAAAAGAAATAACAAGACACGCTCTCCCGTCTCCTTCCTCTAGGAATTGACGAGTAACTTACAGGTCAGTTTTAATTTGGAATTGTGCTTATTGTCATTTTTTCTGCCTACTAGGCTAATTTGTTATTATTGGAATTATGTTTTTGTTTGTTTTACCCTTTTGTTGCTGGTGGCTAAGTTGGCCGATACAAAATAATGCAAAAATACTGGGAAAATCACTGAAACCCTGGCAAATGGGTACTCATCTGAGAGTACTCAGTGAGAGCTATCTATTGAGTACCAACATGACAGGGTTTAGATGATTTCCAAAAAAAATTGCATCCTTGTGCTTGGGACAAAAGTAGCCGCAGCATTGGAAGGCTTAACCCATACTTGCCTGGAGATTTCCATAACAGGTTGTCTGGACCTCTTTTGGTCTGTCTGGAGTCTTCCACAAATAACTTTGAAATTAATTACAAATTAGAAAAACATTTCAAGGAGGGCTGTTAACCCTTATGCTGCTGGTACTAAAATTGACCAATATGAAAAGATGCCAAAAACCTGATAAATGATTAAAAAACCTGGCACATGGGCACTTATCTGAGAGTACTCAGCGAGAGCTATCCAATGACAGGGTTTAGAAGGTTATCAAAAATCTTAGCGTTCTTGTGCTTTGGAATAAAGTAGCCTCAGCATTGGAAGGTTAATTTGTTTCTGATGAATATTTCACATGTTTTTTTGAACAGGCCGGTCTGTGTTATAGTTGTACCTGTGTTTAATTAGTCATCGAATTAATGCTGAATTTGCTGTATATTTCTTTTCTCCAGGTCTCCAACGAGCCAGGTATGCGATACAACATCCCGCTGATCAACGCCCTGGTCCTGTACGTGGGCACTCAGGCTATAGCACATATCCATGGTAAGGGGCTGACCCCCAGCATGAGCACGATAGCTCACTCGTCACACATGGATATTTTCCAGAACCTCGCCGTGGATCTTGATACTGAAGGTAAGTGTTTATATATACTTGAGATTTCTTACAAATATTGTTGTCTTGATCTATGGTACTTTTGACAATAACTACGTAATTGGGAATAATTTTACAAGCTTTGAAGGAGAGATTTTAACCCTTAGAACCTACAAATATTGTTGTCTTGATTTATGGTGCTTTTGACAATGACTTTTGAATTGGGAATGATTATTTATAGAATTTTTTATGGAGAGATATTGATAATGTCCTGATTACCATTTCTCCACATTATGCTTTTGCTATAAGCCTATAAGATTTTACCAAAATTGTCAAGTTGTCATGTTTCCAAACATCGTGACCTCATTCTCAATCACAGTTAAAATTTCACAATTTTGACTTCTATTATGATAGATTATTTCAGTGTTCCCTGTAATTTCAGCGTTCTCAACCCTGTTTTTCTCCCTGTTATTTCAGGTCGCTATTTGTTCCTGAATGCCATAGTGAACCAGCTGCGCTACCCCAATAGCCACACCCACTACTTCAGCTGTACTCTGCTCTACCTGTTTGCCGAGGCCAACTCTGAGGCCATCCAGGAGCAGGTCACAAGGTAAGCACACACACTCCTATCTCACAAAGCAGGGTCTTTGCCAAGATATCATTTTAAAAATACCTGTGTAAGCACACCATGCAATGTAATGGAAATTATATGGATATGAAAAAAATCAATTATATGCTTGAGATTGACATTTTAACCCATTCATACCCGTATCAGCCAAAACTGCTACTAGTCAAGTAGATCTCCAGGTATGAAAGGGTTAAGAAATTCCTTACAAAGATTTTTGGTGTCCTGAGGGGTGCTTTTTAGGGGTTAGGGTGTCCAAAAAGGCACCCAGACGCCCTGCTGGCTAAGACCATGTGTGTAAGTACACCTTCCCTATCTCACAAAGGCTCCCACCTATAGTCTTGGCTAGCAGGTCACCCCTCAGGAGAACCAAATTTTTCTTTGAATATTTTCTTAAGATGTCAATGTCAAGTGTGTAATTTGATTTCTCCACCTCAATACAGTTTAATATGACATTGAATCAGGGTGTTATGCCTTATTTCACTATGTCAGTTTATATTTTTGGCTGTAGTAGTATATTGTGGCCTCCCTTGAAAAATAGGATGCCTAAAAACTTACACATTGCCAAGTTTGGCCACCTAGTTGACAAAAAAGGTAAAGGTAGAATACGTTCATTTTCCTAACCCTAGTTTCCACATATCTAGAATGCTGACTCAGACTCCCTTTGTTTTGTTTTTTGCAGGGTGTTGTTGGAGAGGTTGATTGTGAATCGCCCCCACCCCTGGGGCCTGCTCATCAGTTTCATTGAACTTATCAAGAACCCACAGTTCAAATTCTGGAACCACGAGTTTGTACATTGTGCGACGGAGATTGAGAAGTAAGTAGATTTCCTTTTACATGTACATTTTAAACGTGTGGCAACTTAGAAGTGAATTTGGGAAAGAGATTTATGTACTGATGTCTACTGTATAACTGGTTAACTTGGCGTGGTCTTTAATTAGGCGTTTTTTGGCGAATGCCCATCAACGCCAAATTAAAGATTGCATAAAAATATAGTTTTAGTGTCTTTTAGGGACGCGGGGGGAGCTGCGGTTGGCAGCATAGCGTGAATTTCACCCCTTGGTGGTCGTGGCTGAAACATACAAAAATCTATGCAATAACTCCACGAAATCATTATAATATGATACATTGGTGACTTATGAATAAGTTACCAATGTATCATATTATAATTCACATACTTACCTGTCCACTTTTGGGGAAACTCCTGCCAAGTTATGGAGCTATTGATCGATCCCAAAAGCAAAATGGCGGCGGTCATTGGTTCCTATATCTACATATAGATGGCGTTGTTCTGATTGTTGCAGATGCCAAAATAAATACAGGGAAAATATTAAGTACACGCCAAATTAACCAGTTATACAGTATTGTTTTGCTCAATCACAATCCAAACAGAATTCTTGTGCACTTAAAGATTTTATTAGAATTAAATTTTAAGCTAGATCAGTTATCAGTTGTAAGATATGAATGCCCTATCTTAAAATTTATTTTCCCTTAACAGGCTAAATGTATTTATATTAACATATCTCTTGGAAAGTTGAGAACAATTTACTTAATATAATTTGCTTCACGTGAATTTATATGGTATTCATATATATATATATATATATATATATATATATATATATATATATTTATATATATATATATATATATATATATATATATATACTTATACATATATATGTATGTATGTATATTGATAAGAGTATTTTTCAAATTGAAACTCATTGATAGATGTAATTTATATCTCTAATTGATGCTGATATTCATATATTCAAATATTTCTCTCCGTTTCAGACTTTTCGAGACAGTCGCACGTTCCGTCATGCAGCCCAAGCAGACACCTCCTGTGCGTGACGGAGAAATGGCCGAAGTCCACTAAAACGGAAACGGTTGTCATGGTGACAGCCAATCAGCATCAGAGTTACCATAGCGATAGCCTATGAGAGCTGCTGTCACAGTAAAATCCTAGATCGTACTAAACATGACAATGCGCTGATGCTGATGATGACCAGTGTATTCTAATATGACGTGATGACGCGTGTATGTGAAATAAACGCTACTTGTAGAAAGGGGAACGCTTTAAGCCAATCAGGGACCTGGGTATGGCATTTTGCTGAACGGAAACTTTGTAACAAAGGTATTTTCTCTATTTATAGATAACAGCGCCAGTCTGTAGATAGGGGCCACATCGCTACAGACTATTCTCTGCGAGATGAGTGTATAGTAGATATATTTTTTAATTTATTTTTTGAGGAGTTGTACTTTTTGCCTGGTGACTCTGTGGCACAAAGAGGTGTTTTGTGTACATAGTTGTGTAAAAGTTCATCACTCTTCCTCCGCTGGAAACAGGCTCCAGTGTTCATGGTCCACATTGCGACGACGAAGAAGACGAATTAGAAATCATAAAATATCTCGTATAGGATGGTCTGTAATAGGATGCTTGTCATGATAGTCATTCCTCTTGTAATATATCTTTGGAAGTACTCTGATCTCAACAGATATCGAACCCTGATGACGGCTGGCCCACTTGCATCTACACCCACCCATTGCAGTGTTGTTTTTGTATAAATACTGATAATAATGATAATGATGATAACTGTAATTACGATGATGATGATGATGAACTTTTTTCTGGAGACGGTTTGTGCAGTACTTTTTCACATGGCAATAACCAGTTTTACAGATAACCCTAGAGTTATGGAAGCCGTGGCTCTGGACTTTTGTTTGTGTGAGACTTAAATTGTGAATAGATTAAGAAGGTAGTTGGATATGTTTGTGATTACGATCGATGGTATGATGGTTTGGATTTTGACCAGTGGCTGTGTGGCTTAATAATATCGGAATCGACACCTCCCGTGATGTAATCCACAGACCATGTAGTGATAGTTGCTAAAAGAACGGGTAAACTACCGTGGATGTGATTGCGAAATCGGTCTCTGTCCCGGAGGGATTTATTCAAGCGTAGCCTTGAGCGGTGGTAGGTTGGCGGTATGCACCCACCTTCCAATCTACCATGTGCTCTCGCTCCCTCCCCCCCCCCCCCCCCTGCCCCCTCCCTCATTTCCTCTCCACCCTGGGGCCTTCCAGATAACATATCTAAGAGAAATGAAACCTCTCTCCCTCATGTCTCAGTGGGACGTCATCGGAAAGACTGGGTACAGCTCAACTTAACCCTTATGCTGCTGGTAACTAATTTTACCAATACAAAATGATGCAAAACCCTGAAAAATGACTGAACCCCTGTCACATGGATACTCATCTGAGAGTACTCAATGAGAGCTATCCAATGAATACCAACATGATGGGGTTCAGATGTTTTTCAAGTCTTTGCGTCTTTGTGCTTTGGATGAAAGTAGCCTCAGCATTTGAAGTGGAGAGGAGTGGAGTTAATTGGAGGGGAAAGAGATAGCAAGACTTAATAAGACATGATATCTGATTGAATAAAGTTTCGATGTAATAATACAGAGGAGATATGACAAAGGAGGCTGTGTAAGGCAAGCATTGCCTGTTTATTACAAGACATGAGACAACATATCAGATAGAATAGATAGATTTTGCTGTATCAAAACGAGATGTGACAATTGCTGTGAAGAGATAAATATCAAACTTAATAAGTTGCTGTGTTAAAGCAAGGGATATGGCAATTGTTTTGTGAAGGGAGGAACTGTCAGATTTAACGATAAAGTTTTGCTGTATGAAAACGCAAAGAGAAATGACAATGGTTGTGTGGGATATAGAGAGCCACCTGGTGGTGAGATTTGTAACTAATTAGCGTAGATGCGAAGAAGGGGTGATGCCTCTCACCTGTAGATAATGAGGGACACGGCAAGGTGTATACTGGCACATGTAATTAAGGGAACTGTATGAAATGAATCTCTAATGACAACAATGTATGATTGTGATACTATTTGACTGTTGCTGTTTCATCTTCGATGAGTTTTCTTTATCTTTAAGATGTTTTGTTGGAATATTATGTGATTTTGATGGTTTACAGTCTCAAGAGACAATATTAACTTGTTGATACAGATTCTTATATCAAAGTGATGGTTCAATTTTTACAAAAAATTGTACTTAAAACCCACAATGAAAAACCTTCCCTTCTCATATCTTACCTTAGTGGTTTAAAGAGAATTTGTGAGGGCTTTTAATAGTTGTTTAATTCTCCTTATTGACATTGCTAGATATTAAGCTCATTTTATGTCCACTAAAAAGCTTAAAGCTGAATTTAGATTTCTCTTTTACGTTGATTTGTTTGACAAAATTTAACTCTTTACTTCCTAGTCTTAAAAAATATTATGACTTTATTATGGTTTGAACAATAATTTGCAAATATTTCAATGGATGGTGCGAAAGTTTATAATTGAAGTAGCAAGATTCTTTAAGTGTTTGTTATTGTAATATTTACATCAGAGAATTTAATGATTGAATGTGATTTATCATTCATTGGGAGGTTGGATTAATTATCAGCCCTAGTGGTTTTAGGTTTAAAATGTCCGGTACCTGTCCAGTCAGAGGTGGACACAAATTAAGCCACAATGTACCATGTGAGCCTTGAAGTTGTACTCCTCTCACTTGAAAGGTCATGTTTCTTCCATTTCTATTGACGTGTACAATCGAATTTCTTATTTTTTTGTGCACATCATCATCCGGGAGTGGCTCTCTCAAGCATAGCATGGGTACATGTGTTCATGTGTGTGTTACACCCACACACACTCACACATGGAGAATTGCTGATGTGAACAATGAAAAAGGCTTTACTGGGAACTGTTGGCTGGGGCACTAATACTTTTACTCTCCCTTGCTGCTGGAAGGTGTAAGGCTGAGGTGATTTCACATATCTTCTATGTTTTCCGGTGGTGCCTAGATGTGCAGGTGGGCGTGGCCAGCCAGTTGTGGGCGTGGCCAGCCTGAATGGTGGGCGTGGCCAGCCAGGTGGGCGTGGTCGCCAGCAGTGGCCAGCTTGATTGAGGAGGTTGTTGTACAGGGTAGAATAGATGTTTTGATAAGAAAGATGGCAGGGAGAGATGTCTGTAATGATGACTCAGGGTACTCCGAATATGACAACCACCACCACACCCAGTGCCCTTTACATAGGCAGAACTCACATGTTGTAACACTATCAATAAACCTTTGCTTAGCATGACTCGCTTTCTTCTCTTCTTTTATTGACCAGGTTGTCTTCAACTGAGCCCAAACATGGCCAGCTGTACACTAGAAATACTTTATCCATACGAATAAGCGCACATAACCACACCCTCATAAACGCACCATACAACAGAAGCCCAGTGGGACCCTAACTTTAAAAACATGTAGTTGCCCATAGGGATCGTTTGAAGCTGGCTTGTAATGAATCCTTTCTATGCCTGTCTTGTTAAGCGTGCAACATAACCGCTTGCCCCTTTGCAAGTTGCAAGTGACGTCGGCAGAAAAACAGTAATCGGGCAAGCAGAACAAGACCATGACTTGCCCCGCTTGGAAAGTAATGTTTTGGGCAGAGTGCTTGCAATATGATTCGCCTTTGTATAGCACAGTTGCGGGGCAAGTGGAATAACTGGCAGGGCAAGTAAACTTTAGGGACAGCTTGCCCCACTCGACAAGTAACGTACTTTGAACCTATGTTGCACCCTGTAAAGGGAATCATGTCTCCCCTTAATATATATCTTTTATTGACTGTATCAAGTACAAAAACAAGATATGATGAATGAACTTGATTAAATACAAAAACTAAATACAAACACTTGAGAAATAAATTATATACAACAATGAGTCGGGTGCATCTTAGTTTTAATAGGGCAGTCATATTGCTTCCGATCTGTGTTCACAGCCAGAGTTGTCTGCAAGATATCGCAAAAAAACATTCACGAAATCTTTTTAATTTTGGGGGGTATTTAGCATAAAAATTTAGTTATTTCTAATTTCGAATTTCCGGATTTGGTCTAAACCTGAAGCATTAAAACTCTCCAAAACCATTGGTTGTACGTAATTGCTTATAGGGCTCCTCGGGCGAATATCAGTGAGTTAGAACTTATCTGGGAGATTCTCACGGCGATGATCAAGCCATTAAGCATCACTAATGTGCTCCTTCGGCAATAGTAGTTTTAAACAAAGCTCCTATCTACAATTAGGGACATAGGACCATCTAATCTGAAGGAAAAACTACATATTTTCATTCAGGACAAGTTAATAGCCCAATCCAGATAAAGTAAACGTTTGTGGTTGATAACTAGCTCATTACCATGTTAAAATAATAATGGTATTCATTACATGGTGTTAAAAAATTACCAATCTAATTTACATATTTGTCGAGCAATCATAAAAAGCTTATGGTTAGCCTTGTTAATAAAGAATTATCACTTATTACACACACACATTTACTTGACCGTCGGGTGTGTAAAACAATTTTACCTCACTTTACCCAAGTGTTGTGGTTTATTTGATTTACACTGTTCTAATTAGGGCTCGAAGAAAAATTAACGGTGTTATAAAATTAGACAAAAATTTGGTAAAGCTGTTTTACAAGCTTTCGATCTAACCAAAATGTTCATTAATAGGCCACATCTCAATGGTACAGAAATATGAACTATGCAGATTTTTCCAACAAGAAGGCAGTGAATAATTCATATGGTGAAAATGGCCGATGTGACAGAGTTAATATTGTCACGTTTTCGTCTGAAAACATTTTCATTCAAAGAAAAAAATTGGCACCGGTGCAAATACCTAAATCTGCAAATACAACAAATACAACACATGGCTCTCCAACCTTGCAATGCCTGCAGCCAAGACTTGCCATCTTGTAACTATGTCGTATGGACGCTATCAGTGGCATCTACAGTACAGACATTTAATTCCTGCACGAGTTGCCTGGACGTCTGCTGATGCCTGGTTGTACCAACACCCATAATTAACATGTCAAAAAGTAATCCAAGCACATCCATGCCCCACTTAGCTTGTGAATCAAAGCTAGTTCAGTTGAGTAGTCATCAATGCATGCATGCCCAGTAAGTTGGCAGGCAACTGGGTGTATGACTGTGAATAATGCCTTGGTTGCCCACGCATTTAGTGCAGGAACTAAATGTTGGCACTGTACATTGCAGTTACGCCAACCAACTCAAGGGTGCTTTCAAAAGTAAAAAATGGTCCCCAGTTGTATTATTATCTTATCGCGTAAGGAATTTACATTCAGCTGGCTGGCAACTGGGTGTACGACCATGAATAATGCCTTGGTTGCCCACGCATTTAGTGCAGGAACTAAATGTTGGCACTGTACATTGTAGTTACGCCAATCAACTCAAGGTGGTGCTTTCAAAAGTAGAAAATGGTCACCAGTTGTATTACAGGTGAACTTGGATATCAAGTACATGTATTCGTCATATGTATATGACGGATTTTGCATATGGCGGACCAATTTTCATGGTCCCATTGAGTCCGTCATATCCAAGTTCACCTGTATTATCTCATCACTTAAGGAATTTGCATTCATTTCTTGATTCTCAAAAGGGTTTCATACCTAATAGATAATCAGAGAATAACTCAGAATAGGTTTTATGATTTTAGATAAGGAGCAAGTATTTGGTTGACATGTAATGAACACGTTTAAGCATAATATGAAACTTGCACATTCTAATGTTTTAGATTGATATGAAAAAGCTACTTAAAGATTCCTTTGACAAGTGAAAAGACAGTCAGCCGTGTGTACATAGAAGGGTCCATGCATAATTTGAATATCTACCAATTGAACAGATTCTTAGACAAACAAGAGAAGGGGGAAATCTGTCTATACCTAAGTGAATAAAAGTAAAATGTTTCTTGTAAATCAAAATGTTGACAAGTATGCAAGAAAAAATTTCCTGCGCTCTTTATTTTTGACAAATATTTTCGAGTGATTGAACATGTTTTATGCGTGCTGGTCGAGTAATAATTTGTTTAAGAGAAAGTTTTGTTCTAACTCATATGCATACGTTGTGTTTCCTGCATAGGCGTTGATAAAGCCTGCCGTACCTCTGATACCACTATGGCAATTACATAACAAGTGGATCATTTGATTAGCATCAAAGAACAGTTGCATGCTCCCTTTCGAATTGCAACTCCAATCATAACCCCATTGAAGTTCAAAGCGATGCCATTGTGGCAATCACACTATAAGTGGCCCATTTGATTGGCATCATTCATACTACACACGTATGCATCCCTTTGATTTGTTAACAATTCCAATCATAACCTTATTGGAAGATCATAACCTTATTGAAGTTCTAAGCGATGCCATACTTATTGCAATTAATTTTCAATTGGACTACGAACTCTTGCCTTTCAAGCTACACAAACAGGTAGTACAGGTTGAGGCGAGATGATTAATTGTGCTTTACGGCAATTGTAATTATGTTCATCATGGATATCAAAGACCTGCACCTGTTATAAACAGTCTGTATTGCTATTGTTGGGAACATCATAGAGTTACAGGTGTATATAAGGGGGATGAGCAGACAGAGTATCAGTACCTCTCTCAACCTCTCGAGTATCACATCACCTCCAGCGACAAGACAATCTTTAATTCACCTCGCTACAATTCGTCTTTAAGTTAACACAATCTATATTGTAATTTCGTTGTTCCACTTCCATTAATTGGCCTTGTAGAAAAAATATCAAAACAGCGAACATTGTATTATAAGTTTATAGCCGTCTATTCACCATGACGAACGTATCAGTGCTGAGGCCAGAGTTGGTGTCCAGGAAGCAGACACTAGAGGAGCTCCTGAATCAGAAGACAGAAGAACTGCGCGCCCTCTGTCTCAGGGAAGCGGTAAGTTATTGCATTATTCATTGTTATGATTTTTCTGTGAGCCATTGAGTAATACTGTTTTGCATTAGTCTACGTGTAGTTCGAGATAACCGTGACCGGGGTTGATACATGATGATGGCTGTTCATACCACCTAACCACTGAGAGTTGAGTGCTATCAGCATTTAGGTACAGTAGTAAGTGTGAAGTGTAAAATATCCTACTTTTGTCCAACCTCTTAATTCTTTCTATATTTGCATAATCGAGTAAAATGAGTTTAGCCATACTTGCTTATGCTGTAATTATTTGTATAAATACGGTCCCATTGTAAATCCACAAATGATATATACTTTGTGTATTGTTGCTTTTTACCTTGTCACACGTGCTATATCGTATTCCCTCTATTTGTTTACAGGAGCTGACGGGTGTTCTACCCTGGGAGACACCCCTCGTACCCGGAGAACCCGTACCCACCGTACCAAGACGTGTAGGGACCGGGTTCACCCTCCTTAGCGATATCTTCAGTGAGGTCGACAAACAGATGAATATGGTAAGTATGACTGGTCTGTATGAGAAAGATATTTTCTTGCTTCTGCAGTCAAATGAAGAGTGTTAACTGTATACGTATTACGTATAGTAGTATAGTATAGATAGATAATATTTATTTCAAGTCGGTAATAATTTTACATAGTAAATACGAGCTGCCAGGGCTAAAAAACGTTTCATTTACTATTGCCCTCTCTTCTCCTGATGTGTACTGAGTACCACACTTTAGAATCAGTATTTTACCACCATAAAACAAAGTAACCTTGTAAAAAGATTTTTTTTAAATCGAAGCATGGTTATTTGTTTAGATCAGGTTTGTTCGATATTGATACAACACCGGTACTATTTCATTTACAAATTGCCACTTAAGTTAGATTGTAACCCACTTATTGGAGAAGGAAGTATGACCAATTCATAAATACATGCTAGTTGCGCCACCAGTGTCACTTTTCGGAACTAAATTGACCCCCCCCCCCTTCTCAAATCCTGGATCCGCCCCTGCCGAATGCTTATGTTTTTCATGTGTCAGAATTTTATCTCTGCTGCAATAAGCTAAAAGATTATGTTTATTTTTTGCTCATCTGCTTTTTTTGATTTCTAGGATGACCGCGAGAAGGCGTCCTTAAAGCTGGAGTATGAACTAAAATCCAAGATAGCGAGCGCCACCTTAAAGCTGTCACGTGACCGTTGTACCAATAGGAGCATCAGGAGACAGAGGAAGGCGTGTCATAAACAGATGCAGGCCAAGGTAAGATGCAAGCAAATACTCACTTCAAAACGGCATAATAGTCACACTCAACTTTCATTCCTTTATCACGTTTTGTAAATAAAGTCGAATGTATTAGTTGAATGGACTTGTAAGAAACGTATATTATGTTAAGATCTTATTGATACATAATCAGAAGTTTCTTATTAATTCCTTTCTTTCGGCGACTACATAATCATATATATATTTCTCTTCCGGTATCCATCAGACGAGAAACGTCATTAGCATTTCGCGTATTTGTGCATTCAAGTATCTGTCTACATGATACACAAGTAAAAGTCATTCATGAAAATATCAGAAAATATTTATGAATATCACAACACACTTTGTATAAAACTTTGAACAATCGAAATAAAACACTGAAATCTCAATCGCCTTATCTAATACTTCTTTCTGTTTGTGTTTTAGCTTCACGCTCTTGGGGAGAAGATGAGTGTCTTCCACCCGTCCACCTTCAACTCAAGTCTGGAGTCTCTGGTAGAGCAGCCATCCCGGGAGTGAGAGCAGGTGCCTATCTCCATGGAAACGCCACCACCAGCGCCATCTATAGTCTGACTTTGAATTCACACCAGATATGAACTTATGAGGGATGACGATCAAAGTTGACTATTCATTGTAAATGTGCCAAATATCGGATATGTTTTGTACGGGTAATATATGGACCTCGTCCTTTATGGGCTTAACAAAAGATTTTTATGGATTTGTCATTCACCTTTGACTGTATAGTAGTTCATATATGTACTGAAATGTAAAAATGTATAAATATTTATAAATGTGTACATAATGTAAATAAAGATCTACAATTGAATACTAAAGTTGTCTTTTATTGCAATACCTACATACATTAATATATACATGCATTCATACATAAAATATGTAGAATCGACCAAAAAATTCAAATCTGTCCCTTGTATTGTTGCGCATCTAAGAGCGGCCAAACGTTAACTTTATAACGAACGCAGGGAAATTTTCTGATGGTCAAGTTCGCTTTGTAACGTATAACCCACCGGGATTTTCCTACCGTCTTTATTACTAAATCATAAAAGTACTAGGCAAATCTTATCAAATATATACTGTAGTATTATAGGTTTTTCAAGAATGTGCAGATTGTACATGATGAGGAGAAGTGAGTCGTGAGCTGATATCACACGCATCTTTATAACACAAAGGTTGACATTTACTTCCCATATTTCCTCTTCAAATTTAGTATATTAGTTCTTATGCCCTTACAAAATATTTTTGAAGAAAAGAAACACTTCCAGGCTCACCTTTTGATAAACTCAAGTGAGGTGTTATCAAGCTGTGTAGTATTTCAACCTTTGAGTGGAATAGTAATGTATAATGTAAAACGTAAAATAAAAAGCCACGCAGTTGATGGTTGCGTATTTCTACCAGGTAGATAAGGCTATAATTGAACTTAATAGTACTATAAATTGAATAAATTGTCCTGTCGTTTGGACTTACTCAAATCCACTTATAGATGTAAGCTATGATGGTCAAATATTGGGCTTGTCTACCACAAAAAGTCTCACTTTTGAGCCTAAACCCGCAGTTAGGGGGACCAAGAAGTGACTGAGGTGTAAATAAAGAATTCTCACTTCTTGATCACACATATTTACCCAATGTTTATTCGACGGTTGGGTCTGTTAGACCACTTTGCTTCACTTTACTCACGTGTAATGTGATATTTGATTTATATTCCCTTATGAGGGATCTAAGAATAAGTAATACTATTAGTAAAACAGTAATGATGATATGAAATAAATTAAATAAATTTTGGAAAAAGTTGCCATACAAGCTTTTGATCAAACCAAAACGTTCATCCATAGGCCCCATCTCAATGGTCCAGAAATATGTACTATGCAGATTTTCCAACAATAAGGCAGTAGATAATTCATATGGTAAAAATGGCGGATGTGATGGAGCTACTATTGTCATGTTTTGTCTGTGTAATTTTTTTATCAAAACAAAATACTGGGACAGCTGCAAATACCAGAATTCGCAAATATAACAGACAAAACACATGGCTGTCCAACCTTGCAATGCACTTGCATCCTGTAACGAAGGCGAATGGACGCTATCATTAGCATCTACAGTACGGACATTTAATTCCTGCACAAGTCGACCGGCCGTCTGCCAATGCCTGTACTGGTTGTACAAACACCCATGGTTAACATGTCAAAAAGTAATCCAAGCACATCAATAACCAGCGTAGCTTGCGAATCAAACCTACGTTCAGTTATATTAAGAGTTTATCAATGCATGCATGCACAGGAAACTGGCTGGCAATTGGGCGAATGACTGTGAATTATGCCCGGGGTTACCACGCATTTAGTGCAGGAACTAAATGTTGGCATTGTAGTTAGGCCCATCACCGAAAGGTGGCGCTTTCAAAAGTAGAAAATGGTCACCAGGTGTATTATTATCTTATTACTCAAGGAATTTGCATTCATTTCTTGATTCTCAAAAGGGTTTCATACCTTATAGATAATCAGAGAATAACTCACAATGGGTTTTAGATAAGAAGCAACTATTTGGTTGACATGTAATGAACACGTTTAAGCGGAATATGAAACTTGCCCATTATAGTGTTTTAGATTGATATGAAAAAGGTACTAAAAGGTTCCTTCGCCGTGTGTACATAGAAGGGTGCATGCATAATTTGAATATTTACCAATTGAACAGATTTTTAGACAAACAAGCGAAGGGGAAAATGTGTCTATACCTAAGTGAATAAAAGTAAAATGTTTCTTGTAAATCAAAATGTTGACAAGTATGCAAGAAAAAATTTCCTGCGCTCTTTATTTTTGACAAATATTTTCGAGTGATTGAACATGTTTTCTGCGTGCTTTTCTGCATAGGCGTTGATAAAGTCTGTTGTACCTCTGATATCACTATGGCAATTACATTACAAGTGGATCATTTGATTAGCATCAAATAACAGGCGCAGGCTCCCTTTCGAATTGCAACTCCTATCACAACCTCATTGAAGTTCAAAGCGATGCCACTGTGGCAATCACACTATAAGTTAGTTCATTTAAAATAAACGTTTTGGGGGCTCTACATTTCTGGCCAGATTTGATTTGTCACCCCATTAAGCTGGAGATAGGACCAATAGTATTAAAAATAACCAGCAAGACGGCTAATTCATTGGACTAACTATAAGTGGCCCATTTGATTGGCATCATACTACACACGCTTTTTCTTTAAATTGTTAACAATTCCAATCATAACCTTATCGAAGATCGTAACCTTACTGAAGTTCTAAGCGATGCCATACTTATTGCAATTAATTTTCAATTGGACTACGAACTCTTGCCTTTCAAGCTACACAAACAGGTAGTACAGGTTGAGGTGAGATGATTAATGGTGCTTTACGGCAATTGTAATTATGTTCAATATGGAGATCAAAGACCTGCACCTGTTATAAACAGTCCGTATTGCTATTGCTGAGAACATCAAGGAGTTACAGGTGTATATAAGGAGGATAAGCAGACAGAGCATCAGTATCTGTCTTAACCTCAAGAGAATCACATCACCTCCAGCGACAAGACAACCTATTATTCACCTCGCTACACATCGTCTTTAAGTTAACACAATCTATTTTGTAATTTCGTTGTTCCACTTCCATTAATTGGCCTTGTAGAAAAAAATAACAAAACAGCGAACTTTGTATTATAAGTTTATAGCCGTCTATTCACCATGACGACCGTATCAGTGCTTAGCCCAGAGTTGGTGTCCAGGAAGCAGTCACTAGAGGACCTCCTGAAGCAGAAGACTGAAGAACTGCGCGCCCTCTGTCTCAGGGAAGCGGTAAGTTAGAGCATTATTCGTTGTTGTGATTTTTTCTGCGAGTCATTCAGTAATAATGTTTTGCAGTAGTCTACGTGTAGTTCGAGATAAGACTGGTTTTCAACCGGGACCGGGGTTGATGCATGCTGATGGCTGTTCATACCAGCTAACCACTGGGAGTTGAGTGCTACCAGCATTTAGGTACAGTAGTAAGCGTGAAGTCTAAAAATATCCTACTTTTGTCAGAGATATATACTAATAGACTAGTCATTTTAAGTCTCTGCTTTTGTCCAACCTCTTAATTCTTTCTATTCTTGCATAATCAAGTAAAATGAGTTTACGATTCAAGACAGAGTATTTGGAACTTACCAGATCTTTAGCCATTCAGATACTTGCTTATGCTGTAATTATTTGTTTATAATACGGTCCCATTGTGAATCCACAAATGAGGTATACTTTGTGTATTGTTGCTTTTTACCTTGTCACACGTTCTATATCGTATTCCTTCTACTTGTTTACAGGAGCTGACGGGTGTTCTACCCTGGGAGACACCCCTCGTACCCGGAGAACCCCTACCCTCCGTACCAAGACGTGTAGGAACCGGGTTCACCCTCCCTAGCGATATCTTCAGTGAGGTTGACAAACAGATGAATGTGGTAAGTACGACTTGTCTGTTTGAGACAGATATTTCTCGTGCTTCTAGCAGTTAAATCAGTGACTTGTGTTCAATGTCTCTGGTTAGATGAAGAGTGTTAACTGTATACGTATAGTAGTATAGTATAGATAGATAGTATTTATTTCAAGTCGGTAATAATTTTACATAGTAAATACGAGCTGCCAGGGCTAAATAAAACGTTTACTATTGCCCTCTCATCTCCTGATGTGTACTGACAGAGAAATACATCTACTACTCTCAGGTACTGAGTACCACTCCTTAAAATCAGTATTTTACCACCATAAAACAAAGTAACCTTTTAAAAAGATTTTTTTTAAATCGAAGAATGGTTAGTTGTTTAGATCAGTTTTGTTCGTTATTGATACAACACTGGTACTATTTCATTTACAAATTGCCGCCTAAGTTAGGTTGTAACCCACTTATTGGAGGAGGAAGTATGACCGATTCATAAATACGTGCTAGTTGCGCCACCAGTGTCACTTTTCGGAACTAAATTGACCCCCCCCCCCCCCCCTTCTCAAATCCTGGATCCGCCCCTGCCGAATGCTTATGTTTTTCATGTGTCAGAATTTTATCTCTGCTGCAATAAGCTAATAGATTATGTTTATTTTTTGCTCATCTGCTTTTTTTTATTTCTAGGATGACCGCGAGAAGGCGTCCTTAAAGCTGGAGTATGAACTAAAATCCAAGATAGCGAGCGCCACCTTAAAGCTGTCACGTGACCGTTGTACCAACAGGAGCATCAGGAGACAGAGGAGGGCGTGCCATAAACAGATGCAGGCAAAGGTAAGATACTAGCACTTACACTCAATTCAAAATGGCATATAAGTCACACTCAACTTTCATTCCGTTATCACGTTTTATAAAAAAAAGTCGAATGCATTAGTTGAATGGACTTGTAAGAAACGAATATTCAGTTAAGATCTAATTGATACATAATCAGAAGTTTCTTATTAATTCCTTTCTTTCGGCGACTACATAATCATATATATATTTCTCTTCCGGTATACATCAGACGAGAAACGTTATTAGCATTTCGCGTATTTGTGCATTCAAGTATCTGTCTACATGATACACAAAGTAAAATTCATTCATGAAAATATCAGAAAATATTTCTGAATATCACAACACACTTTGCCTTCTTCGTATAAAACTATGAACAATCTAAATAAAACACTGAAATCTCAATCGCCTTATCTAATACTTCTTTCTGTTTGTTTTTCAGCTTCACGCTCTTGAGGAGAAGATGAGTGCCTTCCACCCGTCCACCTTCAACTCAAGTCTGGAGTCTCTGGTAGAGCAGCCATCCCGGGACTGAGAGCACCTGCCTATCTCCATGGAAACGCCACCACCAGCGCCATCTATAGTCTGACTATGAATTCACACCAGATATGAACTTATGAGGGATGACGATCAAAGTTGACTATTCATCGTAAATGTGCCAAATATTGGATATTAGTCAGGGAGCCAAACCCCATTTTTTAAAATTCCGTGGCACCCGAGAGGGTAAAAGCAATGGACCCTTCCAACATTTAGTACATCCCTCCAGTATTAAAAAAACACCTGTCTGCCGGACTGAAAAAGTGACGGTATATGATTTAGAGGTCATTTGAAGGTCAAACTCTAAAAAAATAGGCTTTTTTCTCAGTAAATGTACTTAAATTCAATGTTTCTTTGCTGCAATCACAAACATTCTTATTTCATATGTATAGAAATATCAATATTGACCTTGTGGTTACATATGTTTATGTTTGTGTGATATTCAAGGTCATCTCAAGGTCAAATAGGGGTCAAATTATTGAAAAATGGGCTTTTTCTGAGTAAAAGTACTAAATTTCTAATCTATTTCTATGACAATTCTATGCATTCTTCATTTTTTGGTATTGGACTATTAGTATTGATCTTGTAGTAGTTTGGTTTCTCATTTGGCAGATGTTCAAGGTCATTTCAAGGTCAAAAATAGGTCAAAACGATGAAAAATGAACTCTTTTCTGAGCATAAGTACTAAGTTTTTAACATATTTTTAGGGCAATCACATGCATTCTTCTTCTTATGGTATTGGACTATTGAAATCGATCTTGTAGTTATTTGATTTCTATTTTGGTTGATATTAAAGGTCATCTCAAGGTCAATAAGGGCAAAAAAAAATGAAAAAATGGGCTTTTTCTCGGTAAAAGTACTAGTTTTTCAATCGTATTTATAGTAATAACATGCATTCTTCTTTCTTATGGTATTGGACTTTTGATAATGATCCAAGAGGGTAAACGCAATGGAACCTTCCAACATTTAGTACATCCCTCCAGTATTAAAAAGCACTTGTCTGCCGGACTGAAAAAGTGACGGTGTATGATTAAAGGTCATTTGAAGGTCAAACACTTAAAAATAGGCTTTTTTCTTAGAAAATGTACTTAGATTCAATGTTTTTTTGCTGCAATCACAGACGTTCTTATTTCATATGTATAAAAATATCAATACCGACCTTGTGGTAAAGTATTTTTTTGTTTGTGTGATATTCAGGATCATTTCAAGGACAAATAGGGGTCAAATAATTGAAAAATGGGCTTTTTCTGAGTATAAGTACCAATTTTTTCATCTATTTCTATGAGAATCATATGCATACTTCTTTTCTTTGGTATTGGACTATTGGTATTCATCTTCCAATATCATGATTTCCATTTTGTGTCATACTCAAGGTCATTTTTAAGGTCAAAAAAAGATCCAAAAGTTGAAAAATGGGCTTTTTTCTAAGTAAAAGTTTATAACATATTTTTATAGCAATTACTTGCATTCTTTTTTTTCAGTATTAGACAAATGATGTCGGTCTTGTTGTAATCTGCTATCTACTTTGTGGGGTATTCAAAGTTATTTGAAGGTCCTGAAAGGGGTCCAAAAGTTGAAATATGAGCTTTTTTCTGAGTAAAAGTACTAGGTTTTTGATGTATCTTATGACAATCACATACATTCTTCTTTTATCGGTATTGGACAATTAGTTTTGGTCTTGTAGTAATCTGCTATCTATTTTGTGAGATACTCAAGGTCATTTCAAGGATGAAAAGGGTTCGAAAAGTTGAAAATAGGCTTTTTCTGTACTAAGTTCTTAATATATTTCTAATAGCAATCACATGCATTCTTCTTTTATTGGTATTGGACTATTGAAAGTGATTTTTCAGTAATCTGATTTCTGTTTTTTGTGGAATTCAAGGTCATTTCATGGTCAAAAAGTTGAATTTTTTTTGCATTTTCGAAGTAAAAGTAATCTTTCTTTTTTTATGGTGATCACATGCTTTCCTTCTTATTCTATTTTAATAGAAATAGCGCTTTATAAGTGACAATTTTGATAATAACTCTGGTGCTGAATTGGTACTTGTACTCAGAAAAAGCCCATTTTTCAGTTGTTTGATCCCTATTAGACCTTGAGATGACATTGAATATCACACAAACATAAATATATGTAACCACAAAGTAAGTATTGTTATTTCTATACATATGAAATACGAATGTCTGTGATTGTAGCAAAGAAACATTGAATCAAAGTACATTTACTAAGAAAAAAGCCTATTTTTAAGTGTTTGACCTTCAAATGACCTTAAATCATATACCGTCACTTTTTCAGTCCGGCAGACAAGTGCTTTTTAATACTGGAGGGATGTACTAAATGTTGGAAGGTTCCATTGCTTTTACCCTCTTGGATCATTATCAATAGTCCAATACCATAAGAAAGAAGAATTCATGAGATTACTATAAATAAGATTGAAAAACTAGTACTTTTACCCAGAAAAAGCCAAAAAAAATTGCCCTTATTGACCTTGAGATGACCTTGAATATCAACCAAAATAGAAATCAAATAACTACAAGATCGATTTCAATAGTCCAATACCATAAGAAGAAGAATGCATGTGATTGCCCTAAAAATATGTTAAAAACTTAGTACTTATGCTCAGAAAAGAGTTCATTTTTCATCGTTTTGACCTATTTTTGACCTTGAAATGACCTTGAACATCTCCCAAAAGAGAAACCAAACTACTACAAGATCAATACTAATAGTCCAATACCAAAAAATGAAGAATGCATAGAATTGTCATAGAAATAGATTAGAAATTTAGTACTTTTACTCAGAAAAAGCCCATTTTTCAATAATTTGACCCCTATTTGACCTTGAGATGACCTTGAATATCACACAAACATAAACATATGTAACCACAAGGTCAATATTGATATTTCTATACATATGAAATAAGAATGTTTGTGATTGCAGCAAAGAAACATTGAATTTAAGTACATTTACTGAGAAAAAAGCCTATTTTTTTAGAGTTTGACCTTCAAATGACCTCTAAATCATATACCGTCACTTTTTCAGTCCGGCAGACAGGTGTTTTTTAATACTGGAGGGATGTACTAAATGTTGGAAGGGTCCATTGCTTTTACCCTCTCGGGTGCCACCAACTCTAAATTTAAGGCCCTTTTTTCAATTTGGCTCCCTGACTATATGTTTTGTACGGGTAATATATGGACCTCGTCCTTTATGGGCTTAACAAAAGATTTTTATGGAATTGTCATTCACCTTTGCCTGTATAGTAGTTCATATATGTACTGAAATGTAAAAATGTATAACTATTTATAAATGTGTACATAATGTAAATAAAGATCTATATACAATTGAATACTAAAGTTGTCTTTTATTGCAATACCTTCATACATTAATACATACATGCATGCATACATAAAATATGTAGAATCTACCAAAAAATTCAAATCTGTCCCTTGTATTGTTGCGCATATAAGAGCGGCCAAAATGCACATGTTAACTTTAATTATAACGAACGCAGGGAAATTTTTCTGATAGTCAAGTTCGCTTTGTAACGTATAACCCACCGGGATTTTTCCTACCCTCTTTATTACTAAATCATAAAAAGACCAGGCAAATCTTATCAGATATACACTGTAGTATTATAGGAAAAGATGGAGAAAAGAGAAAAAGGTTTTCAAGAATGTGCAGATTGTACCTGATAAGGAGAAGTGAGTCGTGAGCTGATATCACACGCATCTTTATAACACAAAGGTTGACATTTACTTCCCATATTTCTTCTTCAAGTTTAGTATATTAGTTCTTATGCCCTTAGATAATATTTTTGAAGAAAAAAGACACTTCCAGGTTCACGTTTTGGTAAACTCAAGTGAGGTGTTATCAAGCTCTGTAGGATTTCAACCTTTGAGTGGAATAGTAATGTATAATGTAAAACGTAAAATAAAAAGCCACGCAGTTGAAAGTTGCGTATTTCTACCAGGTAGATAAGGCTATAATTGAACTTAATAGTACTAAATTGAATAAATTGTCCTGTCGTTTGGACTTACTCAAATCCACTTATAGATGTACGTTATGGTGGTCAAACATTGGGCTTGTCTACCACAAAAAGTCTCACTTTTGAGCCTAAACCCGCAGTTAGGGGGACCAAGAAGTGACTGAGGTGTAAATAAAGAATTCTCACTTCTTGATCACACATATTTACCCAATGTTTATTCGACGGTTGGGTCTGTAAGACCAATACTGCTTCACTTCACTCACGTGTAATGTGATATTTGATTTATATTCCCATATGGTCTCGGTGAACTAAATGGTGTATCCATCCGAGTAGTACCATTGCATAGTCCCTATTAAAACTGGGGGTAGGGACGATTGAGGCCTATAAATGGAGATATATACAACTTTATTCAACAAATATGGTATTTTTGGAATGGGTAGGGACTGGGCTTTTGTTTTTTGCCCATAAAGTGAAGTTTGTTGCTCGGAAGTGATCGAGTTTGTTTGTATGCTGACTCGTTTCTGACTTTGGCCACCAGAGGGCCAATCTGTCACTCTGACCTATGTTGGCCCATAGAAAAAAAAAATCACGATATGACCCCTAATTTTTTTGGCTTAATTTAAAAGAGGAGAATGTTCTGATCAAAATAATAACAACTTTAGGTGTGAAAGGATGACTAGTTTTGGAGCTAGCCAAGCATTTTTGTCATACCACAGCTGAAATTCACCCGTCAGCTTTGGAATTAGTTTACCAAGACCTTATGAGGGATCTAAGAATAAGTAATACTATTAGTAAAACAGTAATGATGATATGAAATAAGTCAAAATTTTGGAAAAAGTTGCCATACAAGCTTTTGATCAAACCAAAACGTTCATCAATAGGCCCCATCTCAATGGTCCAGAAATATGTACTATGCAGATTTTCCAACAATAAGGCAGTAGATAATTCATATGGTAAAAATGGCGGATGTGATGGAGCTACTATTGTCATGTTTTGTCTGTGTAAATCTTTTATCAAAACAAAATACGGGAACAGCTGCAAATACCAGAATTCGCAAATATAACAGACAAAACACATAGATGTCCAACCTTGCAATGCACTTGCATCTTGTAACGAAGGCGAATGGACGCTATCATTGGCATCTACAGTACGGACATTTAATTCCTGCAAAAGTCGACCGGACGTCTGCCAATGCCTGTACTGGCTGTACACACACCCATGGTTAACATGTCAAAAAGTAATCCAAGCACATCAATAACCAGCGTAGCTTGCGAATCAAAGCTACGTTCCGTTATATCAAGAGGTTATCAATGCATGCATGCACAGCAAACTGGCTGGCTATTGGGCGAATGACTGTGAATTATGCCCGGGGTTCTCACGCATTTAGTGCAGGAACTAAATGTTGGCGTTGTAGTTACGCCCATCACCTAAAGGTGGCGCTTTCAAAAGTAGAAAATGGTCACCAGTTGTATTATTTTCTTATCACTTAAGGAATTTGCATTCATTTCTTGATTCTCAAAAGGGTTTCATACCTAATAGATATTCAGAGAATAACTCAGAATGGGTTTTATATAAGAAGCAAGTATTTGGTTGACATGTGATGTACACGTTTAAGCGGAATATGAAACTTGCCCATTCTAATGTTTTAGATTGATATGAAAAAGGTACTAAAAGGTTCCTTCGCCGTGTGTACATAGAAGGGTCCATGCATAATTTGAATATTTACCAATTGAACAGATTTTTAGACGAACAAGAGAAGGGGAAAATTTGTCTATGCCTAAGTGAATAAAAGTAAAATGTGTCTTGTAAATCAAAATGTTGACAAGTATGCAAGAAAATCTTTCTTGCGCTCTTTATGTTTGACAAATATGTTCGAGTGGTTGCACAATGTGACATGTTTTCTGCGTGCTGGTCGAGTAATAAGTTGTTTAAGAGAAAGTTTTGTTGTTACTCATACGTTGTGTTTCCTGCATAGGCGTTGATAAAGCCTGCCGTACTTCTGATATCACTATGGCAATTACATTACAAGTGGGCCATTTGATTAGCATCAAAGAACAGGTGCATGCTCCCTTTCGAATTGCAACTCCAAGCATAACCTCATTGAAGTTCTAAGCGATGCCACTGTGGCAATCACACTATAAGTGGCCATTTGATTGACATCATACTGCACACGTATGCTTTCCCTTGAATTGTTATTAATTCCAATCATAATCTTATCGAAGATCATAAGCTTATTGAAGTTCTAAGCGATGCAACAGTGGCACTCACACTATAAGCGGCCCATTTGATTGGCATCAAACCACACACGTATGCTTTCCCTTGAATTGTTACCAATTCCAATCATAACCTTATCGAAGATCATAACCTCATTGAAGTTCTAAGCGATGCCATACTTATTGCAATTAATTTTCAATTGGACTACGAACTCTAGCCTTTCAAGCTACATAAACAGGTAGTACGGGTTGAGGTGAGATGATTAATTGTGCTTAACGGCAATTGTAATTATGTTCAATATGGAAATCAAAGACCCGCACCTGTTATAAACAGTCCGTATTGCTATTGTTGGGAACATCAAGGAGTTACGGGTGTATATAAGGGGGATGAGCAGACAGAGTATCAGTATCTCTCTCAACCTCTCGAGTATCACATCACCTCCAGCGACAAGACAACCTTTTATTCACCTTGATACACATCGCCTTTAAGTTAACACAATCTATATTGTAATTTCGTTGTTCCACTTCCATTAACTGGCCTTACAGAGAAACTATCAAACAGCGAACTTTGTATTATAACTTTATAACAGTCTTTTCACCATGACGACCGCATCAGTGCTGAGCCCAGAGTTGGTGTCCAGGAAGCAGTCACTAGAGAAGCTTCTGAAGCAGAAGACTGAAGAGCTTCGCGCCCTCTGTCTCAGGGAAGCGGTAAGTTATAGCATTATTCATGGTTATGTTGTTTTTTCTGTGAGTCATTCAGTTATAATATTTTGCATAAGTCTACGTGTAGTTCGAGATAAGACTGGTTTTCAACCGGTACCGGGGTTGATGAATGATGATGGCTGTTCCTACCAGCTGACCACTGAGAGTTGAGTGCTATCAGCATTTAGGTACAGTAGTAAGTGGGAAGTCTAAACATATCAGTCCTACTTTTCTCAGAGATATAGACTAATAAACTTAAAACTAGTCATTTTAAGTCTCTGCTTTTGTCCAACCTCTTAATTCGTTCTATTCTTGCATAAAATCAAGTAAAATGAGATTACGATTCAAGACTGAATATTTGGAACTTACCAGATCTTTAGCCATTCAGATACTTGCTTATGCTGTAATTATTTGTTTATAATTCGGTCCCATTGTAAATCCACAAATGAGACATACTTTGTGTATTGTTGCTTTTTACCTTGTCACACTTTCTATATCCTATTCCTTCTATTTGTTTTCAGGAGCTGACGGGTGTTCTACCCTGGGAGACACCCCTCGTACCCGGGGAACCCCTACCCACCGTACCGAGACGTGTAGGAACCGGGTTCACCCTCCCTAGCAATATCTTCAGTGAGGTTGACAAACAAATGAATGTGGTAAGTACGACTGGTCTGTCTGAGAAAGATATTTTTCTTGCTTCTTGCAGTCAAATGAAGAGTGTTAACTGTATACGTATAGTAGTATAGTATAGATAGATAATATTCATTTCAAGTCGGTAATAATTTTACATAGTAAATACGAGCTGCCAGGGCTAATAAAAACGTTTCATTTACTATTGCCCTCTCATCTCCTGATGTGTACTGAGTACCACTCCTAAAAATCAGTATTTTACCACCATAATACAAAGTAACCTTTTAAAAAGATTTTTTTAATCGAAGCATGTTTTTTTGTTTAGATCAGTTTTGTTCGATATTGATACAAGACCGGTACTATTTCATTTACAAATTGCCGCCTAAGTTAGGTTGTAACCCACTTATTGGAGGAGGAAGTATGACCGATTCATAAATACGTGCTAGTTGCGCCACCAGTGTCACTTTTCGGAACTAAATTGAACCCCCCCCTTCTCAAATCCTGGATCCGCACCTGCCGAATGCTTATGAATATTTCTCATGTGTCAGAATTTTATCTCTGCTGCAGAACGCTAACAGTTTATGTTTATTTTTTGCTCATTTGCTCCTTTTTATTTTTAGGATGACCGCGAGAAGGCGTCCTTAAAGCTGGAGTATGAACTGAAGTCCAAGATAGCGAGCGCCACCTTAAAGTTGTCACGTGACCGGTGTACCAATAGGAGCATCAGGAGACAGAGGAGGGCGTGTCATAAACAGATGCAGGCAAAGGTAAGATGCAAGCAAATACTCAATTCAAGACGGCATATTAGTCACACTTAACTGCCACTCCTTTCACAAGTTTGTGAATAAATTGTTGAATACATCAGGATGTGTAGATGAGTTTCATGTCTCTGGTTGAATACATATACGTATGAATCTTACATTACAGCTGATTGATAGATAATCTGAGGTATTCCTTTCTTTCGTCTACTACTTATCATCATGTCATTTTGCTAATTTGTGATAGTCTGTGCATCATATAGAGTACTGATGTGCTTTATGTGTCGCTTAAGCGTAATTTAGTCAATGTAGTGTTGTAAAGAGACCTTGTACAATGAAATACAGAAGTAACCAAATTTCTCTTCCGGTTGCCAACGAGAAAGATTATTAGCGTTATGCGTATTTGTGTGTTCGAGCATTTGTCTTTTATGATACACAAGCCCTGCGGGGAGTCTGCTGGCAGTTACATTGCTCTCAGAGAAAATATTTATATAAATTATTGAATGGAAAATATGAAATATTAATATCACTGATTCTTCAGTGGCAGGACAACCCTAGAAAAACGATGCGAAACCTTTAATCATTGGTAAATGCGGGTTAACAATCAACCATGACGCTAAAAATTTACATATTTGTTCGTGATTTCCTAATGCTACGAGTATACTTGGGGTAGTGAAGGTATTGCATGCGTGTAGCATGCGATATTGCAGTTGGTAGACCCTGCGCAAGAACACGTTGAGACCAAGATTTTGGGATTTTCATTTATTTGTCAGTTTTTCTGCCATGTTGCTGCCAGGGTGCAAA